>CM053158.1:86448310-87049158 GCA_028571685.1 Heterohyrax brucei
TTGTTAAAGAATCTGTAATTTCCCAATTTATGGGCTTAGGGCTTTTGTCAAATATCAGCTGCTCATAGGTTGATGATTTCATGTCTGGAGTCGCAATTCTGTTCCATTGGTCTATGCATCTGTTATTGTACAAGTATTGGGATGTTTTGACTACCATGGCAGGGAAATAGGCTCTAAAGTCAGATAGTGTGAGACCTCTCACTTTGCTTTTCTCATTAATGTTTTACTTACCTGAGACTTTTTCTGTTTCCACATGAAGTTAATTTATTTCTCCAATTCATTAAAAATACCATTGGAATTTGTTTTGGGATTGTATCATATCTGTAGATTGCACTACATAGAATAGTCATTTTCACAGTGTTGATTCTTCCTGTCCGCGAGCAAGATAAGTTTCTCCTACTTTGTCATATCCAAAACTTCTGTAGGCTGTCCTTTTACACTTTTGCTAAAGTCGTTGGATGAGCATGTTTGATTTTTAGGAGTTCCTAGCTGTCTGTGTTTTCTTCTGGTGTTTGTGCACAGTTAGTAATGTTTTGTATTTTGTTTATGCCATGTATTAGGGCTCCCAGTGTTGTCCCTATGTAGATCTCTTGGTTTCTTCAGTAGTGTCTTAGAGTTTTCTTTGTATAGATATTCTATGTCTCTGGTTAGATTAATTCCTAAGAGTTGTATCCTTGAGGGAGCTGTTGTAAACGGTATTGATTCAGTGATAACATCATTGATGTTCAATTTTTTGGTGCAGAGGTATCCAACAGATTTTTGTATGCTTATCTTGTGTCATGATACTTCAGTGTACTTTTATATTAGTTTCAGTAGTTTTTTTGTGACTGGATTCTTTTGGCTTTTCTGTGTATAAGATCATATTATCTGCAAATGGAGACACTTTTACTTTCTCCTTACCAATTTGGATGCCTTATATTTCTTTTTCTAGTCCAATTTTTCTGGAAAATTTTGAATGAAAATAGTGAGAAAGTTCATCCTTATTTGGTTAATATTTTGAAGGGAAATGCTTTCAGGCTCTCTCCATTTAGGGTGATGCTGGTTCTTGCCTTTCTATAAATGCCGTTTATTATGCTGAGGACTTTCCTTCTATTCCAGTACTGCTGAGAGTTTTTAACATGAATGGGTGTTGCCAGCCAGCCAAGTGCCATCGAGTCGGATCCGACTCACGGTGACCCTAGGGTCCAGGGTAGAACTGACCTCCAGAGTATTCAGACTTTGTCAAATACCTTTTCTGCATCAACTGATAAAATCAAGTGATCCTTGTCTTTTGATTTGTTTATGCGGTTCACTGTATTGATTGCTTTTCTAATGTTGAACCACCCCTGCATCCCGGGTATGAATCTCATTTGTTCGTTGTGAAAACCTTTTATAAGTTGTTGAATTCTGTTGACTATAATTTTTGGGGGCAACTTGGATTTAAACTTACGAGCAATACTAGTTTGCAATTTTCCTTTTAGGTGCTACTCTACCTGATTTCTGTATTGGGTTATGCTTACTTCATAGAATGAGTTTGGGAATATTCTATTTTTTCTGTGCTCTGAAATACCTCTTGTAATAGTGATCTTTACTCCTCTCTGAATCTTTGGTAGAATTCTCCTCAAGCCAGAGCTTTTTTTGTTTTGGGGTTTTTAATTACCTTTTTAATTTCATCTTTTGTTATGAGTTTATTTAGTTGTTTGACCTCAGTTTGTGTTAGCTTATATAGGTAGTAAGTTTCTAGAAATTTGTCCATTTTTTCTAGGTTTTCAAACTTCTACAGTACAATTTTTCATAACATTGTTTTGATTTTTTTTTTTCAGTTGGGTTTGTTGTGACAGTACTAATCTTATTTCCTACTAAACTTACTTGCTTTCTCTCCTGTTTTTCTTCCACTCCTCCTTTTATAGTTTGGCCAGTGGTTTATTAATTTCATTGCTTGCTACAAAGTAGTAGTTTTTATTTATTTTATTTCACTTTTTATTTATTGAGATTGAGTGAAAGTGTACAACCCAATATAAATTTGCCTGCCTGCCTATGTGTAGCTCCCACTGCTCTCCTTGCCTGGTGACAGCACACCTCCTATCTGTTCTATGCATGTTGTATCCTCCTAACAATCTCCTGCCCTCTTCCCTTCACCCTCTATCCCCTCTCCTGTAAGAGGCCAGCAAGCCAACATCCTATAGATGCATAGAGCCATGAACTCCACACATGATATGATCACTCTCTGCCCCCGAGTCCAATCTGTTCTGTACGAAGAGTTGACCTCAGTAATGATTTATGGAAAGGGGCAGCATCAGGGCCTGGGGCCATGCTGCCAGGGGAACCTGAGGCCCTTGGATCATCTGTTGCGGGCTTCTGGTGGAGTTCTCAAGGTGTGCCCCTTTTTATTCTTGTGTTGCTACTGAAACTCAACTTTGTGAGCCCCATCATGGCTATCACAGATGGTGGCTGGGCACCATCTTGGTTATTCTGGTCACATGTCACTGTAGTCACCCACTCACCTGAGTCTCTCTGTTTTCTGGGTTCTCTTTCCCCCTTGCTGTTTTGGTCCTTGGTGATCATCTGTTTCTGCTGAGTCAGGACTATTTGCTGTGCTTCAGATGGCAGCTTGCCAGCTTTTAAGACCCCAGATGACACTCACCAATATGGAGTATAGAAGACTCTCTTAGCAATACACTAGTAATGCCAATTAGACTTGATGTCCCCTGAGAGCATGGTCCCCAAGACCCCTGCCCCTGATACTCTGTCCTTGCAATATCAAATTAAGATTGCAGTATTCCTGTTATATTGAAGTCCATTTAAATTGATCTTATTTCTAATGTGTGCTGTCACCAATTTCACCAAATTTCTATTAACTAGTCTATAACCAGCCCTCTCCCTCCCTCTCTCCCCACTCCTGCAGCCATCAAGAGTCTTTTCTTTTATACATGAGTCTGTACATAAGTTCTTATCTTAGGGGTCTCATACAATGTTTATTCTTTTGCCACTGACAACTTTCATTGAACATAATGTCTTCCAACTGAAACCAGGTTATGAGAAGCTTCCTAAAATCATCATTGTTCTTTATCACTGCATAGTGTTCCATTGAGTATATAACATAACTTATCCATTCATCTGTTGTTGGGCATCTGGATTGATTCCATCTTTATGCTATTATGGACTGTGCTATAACAAACATTCATGTGTATGTGTCTGTTCGTGTGAATGCCCTTTCTTCTGTAAGATATATTCCAAGCAGTGAAATTACTGGGTCAAATGGTATATCTATTTCCAGCTTTTTAAAGAAGTGCCACATTGCTTTCCAAAGAGGTTATACTGTTTTGCAACCCCACCAACAGTGTAGGAGAGTTCCAATTTCTCCACAGCCTCTTCGGAACTTGTTATTTTGTGTTTTTTGGATCAAGGTCATACTTCTTGGGGTGAGATGACATCGTAGGTCGGTTTGAATTTCTTTAACAGCTAATGATCGTGAGAATTTCCACATGTGTTTTTTGGCTGCTTAGATATCCTCTCCAGTGAAGTATCTGTCCATCTCCTTTACCCACTGGTTTACTGGATTATTTATTTTTTTTATTGATATTTTGTAGTACCTTATGGACTATGGAGATCAGACGTCAGTGTGATATATGGTTGCCAAATATTTCTTTCCTGCTTTGCAACTGGTACTTTAATTCTTTTGATACAGTCTTTGGATGAGCAAAAGTGTATGATTCTTAGTAGTTCTGATTTATTGATTTTCTCTTCTGTTGGTCATGCTTTGTCAGCTTTTGAAGTCTGTCTACATTGTGCATTAAAGTTTCCATTGCTAATCCTATTTTTTCATGGATGAGCCTTATTGTTTCAGATTTGATATTTACGTATTTTATCCACTTAGAGTTGGTTTTTGTACTTGTGAGATATGGATGTTGTTTCAATTTTTTGCAGATAGATATCTAATTTTGCCAGTGCCATTTGTTAAACAGATTACTTTTATCCCAGTTTAAAGTCTTAGGGCCTTGTCAAATATCAACTTTTCATAGGAGGATGCTGGCATCTCTGGGGTTTCAACTCTGTTCCATTGGTCTGTATGTCTCTCTTTGTACCAGTACTAGGCTGTTTTGAGAACTGTGGCAGTGTAATAGATTCTAAATTTGGGTAGTGAGAGGCCTCCCAATGTGTTCTTCTTCTTCAGTAATGCTTTACTTATCCCAATTTCTTCCCTTTCCAAACAAAGTTGGTGATCTGTTTCTCCATCTCATTAAAAAAGGTCACTGGAACTAGTATTGGGATTCCATTCTGTAAGTAGATTGCTTTGGGTAAATTAGACATTTTCACAATGTTAAGTCTTCCTATCCATGAGCAGGGTCGGTTTCTTTATTTATGTAATTCTCTCTTAGTTTCTTATAGAAAGGTCTTGTAGTTCTCTTTGTAAAGGCCTGTTATATCTCTAGTTAGATTTATTCCTAGGTATTTTATCTTCTTGGGGGCTAAGGTGAATGGTATTGATTTGGTGATTTCTTTTTTAATAGTCTCATTGTTGGTATAAAAGAATCCTACTGATTTTCTTATGTTTATCTTGTATCCTGAGACTTTGCTGAACTCTTCTATCAGTTTTAGTACTTTACTTATGTATTCTTTAGGATCTCTGCATATACAATCATATCATCTGCAGATAGGGAGATTTTTACTTCTTCTTTGCTCATGCAGATGCTCTTTATTTCTGGGTCTTGTCTAATTGCTCTGTTTAGAGCTTCTAGTACAATGTTGAATAGAAGAGGTTAGAGTGGGCATTCTTGTCTAGTTCCTGTTCTCAAAGGGAATTGTTTCAGTCTCTTTCCATTCAGGGTAATGTAGGCAGTTGGCTTTGTATAAACAGCCTTTAATGCATTGAGGAATTTGTCATCTATTCCTATTTTGCTGAGAGCTTTTAGCACGAATGGGTGTTGGACTTTATCAAATGCCTTTTCTGCATCAATGGACAAAATCAGTGATTCTTGCCTCTTGTGTTATTTATGTGGTTGATCACATTAATTGTTTTTCTGATGTTAAACCAATCTTGCATCCATGGTATGAATCCAACTTGGTTGTGATGAATTATTTATTTGATATGTTGTTGAACTCTATTGGCAAGGATTTTGTTGAAGATTTTTGCATCTAGTTTCATGAGCGATATTGGTCTGTAGTTCTTTCTGTTGGGTGTTTCTCTGGCTTTGCTATCAGGGTTATGCTGGCTTCATAGAATGAATTTGGGAGTATTCCATCCCTTTCTATCCTGTGAAACAGTCTCAGTAGTATTAGGGTTAACTCTTCTCTAAAAGCATGGTAGAATTCTGCAGTGGAGCCATCTGGGCCAGGGCTTTTTTTTTGTTGGTAGTTTTTTGATGACTTTTTCAATCTCTTCCTTTGTGATGAATTTACTAAATTACTCTGCTTCACCTGTGGCAATTTTAGTAGGTGATATCAATCTAGGAACTTGTCCATTTCCTCTAGGTTTTCAAATTTGTTAGAGTACAGTCTCTCTTAATATTCTGTTATGATATTTTTAGTTTCTGTTGGAACTGTTGTGATATCTCTCATCTCGTTTCTGATTTGGGTCATTTGTTTCTTTTCCTGTTTTTCTTTAGTAAGTTTAGCCAGTGTCAGCCAAGCCAGGTGCCATCGAGTCAGAGCCAATAGTTTGTATATTTTATTGATCTTTCCAAAAAAAACCCAGCTTTTAGTCTTCTTGATTTTTTCAGTTGTTCTTCTATTCTCTAATTCATTTATTTCATCTCTATTCTTTATGATCTGTTTTCTTCTGGTGACTGAGGAGCTCCTCTGTTGCTCTCTTTCTACTTGTTTGAGCTGTAGAGTTAGTTCTTTGACTGAGGTTCTTTCTTCCTTCTGGATGTGGGCATTTATAGAGATAAATTGACCCCTGAGCACTGTTTTGGCTGTATCCCAAACATTAGGTTAGAAAGTGTTTTTATCCTCATTTGAATCCATGGATTTCTTTATTTCATCCTTGATTTCTTCTATAGCCCACAGCTTTTTGAGCAAGATGTTGTTCCGTTTCCATTAGTTCCAATTTCTAGCTATGTCTTTTTCTGCTTCGATTTTGACATTTATGGCTTTATGGTCTGAGAACATGTTTTGCAATAATTCAATGGTATGGATTTTGATAAGATTTACTTTTACTTCTAACATGTGGTCTATTCTGAAAAATCTTCAATGTGTACTGCAGAAGGAGGCATAGTTATCTGCTGATGGACAGAAAGTTCTGTATATGTTGATGAGGTCTAGTTGCCTAATTGTGGCAATAGGATCTTCTGTGTCTTTATTGAACTTTTCCTAGAATATGTGTCCAATACTGAGAGTGGAGTGTTGAAGTTTCCCGCTATTACTGTGGAGTGATCTGTCTCATTTTTTAATGTAGTCAGTGTTTCTTTGATGTATTTAGGTGCTCTAGTATTGGGTGCATAAATTTTAGGTACATAAATATTTAATATTGTCCAGTCCTGCTTGTGTATTGAAAATTTCAGCAGTAAATAATGTCTATCCTTGTCCACAATGGTGGACATTACATTACAATCTATTTTATCTGATATAAGTATTTCCATACCTGCTTTTCTTTGTATATTGTTAACTTGGTATATATTCTTTCATCCTTTAATTTTCAGTTTGTTCATATCTTTAAGTCTGAGGTGAGTTTCTTGTTAGCAACATATAGACGTCTCATGTCTTTTGATCTAAGATGTCACTCATTGTCTCTTCACTGGACCATTCATTCCATTTACATTCAGCATAGTTATTGATAGGTATGTGTTTGGTGCTGTTGTTATGAGGTGTTTATTTGGTGATATTTTCTCTGTTGCTCTTAGTATTCTGTTCTGGGACGTTCTTCTTTATGGGTTGACTTTTCACCCTTTTCAGTGTTGGTTTTTCACTTGTTGAGACTCCTGTATTATGTTTCTTGATTTCGTATGTTGCATCTTCATTGTGCCACATCTTCATTGTGCTTTGTGGCACAATGAAGATGCAACATATGAAATGTGCTAAGATGTCCCTTAATACTATGTTTAAAACAAGTTTTAACTTCTGCATGTGTTATTAATTTCCTCTCCTATGTAACTATAACTACTGTAGTACATCCCTCTTTTTGATATGATAATATCATAGTTTTCATGAAATGATCATTGGATCACTTTTTTTAATATTATTGCTTTGATTGAGTTTTTTGCCTTACCTAACTCAGTAGGTTTCTGGATGACGTAACCTGTATTGCCTCCTAAAATATAAAGTTAAAAGTTTTATTCTTCTAAGCCAAGATCTTCTTTCAGTATTTCTTATAGCTTTGCTTTGAGTTTTATAAAGTTTCTGAGTTTCTGTTTATCTGTGAATGTCTTAATTTCATTTTCATTTTTGAAAGATAGTTTTGCAGGGTATATAATTCTTGGTTGGAAACTCTTCTTCAAGGCTTTGAATGTGTCATCCCATTGCTCCCATGCCAGCATTATTTCTGCTGAGAAGTGAGACACAAGAAGCCTATAGGGTTTCCCTCTGAATGTTAGCTGTCCTTTGAGTCTTGCTGCCTTTAAGAGTTTCTGCTTATGTTTCACTTTGTTAAGCTTGATTATAATATGTCTTGGAGTCTTTCTTTTGAGATCTATATTGGGAGGCGTACGATATGCATCTGAGATGTCTATATTCTCTTCCTTCATGATTTCTGGGAAGTTTTCTTTCAGCAGCTCAGCAACAATACTCTCTGTGTTCTCAGATGTCTCACCCTGTTCAGGGACTCCAGTTAATTGCTGATTGTTCCTCTTGATAGAGTCCCACATGCTTCTTAGTGTTTCTTCATATGCTTGTTTCTTTTCTCTGATTTCTCCCGGTGGATGCTGGAGTCAGTAGCTCTGTTTCCAAGTCAGAAAGCCTATTGTCCATTTGTTCAATTCTGTTTCCTTAGCTTTGAATGAATTTTCTATTTCTTTGATTTGTTATTGATCTGTTGGATTTCAGAATACTGGTTTCCATCAGTTCAGACAGCTTGCTTAATTTTCCGTTTTGCTCTGCTGAGTTTTGTATAATGTCTAGGAGGGGTCTCTATATAATCCTTTTGTACTCAATCTTCCAATAGTTTCAGAAATGTGTCTTCATCTGGGAAGTTCTTTAGTTCTTTCTTTTGGGAGTTTTCTGGAGCCATAAGTGAATTTTTCTTTGTTTTTGTCCAAAGTTTGTTGCTTTTTGGGTATCTAGAAGTTGTTTAGTTTCTTCAGTGTTACTTTCACAGGATCTGAAGTACAGTCTGAGATGGAAGGTGGTCACAAGTCACCTCTATATACTCCAGTGACTGAGCCCAGTGGAATCTCTGAGGCAGCAGGTTCTGTCTTCTGACTGGCAAAGACATAGCCCTACTTGCAGAGTCCCTGGGGAGTCATCATGTGGGTCAGTAAAGGCTGGAAGAGATGCCATCAGGATGCACCTCAGTTATTTCTCTAGGAAGTGTTATATCGAAAGGTAAAAGTTTTCTGACATCATCCCAAATCAGTCAGGCTGTCAGGTGTACAAGACCTTCTTCCAAGCTGGCAAAGTAAGCACAACTATATCAAACCCCAGATGCTGTAAACTAGTTCAAAGTACAGAAAGGCTACTGCCCTGCTGTCATCTGCTACTGGACCCCACTCATAAGGCCACACTGTGCTAAACACAGCTTTTCTGCTGGAAAAGTGCTTCCTGGGCTGGCACTGCCTCTGTACTGGGGAATTAGCCCATACTGAGGCCTCTGTTTGGGTAACTCCACCTCCTAGTCAAATAAGATGGTGTCCCACACAAGATCTGGCCACTGTGGAGTTGCCAATTTAATGGCAGAGGTTTGGAAAGTGCAGGTGGAGAGACCAACGTACACTGAGACCAGAGCCAGGCTCTCAAAATGTTGCTATTCACCTGCTGATCCCATCAGCAGTGAGGCTGAGCTTTGCTGCCGGTTCAGCCCAAGCCTCTCTTGCCAGTTAAGACAGAGAAAAAAAAGGCTAGCACTGCCTCCCACCCTGACAGTTATCCCCTGCTGAGGCGTCTGCTTGGGTAACTCCACCTCCCAGTTGAACAATTTCTTCTGCCCATTGTGGAATAGCCGATTCAATGGCAGACATTCAGAAAAGAGGGTGGAGGAACCCAGAATCCAGAGTCCAGACCTGGGTTCTCAGAAATATGGCTATTCTACCTGCTGATTCCATCAGCACTGCAGCTGAGCTTTGATGCCAGTTAAGCCCAAGCCCTGTCTGCCAGCTGAGATAGAGAAAAAAAACTTAAAACCACTGTTACCTTCAGTCCACAAGAGCTGGGCATTCAACAAGGGTGGGAGTCAGCAAAAGAGAAGAACTTTGCCATTCAGTGGCATGCAGTCCAAGTTGCCAGCCCTATACTGTGTCCAAGGGCTTGCTGGGTGTCCAGAGGCTCCATTTAATTATCAATCCGGGTCTGAGTTTTCAGAGGGAATTAATGAGCTGTATGTCTAGTCTGCCGTATTGACTCTGCACCCAGTTTTTATTGTTATTAACTATTTTGATAATTTTTAAATTCTCTAATTTGTTGAGTTGTGCTATAATTTTAATTATCTGCTTTCTTCCAGTGCCATATGGCTTCATTTGTTGTTCTCTCTCTATTTACTTGGATTTTAGTGTTTATGCTTTGATTTTCAGCAACTTATTCTTTTGTATGTGTGCATTTATTGAAATAAAATGATCTGTTCACACTGCTTTTGTTGTTTCCCAAATATTCTAAATGGATTGTGTTATTCTCATTTGATTCTGTTATTTTTTTGTTCCATTCTTGATTTCACCTATAATTCAGTAATTTTTTGAGCAAAGTGTTAAGTAAGGTGTGGTCCAATTTCCACTTTTTTTTTTGCCATGTTCTTTCTGTTATTAATTTCTACTTTTCTGACTTTATGGTGTGAAAAGATGTTTTGCAATATTTTGATGCTTTGGATTTTGTTAAGGGTTGATTTATGGCCTAATACATCATCTATCTCAGGGAATATTGCACGTGTTTTGTAGAAGAAAGTAAAAGATCTGAAAATTAAGTCTGCGAACTTAATTGTTCTAAGAGCTACATGCCTCATTGCTGAATGTTGCTATAGCAACCTCTGAAGTACCCCTCTTGAGAAGCTGTGCACTGCTAGCAGCACTTAATCCACCCTTTAAAGGACTTTTGAAACTCTTTCTGGAATGACATTGCACATGGTGGCAAGGTCACAAGTTTTCAAACTTAAGTACATAGTTGTCTGTTAAGATGTTTTTAGCCAGTAAACAAATAGCTATTAACTGTATTGGAAGACCCTACGTACTCACCTAATCTGGCTCACAGTGATTTTTATGATAAAGGAAACACTGAAAGGAAGACATTTTGATGACATTCAGGACATCAAGGATAATATAAGGCCAGCTCTGGTGGCCACTCCAGAAAAAGAGTTCCAAACTGTAGTGATATTCAGCAACAAGTTAAATAGCAGTTTTTCTAGAATGAGTTCACAAACTTAACTGGCAGTCCTTGTATAGTTGTCTATGGTTGAGCTGGCTACTCTGTATGTCTATGAGGTCCAGTTAGTTGACCACAGCATTTATGTCTTTTGTGTCTGTCTTGGTCATCTAGTTCTTCTGTAACAGAATACTACAAAGTGGATGTCTTTATCAAAGTGAAATTTATTCTTACACAGTCAAGAGGGCTACAAGTCCAAATTCAGGATGTCTGCTCCAGGGGAAGGCTTTCCATTTTTACTGGCTCTGAGGAAGGTCCTTGTGTTGAATCAGTCATTATTCAGAGAGCATCTTGGTGGAGGAACCTCAGGACTAAATGATGCCTCTATTCCTGGTGCTACTTTCTTAAAGGTATAAGGTTCCCATACTCCAGGGCAATTCTCTTTACACTGGAGCAGGCAGGTGGTCTTAGGAGGCTTTTCCAGTCCCACTCTAATCCTCTTTGACATAAATCCAATCTATTAACCACAGAAAGAGATTAAAATTTATAGCATCAGGAAATCCAAAAATGGAGGGCAGTCCAATGATACTGAGAATCATGGCCTAGACAAATTACTACACACATTCTTGGGGTGACACAGTTCAAACCATGACAGCATCTTTATTGAGCCTCTTCATACATGTTCTGTCCTTCACTGAAATTTGTTTGTTGAAATTTCCTACTATTATTGTGATGATGTCTATTTTTCTTTTCAATGTGATTATAGTTTGTTTTATGTATTGAGGAGCCCAATCTTGGATGTGTAAATATGTAATATCATCATGTCCTCCTAACATATTGATCCTTAAGCCATTATATAGTATCCTTCCTTGTCCAATTTGGTAGATTCTACTTTAAAATCTATTTTAACAAAATTAATATGTGAGGTAGTGCTCCAGTGGTGGAGTAATCAGATGCTTCTTGTGATCCCTCTAACAACAAGTCCCAAAAGAACAAATGAATCAACTATGTATGAAATTTTAAGAGTCCTGAACATCCAAGGGAAAGCTGAGTAGTCAGACCAAGTGATGAGGAAAGGAGAGTAGGCAGAATTACCCAGGACAGGTCAGAGGTACCGGCTGACAATTAGCTGCAACAAGCATGGTGAATGGAGCAGTGGTATTTGAAGGGCATCCTCCCCAGTGGGAGAGACATAGTGGGAGAAAGTACACTTGTGCCTCCAGAACCAGTGAAGAATAGTACTCAGTCCTTCAAAAGCTAAGTGGATTGCGTCTAACCTACCACGTACAGATCTAAAAATTTCCTTTGATATAAACCTCTCTACATTTTCCAGCACTCTTCTTCCCTTTGCTGACAGGCTGTGTCCAGTTCTAGAGTCTGATGCCATTACTTGAGCCTGAAGCCATTATCTGAGCTGTAAGTATAATTCTTTACCCACACCTGCACTGTTCTCCTGGAGTTGGCGAGGGAATAATTTAACAAATAGGGTGAAGGGGGAAAAAATGCCAAGTCCTCTGAGCCAGAAATTCATGGCAGAAGTATTTCCTTCATCTAAAATCAGGCATAAAGGGGCATTTCTTACTTATAGATACCCAAGGACAGTTGTTAGCTCCACCTTTCTCAGCTCATGCAGTCAAATACCTGTGCCTACACCAATCACATCTGCTTATTTAGGGCAGTAGGGAGTAACCTGCATCAGACACTTGGCAACGGATTCCCTAGACACCTGATCTGATCCTCACAGAAAATTAAACTGACTCCTGGGTTAGCATGTTTAATAACAGCACTAACCACTGGATGGCAGAACATTAGAACTTCAAAGGTTTCAATAACCAAACTAGCATGCATGACCACTCTATCTGGACATTTCAAAATAAAACAGAACAGGAAGCAAGAACACAGTAAACAAACAAACAATAAATAAATTCAATAATTTAGTGATGGCTCAGAGACAACAGTCAATATCAAATCACTTAGAAAGGCAAATCAGGATGTCTTCAGTAAGCAAAGAAACAAAGAATCAAGAAGTTTCCAGAGGAAGAGAAATGTCTGGAATTATCAGAGGTAGGCCACAAAAGACTAATAGTTAGAAGTCTTCAAGAGATCAGGAAGGAGATTAGGCACTATGCAGCACAGCATAATGAAAAATTAAAAAGTTTGCAAGAAACCATTGATAGACAACATGCTGAAATTCAAAAGGTTTAATAATGAAATTATGGAATTAGACTACTCAGTGAAAAGTCAGAGGATCAGAATGGAAGCAATGGAAGGCTAAATTACTGAGAGTGAAGACAAAGCACGTGACAATACCATATATCAGGAAAAACTGGATAAAATAATTTTTAAAAAATCAAGAAACACTAAGAATTATGTGGTGCTCTATCAAGAGGAACAACCTATGAGTGATCAGAATACCAGAAGGGAGGAGAAGAATGACAGAAAACACAAAGAGAATTATCAGAGACCTCTTAACAAAAACTTCTCTGGTATCTTGAAAGATGAAAAGATACATATCAAGATGCTTATCAAACTCCACATAACATACAACCCAAAAGAAAGATATCAAGGCATATTATAAGACAACTTGCCAAAACTAAAGAAAGGAGACACATTTAAAAGTGGCTAGGAATAAATAAAAAATAAGGTACAAAGAATAGTCAAGGGGGAGGAGTCAAGATGGCAGATTAAGCATACGTCTCTCTAAATCCATCTGGAAACCAAGATCTGAACTGATAATCAAATGGAGAGTTCTGCTTACCTAGTGAGCCCCAGAATATGGCATAGGGTTGTTATCTTGGATTTGACATACCACTGAACGAAAAACCTCATCTCTGTCACTGACGCTGTTCTTTGCAAGAGCTGGCTTTCACAGACCAAAGGTAACTCACCATTTTGACTTCTTTTTCTCTGTCTTGGCTGGCAGACAGAGCTGGGTCTTGCCTAGCAGCTGATCTCAGATGCACTGCTGGTGGGATAGGCAGGTGAAATTGCCATATTTTGGGAGCCAGGCTTAGGACTCTACATCTCACCACTTTTGGCCTGTCTTTCTGCCTCTGACACAGTACAGTTTCTGTCGGGGGCGAAAAGAAACTGCGCCATAAAGATGGCGTTTGCTATCAGGAGCTCCTCCCCGAGACACTCCCGGTCTGATGATTAGCCTGCTGACGCAGTTCCTTGCTGGCACGTGAATGGCTCGTGATCAGCTTTCTGATTGCTGGCCTCTAGAGCTCGTAGCCACTCAGTTTCACTTTGCAATGCTATGTTTTGCTTGTGCACTGCGCATGAATCAGCTGTGCCTTATGATTGGTGAGATTGGACTATATAATGGGTGAGGAACACTGTAGAAGAAGAACAAAGGAAGAAGAACATAGGAAGCAGATACAGCCTCAGGAGCTGCAGCTGCCGCCGTGTCTCTGAACGCCACGGTGTTCAGGGACACAGCACAGCAGGAGAGCAAGGAAGAAGTAAGATAAGAAGTAGAATAGGAAGTAGAATAGGTAGTAGAATAGGAAGAAGAAGAATAAAGCAAGCAACTTGCAAGGTGGCTCATATCTGTGTGTCCTGTCTTCCTTCCGCGGGTGGATAGTTAGGCAGCGACAAGTTTCTATGGAAATGACAGCGCCCTTCTGTGGGCTGCCATCTTAAATACGGAGGTTTTAGCTGGACATAATTCTTAGCCTGGGAGTCAGCACCTAGCCACAGCAGAGTGATTTTCTTACAAAAAGCAGTAGTTTACAGTGTCACCTAAGGCTGGGGACCGGCAACAGAGGCTGAGGACTCACTGCTTCTCAGCATCTTTGATCCCTCTTCCTAGCTCTGCCACAGGGTAGTGTGTACAAAAGTGGCGGTGACCTTGTACAGTGCACCATCTTAGATATGGTGGCCACAACTGGACCTAATTCTTAGCCTGGGACCCAGTGCCTTCCCACGGGAAAGTGCTTGTCTGTCAGAAAAGCAGTAGTTTACACAGTGTTGTCTACAGCTGGGGCCTGTCAGCAGAGACCAACAGGGCAGTAGCGTTACTGTATTTTGAACTAGTTCGTATCATCTGAGGTTGGATATAGAGATGCTTAGTTTGCCACTTGGGAAGAGGGATCTCTACACCTGATAACCTGACTGACTTGGGAAGTGGTCAGATAATTTTTATTTTTCATTTTAAGATGGCCTAGAGAAACATCTGAGGTCCATCCTCACAGTATCCCTTTCAGCCTTTATTAAAGCACATAAAGACAAAAAGGAGCCGACCATTGACAAAATGGTAAACAGAAAATCACCCATGGCTTCAGAAGGCACCCAAATGAAACAACCAAGGAGATTTCCGGACAAAGAAACTTTTCTGAAATTATAGGAAGGTGAATAGAAAAGGGTTATGTATAGAGCCCTTCTAGACCTTATACAAAATGCAGCGGAACAAAATGAAAAATTAAGCAAGCTGTTTGATCTGATGGAACACCAGTACTCTGCAATCCAACAGATCAAGAACAAAATCAAAGACATAGAAACTTCAATTCAAAGCCAAGAAAAAAGAATGGAACAAATGGAAAAGAGACTTTCTGACTGGGAAGACAGAGCTACCGATGCCAGCATTTATGAGGAGAAATCAGAAAAAAAGAAATAAGAAAAATGAAAAAGCATTAACAAGCATGTGGGACTCTATTAAGAGGAACAACCTATGACTAACTGGAGTCCCTGAACAGGATGAGACACCTGAGAACACAGAGACTATTGTTGTGGAGCTGCTGACAGAAAACTTCCCAGAAATCATGAAGGAAGAGAATACAGATCTCCCAGATGCATGTTGTATGCTACCCAATATAGAAATCAAAAGAAAGACTCCAAGACATATTATAATCAAGCTTAACAAAGTGAAACATAAGCAGAAACTCTTAAAGGCAGCAAGACTCAAAGCACAGTTAACATTCAGAGGGAAACGCTGTAGGCTTTCATCAGATTTCTCAGCAGAAACGATGCTGGCATGGAGACAGTGGAATGACACATTCAAAACCTTGAAGAAGAACTTCCAACCAAGAATTATATATCCTGAAAAATTACCCTTGAAATATCAAAATGAAATTAAGACAGTCACAGATAAACAGGAACTCAGAGACTTTATAAACACCAAACCAAAGCTACAAGAAGTTCTGAAAGAATCTCTTGGCTTTGGCTTAGAAGAACAAAACTACTAACTTAATATTTTAGAAGGACACATCATCCAAAATCCTACTCAGTTAGAAAAGGCTACAAATACAATGAAACTTTAATACTGAAAGGAATAATCCACATGAAAACTATGATGTCACCATATTAAAAAGAAGGATGTACTACACTCGTTATAGTCCTTCCAGAAGAAGAAGAAATTGACAAGACTGGTAATAATTAAAATTCGGTTTATACATAGTTTACCAAGGGGGATCATGGGGCAGCTGTAAAGGACAACAAAGATGCAACATACCATATCAAGAAATGTAACACAGGAGTCTCAACAACAACAAAACCAACTCTGAAAAAGTTGAAAAATCAACTCACAAAAAAAGAATGTCCCAGAACAGATTAATAAGAACAGCAGAGAAAGCATCAACACAAAAATATACATATCACAATGGCAGCACTGAACACATACCTATCAATAAATACATTGAATGTGAATGGACTGAATACTCAAGTAAGGAGACATCAAGTGACATCTTGGATCAAAAGACATGACCCATCCATATGTTGCCTACAAGAAACTCACCTTAGACTTAAAGATAAGAACAAACTGAAAATTGAAGGATGGAAGAATATGTATCAAGCTAACAATGAACAAAGAAGAGCAGGTATGGCAATTCTAATCTCAGATAAAATTGATTTTAATGTCAAATCCACCATCGTGGACAAGGATGGACACTATAGCTGAAAGGTTCAGTACACAAGCAAGAGTTAATTATATTAAATATTTATGCACCTAATATTGCCAAGCCAAGAGCACCTAAATACATCAAAGAAACACTAACTACACTCAGTAAGGAAATAGATCACTCTACAGTAATAATGGGAAACTTCGACACTCCAGTTTTATTATTGGACAGATTGTCTAGGAAAAAGCTCAATAAAGATACAGAAGACCTTACTGCCACAGTTAACCAACTAGACCTCTTTGACATATACAGAGCTTTCTACTCATCAGTGGACAACTACACCTTCTTCTCCAGTGTACATGGAATATTCTCCAAAATAGACCATGAGTTAGGACATAAAGCAATTCACAACAAAATCCATACTATTGAATTAATGCAAAGCATCTTCTCACATCATAAAACCATAAAAATCAAAATCAATAGCAGAAAAACACAGACATAAAGTTGAACTCTTGGAAATTGAACAACATCTTCCTCAAAAAACCATGGGTTATAGAAGAATCAAAGATAAAATAAAGAAATTGATGGATTCTAATAAGAACAGAAACACTTCCTACCAGCACCTATTGGATACAGCCAAAATAGTGCTCAGAGGACAGTTTATCTCCATAAATGCACACATCTGGAAGGAAGAAAGAAACCAAATCAAGGAACTAACCCTACAGCTTGAACAAGTAGAGAGAGAACAACAGAAGAACCCCTCAGTCACCAGAAGAAAACACATCATGAAGATTAGAGCAGAGCTAAATGAATCAGACAATAGAAAAACAATAGAAAAAATTGAAAAGACCAAAAGCTGGTTTTTTGAAAAGATCAACAAGATTGACAAACCACTGGCTAAACTTACTAAAGAAAAACAGGAAAAGAAACAAATAACCCAAATGAGAAATGAGAGTGGAGTTGTTGTAACACACCCAACAGAAATCAAAAATATCATGACAGAATACTGTGAAAGATTGTACTGTAACAAATTGGAAAACCTAAAGGAAACGGACAAATTCCTTGATTTATATCACCCACCAAAATTATCACAAGGTGTAGGAGAAAAACTTAATAAACCCATCACGAAGGAAGAGATTGAAAAAGTTGGCCCCAAGCTACCAACCAAAAAAAGCCTGGGCCAAGATAGTTTCATTGCAGTATTCTGCCAAACTTTTAGAGAAGAGTTATCTCCAATACTACTGAGACTATTTCATAGTATAGGAAGGGATGGAATGCTCTCAAATTCATTCTATGAAGCCAGCATAAGCCTTACACCAAAGCCAGGGAAACACCCAACAGAAAAGGAGAACTACAGACTGATATCACTCATGAATCTAGATGCAAATATCTTCAACAAAATTCTTGCAAATAGAATACAACAGCATATCAAAAAAATAATCCTTCATGACCAAGTTGGATTCATACAAGGGATGCAAGGCTGGTTTAACATCAGAGAAACAATTAGTGTGACGAACCACGTAAATACCACAAAAGACAAGAATCACCTGATTTTGTCCATTGATGTCGAAAAGGCATTTGATAAAGTCCAACACCCATTCATGCTAAAAACTCTTAGCAAGATAGGCATGGATGGAAAATTCCTCAATGCAATAAGGGCCATTTACACAAAGCCAACTGCCTACTTTATCCTGAATGGAGGGAGACGGAAACAGTTTCCCTTGAGAACAGGAGCTAGACAAGGATGACCGCTCTCACCTCTCCTCTTCAACATTGTGCTAGAAGTTCTAGCTAGAGCAATTAGACAAAACCAAGAAATAAAGCGCATCTGTATTGGCAAAGAAGAAGTCAAAATCTCCCTATTTGCAGATAATATGATTGCATATGCAGAGAATCCCAAAGAATCCATACATGAACTACTCAAACTGATAGAAAAGTTCAGCGAAGTCTCAGGATACAAGATAAACATAAGTAAATCAGTAGGATTACTTTATATCAACAACAAGACTGTTAAGGAAGAAACCACCAAATCAATACCATTTACTATAGCCCTTAAGAAGATAAAGTACCTAGGAATTAATCTAACCAGAGAAATAACAGACCTTTACACAGAGAACTACGAACCCTTAGTACAAGAAACTAAGACAGACTTACATAAATGGAGAAACCTACCATGCTCATGGATAGGAAGACTTAACATTGTGAAAATGTCTATTTTACCCAAAGCAATCTATATAATGCAATCCCAATACAAGTTCCAGTGACATTTTTTAACAAGATGGAGAAACAAATCAGTGTTATTTGGAAAAGGAAAGAAGCCCCAGCTAAATAAAGCACTACTAATGAAGAAGAACATACTGGAAGGCCTCTCATTACTTGACTTTAGAACCTATTACATGGCTACATAGTCAAACCAGCCTGGTACTGGTACAAAAATAGACAGTTAGATCAATGGAACAGAACTGGGACCCCAGAGATAACACCATCTGGCTATGAACAGTTGATATTTGAAAAAAGGCCGTAAGACATTAAACTGGGGTAAAAACAATCTCTTCAACAAATGGTGCTAGCAAAATTGGATATCCATGTGCAAAAAATTGAAACAAGACTTGTATCTTATACCTTATACAAAAACCAACTGAAATAGGATGCCAGCCAGCCAAGTGCCGTCGAGTCGAAAAGGCCTAAATATCAAATCTAAAATGATAAAGCTCATCCAAGAAAAAGTAGGAACAACAATGGAAATTTTAATATGCAACATAGACTTGAAAATCTGTCAAACAAACCACACTCAACAGAAGAGAAAATAAATGGGAACTTTTAAGAATCAAACATTTTTGTGCATCCAAAGACTTTATTAATAGAATTAAAAGACCACCTACAGAGTAGGAAAAAAATATTTGGCAACTGTATGTCAGACAGACACCTGATCTCCATTATCTATAAGTTACAACAAAGTATCAATAATAAGAAGATAAATCATCCAATTAAGTAGTGGGCAAAGGAGATGGACAGATACTTCTCTAAAGAAGAGATTTGGGCAGCCAGAAAACACACGTGGACATGTTCACGATCTTTAGCTATTTCAGAAATTCAAATCAAAGTACAATGAGATACCATCTCACCCCAGCAAGGAAGCCCATAATCCAAAAAACACACCAACAAATGCTGGAGAGCCTGTGGAGAAAGTGGAACTCTCATAAACTGTTGGGGAGATTGCAAAATGGTGCAACTTCTTTGGAAAGCAATCTGGTGTTCCCTTAAAAAACTGGATATAGATATACCATTTGACCCAGGAATTCCATTGCTTGGAATATATCCTACAGAATCAAGGCCATTCACACCAACTGATACATGCACAGAAATGATTATTGCAGCAAAGTCCACAACAGCAAAAACATGGAATCAACCCAGATGTCCAACAACAGAGGAATGGATAGCTAAACTATGGTATATACACTCAGTGGAACATTATGCAATGATAAAGAACAACGATGATTTTCAGAAACATCTCAGAACCTGGCTTCAACTGGAGGACATTGTGTTGAGTGAAAGTAGTCAGTGACAAAAGGACAAACATTATATGAAACCTACGATAAATTTGGTTGAGTGAAATTGGTGACAGCACACATTAGAAAGAAGAACAATATTAAGTTGACTTCAACATAACTTGAGTACTCCTTCCATCTTAATCCAATATTGCAAGGACAGAGAAGCTAGGGTGGGGGGCCAGAGACCATACTCTCAGGCGAAGTCAAGGCCAGTTGGCACAACTAGCATTTTGCTAAGAGGGCTCTTTGCACCCCACATTGGTGAGTGGCGTCTGAGGTCTTAAAAGCTGCCAAGCTGCCATCTGAGGGTACCACAAATGGTCCCAATTCAGCAGGAATGGATGATCAATGAGGACCAAAATGACATGAGGAAAAGAGAACACAGAGGACACAGAGGCCCACATGAGTGGGTGCCTACATCGACTCATGACCAGAAGAACTGGGTGGCGCCTGGCCACCACCAGTGATAGCTGCAATAGAGCTCACAAAGTTGGGTCTCACTGGCAACACAAGAATAAAAAGGGTTGCATCCTGAGATCTCCACTAAAAGATTGCAATTGATTGTCCAGGGGCTTCAGGGTTCCCCTGGTAGCATGGCCCCTGGCCCTGATGCTGCCCCTGCCCATAAGTCATAATGAAGGTCCAGTCTTTGGACAGGAATGGATTGGACTTGATGACGCAGAGTGACCATAGCTTGGGTGTACTTACTTTATGGTTCTGTGCATCTAAACAATATCATCCCGCTGACCTCTTACTGAAGGAAGGGGAGTGGGTGGGGAGGAGGGGAAAGGAGACTGTTGGGAAGATGGGAGCAAAGAGGAAGAGTGTGTTGTCACTGGGCAGTGAGAGCAGTGGAAGCTGCATATAGGTGAGTATGCAGATTTATAAGGGAATGTACATTGATTCAATCATTAAAAAATAAAGAATAGTCAATAAGACTAAGTTAAGATTACTCAGGAGAAAGCATGCAGGCAAGAAAACAATGAGTTGACATATACAAAGCCTTGAGGAAAAACAATTGCCAGTCAAGAACTATATGTCTGGGAAATCAATCTCTCAAATATGATGGTAAAATTAGGGTATATCCAGATAAATAGAAATTTAGGGAATTTGCAAAAGCAAACCAAAATTACAAGAATCACTAAAAGGAATAGTTGAGTTAGATAAGCAATAGCATCAAATAACAATTCCAGACTAGAACCCAAAACAGAGCCACCAGATCTCAACCTGAATGGAGAAATCACAAAAATAAATGACAAGCGAAACACTGAAAATAGGGAAACAGAGATAACATTATGTAAATGATGACAACATAATAACAAATCAAAGGATTTAATATAGTCATCAGTCTTTTGTATGGAGAGTTAGTCAAGACACTATAAAGAACTTGAAGACTAACTTAAATTTAGAAAAATAGAAGTAAACATTAAGCTAACCACAAAGAAAATTAATGAAGGTACACAACACAATAAAAAACAAGAAAACCATCAAATATCAGCAAATACAAAATGATGAAAACACAACTCAGAAAATAGAGTAGAATGAAGGAATTGACTATGACCTACAGAAAAAGGCATCAAAATGACATAAATAAAAACATACCTATCAGTAACTACCTTGAATGTGATTAAATATATCATAAAGAAACAGAGAGTGACAGCCTGTATTTAAAAACACACACACAAAAAAGATCCATCTAAATGCTGCTTACAGGAGACACACCTTAGACTTAAAGATAAGAACAAGTTAAAACTCAAAGAATATGAAAAAACACAAAACCAAATAAAAGACACTCAAAAAAAAAGCAAGAGTGGTAATATTAATCTCTGGTAAAAATAGACTTAAGTAAAACCTACTGTACTGGATAATGAGAGACACTATGTAATAATTAAAGGTTCAAGAGTCCACAAGGACATAACCACTTTAGCTATTTACACACACACAAAATACATAAAACAACCTCAAATTTTGTTGAAAAGAGAAATAGACAGCTCCACAATAATAGTATATATATTCACTGACGGTGAATATATACAACACTGTCAGTGAAGGACAGACCATCCAGAAAAAAGCTCAACACACACGTGGAAGATCTAGATGTAAAATAAAGCAACTGGACATCACAGATATATACAGAACCCTCCACACAACAGCAGCCAAGTATACTATCTTCTCCAAAGCACATCTAATCTTCTTCAGAATAGACCACATGTTAAGCAATACAGCAAGCTCTGACAAAATTCAAAACACTGAAATGTTACAAAGCATATTTTCAAACCACAAAGGCATCAAAGTAGAAATTGATAACACAAAAGGCAGAGAAAGAAAAAAAAGACATGGAAATTGATCAACACTTAGCTAGAAACTACTCGATTATAATAAATCTAAGATGGAAAAAAGAAAATCACAGAATCAAATGACAGTGAGAACACATATTACCAGCACCTTTGAAAGCCAGCAAAAATAGGACTCGGAGGTCGATTTATCAAAATAAGTGCAGTCCTCAAAAAAAAGAAAGGCCCAAATCAAAGCATTAACCCTATAGCTCGATCAAGTAGAAAGACAGTAGAAAAAGAAGCCCTTGGGAACTGTAAGAATGCAAATAATAAAAATTAGATCGGAACTAAATGAACTAAGGAACAACAACAACAAAAAAAAACTCCAAAGTTTTAATAAGACTAAAAGTTGATTATTTGAAAAGATCAACAAAATTGATGAACTATTGGGTGAAATACAAAAGAAAAGCTGAAGAGGAAGCAAATAACTCAAATAAAAAATAAGATAGGTAATAGCAAAATCAACCCAACTGAAATTAAAACGTAAGAGACTATTATTAAAAAAAATAGTCTAGCAAATTTTGATTGCTAGAGGAAATGGACAAATTTGTTGAAACACTCTACCTACCTAAACTAACAAAGAGGTAGAACAACTAAATAAACCCATAACAAAAGAAGACATGGAAAAGTTAATTTGAAAACTGCCAACCAAATAAAGGCCCTGGCCCTGATGGCTTTAATGGATAATTCTACCAAACTTTCTAGACAAGAGTTAACATCACTAGTACAAAAGTATTTCAAAGCATAAAAAGGAATGAAATATTCCCAAATTCATTCCATGAAGCTAGCATAACTATCATACCAAAACCAGGTAGGGGTTTCTAGACAATAGAATTCAAAGGTATATCAAAATGACAATAATAATTCACCAAGACCAAGTGGGATTCACACCAGAGATGCAGGGATGGTTTAACATTAGAATAATCAGCACTGTAATAAACAGCATAAATAAAACAAAAGACAACAACCACTTGATTATATCAGTTGATTCAGAAAAAGTATTTGACAAAATGCAACATACATTCATGATAAAAATAAAAACTTTCAGTAAAATAACCAATAGAACAGAACATACTCAACATAATATAAGTTATTTGTACAAAGCCAACAGACATCGTCCTAAATAGACAGAGTCTGAAAGTGTTTCCCTTGAGAACATTGAACATTACTGAACATTGTGCTATGGATTCCAGCAAGAGCAAACAAGCTAGAAAAAGAAATACAGGGCATCCAGACTGGTTAGAAAGAATTAAAAGTATTTCTATTTGTAGATGATAAGATCATATACATAGCAAATCCCAAAGTATTCACAAAAAATCTACTGGAACTAGTAATAGAATTCAGTGAAGTATAGAGATACAAGCTAAGCACATAAAAATCAGTTGGATTCCTTTGCGCCAACAAAGAGAACATCGAAGAGGAGATCACTGAATCAATATAATTTTTAAAAGTTCCACAATAAAATAAAATAAAATATTTAGGAATAAATCTAACCAGAGATGTTTAAGATTTATACAAAGCAAACTACAAGATAATACAGCAGGAAACCAAAAGAGATCTACTTAAAGTGGAAAAATATACCTTGTTCACGAATAAGAAGATGCAATATTGTGAAAATGCCCGTTCCACCTGAAGAGATCTATAGATAAATGCAATTCTAGTACAAATTCAAATAGCAATTTTTAATGAGATAGAGAAACAGATCACTACCTTCATATGGAAAGAGTTGAAGTCCTGGATAAGTAAGGCATCACTGAAGAAGGAGAAAGCTGGAGATCTCACACTTCCTGACTTGAGAACCTATTATAATGCCATGATTGTCAAAACAAGTACAAAACTGGTGGAAACTGGAACAAAAGCAGATACATGTACCCATGGAACATAGTTGACAATCTAGACATCCATCATCCATTTATGATATGTGACAAAGGCCCAAGGTCTGTTAATTTGGGAAAAGGCAATCTCTTTAACAAATGTTCTTGGTATAAGTGGATATGCATCTACAAGTAAATGAAACATGACTCATATCTCACACTGCGCAAAACAACTAAGTCAAAATAGATTGATGAACTAAATATAAAATCTAAAATGATAATGCTCACAGAAGAATAAATAGCAAACAGTGCTGTGAGCACCAATACTTGGCACAAACAGAATACAAAACATTACTAATAATGCACCTACAGCAGAAGAGAAAATAGATAGCTGGAAACTCCTAAAAATCAAACATTCATGCTCATCCAAATACTTCACCAAGAGTGAAAAGACAACCTACAGACTGGGGAAAAATATTGACTGCAACAAATCTGATCAGGACCTAATCTTCATAATCTACAAGACCGTCAAAAGCTCAACAACAAAAAGACAAATAACATAAAGGAAAAAGGATATGAACAGGAACTTCTTTAAAAAAAGACATTCAAGAGGCTATCGGATACCTAAGGAAGTGCTCATGATCATTAGCCATTACATAAATCTAAATCAAACTACAATGAGATACCAACTCATCCCAACAAAGCTGTCATTAATCCAAAATGCAGATAATGATAAATGTTGGAGGGACTATGGAGATACTGGAACACTTCTACTCTGCTGGTGGAAATGTAAAAGAGTAAAACCTCTATGGAAATTGATTTGGTACTTTCTTAAAAAGCTTAAAAGAGAAATACTGTCTGATCCAGGAACCCCACTTCTGGGAATATATCCCAGAGAAATAATGTCTTTCACGTGAATAGATACACTCACATCAATGTTTATTGTAGCGCAGTCCACAATTGGAAAAAAGTGGAATCAATCCAGTCACCCACCAACACATGAAAGGATAAACTATGGTATAATCACACAATGGAATCCTATGGAATCCTTTTTGTTTTTTAACATGACTGAGTGAAAATGTACATTCCTGTATAAATTTACATGCCCACCTATATGCAGCTTCCACTGCTCTCCCTGCCCGGTGACAACACACTATTCCTCTCTGCTCCATACAAGTCTCATCCTCCCAACAGCCTCCTTTCCTCTTCTCTCCACCAACTCTATTTCCACCAGCCAGAGGTCAGCAGGATGATATCCTATAGATGCATAGAACCATAAAGTGCATCCAATATATGGTCACTCTGCATCACCAAGTCCAATCCACTCGTGTCCGAAGAGTGGACCTTCGTTAACATTTATGGGCAAGGGCAGCATCAGGGCCAGGGGCCATGTTCTCAGGGGAACCCCAAAATCGCTGGACCATCAATTGAGGTCTTTTAGTGGAGATCTCAGGATGCACCCCTTTTTATTCTTGTGTTGCCACTGAGACTCATCTCTGTGAGCTCCATTGCAACTGTCACTGGTGGTGGCCGGGCACCATTTGGTTCTTCCGGTCCCAAGTCGATGTAGGCACCCACTCCTATGGGTCTCTGTATCTTCTAGGTTGTCTTTACCCCATGTCATTTTGGTCCTTGGTGAGCATCCGTTCCTGCTGAGTTGGGACCATTTGCTGTGTCCTTGGATGGCAGCTTGGCAGCTTTTAAGACCCCAGAAGCCACTCAGCAATGTGGGTGCAGAGAGCCCTCTTAGCAAAACATTAGTTGTGCCAATTGGCCTCAATTTCACCTAAGAGCATGGTCCCCTGCCCCCTGCCCCAGCTACTCTATCCGTGCAATATTGGGTTAACATAGAAGGAGTACTCAAGTTATGCTGAAGTCCACGTAATGTTGTTCTTGATTCTAATGTGTGCTATCACTGATTTCACCCAACCAGATTTCCAGCAACTATCTAATCTAAATCCTACCCCCCTTGCCCTCCCTCCCTCCCCTCCCTTGTAGCAGTCAAAGAGTTTTTTCTTCTATGCACAAGTCTGTTTTTGAGATCTTATCGCAGAGGTCTCATAGAATACTTGTCCTTTTGTTGCTGACTACTTTCATTCAACATAATGTTTTCCAGTTGAAACCAGATCAGGAGATGTTTCCTGGAATCATCGCTGTTCTTTATCATTGCACAGTACTCCATTGAGTATATGTACCATTGTTTGCCTATCCATTCTTCTGTTGTTGGGTATCTGGGTTGATTCCATCTTTTTGCTATCATGGATTGTGCTGCGATAAACATTCTTGTGCATGTGTCCGTTGGTGTGAAAGGCCTTGATTCTGTAGGACATATTACAAGTAGTGGAATTACTGGATCAAATGGTATATCAATATCCATTTATTTAAGGAAGCACCAGATTGCTTTCCAAAGAAGCTGGACCATTTTACAACCCCACCAACAGTGTAGGAGGGTTCCACTTTCTCCACAGCCTCTCCAGCATTTGTTGTTTTGTGTTTCTTGGATCATGGCCAACCTTGTTGGGGTGAAACGGTATCTCATTGTCATCCTGATTTGAATTTCTTTAATAACTAAAGATCATGAACATGTCTGCATGTGTTTTTTGGCTGCCTGGATCTCCTCTTTAGTGTAATGTCTGTCCGTCTCCTTTGCCCATTGCTTGATTGGATGATTTATCTTCTTACTGATATTTTGTAGTATTTTATAGATTTTTGGAGATCATGTGGTCTGATCTGGTCTGACATAGAGTTGCCAAATATTTTTTCCCATTCTGTGAGTGTTCTTTTAATTCTATTAATAAAGTCTTTGGATGAGCAAAAGTGTTTGATTCTTAATAGTTCCCATTTATCTATTTTCTCTTCTGTTGATTGAAGTTTCTTTGACAGATTTTGGAGTCTGTCCACATTGTGTATTAAAACTTCCATTGTTGTGCCTACCTTTTTTTGGATGAGCTTTATCGTTTTAGGTTTGATATTTAGGTCTTTTATCCAGTTGGAGTTGATTTTTGTATAAGGTGTAAGATAGGGATCTTGATTCAGTTTATTGCAGGTAGATACCCAATTTTGCCTGCACCAGTTGATGAGCATACTGTTTTTACTCCAGTTTAATGTCTTAGG
The DNA here is from genome assembly GCA_028571685.1 of Heterohyrax brucei. NCBI lineage: Eukaryota > Metazoa > Chordata > Mammalia > Hyracoidea > Procaviidae > Heterohyrax > Heterohyrax brucei. The sequence continues at coordinate 86,475,379 of CM053158.1, forward strand.
GCCTTTGTCGAATATCAACTGTTCATAGGCAGATGGTGTCATCTCTTTGGTGTCAATTCTGTTCCATTGATTGATCTGTCTGTTCTTGTACCAGTACCAGGCTGTTTTGACCACTGTGGCAGTGTAGTATGTTCTAAGGTCGGGTAATGAGAGGCCTCCCAGTGTGTTCTTCTTTAGTAGTACCTTACTTATCCAGGGCTTCTTCCCTTTCCAAACCAAATTGGTGATTTGTTTCTCCATCTCATTAAAAAATAATGCTGGAACTTGTATTGGGATTGCATTATATAAATAGATTGCTTTGTGACGGCACTGGGCTTGGCTGGGTAAAATAGATATTTTCACAATGTTAAGTCATCCTATCCATGAGCAGGGTAGGTTTTTCCATTTATCTAAGTCTCTCTTAGTTTCTTGTAGTAAGGGCTTGTAGTTCTTTCTATAAAGGTATGTTATGCCTCTGGTTAGTTTAATTCCTAGGTACTTTATCTTCTTAGGGGCTATGGTAAATGGTATTGATTTGATAATTTCTTCCTTAACAGTCTCGTTGTTGGTATAAAGGAATCCTACTGATTTATTTATGTTTATCTTGTATTCTGAGACTTTGCTGAACTCTTCTATCAGTTTGAGTAGTTTACTTATAGATTCCTTGGGATTCTCTGCGTATACAGTCATATCATCTGCAAACAGGGAGATTTTAACTTCCTCTTTGCCGATGCACATGCCCTTTATTTATTGGTCTTATCTAATTGCTCTGGCTAAAACTTCTAGTACAATGTTAAATAGAAGAGGTGAGAGTGGGCATCCTTGTCTAGTTCCTGATCTCAAGGGAAAGTCTTTCAGTCTCTCTCCATTCAGGATGATGTGGGCAATTGGCTTTGTATAAATGGCCGTTATTGTGTTGAGGAATTTGCCTTCTGTGTTCATTTTGCTAAGAGTTTTTAGCATGAATGGATGTTGCACTTTATCAAATACCTTTTCGGCATTAATGGAGAAAATCAGGTGATCCTTGTCTTTTGTGTTATTTATGTGGTTAATCACATTAGTTGTTTTGTTGATGTTGAACCAGCCTTGCATCCCTGGTATGAATCCCGCTTGGTCATGATGGATTATTTTTTTGATATGTTATTGTATTCTATCTGCAAGAATTTTGTTGAAGATTTTTGCATCTAGATTCATGAGTGATATCAGTCTGTGGTTCTCCTTCTTTGTTGGGTCTTTCCCTGGCTTTGATATCAGGGTTATGCTGGCTTCATTGAATGAGTTTGGGAGTACTCCATCCCTTTCTATAGTGTGAAATAGTCTCAGTAGTATTGGAGATAACTCTTCTCTAGATGCTTGGTAGAATTGTGCAATGAAGTCATCTGGGCCTGGGATTTTTTTCGTTGGCAGTGTTTTGATGAACTTTTCAATCTCTTCCTTTGTGATGGGTTTATGAAGTTGTTCTGCTTTATATTGTGATAAGTTGGGTAGGTGGTATGAGTCAAGGAATTTGTCCATTTCCTTTAAGTTTTCAAATTTGTTAGAGTATAGTCTTTCGTAGTATTCTGTTACGATATTTTTGATTTCTGTTGCATCTGTGGTGACAACTCCCCTCTCATTTCTAACTTGGGTTATTTGTTTCCTTTCCTGCTTTTCTTTAGTAAGTTTAGCCAGTGGTTTTTCAATTTTGTTGATCTTTTCAGAACACCAGCTTTAGGTCTTTTCAATTTTTTCTATTGTTTTTCTAGTCTCTAATTCATTTAGCTCTGCTCTAATCTTTATGATCTCGTTTCTTCTGGTGCCTGAAAGGTTCCTCTGTTGGTCTCTCTCTACTTGTTCAAGCTGTAGGATTAGTTCCTTGATTTGGTTTCTTTCTTCCTTCCAGATGTGTGCATTTATGGATATAAACAGACCTCTGAGCACTGCTTTGGCTGTATCCCATAGGTTATGGTAGGAAGTGTTTTCATTCTCACTGGAATCCATGAATTTCTTTATTTCATCCTTGATTTCCTCTATAACCCATGTTTTTTTTTTGAGCCAGATGTTGTTGAGTTTCCAAGAGTTCCACTTCCTATCTATGCTTTTTCTGCTATTGATTTCAACTTTTATGGCCTTATGATCTGAGGAGATGCTTTGCAGTAATTCAATGGTATGGATTTTGTTGAGCATTGCATTATGCCCTATCACATGGTCAGTTCTGGAGAATGTTCCATGTGCACTGGAGAAGAAGGTGTAGTTGTCTGCTGATGGGTGGAAAGTTCTGTATATATCAATGAGGTTTAGTTGGTTAATTGTGTCAGTGAGGTCTTCTGTATCTTTACTGAGCTTTTTTCTAGATGATCTGTCTGGTATTGAGAGTGGAGTGTTGAAGTCTCCCACTATTATGGTGGAGTCATCTAACTCTCTTTTGAGTGTAGTCAGTGTTTCTTCGACGTATTTAGGTGCTCTGATATTAGGTGCATAAATATTTAATATAGTTCAGTCTTGCTTGTGTACTGAACCTTTCAGCAATAAATAGTGTCCATCTTTGTCCACGATGGTGGATTTGACATGAAAATTGATTTTGTCTGAGATTAGAATTGCCATCCCTGCTCTTCTTTGTTCGTTGTTAGCTTGATATATATTCTTCCATCCTTTAATTTTCAATTCATTCCTATCTTTAGGTCTCAAGTGAGTTTCTTGTAGGCAACATATGGATGGGTCATGTCTTTTGATCCAAGATGTCACTCGATGTCTCTTTACTGGAGCATTCAGTCCATTCACATTCAATGTAATTAGTGACAGGTATGTGTTCACTGCTGCCACTGTGATATGTTTATTTTTATGTTGATGTTTTCTCTGTTGTTCTTATTAGTCTGTTCTGGGATATTCTTTTTTGTGAGTTGATTTTTCACCTTTTTCAGAGCTGGTTTTATAGTTGTTGAGACTCGTGTGTTACATTTCTTGAAATGGTATGATACATCTTTGTTGTGCTTTACAGCTGCCCCTGTGATCCCCCTTAATAAAGTATATATAAACCCATTTGAATTACTACCAATCTTATCATCTTCATGTCTATCTGGAAGGACTATAACGACTGTAGTACATCCCTCTTTTTAATATGATGGTACCATAGTTTTCATGATGATCACTGGATTATTTCTTTCCATATTGAAGCTGTGATTTACTTTGGAGCCTTTCCTCACTGAGTAGAGTTTTGAGTAGTGTGTCTTTCTAAAATATAAAGTTAGTGGTTTCATTATTCTAAGACAGAGCCAAGAACTTCTTTCAGTATTTCTTGTTGTTTTGGTTTGGTTTTCACAATGTTTCTGAGTTTCTGTGTATCTGGGAATGTCTTAATTTCATTTTCATATTTGAAAGATAGTTTTGCAGGATATATGCTTCTTGATTGGAAGTTCTTCTCCTTCAAAGCTTTGAATGTGTCATGCCACTGTCTCTGTGCCAGCATGGTTTCTGTTGAGAAATATGATGAGAGCCTACAGGGTTTCCCCCTGAATGTTAGCTTTGCTTTGAGTCTTGCTGCCTTTAAGAGTTGTTGCTTCTGTTTCATTTTGTTAAGCTTGATTATAATATGTCTTGGAGTTTTCTTTTGAGATATATATTGGGTGGCGTACGATATCCATCTGAGATGTCTATATTCTCTTCCTTCATGATTTCTGGGAACTTTTCTGTCAGCAGCTCAGCAACAATACTCTCTGTGTTCTCAGATGTCTCACCCTGTTCAGGGACTCCAATTAATCGAAGGTTGTTTCTCTTACTAGAGTCTCACATGCTTCTTAATGCTTCTTCTTTTGTCTTGTTTCTTTTCTCTGATTTCTGCTCATAGACGCTGGTATCAGTAGCTCTGTCTTCCCAGTCAGAAATTCTTTTCTCTATTTGTTCCATTCTGTTTTCTTGGCTTTGCATGGAAGTTTCTATGTCTTTGATTTTCTTCTTGATCTGTTGGATTTCAGAGTACTGGTGTTCCATCAGATCAAACAGCTTGCTTAATTTTTCATTTTGTTCTGGTGCATTTTGTATAAAGTCTAGAAGGGCTATGTACATAATCATTTTCTATTCACTTTCTGATGCTTTCATAAAAGTGTCTTCACCTGGAAAACTCCTTGGTTGCTTTGTTTGGGAGCCTTCTGAAGTCATGTGTGATTTCTTCTTTGCCACAAGTGTTTATTGCTTTTTGGGTCCCATGTGAGTAAGTAGAGGCTGAAAGAGATACTGTGAGGATGGACTGCAGATGTTTCACTAGGCTGTCGTAAAACGTAAAGCAAAAGGTATCTGACCACTTCCCAAGTCAGTCAGGTTTTCAGGTGTAGAGGTCCCTCTTCTTAACTGGCAAAGGAAGCACCATTATATCCAATCCCAGATGATACAGACTAGCTCGGAATACAAGAATGCTACTGCCCTGTTGGCTTCTGCTGACAGGGCCTAGCCTTAGCTGACACTGTGTAGAGTACTGCCTTTCTGGTAGAAAAGTACTCTGCTGTGGGCAGGCTCTGGCTTCCAAGCTAAGAATTAGGTCCAGCTGCAGCCACTGTATCCCAGAAAGCATCCTCCACACAGGCAGGAGACAGAGGGGATAAACGTGCCAAGAGGTAGTGATTCCTCTGCTTCTGTTGCCAGGTCCCCAACGTGGGCAGCACTGTGTAAAATTACTGCTTTTCTGTCAGAGAAGCACTGTCCTGTTTGCAGTCGCTGGCTCCCAGGCTAAGAATTAAGTCCCGCTAAAATCTCCGTACGAATATGACATCCCGCCACTGACTGTGGAATTCCATACAAACCCGCTGTGGCAAAGATAAAAGCACAGGCCAAAAATGACTAGGTTAACAGAGTCCTAGGCTTGGCTCTGAAAATATGGGAATTTTGTCTGCCTATCCCTCCAGCAGCACGTCTGAGACTAGCTGCTAGGCAAGACCCAGCTCTGCCTGCCGGCCAAGACAGAGGAAAAAAAAAGTCAAAATGGTGTGTTTACCTTCAGTCCGTGAGTGCCAGGGCTAGCCAGGAGCGGGGGTCAGCGAAAGAGAGGAGTTTTTTCATACAGTGGTATGAAGTCCAAATTAACAGCCCTCTACTGTGTCCTGGGGTTGATTAGGTGATCAGAAGGCTCCATTTGATTATCAGTTCAGATCTTTGGGATATAAGGAGACATGTGCTTAGTCTGCCATATTAACACTGCCCCCTCCTATGGAATCTTAAAGAACAACCATGGATCTGGGAAACATCTCATAACATGTAGGAATCTGGAAGACATTATACTAAGTGAAATTATTCAGTTGCAAAGGGACAAATATTGTATAAGAGCACTATTATAAGGACTCAAGAAAAGGTTTAAACACAGAGGCTGAGTCTTTGATGGTTACAGGGGTGGGGAGGAAGAGGTGAATACATTCATTAAATAGTAGGTAAATAGTAAGTCAGGTGAAGTGAGGGTGACACACAGTCACGGAGAAGGCAGCATAATTGCACCAAATTGGAACTGAAGAAGTTTCTTTGCTATAATGCTTGATAGAGTTGTAGGAACAGGGGTTTGGGGACCATGCTCTCAGGTGACATCTAGGAAAATTGGCATAACTAAGTTTTTAAAGAAAATGTTTTGTGTTCCACTTTGGTGTATGGTGTCTGGGATCTTAAATGCTAGCAAGCAGCCATGTAAGTGGTATCAACTGGTCCCAGTCAACCTAGAATAGAGTCAAATGAAGGATATCAAAGTCATAAGGAAAATATGAACCCAAGAGGAGGAAAGGGCCACATACTCCAGAGCCTATATCAATTTGAGACCAGAAGTACTAGATGGTATCAGGCTACCACCAATGACTGCCCTGACAGGTAACACAACAAAAAGTCCCTGACATAGAGAAAAATGCATGCGCAGAGTTACAACTCTATGAAAATAACCAAACTGGATGGTTTGACAGACTAGAGGATTTCCGGAATACACAGATCCCAGATTGTCTGTTACCTCAGAATTGAACCCACCTGAAGTCAGCTCTTCAGTCAGAAACTGACAGCACTATAAGACATAAAACGATATTGATGAAGACTGTGCTTCTTCATTTAAGTTGATACATGTGACTAACTGGACAACTCCTGTCCAGAGGTTAGATGAGAGGAGAGAGGGAAACAAGTGATAGTTGAATGAATACAGAAAACACAAGACAGAAAGGATGAATGTGCTGTCACAGTGTCAGGAGTGCAACTCGTATTACATAGCAACATATGTTTAAGTTTTTCTGTGTCAAATTGACCTGCACTGTAAACTGTCACATGAAACCCAATATAATATTTTTTGTTAAAAAAAATTGATGTTGCCACTCTTCATCTTTTTGAGTGCTGTTTGCTTGATATATCCATTTTTGAGTTTCAGTATGTTTGATTCTTTAAGTCTAAGGTATGCTTTATGTAGGCAGCACATATGTAGATTGTGTTTCCTTACCCATTCTGGCACTCTTTGTTCTTTGCTGGTACATTTAGTCCATTTACAGTCAGAGAAACTATTGACAGGTATAGGTTTAGTGTAGTGTTTGTGCTGCTTTCTGTTGTACATTGAGCAATTGCTTTGCTCAACATAATTTTCTGTTCCGAGTTTTCTTTATGTATTTTCTTGCCATTATTTTCTTTGTTGTTGGTTTTGTATTTGCCAAGACTTCATGTTTTTCATTTTTGTGTGTATGATTGTCAATTTTATTTGATGTTATCTTAATATTTACTCTTTTTATTCTAAATTTAATTTAGAATTTAGTTGAGAATCTAGTTTCCTTTTATAGTCTTGATTTCCTCTCCATATGAATGATCTATGACTCCAGTTTTTAAGTGTATTTTTTCTTACAATGCTGTGTTCTTTTACATAATGATATCTTGTTTTTCTATTTTGGGTGTTTTAGCTTTGATTTTTTTTCTTTCTTTTTTTTTGATTCCCCTATCTGGGTTGATATCCAACTGCTCTGTCCTGTGTTTTAGCACTTTTTCTCCCTGACGTTATTGATTTTCTAACTGAAATACTCCCTTTAGTATTTCTTGCTATTTTGATTTGGTTTTTGTAAATTCTGTAAACTTCTGTTGATGTAGAAATATTCTTATCCTTATCATCATATTTCAGAGACAATTTGCTGGATATATAATTCTTGGCTGACAGTTTTTTTTCTTCAAGACTTTGTGCATGTCATACCACTGTCTTCTTTCCTGCATAGTTCCTCATGAGTATTGTGAGTTTAGTCTTTTTTTTTCTTTTTTTAGCATTTTTCTTTCTTAAAAAAAATATTTGTACTTTAAGGGTGAGATTACCATTACAATCTAAGTAAATGTCCAGTATAAACCTCCATATCACTGTGTCACTCTAGCTGCTCTCCCCACCTTGTGACAGTACACTCTTCTTCTTTCCAACCTGTGCTTTGTATATCTATGCAACCAGCTCCTTTCCTCTTACTCTCTTATCTCAACACTAGTCAGAAGCTGCTCAGACAGACTCATGCATATGTTTAAGCCAAGAAGCACACGCTACACCAGCATTACTCCATTTTATATTACTGTCCAATCTTATGTGAAGAGTTGGCTTTGGCACTGGTTTCAGCTTTGGGCTAACAGACAGTCTGGGAGTCATGTCCCCAGGAGAACCTCCAGTTTGTCAGACCATCAAGATTGGTCCTTTAATAGAGGTCTTGTTCTGCACACACATTTGTGTCCCACTGCATCAGGGAATCTACATTGTGTTCCTTCGCAGGGCAGTCATTGGTGGTGGCCGGGAACCATCTAGTTCCTCCAGTCTCGTGCTAATGCAGTCTGGATCGTATGACCCTTTCTGTCTCCTGGGCTTGAATTTTCCTGATGCGTTTGATGTCCTTCATTGTCCTCTCCTCCAAGACACTGGGACCGGTTGATGATACTCAGATGCTTGCTACCTTTTAAGACCCCAGATGCCACTCACCAAAGTGGGATGCAGATCATTTTCTTAAAAAAAAAAAACAAAACAGCTTAGTCATGCCAATTGACCTAGATGGTCCCTGAAAGCATGGTACTGAAACAGATTCCTGCCTCTGCTACTCTGTCCTTCAAAATGTTGACTATATTTAGGAAACATCTCAGCTTTTTGTATAGTTCAGCTGTGCTAACCTCCCTTCTAAAGCATTCTGCCACTCCCTTCACCTAAAGCAATTCCTATTTACTAGCTAATCTGTGAATAACTCTCTCCCACCTGTCTCATAACCATCAAAGATTATTATCTTCTGTGTTTAAACCTTTTCTTGAGTCCCTATAGTAGTGGCCATATACAATGTTTGTCCTTCTGCAACTGACTCATTTCACTCAGCATAATGTCTTCCAGATGACTCAGTGTTATCTAAGATCCTTTTTGTTGTGCATCGTTACATATATCATAGTGAATATACTGTAGTTTGCTTATCCATTCTTCTGTTGATGGGAACTTAGATTGATTCTACCTTTTTGCTATTGTGGACAGTGCTGCAATAAATATTGATATGTATGTATCTATTAGTGTAACAGCCCTTGTTTCTCTAGGATATATTACACAAAAGCACATAAACCCAAATAAGAAATTAGATTGGGTAATCACAATAGACACAACTAAAATTAAAAAATCATAACAAAATACTATGAAACTATGTATTTTAACAAGTTTAAAGACCTAGAGGAAATGAGTAACTTTCTAGAAACACATAACCTACATAAACTAACAAAAACAGCACTAGAGTGACAGAATAAACTGATAACAAATGAAGAGATTAAAAAATTCCCAAACACAACAAAAAGTGTCTTGGTCTTGATGGCTTCACTAGACAATTCCACAAACCTTCAGAGAGAAATTAATACCAGTACTACTGAAGACATTCAAGAGCATAGGAAAATATAGACTATTCTCATACGCATTCTGTGAAGCCAGCATAACTCTAACACCAAAACTGAAAAAATTAAATTATAAACAAACATCTATCATAAACTTAGATGCAAAAATCTTCAGCAAAATTCTAGTCAATAGAATTCAACAACATATCCAAAAAAATAAAGTCGGCAATGACCAAGTGTGATTTATACCAGGGAATTAAGGATGGTTCAGCATTAGAAAAACAATCAATGTATTCAACAACACAAATAAACAAAAGACAAGAACCACTTGATTTTATCTGTTGAGGTAGAAAAGAAATGCGGAAAACTTCAAAACCCATTGATTTTAAAAATTCAGACAAAATAGGAATAGAAAGGAAATTCTTCAACATAATTGTAGGGTATTTCTGCAAACCCAACAGGCAACATCATCCTAAATGGAAAGAGTCTGAAATCACTCCCATGAGAATGGGAACCAGACAAGGATGCCCTTTATCACCATTCTTACTTTACTTTATACTGGATATTAACCAGAACAATTAGCCTCCAAAAAAATAAAAAATAAAAAAGGGCATACAAATTGGTATGGGAGAAGTAAGAGTATCTCTGCTGAACGTGGTTTAATCTTATACACAGAAAATTCTAATGATTCCATAAGAAAGCTACTGAAACCAACAGAAGAGTTCAACACACTGAGAGTACAAGTTAAACATAAAAAAATCTGTTGGATTCCTCTGCACCAAAAAGAGAACATCACAAAGACAAATGTCAAATCATTACCACTTACAGTAGACCTTGAGAAGATAAAACAATTAGGAATAAATCTAACCAGAGATGTACAAGACCTATACAAAGAAAACTAAAAGACACTACTGGAAGAAACCAAAAGACACCTCCATAAGTGGAAAAAATATATTGTTCATGAATAAGCAGACTCACCATATTAAATAAGTCTCTTCTACTCAAAGTGACCCATAGAGACAATGTAATTCCAATATAGATTCCAGTTGCATTTTTTAATGAAAGTGAGAAAGAAATCACCAAATTCATATGGAAAAGAAAGACGTCTTGGATAAGTAAAGTACTGCTGAAGAAGAAGAACAAAGTGGGAGACCTCATGTTACCTGATTTTAAAACCTACTACTTACTACAGTAGTTAAAAAAAAAAAAAGGTATGGTTCTCTTACAACAACAGATACACAGACCAATGGAACAGAACTGAGAATCCAGACATAAAATCATCCACATAAGAGCAGCTGATATTTGACAAAGGCGCAATGTGTGTAAATTGGGGAAGAGAGAATGTTTTTTAACAAATGATTGATAGTGGCATGACTGGATATCCACCTGCAGATAAATGAAACAAGACCAAAATCTCTCAACATGCACAAATACTAAAATAAAATGGATTGAAGACCTCTATTTAAAAGTACAAAGTTCATGGAAGAAAACATTGGAACAATGCTAGGAGCCCTAATCCCTGGCATAATGTAAACAGAATACAAAACATGACCAAAAATGCACAAACACTAGAAAAGAAACTAGATAACTGAGACTCCTAAGTATTAAACACATTCACCCACAGATTTCACTAAATGAGTAAATGGACAATCTGCAGACCGGGAAAGACATTTTTGGCTACAACAAAAATGGTCAGCGTCCAACCTATGAAATCTGTAAGTTACTCACAATCTCAACAACAAAAAGGCAAATAATCCAAATAAAAGGGGCAAAGGATAAGAGCTGACCCTTCATCAAAGAAGACATTCAGACAACTAACAGATACATAAGGAAATTTTCATAATCATCAGCTCTCCGAGAAATCCAAGTCCAAACTACAGTTAGCTATTATCTCTCTCTAACAAGCCTGGCATTAATCCAAATGACACAAAACATTAAAAAGTTGTGAAGAGACTGTAACACTTCTCCTCTGCTGGTAGGAATGTAAAATGGTACCACTATTTTGGAAATTGAAATAGAAATTCCATATAATATAGCAATGACACTTATTGGAAAATATGTTAGGCAAATAAAAGCTGCCACACAAATAATTACATACAGAGCTATGTTCATTGCAGCATTGTTCACAATGCAAAAAGATGGACTCAACCCAGGTGCCCATCAAGGAGTGAATAGATAAGCTATGTTATATGAGGTCTGACAATTAAGTTCACCAACTCATCCTAGAATAAGTGCTATATACCTCATTGTTGAACATCACTAGGGTCACCTTCACAGCACTCCCCTTGGGAAGCTATACATTGAAGTCAATGCCTAGTCTACCCCTCAAAGCAAGTTTTGAACTCTTTATGAAATGACCATCAGAGCTGTCATTATATTACTCTTGATGCCTTGAATGTTGATAAAATGTCTTCCTTTCAATATTCCGTTTATCTTTGGGTAAAGAAAAAAGTCACTGGGTGCCAGATCAGTCGAGCAGTTAGGGTGTTCCAATACAGTTAATTGATTCCTGGCTAAAAACTCCCACAGACAGTGCACTGTGACCTGGTGCATTGTCATGATGCAAGAGCTATGAGTTGTTGGCAAAAAATTCAGGTCATTTTCATCTAACTTTTTCACATAGCCTTTTTGCACTTACAAATAGTAAACTTGTTTAAAACTCTGTCCAGTTGGTGTAAATTCATAATGAACAATCTCTCTGATACCAAAAAACATTAGCAACATCATTTTGACTCTTGATTTGGACTGACAGAACTTTTTTGATCAGAGAGAACTGGCTGACTTCCATTCTGCACTTTCATGCTTTGTTTCAGGGTAGTATTGATATACTCATGGTTCACCAGCAGTGATAGCATGGCCCAAAACATCATCTTGCCTCTCCAGACATGGCAAACTTTGACTCTCCTTTGCTTTTGTTTATCAGTGAGCTCCTACAGGACCATTTTCATGCCAAGATTTTCAGTTAAGACTTTACTGTTTATCAGTGTTTACCTGGTTTACCATGCTTTTCATAGTCAGCTGATGATTTTTAAGCACAATTTGTAGAAGTTTTGCAATGTTTTTGTCAGTTTTGCTTGTTACTGGCTGCCCTGACCTATCTTCATAAGTGATGCTTCTTCTCCTGTCAAAAAAATGTTTAATCCATTTGTATACTGCCAGTTTTTTTTTTTTAATGGCATTATCCCCATAAAAATTTGGACTAACATGTCTCTCATTTCACTTTCACTCTTGCCAAGTTTAACAAGAGATTTAACATTTGTTTACTGCTGTAATTCACGCTCCAACATTTTCATGATGATATACATCATCAGTCTGAGACTAGAAATAAATAGATGGTGTCTGGCTACCACCAATGATACCCTGACAGGGAACACAACAGGGAGTCCTTGATGGAATGGGAGAAGAGTAGGGAGCAGAGCTCAAATTCTGGTATGCAGACCCAACTGAGTGTTCAGAGACTGGAGTGAGCCTAGTACATGGCCCGTAGACTTTCTAAGCCTAGCAATGAAACCATTCCCAAATCCAACTCATCAGACAAAGATTGTGATGGATTATAAGACATTAAAGTGATAGTGGCAGAGAATGTGCTTCTTAGCTTAAGTGGACATGTAAAACTAAATAGCTCCTGTCTGGAGGAGAGATGAGAAGGTACAAGGAGACAGGAGCTAGTTGAATAGTCACCAGAAGTACAGAATGGAGAGAAAGATGATCTGTTACATTGTAGGGAAAGCAACTAGGGTCATAGAACAATGTGTGCATTAATTTTTGTATGAGAAACTGACTGGTTACAAACTTCCACTTAAAATACAATTATAAGAATAAAAAAGAACACAATTCAATTTGAAAAAAATAAATAGAAAAGATATTGACAATGGATATAAAATGGCTATTTACAGAATAGAAAAGTCTAACAACATATAAGCATAGCTAAGTGCCATCTAGTAGATTTAGACTCAGGAGGACTACATGTATTCAGATAGAACTGTTCCACAAGGTTTTCAAGGCTATGAACTTTTGGCAGCAGATCATCAAGCCACCCTTTAAAGGTGCCTCTGCATGGGTTTGAACCACCAACTTGTTGGCTAATGGTAGAGCCTTAACTGTTTGAATCACCCAGAAAGTTTTCCATTTTCTTTAATCAAATGCAAATTGAAATAAACAGAAAGAAATCTTTAGCACTTACCAGGTGTTTTGGATCAAAATGTATCCCTACCAAGATATGTGTAGCCATGTGGCTGGGCCATGATTCCCAGTATCTTGTGACTGTTCTCCATTTTGTGGTTTCCCTATGCTATATGTTAAAGGATTAGGGTGGGACTGTAAATCCCTTTATAAGATCACCACCCTGCTCCACTGTAAAGAGAGTTTCCCTGGAGTATGGCTTGGCCCACACTTAATCCTTTCAGCCTACAAGAGATAAAAGGAAAGAGAAGCAAGTAGAGAATTGGGAACCTTGTACCATCAAGTAAGCAGCATCGGGAGAAGAGTGCGTCCTTCAGACCTGAGGTTCCTGTGCCAAGACGCTCCCAGGACAAAGACTGATGCAATATCGGACTTTCCTCCAGAGCCGACAAGTTGGAGCAGACACCTGGAATACGGACTTGCAGCCAACCGGACCCTGTAAGAATAAACCTTCCTTTGTTAAAGCCATCCACTCTGGGGTATTTCTGTTACAGCAGCCCTAGATGACTAAAACACCAGATTAAAAAGACAACAAACTAAGAAAACAAACCAGTTGCCATCGTTTTGTAAAGGTTAACTAGGGACCCTGATCTCTGCTGCCACACACTAACATATTTTACTCCAGAATCTACCATTTGCTACCAAAAAGGATGCATCCTCATGTGCTTTGGGGAAGGGGGAGTCCAGTTTGCCACCCACTGGGAGACTGAACTAGCTAGCTAGATCTCTAGAACCTGAATCAGGTCACGTGGAGTCTAATCAGTTGTGTGAGCTGGACAATTTGGCCTCATAGCAATCTTATGAGACAGAGTAGAATTACTGTACAGGGTTTCCAAGGAGCTGGCTGATGGTTTCAAGCTGATGACCTTTTACTTAACAGCCAAGGTACGACCACCGTGTCATCAGGTCTCCTACAAGATAATACAATCTGCTGTTTCTAAATATTGACCAGCCCACTGCCTTGCAGTCAGTTTTGACTCATAATGACCCTATAGGACAGAGAGGATCTGCCCTATACAGTTTTCAAGGCTGCGAATCTTTATGGAAGCATACTGCTGTATCTTTCATCTTCAGAGCAGCTGGTAGGTTCCAACCTCTGAACTTTTGTTTAGCTTCAAGCACTTTACCATTGTACCTCCAAAGTTCCTTCCAAATAGTGACAAAGCCTAGAAACACATGAACTCTCAAGCCCTTCTGCCAACTCCTTTTAGAGCAAACTGGCAATAGATAGCAGATGTACATATGTAAGACCAGAAATTTCACCTATAGAAATGTGCTTGTAAAGCTCTTACACAGTACACAAGAAAATGTGCACAAGTTTACTCAATGAAGCCAAAATATTTATCCCTAGGACACTTGGAAAATAAAACCAGAAAATTCCTGTATTGGAATCCTATAGGTCAGTAAAGATAAATAATTATATGTATTAACATGTGGATGAGTGGAAAAGTGAAGAGACAGAAAAGAAAGAGCAAAAGAGAAAATCCATTCCTCTGAACAATTTCTGCAGTTAATAGAGAAGTATTGAGGAAGTATTGTGGTAAAAAAATCAAAAACATGTTGTCATTCAGTTGATTCCAAGTCATGGTGTTTGAGAACAGAATTGCATACCATGAAGTTTAATGGCTGCAATCTTATAAATGCAGATCATCAGGTCTTTATCTCAGAGGTATTGTTGGGTGGATTTGAATCTTCCAACTTTCAGATAGGTGTTCCTGTGAGACTTACCTATAATAGAATGAAATGTGCCCTGGTCCTGAGCCTCAAAATCATTACTGTTTTAGGGTCATTGTTGCAAACACTGTGAATTCATCTCCTTGTGGGTCTCCCTCTTTTTCCTGATTTTATACAAAGCATGATGTCTTTTTCCAGTAACCGGTCCCTTTTGATGCTGGGTCCAAAATAAGTGAGGTAGAAACTTGTCATCTTTGCATCTAAGATGCATTCTAACTTGTTTTTGCTCATCCTTTTAGCATGTCAAACCAAACCAAATCAAACAAACTGCTGTTGATTCCAAATCACAGGTACCCTATAGCACAGATTAGAAGTGATCCATGGTTGCCATGGAATGAGTGGCAGATTTGAACTGCTGGCCTTTTAGTTAGCAGACGTAGCACTTAAATACTAGTCATATGGTATATTTAGTACTCCTCACCAACAGCATAGTTTTAGGTTTGAAAGTGTCAATTCTTCAGTCTGCATTTTTTTTTAAGTATTAGCCAGCTTTCACATGCATATGAAGTGATTGAAAAGACCATGGCTTCATTCTCTTTCACTTGTAGTTATCAAAGGAACGTTTTGCTTTTTAAGATTTTAAAGTGATTTTATACTGCAGACTTTCTCAACATACTATGTTGTTTTTTTTCTTTACTGCAGCCTCTTTGGCTTTGATTGTTGATCTAAACAGAATCAAGTTCTTGACAACTACTGTTTCTTAGATTAGTAGCTGAGGAAAAACAGGGAGGTACTACAGTAGATTGGTGTATAGTCTGGTGTATGAAGTCAAGAACTAAGTTCAAAACCTTTCTCTGACAGTTACTTTCAGTGTGGTATTTGGCAATTGCTTAATCTGTCTTATGCTTGTTTGTAATTTAAGAATAATAAAATATAATTTATGAATTAATCTTAAGCATTCGATAAGGATATAATTGCAACTACTTCTGTCTTAAGAAATCCCAATGGTATAATGGTTAAGCATCGCAGCTGCTAACTAAAAGTGGGCAGTTTGAATACACCAGGTGCTCTTTGGAAACTCTATGGGGCAGTTCTGTCATATAGGAATTGGAATTGACTCGACAGTAACAGGTTTGGTTTGGATTTGGTTTTCTTGCTCAAGAAAACTGTTCAAAAAACAAAATATAATTTTGAGAGTCATTTTTCTCACTATTTATTTATCTTGTTATATATTGTATTATACATTAGAAATAACATGCTGAAAAATAAGGATACATGGCTCCTATCTGTACAGAATTCCTGACTCTTTCAGAATTAGTACCTAAAGGCAAAGTCACACCAACATCTAAACATTTGAGTATGGAATATTTATATGTTTTTTCTTTTTTTTCTTCCAGCTGAGAAACCAAAGAACCTAAAGCAATCCTTTAAACCAGATGAGCTTTAATCTTCAAAAGCCTCTCTCTCTTTTGAAACAGATGCTTCCTTTATTGTAAAGGTCAATTTATCATTTAGATTATACACAGGTGATCCTTGAGGGTGGCTGAGCATACTACACTAATGTTTGGCAATGGTAGATAGCTATGTTATATTACCAAGCTAAGTGTGTGGTTAGTGTTGTAAATATTGGCTAAGCATAGGTATTGTGGCCCATTTTAACTGATCTTAACTCACTACTTCAATAAAGCTTATTTTTGTAAAGTTTCAACTCCTAGAATAATCTGAGAGCATTAGATTAAACAAAAAAAAAAAGTAGCAACATTCTCCAGGAGTATCTAACTAAATTTGAGATTTGTATTTCTGATCCACTAGTATTCAAGAAGCAATACAAGGCTGAGAAAGTTTAGTGTATGTAATACTGTTATCCCCAAGCTTGTTCTGCCTCACTCTTTCTCTCCGGAAACTTGGCTAGCAACATTTTACAATATGCCAACACACTTAGAGTACCTTTCAATGGGGGTTTTATTGAACAGAATACCTTATTTTACTCATTTACATAAGAGTTATGATTAAACTTTAACATCAAAACAGAAACAAAAAGCTGTTACTAGTGAGTAAAGCCTAATTCAAAACAAACCCGTATGCTACAGTAGAAACAAGATATATTGGATTTCCTTGGTTGTAATCTTTACAGAAGCAGATTGCCAGGCCTTTCTTTGCAATGTCACTGAGTGGGTGCAAACCTACAATTTTTCAGAGTAGGTGAAAACAAGCCGTTTGCATTACCTGGAGATCTAACTATAGCGTGGTAGCTTGTGAATGATAAAATGAGCTTAGCTTTTAGAAGGTCAGGGACTGTGTTGGCTATAACTAATGACAGAACAAATAAACAAACAATAAAAGTGACATAACTTCAACACATGCAGAAAAACCTATTTCTGTAAGGCTTGAACTCCTAGAATAATCCAAAGTAGAGCTAAACTGCCTTCAGTAACTTATAGAGCGGTTTTGATAAGCTATTTGAATTAAACAGGCCCAGAAGCCCTGGTGGCAGAATGATTAAAAACTCAGCTGCTGAGCAAAGCTATGACAGTTCAAATCCGCAGGCTACTCCTTGGAAATCTTATGAGGAGGTTCTACTCTGTCTTATAGGGTTGCTGTGAGTTGAGAGTAACTTAGCAGCAATGGATTTGGTTTAGCTATTATTGTACAGCTTAAATAAAGAAGTAAGAAAAGTAGAAAAGGCTGTTTTAAACAATATTTAAATAAATATAGATATTTATGTCAAAAGAACTGTTCAATTACTTAGGTCAAAATCACACTCAGGTAACTTGAACATTTCATTAAAAGTAGCAAAACTAATTTTCTGTGAACCAAAAATATTCCAAAGTTCTTAGATTGTAATCATTAGCTGAATATTTAATAATCTCCAAGATAAATACAGGCATCATGAGACATTGGGAATTTGACTCCTTTCACTGATCTCTCAACTTAACGCGTGATGATAACAGGGAAAGGCCAGTTTAATTTTGAGTAGCCTGTTGGATTACTATGAGTCAGATTGACTAGAGGACGATGGACATAGGCAGAGAGACTTTCTGTTATGATTGTGCACTCTCTCCATCGTGCTGCTCTCATTTACATATCATTACGTAGTCTCCATTCCATATGACCCCAAATCTAAAAACCATTCCTCTAAACTCCTAAACTCCGGACAACCCAAATACAATGACTTATGCTTTTATTGTTCTAATTTACATCTTAAAAATATAGTTCATCTGTATTTTGTATTTTTCCAAGCAAACTATTAAACACTATTTAGAATGCCATTATTGCTGACTTTGAGTAGCACTCTTGTAAACCACGTCGAATAGAGCAACATTTCGTTGTGCCAGAGTGTTTAACTGTTTTTGAAATTTCTAATCCATTATTCACAGTTTGAGAAGAATTTCAAGTTGTTTACGTCCTTCATAGTAGTAGATCTCTGAGTACTGCAGAAAGAGACTATTCTATCCTTGTGCTTTTGTATCTTAAATTTACATAATGGGCAAGTTAAGTGAACCTTGGTTATCCATCAGAGAAGTTTTGGAGCAACAGCTTCAGTATAGAACATTAAGTTTTGGGTTTAAAAAGAACTACTAGATTACATATGGTGCTAAACCTTATAAAAATGCAATTATTTTTAATTTCTAAATTTTATTTCAAAATTATGCATTTCCATGTTCATAGAATTTACAGTTAATGTTCTGTGCCATGTGTTACTAGACCTTCAAATTGCAGGCAATGGACTTTGAGGAAATCCATTTCCTGGCATCCAAAAGTTAAATCACTCTTTTAAAAATTTATGGCAGACTGGTCATGTGGCTCCTCAATTTACATTGAGAAGTAAGGCCTAGTAAAACAACTGAACAGTGCAGAGTCGACATTCTGGAAGTCTCAAGATCAGATGGAGTGTTGAGACCAGACTGGATGACAGGAAAGGGGAAATTACCTTTGTCAGGGGCAAGATGGTACTGCAAAGAGTCCCACTGTTGCTGACAAAGTGGCTGAGAGGCTTAAAGGTACTGATGCCATCTTTGTTAATCAGGAGACTGGGACTGCTGAGCCTGAGAGCTTGACATGGGCCAGCTGCCATGCTGAGTTGCAGCAACTAAGCAGACAGCATCTCTTACAGCAGAGACGCCATACTTAAGATGGTCACACTTAGAAAACCCAGCAGTGGCTGGTACCCAAGGGTACCAGTGCCTTTCCCCTACTCTTCTCTGAGATGCACTATGCATTCTGCAGGACCAGTGCAGGAGAGGTGGCTCAGCCAGGATGCCTGAGAGGCAGAGTCAGCCATGCCTGTAGGCCCAGCTGGGGCTGGCTGCCACGATGAGCAACAGTGCCTGACTGGACAGTGTCTATCTCAGCAGAAAAGCTGTTTTTAAGACAATCAAACCTTCAGAACACAGTGGTGGCAGGCAGCCAAGTGTAGCAGCACCCTTACAACTCCCTTCTTTGGGCCATGTCATAGCACCCACTAACACAGCCCCTGAGAGACTCCACAAGTAGCTTGCTATCTCTGTCAGCTAGGAGGCAGGAAGTGCCACCCCTGAGTGCCTGGGGGGTACCAGCCACTGATGCACTGATGAATAGTGCCTCTCTCAGCAGAAAACCAGTTCTTAAGAAAATTACAACTAGAAATGCAGCAGTGGCTGGCAGCCAAGTGTGGTGGTGCCATTTTCCCCTTCCCTCACTGAGCTACACCATAGCATCTGCTGAAGAGTCCCCAAAAAATAAGTTGAGGACCACATTTGTCAGGCAGATGCTACCAGTTGCTGCTGGACACAGCTTCTGTCAACAGACAAGCGGTTTTTAAGATAGCCACGTCTAGAGAATACAGCGCTGACTGGTGGACAAATGTGGTGGTGCCTTATCTCCTCCCTTCTCTGAGCTACACCATAGTGTCTGCTGGCATGACTTTGGAGAATCAGCACAAGTAGGTTTCCATTTTGTCAGCCAAGAGGTGGGGTCTGCCGCTCTTAGGGCCCAGTAGGGGCCAGCCACCAAACCGAACAGCACTGCTGGGCTGGACAGCCATCTCTCTCACCAGAGCAGCTGCACTTAAGAAAGCTGTACCTAGAGAACACAGCTGCAGCTGGTGGCCAAGTCTAGCAGTGCACTTACTGTCTTTTCAGAGCTATGCCATAGCTTCTATTGGGGCAAAACCAGAGAAGCTGAACAGATTTCTGAAGTTACAAAGACAGCAATCAGCAACTAACCATTTAAAGAAGCAGACCACCATGGCTCTGGAAAACTCACAAAATAAAGAATCAAAACACTTCCCAGACAAAAAAGCCTTCCTGAAGTTATTGGAGGTGGGATACAAAAGAATTATGTGCAGAGCCCTTCTAGATATTAGGATGGAGATTAAACAAAGTGAAACAGAACAAAATCCAAACTTAAACAAGCTATATGAACTGCTAGAACATCAATGGTCTGAAATTCAGCAAATCAATAAAATTACAGAGTTAGACAATTCAATGGAAAGACAAAAGATCAAAACTGAGGAAATGGAATGCAGAAATAGTGAGACTGAAGATAGCAACTGATACTAGCATTTATGAGAAGTCAGACAAAAGAATCAATAAAGATTAAGAAGCATTAAGAATCACATGGGACTCTATCAAGAGGAATAATTTATGTGTAATGGGAGTTCCAGAGCAGAGAAGAATAGCAGAACATACAGACAGAATTGTTGAAGAGTTGCTGACAGAAAATTCCCCTCATATCATGAGAGAAGAGAAGATAGGTATTCAAGATGCCCATTGAACTCCACAAAAGGTAGACCCCAAAAGAAAGACACCAAGACAAATTATAAACAAGCCTAACAAAATGAAACATAAGGAGAAGCTCTTAAAGACAGCTGAGCTTAAACAAAACTAATATACAAAGGGAAAACTTGTAGAATGTCCTCTGACATTTCAGCTAAAATCGTGTTGGCAAGAAGGCAATGGGATAACACATACAAAACCTTGAGGGAAAAAAAGCTTCCAACCATGAATTATATATCCTGCAAAATGGTCTTTCAAATATGATGGTGAAATTAAAACATTTTCAGACAAACAGAAGCTTAGAGACTTGGGAATAACCAAACTAAAGTTATGAGTAATACTGAAGGAATTTCTCCAATTAGCCAAGCCAAGCGCCACTGAGTCGGCTCCGACTCATGGAGACAATTAGAAAATAAATAATACAAGATGCATACTCAAGAATGCAATGTAGGACACAGCGACCAGAAATCTAATTAGAGAAGTCACAAATCTCAGTCAAAGCTAAAACATTAAAATAAGGGAAACAGACAGCTCAATACATAAACTATGACAACATTACACTACAAGGAGTGACATATTGTGGCATTCATAGGCTTTTCTGATGGAGATGAAATTAGGGAGATACAAAGAAGTTAAAGAGTGGTTTAAACCTAGAACAATATGGGAGAACAAAGGTGTAGCCACAAAGCAAACTAACAATGCTACGTATCAAAACAAGAAAGACAATATAGAAATCTCAATAGACAGAAAACCAAAATTCAAAAAGATGAAAAGAAAATCCGTAAAGAAAAACAACCTGGAACGGAAAATTAAGTAGAAAAAAGAAAATGTCAACAACACAAAAATTAAGGCACAAAAATGATACTAAATACATATTTATCAATACAGGTAGACTGAATTCTCCAATAAAGAGACAGAGAGTGACATGCTGGATCAAAAAACACAATCTGTTGATATGTTGTTTACAAGAAACACTATGTAGACTCAAAGATAAGAACAAACTGAAAATCAAAGGATGGAAAAAGATAAATCAAGCTAACAACATGCAAAGAAGAGCAGGAGACACAATATTAATATTAATCTCAGATAAAATAGATTTTAAAATGAAATGCACCACCATGGACAGTTTATTGCTGAAAGTTTCAACACATAAGTAGGATATAACAATATTAAATATTTAGGCACCTGATATCAGAACATCTAAATACAGCAAACAAACACCGACAACATTGAATACTAAGATAGATTACTTCATATTATTAGTAGGAGGCTTCAACACACCTCTTTTAGTAAGGAACAGATGGTATGGAAAAAGTTTCATAAGTATACAAAAGATCTTATTGCAACAATCAACCAACTCAATCTCACAGATATACATAGAACTTACTACCCAACAATAGACAAGAGCATCTTCTTTTCCAATGCATGTGAAACAGTCTCCAGAAGGGCCCATGTATTAAGCCATAAAGCAATACTCAACAAAAGCCAAACCACTGAATTCTTACAAAGCATCTTTTCAGACCATAAAGCCATAAAAGTTGAAATCAATAGCAGAAAACACATTGGTAGAAATTTTTAATCATAGGAACTCAACAAAACCTTGCTCAAAAATTCATGTGCTATAGAAGAAATCGAAGATGCAATAAAAAAATTCACAGAATCAAATGAGAATGAAAAATACCCTACCAGAACCTCTGGGAAACAGCAAAAGCAATGCTCAGAGGTCAGGTTATTTCTATTAATGCACATATCCAGAATGAAGAAATGGTCCAACCAAAGAATTAACCCTACAACTTTAACAAGTAGAAAGAGAACAGTAAAAGAACTCCTTGGGCACCGGAAGAAAACAGATAATAAAGATTAGAGCAGAAATAAATGAATTAGAGAAAAGAGGAACAATTTGAAGAATTAAAACCAAAAGCTAGGTTTTTGAAAAGATCAACGAAACTGATAAATCACTGGCTAAACTTACAAAAGAAAAACAGAAGAGGAAACAAATAACCTGAATAAGAAATGAGAAGGGAAATGTTACAACAGAACCAATTGAAATTAAAAGTATCTTAAAAGAATGCAGTGAAAAATTGTACTCCAACAGATTTGAAAACCTAGAAGAAATAGACAAATTTCTAGTCATATCACATACAAAAATTATTACAAAGATAAAGAGAACAGCTTAAAAAACCCATCATGAAGGAAATGGAAAAATTAATTAAAAAGAACTACCAACCAAAAAAAGTCCTGTCCCAGACAGCTTCACTGGAGAATTCTACCAAACTTTTAAACAGCAGTTAATTAAAATACTACTAAAGCCATTTCACAACCAAAAAGATAGAACATTCTGCATGAATTCTGTGAAGCCAGCATAACCCTGATACCAAAGCTGGGTAAAGATCCCACAAAGACAATTACAGACCAGTATCACTCATGAACCTAGGTGCAAAGACTTTGAACAAAATCCTAGGCAGTAGAATTCAACAACATATCAAAAAATAATTTATCATGATCAAGTAGGATTCACACCAGGGATACAGAGTTGGTTCAACATGAGAAATACAGTTAATGTGATCAGGCACATAAATAACACAAAGTATAAGAATCACTTGACTGCCAATTGATGCAGAAAAGGCATTTGACAAAGTCCAATGCCCATTCATGTTAAAAACTCTCAGCCAAATAAGAATAAAAGGGAAATTACTCAAACACAGTAAAGATGGTCTACGCAAAACCAACTGCCAACATCATTCTGAATGGAAAGAGACTGAAAGAAATCCCCCTGAGAACAGAAACTAGACAAGGATGTCCACTGTCACCAATTCTATTCAGCATCATGCTAGAGGTTCTGGTCAGAGCAATCAGACAAGAAAATAGAAATAAACGGCATCTACATCAGTAAACAAGTAAAAGTATACCTATTTGTAGGTGATAAGATCACATACACAGAAAACCGTAAAGAATTCATAAATAAACTACTGGAACTAAAAGTTCAGCAAAGTATCAAGATAGCAAACGTAAAAAAATATATCAGTAATCTTCCTTTACATCTATAAAGAGATTATAAAAAGGGAAATCACTCAATCAATACCATTTCAATAGCCACTAAGAAGACAAAATACTTAGGAAGAAATCTAACCAGATATGAGACCCTACTGCAAGAAAGAAAAAGAGACTTAACTAAGTAAAGAGACTTTCTTTGCTCATGGATACAAAGACCTAACATTGTGAAAATGTCCATTCTACCCAAAGTGATCTACATATACAGTGCAAACCCAATACAAATTCCAATGCCATTTTTTAATGCGATGGAGAAAAAAATCACCCACTTTGGAAAGGGAATAAACGCTGGCTAAGTAAAGAAGAAGAACTTCTACTGAAAAAGAAGAACACAGTGAGAGACTACCCATCCTAAGAAGCAATTGCACTGCCATGGTAGTCAAACCAGCCTGGTACTGGTACAGAAACAAACATACAGACCAATGGGAAAGAACAGAGAATCCAGCAATGTCACCATCCTCCTAAAAACAGCTTATATTTGACAAAGGCCCAAAGGTTATAAACTGGGGTAAAAACAGTATTTTTAACAAACAGTGTTGGCAAAATTGGATATCCATTTGCAAAAAAAAAAAACTGAAAGAAGATCCATTTCTCATCCTATACACAAGAACTAACCCCAAATGTATCAAATAGCTAAACATCAAACTTAAAACAATAAAGATTGTGGAAGAAAAATAGGGACAACAATGGAATTTCTAATACATGGTTTAGATAACAAAATCTTACCAAGAATGTATGAACAACAGAAAATAGTTAAAAGGGAACTGCTAAAAATCAAACACTTATGCTCATCCATAGACTTTATCAAGAGACTTAAAAGATTTCCTGCACAATGGGAAAAATATACTTCTCAACTACATATCAGATTGATGTCTAATTGTCATAATGTAAAAGGTACTGCAAAATATCAACAAGAAAAAGACAGATAATCCAATTAAACACTGGGCAAAGGAAGTGGACAAATGTTTCACCAAAGAAGACCTCCAGGCAGCGAAAAAGACATGTGGAGAAATGCTCATGATCATTAGCTATCAGAGAAATGCAAATAAAAACTACAGTGAGATACCATCTCATTCCAGTGAGGTTGACAATACTCCTAAAACCACAAAATGACAAATGCTAGAGAGGCTGTAGGAAGATTGGAACTCTCCTACACTGTTGGTGGGAATGCACAATGGTACAGCCTCTTTGGAAAACAATTTAGTGCTTTCTTAAAAAGCGAGAAATAGAAATACCATATGATCCAGCAATCCCACTGCTTGGAATATATCCTAAAGAAATAAGGGCTGTCACACAAATAGATACATGTGCACTGATGTTTACGGTAGCACAGTCTACAGTAGCAACACATGGAATAAACCTAGGTGCCCATCAACAGATGAATGGATACACAGACTATGCTATATATGCACAATGGAACACTATGCAATGATGAAGAACAGTGATGATGTTAGGTAGCATCTCATAACCTGGTATCAAGTAGAGGACATTATTCTGAGTGAAACCAGTCAACTGCAGGACAAGTATTGTACAAGACCACTATTATAAGGACTAAGAAAGTACTTATGCACAGAAGAAGTGAATCTTTGACGTCTACAAGCTTGTGGAGGGAGGGAGTAGGTTGGTCATGTGTTAGACAGTCAATGGGAATTTGGTTAGGTGAAATGAGTGTCAGCACTTACTAGAAGGCAGGTCAGCATAAATGGACTACACTGTATTCTAAAACATGTTCTAAATTCAACTCAGCATTTCAAAGGATACAACAGCAGGGACAGGCATCTGGGGACCATGTATTTAGGCAACATCAAGGTCAACTGGCATAACTAGCTTTTTGCTACGAGAGTCTTGTGCATCTCAATTGCTGAGTGGCTTCTGGGATCTTACAAGCCAACAAGCTGTCATCTGAGGAATATCAATTGGTCCCAATCTACCTGGAGCAGACAAAGATCAAGAACATCAAAGACATGAGGAAAAATGAGCCCAGGAGACAGAAGGACGCATATGATTGGTAGACTACATCAGCATGATACCAGAAGAATTAGATGGTGACTGGCCACCATCAAAGACAGCCTGGATTGTGGACATAATGTAGTCTCCCTGATGCACCATGAGAAAAAGTGTGCAGGTCAAGAACTCTACTAAAAAAATTAGAAATGATGGTCCAATAACCTGAAGGGTCCCCTGGGAACATGGCCTTTAGACTTTCTACTGCTCCAGACCTGAAATCAGTACTGAGGTCATCACTTCAGACTAAGAATGGACTGGATTCAGAGAGACAGAGTGGGCATGTGGTGTGTGTAGTTTATGGTTCTGTATGTATATAGAAGGCTGTCCTGCTGGTTTCCTTTATAGAGGATAGGGTGGAACAGAGGGGACAGACATTTGTTGGGAGGACCCTGGTGGTAAACAGTGAAAAAGAGAAGTGTGCTGTCATAGGGTGGGGAGAGAAGATAGAATTGTAGAGAGGTGTGTGTGCTGAATTGATTTGGATTCTATACTTTCACTTAATCATGGTATATATATATATATCATATATCATATATACCATATATATATATGTACTGAATTTCCAGTACTTCAATCTGAACTTATATAATGGATCTACATTTGTGTATGTTAAAATTTTTATAAATTATGACTGTCAAAATAAAAATACTGCTAGTTTGCAAATTGAAACATTGTGTTTCATATCTTTGTGAGTTATTTTAGATAAGTGAAGCTTAACAGCAAAATTTATGAAACTTATATATATTAATTCCAACTATATTCTACAACATGTACAATTCATGTATGTTCCACACTCAGAATATCTACAAAATGTCTAACAAGTGCTACTATCCACCCCATGCAGTAGTTTTTGTTTCTTGTTTTTTTTTTTTAAGGTAAAAGTCTGAGAATATATAAATACTTCTAGACTTTGAAATGAAATATTCTTTTTGGCTAAGTAGGCAATGTAAAAACTTGGGTTGTGTCTTCTTTTCTTTGGACGTATACAACAAAAAGAAAATAAAAAAAGAACACTTGCAGCACTTGGGGTGACTGAACTGTGCCCCACTGAAACATGTGTAGCAATTTGACTGGGCCATGATTCCTGGTATTGTGTAATATTCCTACATGTTGTAAATCCTGTCTCTATCGTGTTAATGAGGGAGAATGGGTAGCAGTTGTGTTGATGTGGTAGATGTGTAAGACTATATCGTACCTTAAAGCAATCTCTTGAGATATAAAAGAAAGAAGCTAGCAGAGAGAACTGGGACCATCATACCACCAAGAAGCAGTTCTGAGAGCAGAACATGCACTTTGAAAGGACATGGAGTCTCCGTACCTCAAAAGCTCCCAGTCTGGGAGAAGATTGATGACAAGGACCTTCCTCCAGAGCCAACACAGAAAGCCTTTCCTTGGAGTTGATACCCTGAAGACGGATTTGCAGGCTACTGGACTGTGACTGAATAAAACTTGTCTTTGTTAAAGTTATCCCCTTGTGATACTTCTGTTATAGCAGGACTAGGTGACTGAAACACCATGAATTTAGATTATCAGTCCTTAAATTGCATTTATACCAGTGAATTATCAGAAGTAACCTACAACGCCCTGCCTCATCTTACACATTTTTCCTTTTAAATAAATAAACAAATAAAAGCATTCAGAAAAAAAGGATTCTTTTCAAAGAACTAGCTTTCGGTTTTGTTAATTTTTTCAATCGTTTTTCTATTCTCTAATTCATTTAGTTCTGCTCTAATCTTTATAATCTGTTTTCTTCTGGTGCCTGAGGGTTTCTTCTGTTGCTCTCTTTCTACTTGTTCAAGCTGTAAGGTTAATTCTTCAATCTGGGCCCTTTCGTCTTTCCAGATGTGTGTAGTTATAGAGATAAACTGAGATCTGAGCACTGCTTTTGCTGTATCCCATAAATTCTGGTAGGATGTGTTTTCACTCTTCTTTGAATCTATAAATTTCTTCATTTTGTCCTTAATTTCTTTTATAACTCGAGGCTTTTTGAGCAACATGTTGTTCAATTTCCATAAGTTTTAATTTCTACCTATGAATTTTCTTTTATTGATTTCAAATTTTATAGCTCTATGTTTTGAGAAGATAGTTTGCAGTAAATCAATGGTTTGGATTTTATAGAGAATTGCTTTATAACCTAACACATGGTCTATTCTGGAGAATTTTCCATGTGCATTGGAGAAGAGGTGTACTTATCTGCTGATGGATGAAAAGATCTGTATATGTCGATACTGTCAAGTTGGTTAATTGTTGCAATAAGTTCTTCTGCATCTTTACTGAGCTTTCTCTGGATGATCTATCCATAACCGAAAGGGGAATGTTGAAGTCTCCAACTATTATTCTGGAATGATCGACCTCATTTTTCAGTGTTGTGTTTGCTCAGTGTATTTAGGTGCTCTGGTATTGGGTGCACAAATATTTAACATTGTTAAATCCTGCTTGCATATTAAACTTTCAGCAATAAACAGTGATCATCCTTGTCCACAGTAGTGGATTTTACATTAAAATCTATTTTGTCTGAGATTAGCATTGCCACACCTGCTCTTCTTTGTCTATTGTTAGCTTGATATATATTATTCCAACCTTTAACTTTCAATTCGTTCGTATCCTTAAGTCTAAGGTGTGTTTCTTGTAAGCAACATATAGATGGGTCGTGTCTTTTGATCCAAGATGTCACTCACTGTCTCTTTACCGGTGTGTTCAGTCCATTTACTTTCAGTGTAATTATTGATAGGTATGCGCTTAGTGCCATCATTTTGATGTCGATGTTTTCTATACTGCTGTTAATGTTCTGTTCTGGGGCAATCTTCAAAACTGATAAACTATTGTCTAAATTTACAAAAGAAAAATAGCAGAAGATACAAATAACAGCAGAAGATACAAATGAGATGGGAGTTGTTACAACAGACCCAGCTGAAACAAAAAATATCGTAACAGAATACTATGAAAGGCTGTAGTCTAACAGGTTTGAAAACCTGAGGGAAATGGACAGATTTCTAGATTTATATGACCCACCAAGATTATCACAAGGAGAAGTAGATCAACTTAATAAACGTATCTCAAAGGAAGAGATTGAAAAAGTCATCAAAAACCTACCAACCAAAAAAAGTCCTGGCCCAGATGGCTTCACTGGAGAATTCCACCAAATTTTCAGGGAAGAGTTAACTCCAATACTATTGAGGCTGTTTCACACCGTGAAAAGGGATGGAATACTCCCAAATTCATTTGATGAAGCCAGCATAACCCTGATACCAAAGCCAGGGAAAGATCCCTCAAAAATAGAATGTTACAGACCAATATCGCTCATGAACCTAGATGCAAAAATCTTCAATAAAATTCTAGCCAACAGAATTCACCAGCATATTAAAAAAAAATCATTCATCATGACCAGGCAGGATTCATACGAGGGATGCAGAGATGGTTCAACATTAGAAAAACAACTAGTCACAAAATAAAGAAAACAAAGGAGCCACTTGAATTTATCAACTGATGCATTTGACAAAGTCCAACACCTATGCATGTTAAATAGCAATGCCAGCCAACATAATAAAGGGCGTATGTGCAAAGTTAACATCCAACATGATCCTAAACAGAGAGACTCTGAAAGCATTCCCACTGAGAATGGGAACCAGATGAGGTTGCCCATTGCCACTAGTTTTATTCAACATTGTCCTATAGGTTCTATCCAGAGAAGTCAGGTAAAATAAAGAAATAGAAGTCATCCAAATCAGTAAAGAAGTAAAAGTGTCTCTATTTGCAGATGATAAGATGTTATACACAGAAAACCCTAAGGAATCCACATAAAAACTACTCAAACTAATAGAAGAGTTCATCAGAGTATCCTGATATTAGGTAAATGTAAGTAAATAAGTAGGATTCCTTTTCACCAACAAAGAGAATGTCAAAGAGAAATCACCAAATCGATACCATTTACAATGGCCCCAAGAAGAGAAAATACCTAAGAATAAATCTAGCCAAGGATGTAAGTGAACTATAGAAGGAAAATTACAAGATTATACTGCAAGAAACAAAAAGAGACCTACATAAGTAGAGAAACCTACTTTGTAAATAGATCAAAAGTCCTGAAAATATCTATTCTACCCAAAGTGCTCTATATATACAATGCAACCTCAAAACAAATTCCAATAGCATTTTTTATGGGGATGGAGAAACAAATCACCAACTTCAAACAGAAATTAAAGAAACCAGAGATAAGGAAAACATTACTGAAGAAGAAGAAGAAAGTGGGAAGCCTCACACTACCTGACTTTAGAAACTATTTCACTGCCACTGTATTCAAAACAGCCTGGTACTGGTGCAAAAATAGATATTTACAGCAATGGACTAGAAGAGAGAAACCAGGTATAACATCATCCACCTATGAGCAGCTGATACTTGACAAAGGTCCGAAGTCCATAAACTGAGGGAAACATAGTCTCTATAACAAATGGTGTTAGTATAGCTAGATAGCCACCTGCAAAAAAAATGAAACAAAATGCATATCTCATACCGTGAACAAGAACTAACTCAAGATGGATCAAAGACCTAAATATGAGATCTAAACCAATAAAGATTATGGAAGAAAATATAGGATCATCACTAGGATCCCTAATGTATGGCATAAACAGACTATAAAATATTACTAACAGTACACAAACACCGGAAGAGAAAATAGATAACCGGGAACTACTAAAAATCAAACACATAAACCCATCCAAAGACTTAACCAAAAGAGTAAAAAGACTACCAATGCACTGATAAAGAAATTTTGGCTACCAGGAATCTGACTGGCATCTAATTTCCCTAATATAAAAGGTACTGCAAAACCTCAACAAGAGGTATTGATTTGGTGATTTCTCTTTGACATTCTCTTTGTTGGTGAAAAGGAATCCTACTGATTTACTTATGTTTATCTAATATGAGGATACTCTGCTGAACTCTTCTATTAGTTTGAGTAGTTCTTTTGTGGATTCCTTAGGGTTTTCTGTGTATAACATCTTATCATCTGCCAATAGAGACACTTTTACATTTTGGTGAATAGGCAGTTCACCAAAGAAGACACCCAGGTGGCTAACAGATACATGAGGTAATGCTTACAATCATTAGACTTTACAAAAATTCAAGTCAATGCTACAATGAGATACTATCTCATCCCAAAAAGGCTGGAATTAATCCACAAAAGACAAAATAATAAATGATGGGGAGGTTTGTGAAGAGACTGGTGCACTGCTGGTAGTAATGTAAAATGCTGCAGCCTTTTGGGAAAGCAATTCAGTGCTTTCTTAACATGTGGCAATAGAAATAGCGTACGATCCAGCATTCCCACTTTTTGGAATGTGTGCTAGAGAAATAAGGGGCTGTTATACAAATAGATACATATACTCCAACGTTTACTGCAGCTCTGTCCATAATAACAAAAAAATACCAAAACCAGTGAAAGATCCCACAAAAAGAGAATATTACAGGCCAATATCACTCATGAATGTAGATGCAAAAATCTTCAACAAAATTATAGCCAATAGAATTCAACAGCATATAAAAACAATCATTCATCATGATCAAATTGGTTTCATTCCAC
Organism: Heterohyrax brucei; assembly: GCA_028571685.1. Lineage (NCBI taxonomy): Eukaryota > Metazoa > Chordata > Mammalia > Hyracoidea > Procaviidae > Heterohyrax > Heterohyrax brucei. The sequence goes on from CM053158.1 coordinate 86,506,390, forward strand.
AGATGCAAGGCTGGTTCAACATCAGGAAAACAATTAATGCAATCAACCATATTAATAACACAAAAAATAAAAATCACCTGATTTTGTCAATTGATGCAGACAAGGCATTTGACAAAGTTCAACATCCATTCATGCTTAAAACTCTCAGAAAAATAGGAATAAAAGGGAAATTCCTCAATATAATCAATAGCATCTATGCTAAGGCAACTGCTTTCATCATCTGGAATGGTGAAAGACTGAAAGAATTCCCTTTGAGAACGGGAACTAGACAAGGGTGCCCGCTCTTACACTTCTATTCAACATTCTGTTAGAAGTTCTAGCCAGAGCAATTAGACCAGACAAAGAAATAAAAGCCATCTGTATTGGCACTGAAGAAGTAAAGATTTCCCTCTTTGCAGATGATATGATTGTTTATACAGAGAATCCAAAGAAATCCGTAAGTAAACTATTAGAGCTAATAGAAGAATTCGGCAAAATATTGGTATACAAGATAAACATAACTAAATCAGTAGGATTCCTTTATACCAACAATGAAATTATTAATGAAGAAATTACCAAATCAATTCCATTTACTACAGCCCCCAAGAAGATAAAATACCTAGGAATAAACCTAATTAGAGAAACAAGAGATCTTTACAGAGAAAACTACAAGACCTTGCTACAAGAAACTAGGAGAGACTTACATAAGTGGAGTAATCTGCCCTGCTCATGGATAGGAAGACTCAATATTGTGAAAATGTCTATTTTGCCCAAAGCACTCTACTTATATAATGCAATGCTAATATAAATTCCAGTGACATTTTTTAATGAGATGGAGAAAGAAATTATCAGCTTTATTTGGAAAGGGAAGAAACCCCGAATAAGTAAAGTACTACTGAAAAAGACGAACATGCTAGGAGGCCTCTCACTACCTGACTTTAAAACCTATTACACTGCCACAGTAGTCAAAACAGCCTGGTATTGGTACAAAAGGAGACATATAGACCAATGGAATAAAGTAGAGACCTCAGAGATGCCACCATCCTCTTACGAACAGCTGATATTTGACAAAGGTCCTAAGATTTTGAACTGGGGTAAGAACAGTCTCTTTAACAAATGGCGCTGGCATAATTGGATATTCATCTGCAAAAAACTGAAACAAGACCCATATCTCACACTTCATACAAAAATCAACTCAAATTGGATAAAAGACCCGAATATAAAAGCTAAAATGATAAAGCCCATGCAAGATAAGATAGGGTCAACAATGGACATTTTAATACGCAATATAGACAGATTTCAAAATCTGACAAACAAAACACATTCATCAGAAAAGAAAATAGATAAATGGGAATTAATAAGAATCAAACACTTCTGCTCATCCAAAGACTTCATCAAAAGAATTAAAAAACCACCTCTAGAATGGGGAACAATATTTGGCAACTCTATGTCAGATCGATGCCTGATCTCCATAATCTATAAGGTTCTACAAAATATCAATTAAAAAAAGACAAATCATCCAACTAAGTGATGGGCAAAGGAGATGGACAGACACTTCTCTAAAGAGGAGATCCAGGCAGCCAAGAAACCCACGTGGACATGTTTATGATCATTAATTATTAAAGAAATTCAAATCAAAAGGACAATGAGATACTACTTCACCCAAACAAGATTGTCCATGATCCAAAATTGCAAAACAATAAATGTTGGAGAGGCTGTGAAGAGAATGGAACTCTCCTTCACTATTGGTGGGATTGCAGAATGCTGCAACCTTTTTGGAAAGCAATTTGGTGTTAGCTTAAAATAATGGATATAGATATACCATTTGACCCTCTGCTTGGAATATATCCTACAAAATCAAGGCCATTCACACCAACTGCTACATGCACACGAATGTTCATCGCAGCACAGTCCACGATAGCGAAAAGTTGAAATCAACCTAGATGCCCAGTAACAGAAGAATGGATGGGTAACATTTGGTATATATACTCAGTGGAATACTATACACTGATAAAGAACAACGATAATAGCAGGAAACATCTCTCAATTTGGTCTCAACTGGAGGACATTATGTTGAGTGAAACTAGTCAGCGACAGAAGGACAATTATATGAGACCCCTATGATAAAAAGTTAAAAGCCAACTCATACGTAATAGAAAAGACTCTTTGATGGCTATGAGGGTGGGGAGGATGGGAGAGCAGGAATGCAAGGGGTGAGGGTTTAGATTAGATAGTTGTTAGAAATTTGCTTGGGTGGAATTGGTGACAATACCAATTAGTAAGAAGATCAATATTAATGGGACTTTGACACAACTTGTGCACTCCTCCTCTCTTAACCCAGTATTGTTAGCACAGAGTATGTACACTTTCATTTTTTTATTATTAACTAATTATTTAATAATAGTAATCATAAAATGACAAAAAGATGGACTCAATCTTGGTATATATTGATGCATGGATAAACAAATTCCGATATATTTACCAATGGAATGCTATGCAATGATAAAGAACAGTGATGATCTTAGAAAATATAACACAGATTCATCAGGAAGATGTTAGGTTGAGTGAAATTAGTGGGCTGCAAAAGGACAAATACTGTATGAGACTAGGATTATTGGGACTTAAGAAAAAACTTTAAATATGGAATTGTCATTGTGGGAAGGAAGTTTTCACAGACTAGAGAGTAGAAAAAAATTGGGTTAGGTGAAGTGAGTGACAGCACCCAATGGAAGGGAGATTAGTACAGCTGGATTTTACCCAAAGCTCAAAGGTTTCTTAAATATAAAACAACAATTTAGAAGACAGAGTAGCAGGGAAAAGGGTCTAGGGACCATGGTTTCAGGGAATATTTAGGTCAATTAGTATAAGTAATTTTGTCTTAAGAAAATGTTCTGCATCCCAGTTTGGTGCTTGGTGCCTGGATTCTTAAAAGCCAGCAAGGGGCTGTCTAAGTAGCATCAACTGGTCTCAACCCACTGGAGCAGAGGAGAATGAAGGACATCAAACATATGAAGAAGATACAAACCCAGGAGATAGAAGGTGCCATATGATCTAAGATCACATCAACACGAGACCACTAGAACTAGATGTTGAAAGGGCACCACCAATGACTGCCCTGACAGGGAACACAACATAAAGTCCTTGATGTTGAAGGAGAAAAATCGGTGTTCAGAACTAGAGGTCTATTAAAAAGCCACACTTGATAGGTCACCCGAGGACGTGGTCCATGGACTGTCTGTTAGTCCAGAGCTGAAAGGAATACAAACGACAAAGATTGGACCGGACTATAAGACAAAGAGTGATGCCGGTGAAGAATGTGCTTCTTGGCTGAAATATGTACTTGAGGCTGTCTGAGCAGCACTTGTCCAGAGCACAGCTAAGAGGGTGAAGTGGGACAAATGAAGATGGTTAAATGGATACAGGGAGGACAGGATGGAAAGTAAGAGTGTGCTTTCACAGGGTGAAGACAGCAGCTTGAGTTACATAGCTGTGTGAATAAGTAAAGTTTTTTTTTTTTTACGGTAAATTGATTCAGGTTATAAACCTTTACTTAAAGCACAAGAGAATATTTATATGTATATAAACACACACACACACGTATATACTGAATTGGAAAAAAACAACTGTGTATGTTATCCCATTGCCTTCTTGCCTTGCATGGTTTCTGCTGAGCTACATATTTCAGAGCTCAGTGTTACTGACTCTCCTTTGGATGACTTTTCATTTATCTGTAAATAACCCGATTCCATCAAATTTATTCTGACTCTTAGTGACCTTGTAGTAAAGTGTGGAACTGACCCATAGAGTTTTCAAGGAGTTGGCAGTTTCAAACTGCTGACCTTTTGGTTAGCAGCTGTAGCTTTTAAGCACCATACCATCAGGGTTTTCTGTTTATCACTAGCCACTCTTCCAATTATGTCTTTTCTTTGATTTTGGCATGTTTGATTATTTATACTAGATCTGACAATTATGTATATGGACTTAATTGTTCTGAGTGTACATACCTCATATCTTATTATCACTACGATTACCTTGGAAGAACTCTCCTTGGAAAGCAGTACACTGACACCAGCGCCTAGTCCACCCTTCAAAGGAATTTTGAAACTCTTTCTGGAATGGCTATTGTCCACATAGGCAAGGTGGCAAGTTCACAAACTTCATTGTATAGTTGTCTCAGAGGGAATTTTTAGCCAGTAAACAAATACCTGTATTGGAACACTCTCCCCACTCACCTGATCTGGCCTCCAGTGACTTTTTTCTTTACCAGAAGAGAAAGGAAATACTGCAAGGAAATCAATTTTGCTGACATTCAGGACATCAAGGGTAATATGACAATAGCTCTAATGTCCATTCCAGAAAAAGAGTTCTAAAATTACTTTGAAGTGTAGAGTGGGCACTGACATTGGTGCATAGCTTCCCAAGGAGAGTACTTTAAAGGTGACCATAGTGATACTCAGCAATGAGGAAATGTATCACTTCTTCTAGGATGAGTTGGAGAGCTGAATTGTCAGTCCTCGTGTATCTTAGTGACTTTCTTTTGGGATCTGCCTTATATGGAGCTTGATTAGCATTTGGATATCTTCTCATCTTTCATGATAAAAGGGATGTTTTCTGTCTAAAAATATTTAACATTTCTCTCTAAATTTTTTCTCATTCCCTCCTTTATGGTACTCAAGTCACTTGTAGTTTATTCCTCTTGACAGAGTCCCAGAGAATTCTAGAGTTTCTTCATTTAAAAAAATGTTTTCATCTTATTTTTTCTCAAATATATTGGTGTCAAGTGCTTAATTTTGAAGCTCACTAGTTATGACGTCTATTGCCTCTATTCTGCTCCTGTAACTTTCTATTGAGTTGTCAAATTCTGAAATTTTATGAAGCAGAATTTCTGTTGGCTGTATCTCTATGGATCCTACAGTTTGTCCAGCTTGTCATTGTGATGTTCTTTAAACTTCTTACGTTCCTCTGCTGCTTTGTTGTGTCTCACTTGGCTTCTTCTGTGTTTTGGCATGAACTCCCTCCAGAGCTCTTGAAGAATTCTATATAGTAACCCTTCATGTCCTACATCCTGTAATTTATTTTTACATTTGAAATTCAGATAACTTCATTTAAATTGAAAACACATTGTTAAAACTGTAATTAGTTCTGACCTTTTTATTATAAAAAACTTTAAGAGTATTTCTAGATAAGTCAGAAGTCTTTCTAATTTAGCAAGAGCAGATTTGAATTTGGACTTTACTCTTTAAACAAATTTTAGAGAATAAAAAAATAGGCTATTTACAGAAAACAGTATCTGTACAAGTACTCAGAGCTACAAGTCTGGTGACAGAGGAAAACAAGTACATGCAGACATTTCAGAAGCAGTTCTCAAAAAGCTTTATTTTCTTGAATTTTAAGTGTGCCTAAGTGTCCCATACCAGCAATTTTATGCTCTATGACAATTTTATACTCTACAAACACTACATCTGAAGACATACTGAGCGTAACTGTAAGAGAGAGTGGAGTGGCTTTTGTAAAAAAGTTCAGATACCTAAGGGCAAAAGTTAGCCAAACTGGCTCATTCGTCGCTGTGGTAACAGCCTCCTCCTCCTTATCAACACTACTTGTTTGTGACAACTTAATGTTTCCATTTCCAAGTTATCCAGTTACAAAAAGAAAAAGAAAAAATTCAACCCATCTTTTGTACAAGAAATGACAGTAGCATCTTCAACATGACTGAGATCTTGCCATATATATGCAAATTCACCAGAAGACATCTTTCCTACACAGCTGTCCCAAGGATTTCTTGATTCTTTGTTTAGGATGCTTCTGAAACTATCCTGGTCTGCCTCTTTGTGTGATTATATATTGATTATTGCCTTTGAACCATCAGTAGGTTATTGTATTTATTTGTTTTACATTTCCTTACTCTGTCCTACCTTTTTATTTTGTTTTGTAATGCCCAAATAGGCTGGTCATGTCAGCTAGTTTGATTATTGGTGACTTGGAAGTACTAATGTCCTGTTACCAGGTGGTTAATGTTGTAAGTAGTACGTGAACCCAGGTCCATTTATTTTTCTTGAATGGATTCAGCTCAAGCATCCACGTAGTCACCAAAAGTATGATACAAGCTTTCATTACAGTCCTAGATGGGCAGGTATGAATTGTATGGGTACAGGTATGTGCCTGCTATAGGAGGTTATGTGCTACTAGGCAGGGGACAGACAACTGCCCTGAGGATCTGTAAGGAAAGCATATCCCTGTTCCCTAGAGCATGCAGGGGGGTTGGATTTGCAGCCAGACTATGGGCACACAGTGCTGTTGGCTGTAAAGACTAGGAGGCACCACTTGTTCTTGGGTCACTGTTGCGAGTGGCTAGCTGACATGGTTGGAACCACTAGTTCTCTGTCTCCTAATATAGGTAGGTTAACACTGTTTAATAGGCAGAGTGGTATGAATGTCATGAACATGCCTCTCCATCAGATAGTCAAAACAAGTGAGATTAGACTTCAGGTACATGAGGAATGCCTCTTAAATTCACAGACTCATCCTAGAAAAAGTGCTACATACCTCGTTGCTCACTATCACTACAGTCATCTCCAAAGTGCTCCTTTGGAAAGCTGTGCACCAACACCAGTGCCTAGTCCACCCTTCAAAGCAATTTTGGAAGTCTTCTTCTGGAATAGCCATCAGAGCTATCGTTGTATTACTCTTGATGATTGAATGTCTTCAAAATGTCTTCCTTTCAATATTTCCTTTATCTTCAGGTAAAGAAAAAAGTTACTGTGAACAAGATGAGGTGAGTAAGGAGAGCTTTTCAACACTGTTATTTCTTTACTGGCTAAAAACTCCCTCAGAGACAGCTGTACAGTTACGTTTGCAAACTCGTCACTTTGCCATGATTTACAATGGCTATTCTAGAAAGAGTTCCAAGTTGCTTTCAAGCATGGTTTAGGTGCTGAATATGTATAGCTTCCCAAGGGGAGGACTTCAAAGGTGACTTTAGTGATATTCGGCAAGGAGATATGTGGCACTTAGAACAATTAAGTTTGTGGACTTCATTGTAGGACCTTGTATACCTTGTTGTGCTGTAATAATGAGGGTCTGTGCTACTGAAATGTGCCAACACAGGTCAATGAAGGGAAGAAGGCATTCAAAGTCAATGGAACCATTATACCTGTGTCTAGACAAAGGAACTATTACTGCCCTAACAGTTTAGGTGAGCCAGGAGATTGTTTTTTCTTGTTTGTTAATTCGTCCTCTCTCCATGGCTGGAGAATTGCTTTGTGTACAGGACAAATCCTACTTCCAGCCCAGGGGATGCATCAGTCTCTGAAACCAGCTTGGATCCAGTGCAGAGTGGGCAGAGGGGCAGGTAAATGAGAGAGGTTTGTACTAAACTGAATATTGTTTTATCAACATAGTAGGACAGATGAAAGTACTTATTGTTTTCAATTGAATGCAGCTTTTCTCTGATTCTGTAGGCGTGACTGAACTCTGTCACTCAGTTTCTCCGGATTTGGCAAATGTGTTCCAAATGTTCTTAGTTGCCTCACTGTGCTGTCTCTGTTGAATGTGGCCTATGAGATTCCAGTTTCTACTGGGTCACGCTGGCAACTGCTTGTTGTTTCTGAACCATGTCTCCTTCCCCTTGATGCTCAGTCACGCTCCTCAGCTTTGCCCTTGACATTCAGAGCTCCTGGATGGTCATACACAATCCATCCCTTGTTTGGGGGGTGGGGGAGGTTTGTTATAAGAAAGGCCACGGGAAGTGTCTGACTACTCCATCAGGGACCCACATTCTGAATTGTATTCTTCATATATTCGGGATGGTAGTCCTTTCCTTGGTATATATTCTTCCATTATTTCTTTTTGGCTTGTGTCTGAATTTTCAGTGTTTTTTTTTTTTGTTTTTTTTTTTTTATGGTGGTGTTTTTCAAATTTAGAATTTGATGTATATAACATAGCCTAAAACTTACTTTTATTTTATGATGTATTTGTGTTTAAGAAATCTTTTTTTTAATAAATTCTGAGGATATATAAAATATCTGTGTAAATATATGTATATCTTTATTCCAAAACTTTTAATATTTGTCTTTTCATTTTAGATTTTTATACCAACTGGAATTTATTTTTGTGTTTGTTGTGAGGTAAAGGTCTGATTTTCATTTTTAAATATGGAGACCTAGTAGTCTCACCTCAGCTTTCTAAAGTAAATGAATACTTTGGCTCTATGACCACTAAGTTTCTTTCAAGCAGTCCCTTCCTCTTTTCTTCTTGTTTCTCAATTTTTTTTTCCAAATTTACATGTGAAGCATGGCACTCAGATCTATACCTCTGGTTAAGAATTATCTAGACTCATTAAAGACATTTCTAAAACTGGAGTTTTCTCATTTTAGTTAAGGACAAGGGGCTATAATCCCTGGGGAAAAGTTATCAGACTCTCAGTCTGAGATATATCTCCTCACACATAATAAAGTCACTTGATCTAAGGATATTTCTTAACTGTTAAATGTAAGAACTGAACTGATTGACCTTTATTTTCCTACTTGCTTTTATAAAATCATGATTTCCATAAGTCAGAATTAATTGAATGGTAATGGTTTTGTTCAGTTTGGTTTCTCATACGAGATTCAGCTATTGGTAGAGGCCAGGGCCTTTGTGCCACAGTATCTCTATCTAATAGTCACTTTTGAAACTTTGTAAAAGCAAGCTGGTGTGATGACAAAAAACTTTTTGTGAATTACTACCTAGTTTTTTCAAGGCATTTCTTTCATTTTTGGAGTAGCAATCTTTAGCTGTGGATGAAACAAAATTGCTTAAAAAGCTTTTCTGAAGTTCTGTTATCTGGCCCTATCTCATCCAAACGAAACTTAAAACTGTAAGGTGAGGAGGCTTGAGGTTTTCATTTGTTTTTTAATTTAGCCACATAATTCTGACATAGAGAAATCTTGAAAACATTGATTTACAAGGCACTGGTTTTTATGTGCTCTGGGTTGGCTTTTCGCAAAATTAGAAAACATAAAAATGCTGAACGAATTTGCAACAATCTTACTTTTTTCCCCAAAGTAATTTATAGTTCATGAATCTTTACATTTAGTTCAAAACCTATTGCCTTTTCCAAATTTGTGCTAAATAGTGCAAATATGTTCTCTGATGTCTTCTGCTTCCCCTTACCACTATCTTTCATGCCTCCTATTAAACCCTGAGGCAATTTCTTTTGTTTTCCTTTTAAAAAGAGTGCATAATTTGTATACCTTTCAGTCACCACAGAAATGTTTGAATGTTTATATACCAGTCAGACACATACGTCTAATTCACATTTTTGTAATAATATTCTTTAATGCACTGAACTGCCACATTCTTCTAGTTTATGGAACACTACAGGCAACTCAGGCTGAGAGATGCAAGGAAAATCAACAAACAAACTTGTTGCCATTCAGGCAATTCTTACTCACAGTGATCTCTTAGGACAGAGCCAGACAGCCAGCCAAGTGCCGTCAAGTTGGAGGACAGAGCAGAACTACCATATACGGTTTTTAAGGAGTGACTGAAGGATTCAGACTGCTAACTTTTTGGTTAGCATTCAAGCCCTTAATCCCTGCACCACCCAAGTTCCATATGAAGAATAGTGAGGGGAAATTAGGGAGCTGTGCTGGCGAACAGGCTAAGCATGCAACTGATAAGCAGTAGGTTGATGGTTTGTACTCCTCCAGTAGCTGGGTGGGAAAAGGACCTTGTGATCTGCTTCTGCAAAGGTCAGAGCCTAAACAATGACTGGGCCGATCTACTCTGTCACCTGGGGTTGCTGTGATTCACTTGGATGGTACTTCACGTTATCAAAGGGGAAAATGCTATCAAAAAATCAAACTTTGCACATTAAAAAAGATTAGAAAGGAAATCTGCCTTTCAAGGCAGACACATTTATTTCTGCACAATGCAGAACACACCTGACAGACAGAAGCTGTAGTGAAATGAAAAATTTTTGAAAATGGCTAAATTCTTCTCCATGTCTGATGTGAGAATAAGTTCCCCCTTTTTATTTATCTATTTATTTGTTTGTTTACCTATTTATTTAGGTCAAGGGGATAGCCCATTGTTTGTATCTGTTGGTATATTTGCACATCTGGCTCTCTGTTTCATGGAATGAGATGTGATTTCACGTTATGACTCCTCTCATGGACTGAATTGTGTCATCCCCAAAATGTGTGAGACAGTTTGGCTGGGCCATCATTCCCTGTATTGTGTGATGCTCCTCCATGTTGTAAGCTCTGATTCTATGATGTTAATGAGGGATGGTGGGTGGCAGTTGCATTGGTGGGGAAGAACTCAAATATGTAAGATTGCATTGTGCTTTGAGGCCATCTTTTGGGATATAAAGGAAAGGGAAGCAAGCAGAGAGTGGGGGACCTCATACTATCAGGAAAGGAGCAGTGCTGGAAGCAGAGTACATCCTTTGGAAAGGACACAGGATCCCTCTGTCTCAGAAGATCCCAGCCCAGGGGAGACTGACAACAAGGATCTTCCTCCAGAGCCAGCGGAGAAAGCCTTCCTCTGGAGCTGACGCTCTGAATCTGGACTTTTAGCCTACTGGACTGTGACAAAACAAAATTTATTTTTTTAAAGCCGTCTGGCTGTGGTGTTCCTGTTACAGCAGTAATAGAGGCTAAGACAGCAATTGATCTTTAGTCCTAATTCCTCACTCAACACTGACTCTCTTTTATCGCCCTTTGCTAAAGTTGCCCAAAAGCAATGTTGACTGAAGAAGGAAGCTGAGTTTATATGTCGGATGTGGAGCCTTCCTTGTAAGTTTAACCAGCTCTCCTTCCCACCACTGCTTCTGCACCAAAAACCTAGCAGGTGGTTAGGGGCTCCCCATCTTGTGTTCTGTCTCAAAGCAGGCTGCCTTTTGTGCTTCTCCTTCTGCTCAGTCAGACACAGAAGAGATAATGACAGAACAGATGCTGATATTCAGCTGGGATCAGTCTGTGCTCATTTTACACTTATTAGTCTGAGCCAGTCACAACCAGCTGTTTGCTGTTTGCCTTGACTGAGCAGTAGAAAAACACACGACTGCAATGATCTCTTGAGTACGTATACGCTGATGTGTTGGCTGTGGCGACAATAATTCCTCCCAAAGTATGAGGAGAAATTTAGTATTTTTTTGGTTTGTGTGTGTGTGGTCTTAGGACAGGCATATAAAGGGAAGGGCTAGGGTGCGGTTCACAAGAAAGTTATATTTAAAAGAGTCCCGGTGTTGGCTCTGCAGTAACTGGAGAAAGAAGCAGAAGTTCAGCTTTGTTTGCTTATTGGTTTTCCCCTTATGACAGTTGAGAGAAGCCAGGGTGGATTTTTAAGACATTATAAGCAAGCTGCCTTTTAGGCAAAGCAGATGAAAACTTTTCCTAGGCAGCCAGGTGTTGTGCTCTCTAGTGCTTCGATGTTCACAACTTCTTTATTAGCCCCAGAAGTGTAGATGTTCACAACTTCTTTATCAGTTCCAGAAATGAAATGTTTTCAACTGGCTGGTAAGCAATGGGTCTTTGCAGTGACCTGGCCCAGTTCAGAGACAGTAAGCCACCTGAATGCTTTAAATACCATCCTGCCTAAAATGGAATGAAAATGGGAACTCCCTTTTAGGGTTACAATTTAGCTTTTATGTTCTAGCAAGTGTTCTTCCTTTAATTTTTAAAATAATTTCATCTTAATGTAAGTTTTTAAATACTCTATCTGGCCCACAACACAATAGCTTCTTCTCACTGCCCTCTATCATTAGTAATTTTAACGACTCTTTCCGTTGACTGATTACTGATCCCACCTTACTCATTTCAAACATTTTATATTGACTAAACAATAGTACTTTATTAGGCAAATACATGTGATTATTTTTCCCATGCTCATATTTTCAAGAAATCATATCAGAAAAGAAATTGGAGAGGCTGAACACAGGACTGGCTTATTAAACCTGCTTATTGATTACCCTTAGATATGCCCCAAGCATATGGAGTAATATGCACAGTGGCTAAGAAACTGGCTGCTAACCAAAAGGTCAGCAGTTCAAATCTACCTGCCACTCCTTGAAGACTTACGGGGCAGTTTTACTCTGTCCTGTAGGGTCGCTATGAGTTGGTATCAAATCTATAGCAACAGTGTTGTTTTTGGTATAGTTATTATGCTTATCAAATTTGTAGATGTTCTGTATGTGTGAAGACTAATAAATATCTTTGAGGTCCGAATCAAGATTCGAGAATAGGTCACCAGATTAGAATGATTAGTTCAAATGAATACAACATAGCAGAGGAAAGAAAAAATTTCTCATTTTGATTCAGAAAATTCAACTGTTCAAGTTTAGTATTCGACATACATGGATTAAGAGGCATCTGGAATCTAGATGAAAAACAATAAATGTAGTGGGAGTAGGACCTGTTACCAGGTCTTCTAGTAGAAGAGATTTCTAATAGTCATAGCCTTTTATTCTGCGGAGCCAGGATATAATTACAGACCCTTTGGAGGATGACTCACAATTGGAGGGAAAGCACTGATCTATAGATCTTCTGCTTGGGGCATGGTTCTGGCACCTCAAGTATCGGGAAGGTAACCTATGGTACTTCATTAAAATTGTTTCTTTTCCCTAGCCTTCAGTTATTGTGTCCTCATCTGTAAAAATCAGAGACTGATTTCTAAAGTTTATTCTGGCTGTAATACTCCATTTTTCTATGATTTTATGAATAAAGCAAAATGTATTGGAAACTCTAAATTTAAAATAACCAATTCAGTGTTAAGATAAATTAGACAGAAGGATACAGGATTTCAAATATGAAATGCTGTTAAGTCCCTTTCTGGATTGCCAGATTGTTACCAAAATGTTGTATTTTAAGAATGATGTCAGCAAATTGGAATTATAAAGATGAGTGAAGGAACAATATGAGACATGCCAGCCAAAAGCCAAGAAAAATTAGATGTGAAGAAACTGGGTATGTTTATTGCTCTTTTCACACACATCCACATTTAGGGAATAATAGCACAGAGGGAGACTTAATGCTACAGTGGTTAAGAGGTGTAACTACTAACCAGAAAGTCTGCAGTTTGAGTGCACCAACAACTCCTTGGAAACTCTATGGGACAGCTCTGCTGTGCCTTATAGGATTGATATGAGTCAAAATCGACACGACAGCAATGTGTCATTAAATAAAAGAAGCATTAGATTCTTTCTTTGAAAATTATTAAGAGACCCAAATTTCAGCTGGTATGTTTGATTCAATACATGGAATGCTTCTCTATATTAAAAACTATTCAACAGCAGATTAGACTACTTTGTGAGCTCATGAGGCACACTATTAAAAAATGGCTAAAGAATGCAGTCTATGAGTTAAGCATGGTTGTAAGTGTGTAATGCATTTAAGGCTCACATTGTTCCTGTAATATAGATACTGTTACTATCTCAGTTGTTAAATGTTGGGAGCCATGGCCCACATACCTCCTGTAAGCCTTAGATCTCGCCGCCTGCAAAACAGCGTCGTGCTGCAGGGCCACACCCTTGTTTACCCCGCTTAATGGCCTGCCCAGTGTAAGGCTTTGCCTGGAGACTAGGCAAGCCCCCCTGTGATTAGATATTGTTTGCCCTATCAGAATACAGCAGGCAACACTATTTAAGCCGAGTGACCAGGAAATAAAGTAGAAGAAGGATCTTGAAACCGCGTGTGGTGGTCCGTGTGTCTGTTCTCTACTGCTGGACGGGTGGGGTCTCGGACAGTTAAAGAAATGATTGGTCAGATAAATTAAGTAAAATACACAGTGTTACAAAAGCAAATTTAGTAATTTGCCCAAAGTTGTTCAAGATGACAATAGTAGGACAAGAATGATATGTGATACCATGTGATGGTCATGTGAACGACATGCTTCATAGCTGAAGCACTTATGTGAGCAAACTATAAAATTCATGAGACATAGAATTCCTGAAACTATCAAGAATTTGGAGGGAACAAAGAGGAAAAAGCCTGAACCTGCATTTTTCTGTCTGTGAAATACAGCCAACCACTCTAGATATGTAGTCCCTCACAAATTTCTCTGAACTGTCTGGAAAATTTCTGTTCAGGCCATTCAAGTCATGGAACAGTTGTCCAGATAGCTTCTAACTTTGGCAGAAAATCTGTCCAAGAAAAGCAAAATTCTGTTTACTAATTTCCCATTGTAGGTCTTTCAGAATTATATGTACTTTATTTTCTTCTGTTACTTCTTCTTCCATATACAATTAAATTGATAACACAATGGTTATCAAACAGAGCCGTTATATTTATAATTCAGTAAGTAACCTGGAAAATGATACAGACGTGGATTCTGTAATCAGATTTAACTGCTAATACTGGTGCTGTAATTGTCTTTTCTCATCTCTTTTATCCATCTCAGATCACTGATAAGCCTTGGAGACCTCTGTGGATGTGGCTAGAGCCCAGGGCAACATTCATCAAGCTGGTTCATGTGCTGCTACTTTGACATGCTAGAGTAGTTCTCTGACATCTTTCCAATAGAACTGCGGCCTGTGTTATTTGTTTATTTTTAAATATTTATCTTGCTTTGAGGTTGTTTCCTATTCTCTGTTTCCTAATTTTCTAATTTCCCATGTGCATGCTATCTCTTGAGATATGTTTTATATTGTACTAAACAATAATACTATATTGTCTATATTTCAACGTGACTAATCAGATGTCTTTTGCACACAAAACAAAATGTATTATTTATTATTTTTAGTATGGACCTCTTACCATTATTTCCTCTCCTAGGGTATTGGGCAATAACATGTGAAGGACATGTGGTTTCTCTTCAATCGAAATAACATTAAGCTTTGTTGATACATGAGATTTGATGATAATATTTCCCTGAAAGATTGCAGAAAGAAATGAGTGGTTGAAACAATATATAAGAATGTTGTCCAGGTAGAAACAGCTTTATCAATTCTGTTATTTAGCAACAAAGAAATAAGTGTTTTTATTAGAAAAAGTAGTTAAAATGTGTTTTCTGAGATTCATTATTTATATACCAAAGATAATTAAACACTGAGATATTTGAGTGCAAAAATTCTTATTCAAGGTTGAGTCAACATGCCTTGTATAGTTACCAGAACATAGTAAACCAGTTACTATTCATTGATTTGGGTTCATGTTGACCCCATGTATGCCAGATTAGAATGCTGCTGCTCCATTGGCTTTTCAGTGGCTGTTTTTTTTTTTTTTTTTTTTTTTTGAAATAAATCGCTAGCTCTTTCTTCCAACATGACTTGTAGTAGACTGAAACCTCCAACGTTTAGGTCAACATCCACTGGTTTTAAACATTAAACTGCCCAGGAATTCCTGGCACAGAGTAAGTGCTCATTTAAATAAGTGGAATGAATGACTAAATGAGTTTATAATAAGGTATACACAAGTCATAGTAATATTATTATGTCTAGCTAGCATGCTGCAGAAGATGTGGAAATGTGACACCTAAACAATAATAGAGCAGCAAGGTAAAACATATAATATTATGTAATTTGAATCTCCTTTCCTAATGCCATATTATAGATATGTCTTACTATATTTTAAAATAAAATTGTCTTTGTGTACTGCTTGTTGGGCCAGTATATTTACCCATCAAAAAAATGGAAAAGATAATCATTTTAATATGTACACATATCTGGATATATAACCTGATACCACTTGTCATTCTTATTCATAAATATCATGACACAGATCATGTGGTCTTTAATTTTAATTTGAGACTTAAATGCCCGTGACTTGGTGATTTTGTGAGTTTAGGTTCCCCCCCACAAGTAGGAAAGACAAAAGTAATGATTATTAAAGGATCTAGAACCACAGTGGGGAGCATATTGCTGATGGAGGCCCAGTAATTTGTGGTCATAAATCTTACAATCATAGATCATCAGCATTTAGGTTTTCACTGAATTTTGTTGTCCACCATGCACATGTTTTTCAATTGTCGAGTGAATAAAGTGAGATCACTATGGATTCCATACACTGCTGAAGGATAGTAACACTAGATACTGACAGAAAAAGAACTGTTGTCTAGAACTGAGAATATTATTATTATTATTTTAAAATTAACGTGGTTCCTTCCTCAGGAAATTCCATCTGTTGCTTCAAGTTTAATTCAAAACACTATTTCAGGTTCTGCTTTGCTCACGTCAGCCAGGAAGAAACTGTATTGACCCAAGGTAGCCAGTAACTCGTAAGTTTAGTAACTCTTTGGCTTGAGTAGGTAGATGGTAACACATTGTAAACCTACTACAGGCAGGCTCCAAGTTATGAATGAGATCCAACACTAATTGTGTCTTTAAGACTTTAAGTTGTGTCTGTAGGTAAGTCAGAACAGATGTATATGGTTCTTATTTGGCCTTATTTAAATAGAAGACATCTGAGAGGTGTAGTGATCAAGTGCTATGGCTCGTAACTGGAAGGTTGGCAGCTCAATTCCACCAGGCATTCCTTGGGATCTCTATCGTGTAGTTCTTCTCTATCTACAAGGTCGCTAAGAGTTGGGATGGAAGAAAAGGATCAAAGTCAGTTAAATTATTTAAAAGCCACACTTGCAACAAATAAGGGTGATTGTGATGAAGAACTTGTTTTGAGTAGATTTGGAAACCCTGGTTGTGTGGTGGTTAAGTGCTATGGCTGCTAACAAAACAGTCAGCAGTTCAAATACATCGGGTGCTCCTTGTAAACTCTATGGGGCAGTTCTATGGGTCTTTATAAGTTGGAACTGATTCCATGGCAGAGAGTTTGATTTTTTTTGTGTGTGTGTGGGGGGGTGGTTTAGATATAGGTTCAAACAATGCAAAGTGAAAACAAATTTACATAACAATAAAGGGCAAGTACAAGCTGTCCATAAGTCTGAGGGTCCTAAATGGAGGATTTTGCATCTATACAGTTCCTTCCAAGTACTGTTTATTAGCATCTAGATTCCTGCCAAGATCAAGGCCATACCCTAGTCCACATTTTTGTGAAGGTGCTGATTACTTTCTACATATCAAACCTTTTTTGTACTCAGTTTTCAGCAGTAATTTTGAAGGTGTTCAAAGAAATACTGAACTATGACTGTAGACCTCCTGATAATCTTAATTACACATTAACTACTTTCTTTTACTCTTTTGACCCAATTAAATAATAAAAAAAAAAACTTAGGCAACCAAAAGCAGTCACTGATACCTGCTTGAAGTTCATTATGGTGGCTTCAGAGCTAGCCAAGCCAAGTGCCGTCAAGTCGGAGCCGACTCATGGCGACCCTAGGGGCCGAGCTAGAGGCAAGTGAAAATGTTTAGTTGCTTGGAAAGAAATGAGAACTCATGGGGCCTGCTTGATGTGTTATTAATTTATTTCTTCAGAGTGTGAAAGAGCAAATGCCCAAATATATTAACTCTTCTTTACTCCTTAATGGTCTCTTAAATTTTCTTGAGCTGTAATACTCAAATACAAATAATGCTGCTTTTCGTGACTTTCGTATTTGTACTTTCTTTTCTTTTCATTTTTATTTTTAGCTCAAATTAATGTCATTCCCTGAGCAAATTTCTTGCCTAGATTTTAGGATTATTTCTACTATTTTATGTTTGTTTGTTCTACTTTCAATTATTTGGTAGAATAGATCTGACATATCTCTCTTTTTTGTACAAATTCATCTTTATTTTAGAATTGATGCCTAAAATTCCTCACCATTGTATCTTTTAGGAACCAAGATTTAGACTTTCAACATCAATCTAATTTGGAATTTGTTCCTCAAGGACTATTGGAGCTGCCAATCTTACAGCCTAAACTAGGTAACGTTTTCGTCTGAATAATAGTCACACATTTTCTTCAGGTTTACAAAAGTACTTTTCAGTTTACATTCACTGAGAACAGTGGGAGAGAGTATGAAGACAAAACTATAATGTCACCAGGGATTTATATTTGGAAGTATAGATAGCATTTATAAAATAGAAACATAGACATACACACACACACTCAGCACTCAGCACTCAATTCTCAGTAACTGAAAGCAAAATCAGTTTCATCAATGTGAATGTAGTGATAAAATATAAAACACATACTGTTTTCAGAAGCGTTTTCCAAACTGGATGACAATTTTATCAGAAATTAAATTCAGCCAGAAAGCTTGTGAATCTAGGGAAGAAAAGAATATGGAGTGAGAGTATATTGAAAAACAGAAGGATGAATTCAGAGAAAAGAAGAAACTTTATGAATGCTACAGATGACATCGGTAAATAAGTCAGACATCAATTCATCTTAGAACTAGAATTCTGCTAAATATTGGCAGGCAGATAATACCTTAAACAACGTTGGCTTTTCAAGGAGAACTTGAAAATAGTATCTTTACCAATTTTGTTACTTTAACTGAACATCACAGAGGAAAACAAAATGAAACCACAAAACCACACATTATCAGTGAAAGACTCCAAAACCTCATGGCCATTGTGTTGATTCTGACTCTATAGGACAAAGCAGAACTGATTCCTAAGGTTTCCAAGGAGTGCGCAGTAGATTAAAACTGCTGAATTTTTGGTTACCAGCCCTAGAGTCGCCATGAGTCGGATCTGACTTGATGGCGCTTGGCTGGCTTTTGTCATAGCTCTAATTTGTAATAAATCTGGATGTTACCAAGATAAAGTCTACCTTCAGCTTAAGAGAACGAGGGAAAAAAAATCAATGTGATTTTTGTAGTTGTGGGATTTAAGGTATACATAGAACGTAGCAGTTTCACTGAAGCAGGTATCCCCAGAGACTAGGTGCTCTTGCTAGCCAGACCACTGAAACTACTGCAAGAATGTTTGCCTCAGTCTTGCTTTTTATCTGATTGCTGTCCCTCCTGGCCTCTTTATACCTACTCCATACGCTTGAGCTTTCACCTCTCCTGGTGATATATTTTGTATAATCCCAAGAAGTTCTGGAACTGAGATTATGAGCAAACCAAAAGTAAGGCATTTGTGAGCTAGATTTCTATTTTACTATTGATTTTTCCGGTGAACTTTAATCAAGTTACTCAATCACTACTTTGTCTTATTTACAAAAAACTGTAGAAAAGTTGTCAAATGAAACTTCAGTAATAGCTAATAATACATTGTATATAAGATAACTATAAAAATGTTTAACATTTGTCTTAATTTTTCTTAAAGTTATCTCACTACTTGTAGTTACACTTAATAAACATTAGAATAGTACCCATTCTTTCACAGTCCTGTCCAATCTGAGGAGATACACACTTTACATATTTGCAATTACCTCCTTTCTCAGTTCTTTACCCTATTCCTTTTTGCTAGATTATCTTAATATTTTCATTAATTCGAGTAATCATCTCCATTAGAAAGTGTTTTATTATCAGGAGTCATTATGTATCATAGACTGGTGTAAAAGAGTCTATTATCTGAATATGTGATAATAAAGAAAAGATACCTGACAGAGAATGAAGCAGGATACATTTTGAGCAGTGACAGAAAAATCCAACTGCCTTCAAAATATCCCTCTTGTGTCAAGGTTAAACATTTTTCAAAAGTACTGGGAATCTCATATAATTTTGAACAACCAAATATAAGTAATACAGAAAATAAAAGTATGATGAAAAGTGCATCAAACCTTAAAAAATGGGTATTATTGTAAGTACAAAGTACATAGTAAAATTTATGATAAAAATCAAGATTCCAGTAGGTAAACAGACCTAGAATAAGAGTAGAAAATTCATTAAAAAGCAAACAAAATTCAGGCAAAAAAAGATGTGGTGATAGGGACAAGTTTCCTAGTAACGAAAGGCTTGCAAGTTAAATCAGTGGGAAGATACCACTTAAAGTCTGTTACATTAACAAAAATAATACCTGATACTAGTGAAGCTGAGGTAAAATGGTGCATATATAAATTAATAGTTAGAACTGAGAAACGGTAAAAAACATTTATAAAGCAGGGTCACAACCATTCTGAAGACCTTAAAATTGTCCCTACAGGTTAATTTCTTATACTATCCCTTTTTTTAATAAGCATTTTTTAAAATTACACTTTACATGAAGGTTTACACTGCAAACTAACTTCTTTTTAGACTATTAATACAGGTATTTTTCTTAGACTTTTAGTGCTGTCTATAATAGTAATGGAAATCCTGGTGGCTTAGTGGGTTAAGTGATACATCTGCTAACCAGAAGGTTGGCAGTTCAAATCCACCAGGTGCACCTTGGAAACTTTATGGGCAGTTCTACTCTGATGTCTAGGGTCACGATGAGTCGGACTGAATTCGACAGCAGTAAGTAGTAGTAGTCTATAACAGAGATAGCACTAGTAGATGGCTTTTACAGAAAGAAATTTATTTTCTCACAGAAAAGTATGTTAGCAGTTCAAATTCTGTGCCACAGCTCCAGGAGAAGGCTTTCTCTATTGGATCTGGGAGCTACTGAGGCAAAAAGACCACAAATCATCTCTGCTCCAGGTGTTGCTTTCTTTTTTTTTCTTTATTTTTATTTAACATAACTGAGTGAAAATGTACATTCACATGTAAATTTACATGCCCCCCTATATGCAGCTTCCACTGCTCTCCCTGTACAGTGACTGCACACTATTCCTCTCTACTCCATACATGTCTCATCCTCCCAACAGTCTCCTTTCCCCTCCTCTCCGTCCACTCCTCTTCCTCCAGCCAGAGGTCAGCAAGATGATATCCTATAGATGTATAGAACCCTAAAGTGCTTCCAACATATGGAAGTCCATTCCATTCCTGTCCAAAGAGTGGACCTTTGTTATAATTTATAGGAACAGGCAGCATTAGGGCCGGGGGCCATGCTCTCAGAGGAACCCCAAAACCGCTGGACCATCAATTGAGGTTTTTTAGTGGAGATCTCATGATGCACCTATTTTTATTCTTGTGTTGCCAGTGAGGCTCCTCTCTGTGAGCTCCGTCATGGCTATCACTGGTGGTGGCCGGGTACCATCCGGTTCTTCCGGTCCGAGGTCGATGTAGGCACCCACTCTTGTGGGTCTCTCTGTCTTCTCGGTTGTCTTTACCGCATGCCATTTTGCCCCTCGGTGAGCATCCATTCCTGCTGAGTTGGGACCATTTGCTGTGTCCTCGGATGGCAGCTTGGCAGCTTTTAAGACCCCAGACGCCACTCACCAATGTGGGGTGCAGAGAGCTCTCTTAGCAAAACGCTAGTTGTGCCAATTGGCCTGGAATTCGCCTAAGAGCATGGTCCCCCGCCCCCCGCCCCAGCTACTCTATCCTTGCAGTATTGGGTTTAGATGGAAGGAGTACTCACGTTATGCTGAAGTCCACTTAATGTTGTTCTTGTTCCTAATGTGTGCTGTCACCGCTTTCTCCCAACTAGATTTCTAGTAACTACCTAAACTAAACCCTCCCCCCCTTGCCCTCCCTCCCTCGTTCCCCTCCCTTGTAGCTGTCAAAGAGTCTTTTCTTCTATACACAAGTCTGTTTTTGAGATCTTATCGTAGAGGTCTCATACAGTATTTGTCTTTTTGTCGCTGACTACTCTCACTCAACATAATGTCTTCCAGTTGAAACCAGGTTAGGAGATGTTTCCTGGAATCATCGTTATTCTTTATCATTGCGTAGTGCTCCATTGAGTATATATACCACAGTTTACCTATCCATTCTTCTATTGTTGGGCATCTGGGTTGATTCCACCTTTTTGCTATTGTGGACTGTGCTGCGATAAACATTCTGGTGCATGTGTCCATTGGTGTGAAAGGCCTTGAATCTGTAGGATATATTCCAAGTAGTGGAATTACTGGGTCAAATGGTATATCAATAGCCATTTTTTTAAGGAAGTGGCAGATTGCCTTCCAAAGAGGCTGGACCATTTTGCAACCCCACCAACAGTGTAGGAGGGTTCCACTTTCTCCACAGCCTCTCCAGCATTTGTTGTTTTGTGTTTTCTGGATCATGGCCAATCTTGCTGGGGTGAGATGGTATCTCATTGTTGTCTTGATTTGAATTTTTTTAATAGCTAAAGATCGTGAACATGTCCGCATGTGTTTTTTGGCTGCCTGGATCTCCTCTTTAGTGAAGTATCTGTCCATCTCCTTTGCCCATTGCTTAATTGGATAGTTTATCTTCTTCTTCTTGATATTTTGTAGTATCTTATAGATTATGGAGATCAGGCGTCGATCTGACATAGAGTTGCCAAATATTTTTTCCCACTCTGTGGGTGTTCTTTTAATTCTATTAATAAAGTCTTTGGATGAGCAAAAGTGTTTGATTCTTAATAGTTCCCATTTATCTACTTTCTCTTCTGTTGATTGAGGTTTCTTTGACAGATTTTGGAGTCTGTCCTCATTGTGTATTAAAACTTCCATTGTTGTTCCTACCTTTCCTTGTATCAGCTTTATCGTTTTAGGTTTGATATTTAGGTCTTTTATCCAGTTGGAGTTGGTTTTTGTATAAGGTGTAAGATATGGATCTTGATTCAGTTCATTGCAGATGGATAACCAATTTGCCAGCACCATTTGGTGAAAATACTGTTTTTACCCCAGTTTAATGTCTTACGGCCTTTGTCGAATATCAACTGTTCATAGGCAGATGGTGTCATCTCTGGGGTCTCAATTCTGTTCCGTTGATCAGTCTGTCTGTTCTTGTACCAGTACCAGGCTGTTTTGACCACTGTGGCAGTGTAGTATGTTCTAAGGTCGGGTAATGAGAGGCCTCCCAGTGTGTTCTTCTTTAGTAGTACCTTACTTATCCAGGGCTTCTTCCCCTTCCAAACAAAATTGGTGATTTGTTTCTCCATCTCATTAAAAAATGATGCTGGAACTTTATTGAGATTGCATTATATAAATAAATTGCTTTGGGTAAAATAGACATTTTCACAATGTTAAGTCTTCCTATCCATGTGCAGGGTAGGTTTTTCCATTTATCTAAGTCTCTCCTAATTTCTTGTAGTAAGGGCTTCTAGTTCTCTTTGTAAAGTTCTGTTGTTTCTCTGGTTAGATTAATTCCTAGGTACTTTATCTTCTTAGGGGCTATCACAAATGGTATAGATTTGATAATTTCCTCCTTAACAGTCTCGTTGTTAGTATAAAGGAATCCTACTGATTTACTTATGTTTATCTTGTATCCTGAGACTTTGCTGAACTCTTCTATCAGTTTGAGTAACTTCCTTATAGATTCCTTGGGGTTCTCTGCATATACAATCATATCAACTGCGAACAGGGAGATTTTAACTTCTTCTTTGCCGATGCAGATGCCCTTTATTTCTTCGTTTTGTCTAATTGCTCTGTCTAGAGCTTCTAGCACAATGTTGAATAGGAGAGGTGACAGTGGTCATCCTTGTCTAGTTCCTGATCTCAGGGGAAAGTCTTTCTGTCTTTCTCCATTCAGGCTGATGTGGGCAACTGGCTTTGTATAAATGGCCCTTATGGATCCGACTCGAAGGCTCTTGGTTGGCATTGTGTTGAGGAATTTGCCATCTATGCCCAGTTTGCTAAGAGTTTTTAGCATGAATGGGTGTTGGACATTATCAAATGCCTTTTCGGCATCAATGGACAAAATCAGGTGATCTTTGTCTTTTGTGTTATTTATGTGTTTAATCACATTAATTGTTTTCCTGATGTTGAACCAGCCTTGCATCCCTGGTATGAATCCCACTTGGTCATGATGGATTATTTTCTTGATATGTTGTTGTATTCTGTTGGCAAGAATTTAGTTGAAGATTTTTACATCTAAGTTCATGAGTGATATCGGTCTGTAGTTCTCTGTCTTTGTTGGATCTTTCACGGGCTTAGGTATCAGGGTTATGCTGGCTTCATAGAATGAATTTGGGAGTACTTCATCCCTTTCTATACTGTGAAATAGTTTCGGTAGTATTGGGGATAACTCTTCTCTAAATGCTTGGTAGAATTCTGTTGTGAAGCCATCTGGGCCCGGACTTTTTTGGGTTGGCAGTGTTTTGATGACCTTTTGAATCTCTTCCTTTGTGATGGGTTTATTAAGTTGTTCTGCTTCACGTTGTGATAATTTGGGTAGGTGGTATGAGTCAAGGAATTTGTCCATTTCCCCTAGGTTTTCCAATTTGTTAGAGTACAGTCTTTCATAGTATTCTGTTATGATGTTCTTGATTTCTGTTGCATCTGTGGGGACAACTCCCTTCTCATTTCTAATTTGGATTATTTGTTTCCTTTCCTGCTTTTCTTTAGTAAGTTTAGCCAGTGGTTTATCAATTTTGTTGATCTTTTCAAAAAACCAGCTTTTGGTCTTTTCAATTTTTTCAATTGTTTTTCTATTCCCTAATTCATTTAGCTCTGCTCTAATCTTTATGATCTCCTTTCTTCTGGTGCCCGAGGGGTTCCTCTGTTGTTCTCTTTCTACTTGTTCAAGCTGTAGAGTTAGTTGCTTGATTTGGTTTCTTTCTTCCTTCCCGATGTGTGCATTTATGGAGATAAACAGACCTCTGAGCACTGCTTTGGCTGTATCCCATAGGTTCTGGTAGGAAGTGTTTTCGTTCTCATTGAAATCCATGAATTTCTTTAATTGATCCCTGATTTCCTCTATAACCCATGTTTTTTGAGCAAGATGTTGTTTAGTTTCCAAGAGTTCCACTTTCTATCTCCGTTTTTTCTGCTATTGATTTCAACTTTGATGGCTTTATGATCTGAGAAGATGCTTTGCAATAATTCAATGGTATGGATTTTGTTGAGCATTGCATTATGTCCTATCACGTGGTCAATTCTGGAGAATGTCCCATGTGCACTGGAGAAGAAGGTGTAGTTGTCTGCTGATGGGTGGAAAGGTCTGTATATATCAATGAGGTTTAGTTGGTTAATTGTGTCAATGAGGTCTTCTGTATCTTTACTGAGCTTTTTTCTAGATGATCTGTCTAGTAATGAGAGTGGAGTGTTAAAGTCTCCCACTATTATTGTGGAGTGATCTAACTCTCTTTTGAGCATAGTCAGTGTTTCTTCGACATATTTAGGTGCTCTGACATTAGGTGCATAAATGTTTAATATAGTTAAGTCTTGGTTGTGTACTGAACCTTTCAACAATAAATAGTGTCCATCTTTGTCCACGATGGTGGATTTGACATTAAAGTTGATTTTGTCTGAGATTAGAATTGCCACCCCTGCTCTTCTTTGTTCACTGTTAGCTTGATATACATTCTTCCATCCTTTAATTTTCAGTTTGTTTCTGTCATTAGGTCTCAAGTGAGTTTCTTGTAGACAACATATGGATGGGTTGTGTCTTTTGATCCAAGATGACACTCGGTGTCTCTTTACTGGAGCATTCAGTCCATTCACATTCCATGTAATTATTGATAGGTATGTGTTCACTCCTGCCATTGTGATATGTTTATTTTTATGTTGATATTTTCTCTGTTGTTCTTATTAGTCTGTTCTGAGACATTCTTTTTTGTGAGTTGATTTTTCACCTTTTTCAGAGCTGGTTTTATAGTTGTTGAGACTCGTGTGTTAGATTTCTTGAAAATGGTATGATACATCTTTGTTGTGCTTTACAGCTGCCCCAATGAACCCCCTTAATAAACCATTTATAAACCGAATTTTAATTACTACCAGTCTGGTCATCTTCATCTCCATCTGGAAGGACTATAACGACTGTAGTACATCCCTCTTTTATTATGATGACACCATTGTTTTCATGATGATCACTGGATTGCTTCTTTCCAAATCAAAGCTGTGATTTACTTTGGAGCCTTCCCTAAGTGAGTATTGAGTAGTGTGTCGTTCTAAAATAGAAAGTTAGTGGTTTCGTTCTTCTAAGCCAAAGCCAAGAACTTCTTTCAGTATTTCTTGTAGTTTGGGTTTGGTTTTTACAAAGTCTGTGAGTTTCTGTTTATCTGGAAATGTCTTAATTTCATTTTCATGTTTGAAAGACAGTTTTGCAGGATATATAATTCTTGGTTGGAAGTTCTTCTCTTTCCAGACTTTGAATGTGTCGTGCCACTGTCTCCGTGCCAGCATGGTTTCTGCTGAGAAATCTGACGAGAGCCTACAGGGTTTCCCTCTGAATGTTAGCTTTGCCTTGAGTCTTGCTGCCTTTAAGAGATGCTTCTTATGTTTCATTTTGTTAAGCTTGAGTATAATATGTCTTGGAGTTTTTCTTTTGAGATCTGTATTGGGTGGCGTACGATATGCATCTGAGATGTCCATGTTCTCTTCCTTCATGATTTCTGGGAAGTCTTCTTTCAGCAGCTCAGCAACAATACTCTCTGTGTTCTCAGATGTCTCACCCTGTTCAGGGACTCCAATTAATCGAAGGTTGTTCCTCTTAATAGAGTCCCACATGCTTCTTAATGTTTCTTCATTTTTCTTGTTTCTTTTTTCCGATTTCTGCTCATCGACGCTGGCCTCAGTAGCTCTGTCTTCCAAATCAGAAATTCTTTTTTCCATTTGTTCCATTCTGTTTTCTTGGGTTTGCATGGAAGTTTCTATGTCTTTGATTTTCTTCTTGATCTGTTGGATTTCAGAGTACTGGTGTTCCATCAGATTGAACAACTTGCTTAATTTTTCATTTTGTTCTGCTGCATTTTGTATAAGGACTAGAAGGGCCCTGTATATAATCAAGTTGTATTCACTTCCTGATGTTTTCATAAAAGTTTCTTCATCTGGAAAACTCCTTGGTTGCTTTGTTTGGGAGCCTTCTGAAGCCATGAGTGATTGCTTGTATGCCACAATTGTCTGTTGCTTTTTGGGTCCCATGTGAGTATATAGAGGCTGGAAGAGGTACTGTGAGGATGGATTGCAAATGTTTCTCTAGGCTGTCTTCAAATGTAAAGCAAAAGGTATCTGACCAGTTCACAAGTCAGTTAGGTTTTCAGGTGTAGAGGTCCCTCTTCCCATCTGACAAAGTAAGCGCCACTGTATCCAACCCCAGATGATAACAAACTAGTTCAAAATACAGCACTGCTAGTGCCCTGGTGGCGTCTGCTGACAGGGCCTAGCCTTAGCCAACACTGCGTCGAGTACTGGTTTTGTAATAAAAAAGCGCTCTCTTGTGGGCAGGCTCTGGCTCCCAAGCTAAGAATTAGGTCCAGCTGTGGTCACCGTATCCAAGATGGCGTCCTCCACACAGGCAGCAGACAGGGGGGCTAAAGGTGCCCAGAGGCAGCGATTCCTCTGCTTCTGTTGCAGGGTCCCCAACGTTGGCAGCACTACGCAAAATCACTTCTTTTCTGACGGAAAAGCGCTGTCCCGTTTGCAGGCGCTGGCTCCCAGGCTAAGAACAAGATCCCGCTAAAATCTCGGTACCAACATGGCATCCCGCACCCTGACCTTGGAGTTCTGCACAAACCCCACTGAGGCAGCTACAAAACGAAAGGCTCAAAGTGTCTAGATTAACAGAGTCCCGAGCCTGGCTCTCAGAATATGGGAATTTCGCCTGCCTATCCCCCCAACAGCGTGTCTGAGTCTAGCCGCCGGGCAAGGCCCAGCTCCACCTGCCAGCCGAGACCGAGGGAAAAAAAGTCAAAATGGTGTGTTTACCTTCCATCCGTGAGAGCCGGGGCTAGCCAGGAGCAGGAGTCAGTGAAAGAGAAGAGATTTTTCGCTGAGTGGTATAAAGTCCCAATTAACAGCTCTGTGCCGTGTCCTGAGGCTGATTAGGTGCTCAGAAGGCTCTGTTTGATTGTCAATTCAGGTCTTGGTTTCCAGAGGGATAGAAAGAGACGTGGGCTTAGTCAGCCATCTTGACTCCGCCTAGATTTGATATTCAGGTCTTTTATCCAGTTTGAGTTGGTTTTTTGTATAAGGTGTAAGATATGGGTCTTGTTTTAATTTATTGGAGATATACAAATTTGCCAGCACCATTTGTTGAAGAGATTGTTTTTATCCCAGTTTAATGTCTTAGGGCCTTTGTCAAATATCAACTGTTCATAGGAAGATGGTGTCATCTCTGGGGTCTCAATTCTGTTCCATTGATCTATTTGTCTCCTTTTGTACCAGTACCAGGCTGTGACTGTGTAATAGGTTCTAAAGTCGGGTAATGAGAGGCCTCCCAGTGTGTTCTTCTTTAGTAGTGCTTTACTTATCTGGGGCTTCTTCTCTTTCCAGATGAACTTGGTAATTTGTTTCTCCATCTCATTAAAAAACGTCACTGGAATTTGGATTGAGATTGCATTATATAAACAGATTATATAAATAGATTGCTTTGGGTAAAATAGACATTTTCACAGTGTTAAGTCTTCTTATCCACGAGCAGGGTAGGTTTCTCCATTTTTGTAAGTTTCTCTTAGTTTCTTGTAATAAGGGCTTGTAGTTCTCTTTGTAAAGGTCTGTTATTTCTCTGGTTAAGTTTATTCCTAGGTACTGTATCTTCTTGGCAGCTATAGTAAATTGTATTGACTTGGTGATTTCTTCCTTAATAATCTTGTTATTGGTGTAAAGGATTCCTACTGATTTACTTATGTTTATCTTGCATCCTGAGACTTCGCTGAACTCTTCTATCAGTTTGAGTAGTTTACTTATAGATCTGGAAATACAATCATATCTCTCAAATAGGGAGATTTTTTATTCTTCTTTGCCAATGCGGATGCCATTTATTTCTTGGTCTTGTCTAATTGCTCTGGCTAGAACTTCTAGTACAATGTTGAATAGGAGAGGTGAGAGTGGGCATCATTGTCTCGTTCCTGTTTTCAAGGGAAAATGTTTCAGTCTCTCTCCATTCAGGATGACGTAAGCAGTTGGCTTTGTGTAAATGACCCTTACTGCACTGAGGAATTGGCTGTCTCTTCCTATTTTGATGAGAGTTTTTAGCAAGAATGGGTGTTGGACTTTATCAAATGCCTCTTCTGCATCTTACGGTGTTTATGTGGTTGATCGCAGTAATTGTTTTTCTGATGTAGAACCAGCCTTGCATCCCTGGTATGAATCCCACTTGGTCATGATGGATTATTTTTTGATATGTTGTTGTATTCTATTGGCAAGAATTTCCTGTTTGATGATCTCTTTGTTGGTATAAAGGAATCCTACTGATTTATTTATATTTACCTTATATCCTTATGCTTTTTGGAACTCTCCTAGTAGTTTCAGTAGTTTATATACTTGTTAGGATTTTCTGTGTATACAATAATACCATCTGCAAATAGGGGTATATTTACTTTTTCTTTACTGATGTGAATACCTGTTATTTCTTTATCTTGCCTGATTGCTCTGGCCAGAACCTCTAGTACAGTGTTGAATTGAAACAGTAACAGTTCACATCAGTGTCTAGTTCCTGTTCTCGGGAGAGTAATTTCAGTTTCTTTCCATTCAGGATGATGTTGACAGCTGGCTTTTCATACATTCCTCTTATTGCATCAGGGAATTTCCCTTCTATGCATATTTTACTGAGAGTTCTTTTTAACAAGAGTGTGTGTTTGACTTTGTCAAATGCCTTTTCAGCATCAATGGACATAATCAGATGATTCTTATCCTTTGTGTTATTTATGTGATTGATCACATTAAATGTTCTTCTGATGTTGAAGCAGCCTTGCATCCCTAGCATGATTCCAACTTGGTCATGATAGATTATTATTTTTATTTTTTGACATGTTGTTGAATTCTGTTGCCTAGGAGTTTGTTGAAGATTTTTGCTTCTGAGCTGATCAGTGATATTGGTCTGTAATTTTATTTTTCTTTGGGATCTTTCCCTGGCTTTGGTATCAGGGTTATACTGCCTTCACAGAACAATTTGGGAATATTCTGTGCTTTCCTATGTTGTGAAATAGCTTCAGGAGTATTGAAATTAACTGATAAGTCTGGTAGACTCCTCAGGTGAAATCATACAGTGCAAGACTTTTTTAGTTGGTAGTTTTTTTTATTACTTTTTCAATCCTTCTTTTGTGATGGGCTTACTAAGTTGTTCTACTTTTCCTTGTGGTAATTTTGATAGGTGATATGAATCTAGGAATTTGTCCATTTCTTCTAGGTTTTCAAATCTGTTAGAGTACAATTTTTCATAGTAGTCTATTAAGATGCTTTCATTTCATTGGTCTGTTGTGACATCTCCTGTCTCATTTCTTATTCAGGTTATTTGTTTCCTCTTCTGTTTTTCTTCTGTGAGTTTAACCAATGATTTATCAATTTTGTTGATCTTTTCAAAACACCAACATTTGTTTCTGTTAATTCTTTCAGTTGTTTTCCTATTCTCAAATTTTTTTTAGTTCTGCTTTAGTTTTTATTATCTGTTTTCTTCTGGTGCCTGAGGTGTTCTTTTGTTGTTCTCTTTCTCCTTCTTCAAGTTGCAGGGTTAATTCTTTGGTTTGGGCCTTTTCTTCATCCTGAATGTGTGCATTTACAGAGATAAATTGACCTCTGTGCACTGCTTTTGCTGTATCTCATAGGTTCTGGTAGGATGTGTTTTCACTATCATTTGATTCAGTGAATTACTTTATTGAGTCTTTGGTTTCTTCTATAACTCATAATTTTTTGAGCAAGATGTTGTTCAGTTTCCATGACTTCAGACTTCTACCTGTTTATTTTGCTATTGATTTCAACTTTTATGGCTTTATCGTCTAAGAAGATGCTCTGCCACAACTTAATAGTTTGGATTTTGTTGAGAGTTGCTTTATGGCCTAATACTTGGTCTATTCTGGAGAACATTTCATGTGTACTGGAAAAGAAGATGTACTTATCTGTTGTTGGGTAAAAAATTCTGTATATATCAATGAGATTTAGTTGGTTGATTGTTGCAATCAGATCTTCTGTATCATTATTAAGCTGTTTTCCTAGATGATCTGTCCATTACTGAAAGTGAGTGTTGAAATCGCCTACTATTATTGTAGAGTGGTCTATCTCGTTTTTTTAATGCAGTCTGTGTTTTTTCTTTGTTTTTTCTTTTTATTTAACATAACTGAGTGAAAATGTATATTCACGTATAAATTTACATGCCCACCTATATGCAGCTTCCACTGCTCTCCCTGTCCAGTGACTGCACACTATTCCTCTCTGCTCCATACATGTCTCATCCTCCCAACAACCTCCTTTCCCCTCCTCTCTGTCCACTCCCCTTCCTCCAGCCAGAGTTCAGCAAGATGATATCCTGTAGATGTATAGAACCACAAAGTGTTTCCAATATATGGTCACACTGCATTGCCAAGTCCAATCCATTCCTGTCCAAAGAGTGGAACTTTGTTATAATTTATGGGAAAGGGCAGCATCAGGGCAGGGGGCCATGCTCTCAGAGGAACCCCAAAACCGCTGGACCATCAATTGAGGTCTTTTAGTGGAGATCTCATGATGCACCCCTTTTTATTCTTGTGTTGCCAGTGAGACTCCTCTCTGTGAGCTCCATAGTGGCTATCACTGGTGGTGGCCGGGCACCATCCAGTTCTTCTGGCCCCAAGTCAATGTAGGCACCCACTCTTGTGGGTCTCTCTGTCTTCTCAGTTGTCTTTACTGCATGTCATTTTGGTCCTCGGTGAGCATCCGTCCCTGCTGAGTTGGGACCATTTGCTGTGTCCTCGGATGGCAGCTTGGCAACTTTTAAGATCCCAGACGCCACTCACCAATGTGGGGTGCAGAGAGCTCTCTTAGCAAAATGCTAGTTGTGCCAATTGGCCTGGAATTCGCCTGAGAGCATGGTCCCCCACCCGCTGCCCCAGCTACTCTATCCTTGCAGTATTGAGTTGTCGAAGATCAGAGAGTTCTCCAACATGAGCATGGGAGACGGAGGAGAGCAATCGCCGAGACTGAGAAAAGATAGACATGAAACAGTTTGGTGTCAGGGGGCTACACGGCAATCGCCAGCCAAGAGCCCAGAGCAAAGTTTTATTATAGTACTTATACTCTTTTGGTATCTAGGGTACAAGGAAGTGAAACATACAGTAACTAAGTACGTTGGGCACAGTTTCAGTCATATATTGTTCTACATGTTCGGGCCATGGGCTTGGAAGTATTCCCAGACTGTCTCTAGGTTACAGTACACAAACGTCATAGAAGGTTACACAGAGTTGAAGTAATGGTTCAGCATCCAAGATGGCTTCACTTATGTCAAGAGTGTTTAACATGATTTCCCACATTGAGTCAAGATGGAAGAAGTACTCAAGTTATGCTGAAGTCCACTTAATGTTGTTCTTGTTTCTAATGTGTGCTATCACCGCTTTCTCCCAACTAGATTTCTAGTAACTATCTAAACTAAATCCTCCCCCTTCACCCTCCCTCCTTCCCCTCCCTTGCAGCTGTCAACGAGTCTTTTCTTCCATACACAAGTCTGTTTTTGAGGATTTATCATAGAGGTCTCATACAATATTTGTCCCTTTGTCGCTGACCACTTTCACTCAACATAATGTCTTCCAGTTGAAACCAGGTTAGGAGATGTTTCCTGGAATCATCGTTATTCTTTATCATTGCATTGTGCTCCATTGAGTATATGTACCATAGTTTACCTATCCATTCTTCTATTGTTGGGAATTGTGTTTTTTCATTGTATTTAGATGCTCTGGTATTAGGTGCATAAATATTTAATGTTGTTAAGTCTTGCATATGTATTGAACCTTTCAGCAATAAATAGTGACCATTCTTGTCCACGATCGTGGATTTTACTTTAAAATTTATTTTATCTGAGATTAGTATTGCCACTCCTGCTCTTCTTTGTATGTTGTTAGCTTGGTATGTATTTTTCCACCTTTGATTTTCAGTTTGTTCACATTTTTGAGTTTAAGATGTGTTTCACGTTAGCAGTATATACACAGATTGTGGTTTTTGATCCCACCTGTTACTCTGTCTCTTTGTTGGAACACGAATCCATTCACATTCAGTGTAATTATTGATAGGTATGTATTTAGTGCTGTCATTTTGGTCCCTTTATTTTTGCATTTTTGATATTTTCTTTGTTCCACTTAATATTCTATTGTGGGTTCACTTTTACTTATGGATTTTCTTTTCATCCTTTTTGTTGTAGATTTTGTGTCTATTGAGACTCCTGTATTATTATTATTATTTTTTTGATATGCTGTCCTGTTAGTTTGCTTTGTGGCTAATGCTATTTTCCCCCTTAATGTTCTGAGTTTAAACCAGTCTTTAACTTTCATATACCTCTTTAACTTCCTCTACATCTCAAAGTGCTATAAATACTGTAATAGATCCCTCTATAGTGCAAAGGTGTCACAGTTTACATGTTATGATCTCTGTTCCCTGATTTTAATATTTTAATTTTGATTGAGCTTTGTGACTTCCTTAACTGAGTAGGACTCTAGATGTAGTGTCCTGCATAGCATCCTTGAGTATACATCCGATGTTATTGATTTCTAATTGAAGAGCCACTTTCAGTATTTTGTTTGGTTTTAGCAATGTCTCTAAGCTTCTGTTTAACTGAGAATGTCTTCATTTCACCGTCATAATTGAGAGATAATTTTGCAGGATATATAATTCTTGGTTAGAGACTTTTCTCCTTCAAGGTTTTGTATGTGACGTCCCATTGCCTTCTTGCCTATATGATTTCTGCCTAGAAGTCAAAGGATAGCCTACAAGGCTTCCCTTTGTATGCTAGCTTTGATTTAAGCCTGCTTCCTTTAAGGACTCTTCTAATATTCTTTTGTCTAAGCTTGATTATAGTATGTCTTGGAGTCTTTGTTTTGGGGTCGACTTTTGCGGAGTTTAATAAATGTGCTGAATAGCTGTGTTCTCTTCTTTCGTGATGTCAGGGAAGCTTTCTGTCAGCAGCTCTTCAACAATTGTCTCTGTATTTTCTACTATTCCTCCCTGTTCAGGAATTCTGATTACTCATAGATTGTTCCTCTTGCTACAGTCCCATTTGCTTCTTAATGCTTCTTCATTTTTCTTGATTATTTTATCTTATTTCTCCTCATAAATGCTGTTGTCTGTCATTTTATCTTCAGTCTTGTTAATTATGAGTTCTGTTTTCTCAATCTTATTCTTTTGGCTTTGCACTGAGTTGTCTAACCCTGTAATTTTATTATTGAACTGCTGAATTTCAGATCATTGATGTTGTAGCCATTCACATAGTTTAGTTTTTTGCTTTGTTCTGTTGCACTTTGTTTAACCTCCAGAAGGACTCTATACATAATTCTTTTGTCTTGTACCTCCAATAATTTCAGGAAGACTTCTTCTTCTGGAAAGTTTTTTGATTATTTTGGGAGTTTCCTGAGGCATGGTGTCTGCTTCTTTAAAAGGTTAGATATTGATTGTTGTATTCACATCATCAGAAAGCTGTTCAGCTTCTCTGATGTTTCCCCAGTAGCAGCTATGGTGTAGCTCTGAGAAGAGAGTCAGTATAGGTATTGCTATACATGGCCACCAGCTGCTGTTGTATTCTCTAGGTGCAGCTGTCTTAAGTACAGTTTCTCTGGTGAGAGATGCTATCCCCATGCCCCACAATGGTGCTTAGATGGTGGCTTGCCCCAACTGGGCCCTCAGGTGTGGCAGGTCCCACCTCCTGGCTGATAAAGATGGGTACCTACTTGTGCCAACTCTCTGGAGTCATATTAGCAAATATGAAAGGAGGAGAGAAAGGCCACCCCATTCTGCTGCCAGCCGCTGCTGAGCTCTCTAGATGTGTTTATCTTATAAAATGCTTTTCTGCTGACAGAGGCACTGTTTAGTGGTGGCTGGTAGCAGCTGGGCCCTCAGGGGTGGCAGGCCCCACTTCCTGGCTGACAAAGATGGAGACATACTTGTGGAGTCTCTCAGGGGCTGTGCCCACTGGCAGTATACTATGGCTCAAAGAAAACAGGATTAACGGTGCTGCCACACTTGGCTGCCAGCTGCTGCTACGTTCTCTAGGTAGAGAGAGGAAC
Organism: Heterohyrax brucei; assembly: GCA_028571685.1. NCBI lineage: Eukaryota > Metazoa > Chordata > Mammalia > Hyracoidea > Procaviidae > Heterohyrax > Heterohyrax brucei. The sequence goes on from CM053158.1 coordinate 86,541,062, forward strand.
TGTCCAGAGAGGCACGGTTGAGCACATGACAGCCAGCCCCTGGTTAGCCCTCATGCATGTCTGACTCAGATGACATCCTGCCTGAACCACCTCTCTCGCATGAAACAGCAGTGTCTGTGGCACAGCTCAGAGAAGAGAGCAAGGAAGGGCACTGGTGCCTTCAGCTACCAGTCACTGCTGGGTTCTCTAGATTTGACTGTCTAGAAACCCTCTAAGCTGTGAAAGATGCTTTATTTAGGCACTGCTGCTCAGGATGGCAGCCTGCACCTTCCAGGCTCTCAGGCTCAGCAGTTTCACTCCCAATTTCCTGGTTAACAAAGATGGCATCTGTACCTGTAAGCCTCTCAGCTGCTGTTCCAGAAGAAGAGGGACTCTTTGCACTGTCACCTTGCCTCCAACAAAGGTAGTTTTCCCTTCCTGTTGCACATCCCAATCTCACATCCCTATGCCTGATCTTGGGGCTCCCAGAATTTGTACTCTCTTCCATTTAATTGTTTTTCTAGGCCTCAGTTCTTGGAGGAAATTGAAGAGATGTGTGATTAGTTCACCCTCTAGGCCCTACCCCTTTCTTAGTTAGTTTATTGAGAGATTTTTAGTTCTATAGCATTCCTAAAAATTTTGGAAAGGGTAGGAGAAAAACAACCACTTTTGTTTTGGTACATTTTTTGTGCCAATAAGTTATATATATATACAGTTTGAAATGTTATATGTTTTCAAAATTTGCTAATTTTAATCCCATTCTATGACCTACTTGGAGAACCTACAAGAAGAGGCTTTTGAAGAGGCAGCACTCTATTGAAATGGTTGCTACAAGCACTTGGCAGTTTTTTTTTTTTTTTTTTTTTTTTTTTATGACTGAGTGAAAAGGTACATTCCCATATAAATTTACACGCCCACCTATATGCAGCATCCACTGCTCTCCCTGCCTGGTACAGCAGACTATTCTTCTCTGCTCCATACATGTCTCATCCTCCCAACAGTCTCCTTTCCCCTCCTCTCTAACCACTCTCTTTCCTCCAGCCAGAGGTAAGCAGTATGATATCCCATAGATGCATAGAACCATAAAGTGCATCCAGTATATGGTCACTCTGCATTGTCAAGTCCAAATCATTGCTGTCTGAAGAGTGGACCTTTGTTATGATTTATGGGCAAGGGCAGGATCAGAGCCAGTGACCGTGCTCACAGGGGAACCCTGAAGACACTGGACCATCAACTGCAGTCTTTTAGTGGATATCTCAGGATGCACCCCCTTTTATTCTTGTGTTGCCAGTGAGACTGAACTTTGTGAGCTCCATCATGGCTATCACTGGTGGTGGCCAGGCACCATCTGGTTCTTGTGGCCCCAAGTCTATATAGGCACATACTCATGTGGATCTCTATCTTCTGGGTTGTCTTTAACCCGTGTCATTTTGGTCCTTGGTGATCATCCATTCCTGCTGAGTTGGGACCATGTGCTGTGCCCTTGGATGGTAGCTTGGCAGCTTTTAAGACCCCAGAAGCCACTTACCTATGTGGATGCAGAGAGCCCTCTTAGCAAAATTCTGGTTGTGCCAATTGGCCTCGATTTTGCCTAAGAGCGTGGTCCCTGGCCCCTGGCCCCTGACCCAGCTACTCTGTCCTTGCAATATTGGGTTAAAATGGAAGGAGTATTCAAGTTATGCTGAAGCCCACTTAATATTGTTCTTGTTTCTAATGTATGCTATTATCGATTTCACCCAACCAAATTTCTACAAACTGTCTAATCTAAACCCTTCCCACCTCTCTCTCCTTTCCTCCCCTCCCTTGCAGCCGTCAAAGAGTCTTTTCTCCTATACATAAGTCTGTTTTTGAGATCTTGTCGTAGAGGTCTCATACAATATTTGTCCTTATGTTGCTGACTACTTTGACTCAACATAATGTATTCCAGCTGAAACCAGGTTAGGAGATGTTTCCTGGAATCATCGTTATTCTTTATCATTGCATAGTGCTCCATTGAGTATATATACTATAGTTTACCTATCCATTCTTTTGTTGTTGGGCATCTGGGTTGATTCCATCTTTTTGCTATCATGGACTGTGCTGCAATAAACATGTGCACATGTGCACATGTCCGTTGGTGTGAAAGGCCTTGATTCTGTGGGATATATTCCAAGTAGTGGAATTACTGGGTCAAATGGTATATCAATAGCCATTTTTTTAAGGAAGCACCAGATTGCTTTCCAAAGAGGCTGGACCATTTTGCAACCCCACCAACAGTGTAGGAGAATTTCACTTTCTCCACAGCCTCTCGAACATTTATTGTTTTGTGTTTTTGGGATCATGGCCAACCTTGTTGTGGTGAGATAGTATCTCATTGTAGTCTTGATTTGAATTTCTTTAATAAGTAAAGATCATGAACATGTCCGCATGTGTTTTTTGGCTGCCTGGATCTCCTCTTTAGAGAAATGTCTGTCTATCTCCTTTGCCCACTGTATATTTGGATAATTTATTTTCTTTGTATTGATATTTTGTATTACCTTATAGATTACGGAGATCAGGTGTCAGTCTGACATAGAGTTGCCAAATATTTTTTCCCATTCTGTAGGTTGCCTTTTAATTCTGTTAATAAAGTCTTTAGATGAGCAAAAGTGTTTGATTCTTAGTAGTTCCAATTTATCTATTTTCTGTTGATTGTGGTTTGTTTGACAGATTTTGGAGTCTGTCCTCATTGTGTACTAACACTCCCATTGTTGTTTCTACCTTTTCTTGGATGAGCTTTATCGTTTTAGGTTTGATATTTAGGTCTTTTATCCAGTTGGAGTTGGGTTTTGTATAAGGTGTAAGATACGCATCTGTTTCAATTTATTGCAGATGGATATCCAATTTTGCCAGCACCATTTATTGAAGATACTGTTTTTACCCCCAGTTTAATGACTTAGGGCCTTTGTTGAATATCAACTGTTCATAGGCAGATGGTGTCATCTCTGGGGTCTCAATTCTGTTCCGTTGATCAGTCTGTCTGTTCTTGTACCAGTACCAGGCTGTTTTGACCACTGTGGCAGTGTAGTATGTTCTAAGGTCGGGTAATGAGAGGCCTCCCACTGTGTTCTTCTTCTTTAGTAGTACCTTACTTATCTGTGGCTTCTTCCCTTTCCAAACAAAATTGGTGATTTGTTTCTCCATCTCATTAAAAAAAGGATGATGGAACTTGTATTGAGATTGCATTATATAAGTAGATTGCTTTGGGCAAAATAGACATTTTCACAATGTTGACTCTTCCTATCCATTTGCAGAGTAGGTTTTTCCATTTATCTAAGTCTCTCTTAGTTTCTTGTAGTAAGGGCTTGTAGTTCTCCTTGTAAAGGTCTGTTATTTCTCTGGTTACATTAAATTCCTAAGTACTTTATCTTCTCAGGGGCTATAGTAAATGATACTGATTTGATAATTTCTTCATTAAAAGTTTTGTTGTTGGTATAAAGGAATTCTACTGATTTACTTATGTTTATCTTGTATCCTGAGACTTTGCTGAACTCTTCTACCAGTTTGAGTATTTTACTTATAGATTATTTGGGATTGTCTGCATATACAATCATATCATCCACAAACAGGGATATTTTGACTTGTTCTTTGCCAATGCAGATGCCCTTTATTTCTTGATCTTGTCTAGTTGCTCTGGCTAGGACTTCTAGTACAGTGTTGAATAGGAGAGGTGAGAGTGGGCATCCTTGTCTAGCTCCTGTTCTCAAGGGAAAGTCTTTCAGTCTCTCTCCATTCAGGATGAAGTAGGCAGTTGGCTTTGTATAAATGGCCCTTATTGAATTGAGGTATTTTCTATCTATGCCTATTTTGCTAAGAGTTTTTAGCATGAATGTGTGTTGGACTTTATCAAATGCCTTTTCTGCATCAGTGGACAAAATCAGGTGATTCTTGTCTTTTGTGCTATTTATGTGGTTCATCACGTTAATTGTTTTTCTGATGTTGAACCAGCCTTGCATCCCCGGTATAAATACCACTTGGTCAGGATGGATTAATTTTTTTGATATATTGTTGTATTCTATTGGCAAGAATTTTGTTGAAGATTTTTGTATCTAGATTCATGAGTGATATTGGTCTGTTGTTCTCATTTTTCATTGGGTCTTTCCCTAGCTTTGGTATCAGGGTTATGCTGGCTTCATAGAATAAGTTTGGGAGGACTCCATCCCTTTCTATGCTGTTAAATTGTTTCAGTAGTATTAGAGATAACTCCTCTCTAAAAGCCTGGTAGAATTCTGCGGTGAAGCCATCTGGGCCTAGGCTTTTTTTTTGGTTGGCAGTGTTTTGAGGACCTTTTCAATCTCTTCCTTTGTGATGGGTTTATTAAGTTGTTCTGCTTCATGTTGTGATAATTTGGGTAGGTAATATGAATCAAGAACTTTGTCCATTTTCTCTAGGTTTTCAAATTTGTTAGAGCACAGTCTTTGATAGTATGCTGTTATGATATTTTTGATTTCTTTTGGATCTATTGTGACCACTCCTGTCTTATTTCTAATTTGGGTTATTTGTTTCTTTTCCTGGTTTTCTTTAGTAAGTTTAGCCAGTGGTTTGTCAATCTTGTTGATCTTTTCAAAAAACCAGCTTTTGGTCTTTTCATTTTTTTTCAATTGTTTTTCTATTCTCTAATTCATTTAGCTCTGCTTTAATCTTTATGATGTGTTTTCTTCTGGTGCCTGAGGCGTTCCTCTGTTGTTCTGTCTCTACTTGTTCAAGCTGTAGGGTTAGTTCCTCGATTTGGTTTCTTTCTTCCTTCCTTCCTTGGTTTATTTCTTCCTACCTTCCTTCCTTCCATTTATGGAGATAAACAGACCTTTGAGCACTGCTTTGGCTGTATCCCGTAAGTTCTGGTAGGACGTGTTTTCATTCTCACTGTAATCCATGAATTTATTTATTTCACCCTTGATTTCTTCTATAACCCATGGTTTTTTTTCAGCAAGATACTGTTCAGTTTCTAAGAATTCCACTTTCTGTCTGTGTTTTTTCTGCTATTGATTTCAACTTGATGGCTGTATGATCTGAGAAGATGCTTTGCAATAATTCAATGGTATGGATTTTGTTGTGAATTGCTTTATGTCCTAACACGTGTCTATTCTGGAGAATGTTCCATGTGCACTGGAGAAGGTGTAATTGCCCACTGATGGGTAGAAAGTTCTGTATATGTTGATGAAGTTTAATTGGTTAATTGTGGGAATAAGTTCTTCTGTATCTTTACTGAGCTTTTTTCTAGACCATCTGTCCAGTATTGATAGTGGAGTGTTGAAGTCTCCCACTGTCACTGTGGAGTAATCTAACTCTTTTTTGAGTGTAGCCAGTGTTTCTTCAACATATTTAGGTGCTCTGATATTAGGTACATAAATATTTAATGTAGTTAAGTCTTGCTTGTGTACTGATGCTTTCAGCAATAAATAGTGTCTGTCTTTGTCCATGATGGTGGATTTTATGTTAAAATTGATTTTGCCTGAGATTAGAATTGCCACACCTGTTCTTCTTTGTTAGCTTGATATACACTCTTCTATCCTTTAATTTTCAGTTTGTTCCTATCTTTAGGACTCAAGTGAGCTTCTTGTAGACAACATATAGATGGGCCATATCTTTTGATCCAAGATGTCACTCGATGTTTCCCTACTTGAGCATTCAGTCTGTTGACATTCAATGTAATTATTGATAGGTATGTGTTCAGTGCTGCCATTGTGATATGTTTATTATTGTGTTGTTATTATTAGTCTTTTCTGGGACATTCTTTTTTGTAAGTTGATTTTTCACCTTTTTCAGAGTGATTTTTGTAGTTGTTGAGACGCTGTTTTACATTTCTTGAAATGGTATATTATATCTTTGTTGTGTTTTACAGCAACCCTTATAATCCCCCTTAATAAAATATATATAAACCCTATTTTAATTACTACCAGTCCTGTAAACTTCCTCTCCATCTGGAAGGACTATAATGGCTGTAGTACATCCCACTTTTTAATATGATGGCACCACAGTTTCCATGATAATCACTGGATTGCTTCTTTCAGCATTAAAGCTGTGATTCAATTTGGAGCTTTCCCTAGCTGAGTAGAGCTCTGAATAATGTGTCATTCTGAAATATAAAGTTAGTGGTTTTCTTCTTATAAGCCAAAGACAAAACTTCTTTCAGTGTTTCTTGTAGTTTGGGTTTGGCTTTTACAAAGTCTCTGAGTTTGTGTTTATCTAGGAATGTCTTAATTTCATTTTCATATTTGAAAGATAGTTTTATAGGATATATAATTCTTGGTTGTAAGTTCCTCTCCTTCAAGGGTTTGAATATATCATGCCACTGTCTCCATTCTGGCATGGTTTCTGCTGAGAAATCTGATGAAGGCCTACAGGGTTTCCCTCTCAGTGTTAGCTTTGCTTTGAGTCTTGCTGCCTTTAAGAGTTGCTGTTTATGTGTCATTTTGTTAAGCTTGGTTATCACATGTCTTGGAGTCTTTCTTTTGAGATCTATATTGGGTGGCGTACGATATGCATCTGAGATGTCTATATTCTCTTCGTTCATGATTTCTGGGAAGTTTTCTATCAGCAGCTGAGCAATGATACTCTCTGTGTTCTCAGGTGTCTCATCCTGTTCAGGGACTCCAATTAATTGAAGGTTGTTCCTCTTAATAGAGTCCCACATGCTTCTTAAAGCTTCTTCAATTTTCTTGTTTTTTATTTTTTTTTTTGATTTCTGCTCATAGATGCTGGCCTCAGTAGCTCTGTCTTCCAAGTCAGAAATTCTTTTTTCCATTTGTTCCACTTTGTTTTCTTGGCTTTGAAAAGAAGTTTCTATGTCTTTGATTTTGTTCTTGACCTGTTGAATTTCAGAGTACTGGTGTTCCATCAGATCGAACAGCTTGCTTAATTTTTCCTTTTGTTCTCCTGCACTTTGTATAAGGTCTAGAAGGACTCTCTATATAATCATTTTGTATTCTCCTTCTGATGCTTTCAGAAAAGTTTATTCATCTGGAAAACTCCTGGGTTGTTTTGTCGGCAGCCTTCTGAAGCCATGGGTAATTTCTTGTATGCCAGAAGTGTCTGTTGCTTTTTAGGTCTCATGTGAGTAAGAAGAGGCTTGGAGAGATACTGAGAGGTCAAACTGCAGATGTTTCTCTAGGCTGTCTTAAAGTGTAAAACAAAAGGTATATGACCACTTCCCAAGTCAGTCAGATTTTCAGTTGTAGAGGTCCGTCTTCCCAACTGGCAAAGTAAGCACCTCTATAGCCAACCCTGGATGATATACACTAATTCAAAATACAGCAGTGCTGCCTTATTCACCTCTGCTGACAGGGTCCAGTCTTAGGTGACACTGTGTAAACTACTGCTTTTTTTGGTAGAAAAACAATCTCCTGTTGGCAGACTCTGGCTCCAAAGCCACGTAATAGGTCCAGCTTCAGCCACTGTATCTAAGATCTCACCCTCCACACAGTCAGCAGATAGAGGGGCTAAAAGTGGTGGGGGGTAGTGATTCCTCTGTCTCTGTTGCTGGGCCCCCACTGTAGGTGACCCTCTGTTAACTACTGCGTTTCTGTCAGAGAATTGATGTCCTGTTTGTAGCATTGGCTCCCAGGCTAAGAACTAGGTCCCGCTAAAATCTCCATATCCAACATGGCATCCTGCACACTGGCAGTGCAGTTCTGTACAAACCATGCTGTGGCAGTGTTAAAAAGACAGGCCCAAAGTGGCTAGATTAACAAAGTTCTAAGCCTGGTTCTCAAAATATGGGAATTTCATCTGCCTATCCTACCAGCAGTGCATCTGAGTCTAGCTGCAAGGCAAGACCCAGCTCCACCCGCCAGCCAAAACAGAGGAAAAAAAATTCAAAATGGCGCATTTACCTTCAATCCATGACAGCCAGGGCTAGCCAGGAGCAGCAGTCAGTGAAAGAGAGGAGGTTTTTCTTTGAGTGTTACGAAGTCTAAATTAATAGCCCTGTGCCATGTCCTGGGGGCTAACTAGGTGACCAAAAGTCTCCGTTTGATTATCAGCTCAGTTCTTGGTTTCCAGAGGGATATAAAGTGACATATGCTTAGTCTGCCATCTTGACTCCATGCCATTAATTTCTGATAATGTGTACTTTAAAGAAAAATCTACAACATTTGATAAGGAAATAAAGTATATAATGATTAAAAAGTCAATACTGCAGAAGGACATAACAATATTACATGTTTATGTGTCCAGTGGTAGGACACCAAATTACACACAGAAACTCTAACAACACTGAAAAGTGAAATAATTAATTTCACAATAAGAGAAAGAAACTTGAACACACCATTTTTGTCAAAGGACAGAAAAAGAACATCCAAAAAAAGCTTGGTAAAGACTTGGAAGACCTAAATGCCATAATCAATCAAACTGATCTCATAGGCATATACAGAACACTTGACACAACACCAGCCAGGTATACTTTCTTTTACAGCACACACTGAAAATTTTTCGGAAAAGACCACGTACTAGATCATAAAGCAAGACTCAACAAAATCAAAAGCAAAGCATCTTTTCAAGCTGTAAAGCAATCAAAGTAGAAATTAGTAACAGAAAAAGCAAGGAAAAAAAATTAAAACACAGGGAAACTCTATAATACATTATTCAAATGCTACAGAGTAAGAAATTGAGGACAGAATAAAGAGACCCACAGAATCAAATGAGAAAGAAAAGGCAGCCTGCCGGAACATTTGGGACATAGCAAAAGCCATTGTTAAGAGGTCATCGTATTTAAATAAATGCACACATCCAAAAAGAAGAAAGGGCCCACATCAAAGAATTAATGCTAAAACTTAAACAAAGAGAAAGAGAGCAGCGAAAGAAGCTCTTGAGTACCAGTAGAAAACAGGGAATAAAAATTAGAGTAAAATGAAATGAATTAGACAATAAAAAATGACTGAAAGAGTTAACAAGACCAACAGCTGGTTCTTTGAAAAGATTAACAAAATTGATAAATCACTGGTCAAGTTGACAAAGAAAAACTAAGAGAGGAGGGAAATGACCTGAATAAGAAATGAGATAGATGATATCACAACAAACTCAACTGAAATTAAAAAAATAATAATAATACTAAAATTGTAATAAGATACTACAAAATATCAGTAAGAAGATGAATCATCCAATTAAGCAATGTGCAAAGGACATGAACAGATACTTGTTAAAGAGAAGATCCAGGCAGCCCCCAAACACTTGCAGACATGCTAATGATCATTAGCTATTAAAGAAATTAACATCAAAAGTACAATGAGATACTATCTCACCCCAACAGGGTTGGCCATGATCCAAAAAATGCAACACAACAAATGCTGGGGAGACTGTGGAGAAATTGGAACTCTCCTATACTGTTGGGGAGATTGCAAAATGGTGCAACTTCTTTGGAAAGGAATCTGGCACTTCCTTAAAAAAATGGATATCTATGTACCATTTGACCCAGGAATTGGAAGATATCCTGCAGAATCAAGGCCTTTCACACCAACGGACACGTGCACAAGAATGTTTATCGTAGCACAGTCCACGATAGCAAAAAGATGGAATCAACCCAGATGCCCAACAACAGAGGAATGGATAGTCAAACTATGGTATATATACTCAATGGAACACTACGCAATGATAGAGAACAACGTCGATTTCAGGAAACATCTCATAACCTGGTTTCAACTGGAGGACATTATGTTGAGTGAAAGCAGTCAGCGATAGAAGGATAAATACTGTATGAGACCCCTATGATAAGAACTTAAAATCAGACTCATGCATAGAAGAAAAGACTCTCTGACAGCTGCAAGGGTGGGAAGGGAGGGAGGGAGAGTTTAGATTAGATAGTTGATAGAAATTTGGTTGGATGAAACCGGTGACAGCCCATGTTAGTAAGAAGATCAATAGTAACTGGACTTCAACACAAATTGTGTACTCCTCCCATCGTAACCCAATATTGCAAGGACAGAGTAGTTGGGGCAGGGGGCAGGGGACCATGCTCTCAGGGGAAATTGAGGCCAATTGGCACAACTAGCATTTTGTTAATGAGGACTCCCTGCACTCCACATTGGTGAGTGGTGTCTGGGGTCTTAAAAGCTGCCAAGCTGACATCTGAGGGTACAGCACGTGGTCCCAACTCAGCAGGAACGATGATCACTGAGCTCCATAACGACATGGAGGAAAGAGAACCCAGAAGACAGAGAGACCCACGTAAATAGGTGTCTACATTGACTTGTGACTGAAAGAACTAGATGGTGCCTGGCTACCACCAGTGATAGCTGTGATGGAGCTCACAAAGTTGAGTGTCACTGACAACACAAGAATAAAAAGGGGTGCACCTTGAGATACAAAATAAAAGACCGCAATTTATGGTCCAGGGGAGTCAGGTTTCCCCTGGGAGCATGGTCCCTGGCCCTGATACTGCCCATGTCCGTGAATCATGATGAAGGTCCACTCTCCAGACAGCAATGGTTTGGACTTGGTGAGGCAGATTAACCATATTTTGTGTGTACTTTATGGTTCTATGCATCTATAGGATGTCGTCCTGCTGACCTCACACTGGAGGAAGGGGAGTGGTGGTGAGGAGCAGATAGGAGACTGTTAGGAGGATAGGACATGTATGGAGCAGAGAGGAAGAATCTGCTGTCACCAGGTGGTGAGAGCAGTGGAAGCTGTATACAGGTGAGCATGCAAATTTATATGGGAATGTACATCTGCATTCAACCATAATTAAAAAAATAAAAATAAAAATTGTATTGTAACAAAATTGACACCCTACAGGAAATAGAAAAATTTTTAGAAATATACTACCTACCTAAACTAACACAAACAGATGTAGAACAATTAAATAAAGCCATCACAAAAGAAGAGATTGGAAAGGTAATTTAAAAACTCTGAACAATAAAAACCCTGACCTTGACAGAATCAAACTTTTGGAGAAGCTTAAAACCACTATTACTAAAGATATTCCGGAGCATAGAAGATAACATAATGCTGTCAAGTTCATTTTATGAAGCCAGCATAATGCTGATATCAAATCCAAGTAAAGATACTGCAAAAAAGAAAGACAATTACAAACAAATATTGCTCATCAACTTTTTACAAAAATCCTCAACAAAATTCTATCCACTAGAATTGTACATCATGTCAAAAAATAATTCACCGTGACCAAATGAGATTCATACTAGGGATGCAGGGATAGTAGGGATGCAGGGATAGTTCAACTTTAGAAAGACAGCTGAGGTAATCAACCATATAATTAAAACAAAAGACAAGGATCACTTAATTTTGTCAACTGATAGAGAAAAGTCATTTGATAAAGTCCAACACCTACTCATGTTAACAACTCATTGCAAAATAGAAATAGAAATGAAATTCCTGAACATAATAAAGGCCTTTATACAAAGCCAACAGTCAAAGTCATCCTAAATAGGGACAGTCTGAAAGCATTCCCCTTGAAAACAGGAACCAGATAAGGATGCCCTTAGTCTCCACTTTCATTAAACATTGTGCTGAATGTTTTAGCTACAGCAATCATTGAGATAAAGAAATAAAGGACATCCAAATTGGCAAGGAAAAAGTAAAAATATCTCTATTTGTAGAACTTATCCACTGATACACAGAAAACCCTAAAAATCCACAAAAACAAGACAAAATGAAAAGCCTCTGGAAATTAATAGAAGAGTTCAACAAAGTATTAAGATATAAGATAATCATAGAATAATCAGCTAAACTCCTTTTCATGAACAAAAAGAACATCAAGGGTAATTAACCAAATCAACACTGTTTACAATAGCCCCTATGAAGATAAAGTTCTTAAGAATAAATCTAGGGGTGGAGTCAAGATGGCAGACTAAGCACATGTCTCTTTATATCCCTCTGGAAACCAAGACCTGAATTAATAATCAAACAGAGCCTTCTGATCACCTAATCAGCCTCAGGACACGGCACAGGGCTGTTAATTGGGACTTCATACCACTGAGAGAAAAACCTCCTCTCTTTCACTGACCCCCGCTCCTAGCTAGCCCTGGCTCTCACAGACGGAAGGTAAAAGCATCATTTTGACTTTTTATTCTCTGTCTTGGCCAGCGGGCAGAGCTGGGTCTTGCCTAGAGGCTAGACTCAGACGCACTGCTGGGGGTATAGGCAGGCGAAATTCCCATATTCTGAGAGCCAGGCTTAAGACGCTGTTAATTCTAGCCACTTTGAGCCTTTTGTTTTATATCTGCGTCAACAGGGTTTGTACGGACTTCCGCAGTCAGTGTGCGGGACACCATGTTGGTACCGAGATTTTAGCGTGACCTATTTCTTAGCCTGGGAGCCAGTGCCTGCAAACAGGACAGCACTTCTCTGACAGAAAAGAAGTAATTTTCCCAGTGCCACCTACGTTGCAGGCCCTACAACACAAGCAAAGGAATCACTACCTCTCGGCATCTTGAGCCCCTCTCTGTCTTCTGCCTGTGCGGAGGACGCCAGCTTGGATATGATGGCCGCAGGTTGACCTAATTCTTAGCTTGGGAGCCAGAGCCTGACCACAAGAGAGCGCTTTTCTATCACAAAAGCAGTACTCGACGCAGTGTCGGCTAAGGCTAAGCCCTGTCAGCAGAGGCCAACAGGGCAGTAGCATTGCTCTATTCTGAACTAGTTTGTTATCATCAGTGGTTGGATATAGTGGCGCTTACTTTGTCAGTTGAGAAGAGGGACCTCTACACCTGAAAACCTAACTGACTTGTGAACTGGTCAGATACCTTTTGCTTTACATTTTAGGACAGCCTAGAGAAACATTTGCAATCCATCCTCACAGTACATCTTCCAGCCTCTACATACTCACATGGGACTCAAAAAGCAACAGACAATTGTGGCATACAAGAAATCACCCATGGCTTCAGAAGGCTCCCAAACAAAACAATCAAGGAGTTTTCCGGATGAAGACACTTTTATGAAAGCATCAGGAAGTGAATACAAAATGATTATATACAGAGAGCTTCTAGACCATACACAAAATACAGCACAACAAAAAGAAAAATTAAGCAAGCTGTTCGATGTGATGGAACATCAGTACTCTGAAATCCAACAGATCAAAAACAAAATCAAAGACATAGAAACTTCCATGCAAAGCCAAGAAAACAGAATGGAACAAATAGAAAAAAGAATTTCTGACTTGGAAGACAGAGTGACTGATGCCAGTGTCTATGAGCAGAAATCAGAAAAAAGAAACAAGAAAAATGAAAACAGACGAAGAAGCATGTGGGACTCTATTAAGAGGAACAACCTTTGGTTAACTGGAGTACCTGAACAGGGTGAGACATCTGAGAACACAGAGAGTATCGTTGCTGAGCTGCTGAAAGAAAACTTCCCAGAAATCATGAAGGAAGAAAATATAGACATCTCAGATGCATATCGTACACCGCCCAATATAGATCTCAAAAGAAAGACTCCAAGACATATTATAATCAAGCTTAACAAGAATCAGGAACTCTTAAAGGCAGCAAGACTCAAAGCAAAGCTAACAGTCAGGGGGAAACCCTGTAGGCTCTCATCAGATTTCTCAGCAGAAACCATGCTGGCACAGAGACAGGGGCATGACACATTCAAAGCCTTGAAGGAGAAGACCTTCCAATCGAGAATTATATATCCTGCAAAACCATCTTTCAGATACAAAAATGAAATTAAGACATTCCCAGATAAACAGAAACTCAGAGACCTTGTAAAAACCAAACCCAAACTACAAGAAATACTGAAAGAAATTCTTGGCTCTGGCTTAGAAGAATGAAACCACTAACTTTATATTTTAGAACGACACACTACTCAATATTCTACTCTTTTAGGGAAGGCTCCAAAGTCAATCACGGTTTTGATACGGAAAGAAGCAATCCAGTGATCATCATGAAAACGATGGTGTCATCATAATAAAAAGAGGGATGTACTACAGTTGTTACAGTCCTTCCAGATGGAGAGGAAGATGACAAGACTGGTAGTAATTAAAATGGGGATTATATATAGTTTATTAAGGGGGATCATAGGGGCAGCTCTAAAGCACAACAAAGATGTATCATACCATTTCAAGAAATGTAACACACGAGTCTCAATCACTACAAAACCAGCTCTGAAAAAGGTGAAAAATCAACTCACAAAAAAGAATGTCCCAGAACAGACTAATACGAAACAGAGAAAACATCTACATAGAAATAAACACATCACAATGGCAGCAGTGAACACATACCTATCAATAATTACATTGAATGTGAATGGACTGATGCTCCAGTAAAGAGACATCGAGTGACATCTTGAATCAAAAGATATGACCCATCCATATGTGGTCTACAAGAAACTCACTTGAGACTTAAAGATAGGAAGAAACTGAAAATTAAAGGATGGAAGAATATGTATCAAGCTAACAATGAACAAAGAAGAGCAGGGGTGGCAATTCTAATCTCAGACAAAATCAATTTTAATGTCAAATCCACTAAGATGGACAAAGATGGACACTATTTATTGCTGTAAGGTTCAGTACACAAGCAAGACTTAACTACATTAAATATTTATGCACTAATATCAGAGCATCTAAATACATCGAAGAAACACTGACTACACTCAAAAGAGAGTTAGATGACTCCACAATGATAGTGGGAGACTTTAACACTCCACTCTCATTGCTAGACAGATCATCTAGAAAAAAGCTCAGTAAAGATACGGAAGACCTCATTGACACAATTAACCAACTAAATCTCATTGATATATGCAGAACTTTCCAGCCATCAGCAGACAACTACACCTTCTTCTCCAGTGCACATGGAACATTCTCCAGAATTGAACACGTGATAGGCCATAATGCAATGCTCAACAAAATCCATACCATTGAATTGCTGCAAAGCATCTTCTCAGATCATAAAGCCATAAAAGTTGAAATCAATAGCAGAAAAAACATAGACAGAAAGTTGAACTCTTGGAAACTGAACAGTATCTTGCTCAAAAAAACATGGGTTATAGAGAAAATCAAGGACGAAATAAGGAAATTCATGGATTCCAATGAGAATGAAAATACTTCCTACCAGAACCTATGGGATACAGCCAAAGCAGTGCTCAGAGGTCTGTTTACCTCCATAAATGCACACATCTGGAAGGAAGAAAGAAACAAATCAAGCAACTGACTCTACAGCTTGAACAAGTAGAAAGAGAACAACAGAGGAACCCCTTGGACACCAGAAGAAACGAGATCATAAAGATTAGAGCAGAGCTAAATGAATTAGAGAATAGAAAAACAATTGGAAAACATTGAAAAGACCAAAAGCTGGTTTTTTGAAAACATCAACAAAATTAACAAACCACTGGCTAAACCTACTAAAGAAAAGCAGGAAAGGAAACAAATAACCCAAATTAGAAATGAGACGGCAGTTGTCACCACTGATGCATCAGAAATCAAAAGTATCATAACTAAATACTATGAAAAACTGTACTGTAACAAATTTGAAAACCTAGGGGAAATAGACCAATTCCTTGACTCATACCACCTACCCAAATTATCACAATGTGAAGCAGAACAACTTAATAAAGCCATCACAAAGGAAGAGATTGAAGACGTCATGAAAACACTGCCATTCAAAAAAGTCCGGGTCCAGATGGCTTCACTGCAGAATTCTACCAAGCATTTAGAGAAGAGTTATCTCCAATACTACTGAGACTATTTCACAGTATAGAAAGGAATGGAGTCCTCCCAAACTCATTCTATGAAGCCAGCATAACCCTGATGCCAAAGCCAGGGAAAGATGCAACAAAGAAAGAGAACTACAGACCAATACCAATCATGAATCTGGATGCAAAAATCTGCAACAAAATACTTGCCAATAGAATACAACAACATATCAAGAAAATAATCCATCCTGACCAGGTGGGGTTCATACCAGGGATGCAAGGCTGGCTCAACATCAGAAAAACGATCAATGTGATTAACCAAATAAATAACACAAAAGACAAGGATCATCTGATTTTGTCTATCGATGCAGAAAACGCATTTGATTAAATCCAACACTCATTCATGCCAAAAAGTCTTAGCAAAATGGGCATAGACGGCGAATTCCTCAACACAATAAGGGCCATTTATACAAAGCCAATTGCCCACATCATCCTGAATGGAGAAAGACAGAAAGACTTTCCCTTCAGATCAGAAGCTAGACAAGGATGCCCACTCTCACTTCTCCTATTCAACATTGTGCTAGAAGTTCTAGTCAGAGCAATTAGACAAGACCAAGAAATAAAGGGTGTCTGCATCGGCAAAGAGAAAGTTAAAATCCCCCTGTTTGGAGATCATATGATTGAGTATGCAGAGTACCCCAAGAAATCTATAAGTAAGCTAGTTAAATTGATAGAAGAGTTCAGCAAAGTCTCAGGATACAAGATAAACATAAGTAAATCAGTAGGATTCCTTTATACCAACAATGAGACTGTTAAGGAAGAAATTATCAAATCAATACCATTTACGATAGCCTCTAAGAAGATAAGGTACCTAGGAATTAATCTAACCAGAGAAACAACAGACCTTTACAAAAAGAACTACAAGCCCTTACTACAAGAAACTAAGAGAGACGTAGATAAGTGGAGAATCCTACCCTGCTCATGGATAGAAAGACTTAACATTGTGAAAATGTCTATTTTACTCAAAGCAATTTATTTATATAATGCAATCCCAATACAAGTTCCAGCATCATTTTTTAATGAGATGGAGAAATAAATCACCAATTTTGTTTGGAAGGGGAAGAAGCCCCGGATAAGTAAGGTACTACTAAAGAAGAAGAACACACTGGGAGGCCTCTCATTACCCGACCTTAGAACATACTACACTGCCACAGTGGTCAAAACAGCCTGGTACTGGTACAAGAACAGACAGACTGATCAACGGAACAGAATTGAGACCCCAGAGATGACACCATCTGCCTATGAACAGTTGATATTCGACAAAGGCCGTAAGACATTGAACTGGGGTAAAAACAGTATTTTCGCCAAATGGTGCTGGCAAAATTGGTTATCCATCTGCAATGAACTGAATCAAGATCCATATCTTACACCTTATACAAAAACCAACTCCAACTGGATAAAAGACCTAAATATCAAACCTAAAACGATAAAGCTGATACAAGGAAAGGTAGGAACAACAATGGAAGTTTTAATACACAATGAGGACAGACTCCAAAATCTGTCAAAGAAACCTCAATCAACAGAAGAGAAAGTAGATAAATGGGAACTATTAAGAATCAAACACTTTTGCTCATCCAAAGACTTTATTAATAGAATTAAAAGAACACCCACAGAGTGGGAAAAAATATTTGGCAACTCTATGTCAGATCGATGCCTGATCTCCATAATCTATAAGATACTACAAAATATCAAGAAGAAGAAGATAAACTATCCAATTAAGCGATGGGCAAAGGAGATGGACAGATACTTCACTAAGGAGGAGATCCAGGCAGCCAAAAAACACATGCGGACATGTTCACGATCTTTAGCTATTAAAAAAATTCAAATCAAGACAACAATGAGATACCATCTCACCCCAGCAAGATTGGCCATGATCCAGAAAACACAAAACAACAAATGCTGGAGAGGCTGTGGAGAAAGTGGAACCCTCCTACACTGTTGGTGGGGTTGCAAAATGGTCCAGCCTCTTTGGAAAGCAATCTGGCGCTTCCTTAAAAAAAATGGCTATTGATATACCATTTGACCCAGTAATTCCACTACTTGGAATATATCCTACAGAATCAAGGCCTTTCACACCAACGGACACATCCAACAGAATGTTTACCGCAGCACAGTCCATGATAGCAAAAAGATGAAATCAACCCAGATGCCCAACAACAGAAGAATGGATAGGTAAACTATGGTACATATACTCAATGGAGCACTACGCAATGATAAAGAATAACGATGATTCCAGGAAACATCTCCTAACCTGGTTTCAACTGGAAGACATTATGTTGAGTGAAAGTAGTCAGTGACAAAGCGACAAATACTATATGAGACCTCTATGATAAGATCTCAAAAACAGACTTGTGTATAGAAGAAAAGACTCTTTGACAGCTGCAAGGGAAGGGAAGGAGGGAGGTTAGGGGGAAGGGTTTAGTTTAGATAGGTGCTAGAAATATGGTTGGGAGAAAGCGGTGATAGCACACATTAGAAACAAGAACAACACTAAGTGGACCTCAGCATAACTTCAGTACTCCTTCCATCTTAACTTAATATTGCAAGGATAGAGTAGCTGGGGCTTGGGGATGGGGACCGTACTCTTAGGCAAAAATCGAGGCCAACTGGCACAACTAGTGTTTTGCTAAGAGAGCTCTCTGCACCCGACATTGGTGAGTGGCTTCTGGGGTCTTAAAAGCTGCCAAGCTGCCATCCGAGGACACGGCAAATGGTCCCAACTCAGCAGGAATGGATGCTCACCGAGGACCAAAATGACATGCAGTAAAGACAACCTAGAAGACAGAGAGACCTGCAAGAGCAGGTGACTTCATCGACTTGGGAGCGGAAGAACCGGATGGTGCCCGGCCACCGCTAGTGATAGCCACAATGGAGCTCATTAGGTTGAGTCTCACTGGCAACACAAGGATAAAAAGGGGTGCATCCTGAGATCTCCAGTAAAAGATCTCATTTGATGGTCCAGCGGTTTCGAGGTTCCTCTGAGAGCATGGCTCCCGGCCCTGATGCTGCACTTACCCATAAATTATAACAAAGGTCTACTCTTTGGACAGGAATGGATTGAACTTGGCAATGAGGAGTGATCATATATTGGTTGCACTTTTTGGTTCTACACATCTATAGGATATCATCCTGCTGACCTCTGACTGGAGGAAGGAGAGCGGGTGGAGAGGAGTGGAAGGGAGGCTGTTTTGAGGATGAGACATGTATGGAGCAGAGAGGAACAGTGTAGTGTCACCGGACAGGGAGAGCAGTGGAAGCTGCATGTAGGTGGGCATGTAAATTTATATGGGAATGTACATTTTCACTCAGTCATGGTAAATAAAAAAGAAATAAAAAAGAAGAAAAAAGAAAAAAAAAGGATAAATCTAATCAAAACCAAAAAGAGCATATAGAAAGAAAATTGGAAGACACTACTGCGAGACACCAAAAAAGACCTATGAAAGTGCAAAAAGTTACATTGCTCATGGATATGAAGGCTCATCATTGTGAAAATGTTTATCCTACCTAAAATAATGTATAGAAACAGTGCAATCCTGATACAGATTCCAATGGCAGTTTTTAATGAAATTGAAAAATGAATCCCCAAACTTATATGAAAACAGAAGCCCAGAAAGTAGAGCATTAGTGAAGAAGAATGAAGAGGGAGGCCTCATACTACCTGACTTTAGTACCTATTATTTAATACCTACTGTCACAGTTGTCGAAACAGCTTGGTGCTGGTACAGAAAAAGACCAACGGAATAGAACTGAAAACTCAGACATAAAATCATTTACCTACAAGCAGCTGATATTTGACAAAACCCTAATACCCACAAATTAGGGAGAGATAGTCTTTTTAACAAATGGTGTTAGCATAACTGAGTGTCCATCTGCAAAAAAAAAGAGAAAAGAAATAAGACCAATATCTCACACCATGCACAAAACTAACGCAAAATGGATCAAAGGCTTAGATATAAAGTCTAAAACAATAAAAATTGTGGAAGAACACTCCAATAAGATTGGCCATGATCTAAAAAACAAATGCTGGACAGGCTGTGGAGAAACTGGAACTCTCCTACACTGCTAGTGGGATTGCAAAGTGGTACAATGTCTTTGGAAAGCAATCTGGTGCTTCCTTAAAAAGATGGAAATAGATATACCAATTGACCTAGTAATCCCACTGCTTGGAATATATCCTACAGAAGCAAGGGCATTCACCCAAACAGATGCATGCACACAAATGTTATTGCAGGATAATCCACAACAGCAAAAAGATGGACTCAACCCAGATACCCAACAACAGATGAACGGATAAATAAGTTATGGTACATATACTCAATGGAACACTATGCAATGATAAAGAGCAATGATGATTTTAGGAAGCACCTCATAACTTGTTTTCAATTGGAAAACATTATGTTGAGTGATGGTCATTCCAGAAAAAGAGTTCCAAAGTTGCTTTGAACGGTGGACTAGGCTCTGGCATTGATACATACAGGGGTACTTCAAAGGTGACAGTAGTGATATTCAGCAATGGTATATTCATACGAAGGAATATTGTGCCATGATAAACCAACACCTATTTGCTTAGCAAACATAACATGGAGAAGTCTGTGAGGCATTATAATAAGTAAGAATAGTTGGTTGCATAAGGGCAAATACTGCGTGAGACCACATTCCTAAGAAGTGTAGAAAAAAATTAAACATAGAAGAAAAGGGCTTTTGATCTTTACAAGCATTTAGATGGAACGAAAGGGAAATTCAATAATTGAATGCAGATAAGAATTAAGTTAGGTGAAGGGTGGGACAACATAGACAATTTCTGACAATTAAGTCCACAGACTTCACTGTTCTAAGTGCAACATACTCTTTGCTGAATTTCACTATGGTCACCGTCAAAGTACTCCCATGGGAAGCTATGCACTGATACCAGCACCTAGTCTACCCTTCAGAGCAATTTTGGAACTCTTTCTGGAATGTCAATTGTGTACAGTGTCATGGTGGCAGGTTCATTAACTTAATGGTACAGTTGTCCTTGAGGCAGTTTTTAGTCAATAAACAATTAACTGTATTGGAACACCCTCCCTACTCACCTGACCTGGCCTCCAATGACTTTTTTGTTCACTTTGAGATAAAGGACATATTGAAAAGAAAACATTTTGAAAACATAAATGACATCAGCTCTGATGGTCATTCCAGAAAAAGAGTTCCAAAGTTGCTTTCAAAAGTGGACTAGGCGCTGATATTGATGCATAGCTTCCCACAGGGGTACTTCAAAGGTGACAGTAGCGATATTCAGCAACAAGGTATGTAGCACTTTTTCTGGGATGAGTTCATGAACTTAACTGACAGTCCTTTTAGTAGAGGAAAAGCCAGCATATCTGGAGTAATCCCAAAGCTAAGAAATTTCCTAAATATAAACCAACTCTTTGAATGATAAGAGTAGCAGAGACAGAGGTCTGGGCACAGTGGTTTCAAGGGACATCTAGGTCAACTGACAGAACAAAGTTATTTTTAAAAACTGACTGCATCTCATTTTGATGGATGATGTCTGGGGTTTTAAAACCAAACAAGCAGCCGTAAAAATAGCATGAATTGATCTCAACTCACCTGGAGCAGAGGGGAACGAAGGATATCAGGCATAAGGAAAATAGAAGCCCAAGAGACAAGTCACATAATCCTGAGACTATACCACCAATGACTGCCTTGATGGTGAAAACAACTAAGAGTCTCTAAAGTAGTAGGAGAAAAACAGGGTGCAGTAATCAGACCCTATTAAGTAGACCTGACTTGATGGTCTGACAGACTGTAGCATTCCCAGAAAACGTGACCTGCACTCTCTGTTAGCTTTGAACTTAAACCATTCTCGAAACCAACTCCTTTGGCAAAGATTGGACTGGAGAAGAAGACCTAAAATGATAATGCTGAAGAGTGTGGTTTTGGGGTTAAGCAGATACCTGAGAGTAACTGGGCAGCTATTGTCTAGACATGAGATGAGAAAACTGAGAACAGGAGCTAGCTGCATGGACACAGGAAACAGGGCAAAAACGAGTAGAGTTCTGTCACAGTATGGGGAGAGCAGCTAGTGTTACATAGCAATTCATGTGAAGGTTTTTTTTTTTTAAATGAAAAATTGACTTGGGTTGTAAATTTTCATGTACAGTACAAGAAAATACTAAAAATAAGAGAGAAGAAGGGAGGGGGAGAGAGAGACAAAGAGAAAGGGAGAATGAGAGAGAAAAAGAAAGAAAGAAATAAAAGAAACAAAGGCAGGAAGGCAATAAGACAGGGAGGGAGGAAAGGAGGAAGGGAGGGAAGGAGACAGGGAGGACGGGAGAGAGGAAGGGAGGGAGGAAAGAAGGAAGGAAGAAAGCAAAAAAAGCAATTCAGACTTAGATTAAGCAACTTTCCCTATTTCATAGAGATACTATGTTATGGAAAAGGATTTCAAGCAAACAGCAGTATATAAATATGAAATCTGAATTCCTAAATCTATCATTAGTAAACTTTGTTTCTCTGAGTGGTAGGCCAAAATTGCATCCCACTCTCCCACCCCAACCAAAATGTCCATTTTGTAATCTCCTGCAACTGTGAATATGTTACAGTATTTGACAAGCAAGATTTTGCAAATACAATAAAATTATGAATATTTAAGTAGGGATATCATGCTAAATTTTATAGGTAGTTCCAAAGTAGTCACCAAATCAACCAAACTCATTACCACTCAGTCAGTTCAGACTCAAAGGTTTCTATAAAACAGTAGCAATAAGGTTAAAGAAAGATAGAGAGACTGGAAGACGCTATGCTACCAGCTTTGAAGATAGAGGATGGGACCGAACGCAAAGAATACTGGCAGCCTCTGAAAGTTAGGAAGACAATTCTCTGCTAGAAATGCAAATAGCATTTCATTTTAACCTAATAAGGTCATTTCAGAATTCTGTCTCCCAGAACTATAAGAAATAAAATTAAGACTGTTTTAAGGCATTCTGTGTGGGAATTTTTTTAACAGTCTTAAGTATGAAATTGTTAAGAGAGAAAGTATAAACACAGTAATGAGGTAATGCTTATTTGGGGGAAGTGAATATAGTGGAGCAATGTCAGAGATTATCTTTGAATGAGTCTGTTTATTTTTTTCCTTGGAAGCACAGGAAAGGATGCTAGATAGGTACACACAGAGATACAGCTGAACTTGAAGATATAGGAATGAGAGTTTGAGGAAGATTATTAATGGAACATTAATTTTCTCTATGAAGTGAGATATAAGGGCATTTTCAAAAGCTCAGGTAGGCCAAGAAATATCAGTTTAGAAGCACTAGAGAGATGGTGGGTAACAACAGAGACATCTGCGTATTTGACAGGGACAAAAATTTTGTTTGTTTTGTTTAACTATAACCAGAGAAAGCAGATGAAACTAGAAAACTTGTGATTTCCTCACAGTCTATTGATTGAATTTCTACTTAAGGCACTGTGTAGAACATGCTTATTTTTCTGTCTGCATTATTTTAAAGTTGAGGGGTTGTGTGTAGATGTGGCTGAAGGAGAAAATTGCAAAGATGTGGAAAAGTAAACATATTGAAAGGTAATGAGAAATGGTGTGACTCAAGGTCCCTAAATTCTAGATTTCTACCCCTACCTCCTAGTTTCAGTAGAGGACAGAAATGGCAAAACACCATATGGGTTAGGAGAATTCCAGAATGGAGACATATGCCATACTCCTCTTGCTGTTGTTGATAGGCACCAGGGAGTTGGTTTTGACCCATAGTGACCCTGTGCATAACAGAGCAAAATACCGCTCAGTCATGTGCCATCACCACAGTTGTTTTTATGCTTGAGCCCATTGTCCCAGCTACTGTGTCAGTCCGTCGCATTAAGGGTCTTCTTCCTTTTCACCTCTTGACCCTCTGCTAAGCATGATGTTTTTCTGATTGCCCCTGATAATATGTTCAACGCGTGTGAGACAGACTGTTGCCATCCTTGCTTCTAAGCACTCTGGTTGTACTTCTTTCAAGTCAGATTTGTTCATTCTTTTGGTAGTACATGGTATATTCAGTATTCTTTACCAGCACCACACTTCAAAGGTGTTCATTCTGATTTGATCTTCCTTATTCATGGTCTAACTGTCACACTCATACAAGGTGATTGAAAGCACCATTGCTTGGGCCAAGAACACCTTAGTCCTCCAGGTGACATCTTCACTTTTCAAAGCTTTAAAGAGATCTCTTGCAGCCAATTTGCCCAACACAGTGAGTCTTTTGATATGCTGTCTGCTGCTTCTGTGAGTGCTGATTGTGAATCCAAGTGTAATAAAATCCTTGACACCCTTAACCTTTTTTCTATTCACCATGATGTTGCTTACTGGTCCAGTTGTGAGGATTTTTGTATTCCTTGCGTTGAGGTGTAATACATACTGAAGGTTATGGTCCTTGATTTTCATCAGTATCAACTGCAAGAAATCCATATTTGCGTCTATTCCCAGTAAAAGTGATCCAACCAAATGTAGAGATTACTGAACAATATCGTATGCAAGCAAAATTTTGCTAAAGATCTTTCAATTGTGGCTGCCAGAAATTCAAGCCAGATTTAGAAGAGGACATGGAATCAGTGTCCTCTGACATCACTGCTGGTGTCACATGGATCTTGGCTGAAAGTAGAGACTACCAGAGAGATGTTTAATTGTGCTTTATTGACTATGCTGAGGCATCAACTTATGAAACAGAACTAACTATGGGTAACATTGTGTAGAATGGGAATTCCAGAACACTTAATTGTGCCCCTGAGGAATCTGTACATAGATCAAGAGTTAGTTCCTGGAACAGAATAAGGTGATACTGTACATTTTAGTCAGGGAAGGTACGTGTCAGTGTTGTATGTTTTAACCATACCTATTTCAATCTGTATGCTGAGCAAATAATCCAAGAAGCCAGAATATATGAAGAAGAAAGGAGCACCAGGATTGAAGGAAGACTCAGTTGACTTTCTGTGTCGTACAGATGACACAGCCTCATCTGCTGGAAATGAAGTGCCAAGCTCTTAGGAGTCAAATTCATGGAGTGGTGTGGGTATACCCAAACTGACAAAGGTTAAGCCTCTATCACTCTGCAGAAATGGTTTGGGAAAACAGCGGAAGTCCTTTACACTTGAGTTTGTAGATTAAGCTTTAAAACTTCTTTTTTTTTTTTTTACTGCTTAATATAGATATAGGAGCAAACCTGGTGAAGCAATGGTTAAGTATCTGACTTCTAACTGAAAGGTTGGTTGTTCTAACCTGCTACCACTCCATAAGAGAAAGATGTAGCAGTATGCTTCCATAATGAATTACAGCCTTGGATACCATCCAGGCAGTTCTCTTCTGTCCTGTGTTGGTACTGGGAATTGTAATCAACTTGATGGTAATGGGAGTTGGGAGCAGTGATACTCTGTACTGAAATAATACAAGGATCATTGTTTTCAAATTGTTTATCAAGCTGGAAAAAAAATTCTACTTAGTATATCACTTATCTTTAAAATTGATAAATTAACAGGAAATGAAAAATTGCATATGTATCTTTCCTAGTAAGCCAGCCAGCCAAGTGCCGTCGAGTCATATGAAGTCATATAATTTGCATAAGCAAATTACAGAAGAGGTTTTCTTTTCAATTTAAAAATGTTGAAGCATCAAGTTACAAATAGAAGTAGAACACTGGTATCATGGTGGTTAAGTACTATGGTTGCTAACCAAAAAGTCAAGAGTTCAAATCTATCAGGCAGTTCTATTCTGTTCTATAGGGTCGCTATGAGTTGGTAGTGACTCCACAGCAATAGGTTTTATCATATTAGAAAGTAGTCAGCAATTCATTCTTTAGGCTTCTTTTTACTATTAGTATTCTGGATTTGGTGGCTAATAAAGGAAAATGAAAGCTTGGTTCCTTAGAACCAAAGGAGTTACCCAAAGCATAATGATTGCACCTAAGAAAGTGAGTAGTCCCACTACTACCTTCTCCCTAAATACACTGAATCCCATCAATCTCCCTGGTTTTCTGAGATCCTCCTTTTGCTGTGGGATCTGAATTTATTATACTTGTGTGACATATGTCAGATTCTGTAACATGCCAAGGCCTTACCACTGTATGCAGCATTTATAAGGAAAGTGCTTGAGGACCAGTTCTAACTGTCAGATTCTTCAAGGATATAAATATGCCAGAGACCAGAGACAGGGGGATTTGGTAAGAGACCTTCTCCCAACCTCTCCAAGGCAAAGAGAGTGGTTAAATACAAACTTCTGCCTTCCAGATACATGAGAAGGACTTCTAAGGAGTTACTCGTAGTTTTTGAATGCATTCTTTCAAGTTGGAAGACAGAGTTCTTACAGCTGACTCTTGGCTCAGAAAACCATGTAACCTGTGAAGCTAGATAGAAGCAGCTACAAACAGATCAGCTTGAACAATAAAAGTTTATCTTAGCAAGCATGTATGTTTTCTGTGGAATAAATTCAAATCTGCCAGGGGCTCCCTGGAAACTCTGTGGAGCAGCTCTACTCTGTCCTATAGTGTTGCAATTAGTCAGAATCAACTCAACAGCAGCAGGTTTTTTGGGTGGGGGGATGGATTTAGACAAAGACTATACAGAAACAAGAAACAGTATGTGGTACTTGAGGCCCCGGTGGTACAGTGGTTAAGAGCTTGGCTGCTGACAAAAAAGCTGCTGGTTCCTATCTACCAGCCACTCCTTGGAAGCCCTATGGATCCATTCTACTCTGTTCTATAATGTCACAATGGGTCAGTTCTACTCTGTTCTATACTGTCACTATGAGTCAGAATCAACTCACTGATAACAGGTTTGGTTTGACCAGGTTTCGGTTTAATCATGAAAGCTAGAAAGAGACACCGAGTTTGGTAAAACAGACCATCAGTGTAAACAAGTGAAAACTTCAAGGGAGGATTATCTAATAAAAAAAGCAATCGCAGGTTTGCTTGTGCTTACTTCCTAATATGTAGTAAACAACTTCACATGGATTTCATCACATCTTTGATGTGATCTGTGGGCAATTAATCTGAACATGAAAGCTCATTTAGGAAAAAAAAGGCTTGATAGACATTTCTACAAACTTAAAATGAGTTTAGAAAATATCTAAAATAAAAATAATTTTATTTACTCAATCACAATAGACTGATTTATATTTATATGCAAAATGACAGTGTGCAATCTTTGAATTGTGAAAATAAGTAAAGAAAATATAGCCAAAAACAGATACGGAAAATGTCATTACATACATGCAATAGTAAAAATATGCTTGAGCTTTGTTTTTGTTTTGAGATTTGTGATATTTGCAGTATTTGCAAGATTTTTCATATTTGTGAGATTCTATGGATTCCTTTTTCTTTGTAAATATTCATTTTTAGTGAAATTTATGTTTCTGTGATCATTTTCTTAAAGACGGAAACCCCAACTATATATACTTAGTTGTTAATTGTGGTCCACTTGACTCTGGCTAACGACCGTTAATGACAACCTTGTATATAACTGTATATAAATGTGCTTCGTCCTGCACCATACTCTCAATCATTATTATGCTGAAATCCAGTGTTGTGACTTCTAAGTATTTTGGGTTACTTCCAAATACTGGGCTCATTTTCCACCACTGTATCAGACAATACTCTGTTGTGATCCATAGGGTTTACACTGGCTGATTTTCAGAAGTAGATCAACTGGTCCTTCTTCCTTGTCTGTTTTAGTCTGTGAACTGAGACCTGTCTACCACAGATGGCCATGTTGATGTTTTGAAATACCAGTGGAATACATCCTGGAATCATAAGAACACACAAGCCATCACAGTACTCCAAACTAACAAAAGAGTGGGGGGTACAAGTTGTTAGGCCCTAAAAAATTTGGATTGCCACTGCTTAAGTAGAAAGACAAATGTCATCTTTCCGTAAAGCAGGAAACATTACCTCCACTAACAAACCTTAAAGGAACTGTGGGCAACAAACCATTTGTTTTGATTAAGTCACAAAGCACACTTTTTCAGTATACTTCTTATTCTCCCTGAGGATCGTGTGATGAAGGATTTGAATCTGCCTGATTAGAACTAGTAATTTGAGGGATTTACTGCAACTCAGATTCAAGGGAAAAGATATTGAACTCCCACTGGAACTTCCCACATTGAATCTTATCTCTGTTTTCCTCCCAGAAATAATATAAGTAATTTTAGCAATTTTGGAAAATGAAACGAAGAAGCATGCATTTCATACAACATGTAGGACGCCACTGGAAATTGCTGGTGACTTTTTTGTCTTTTTCTTTCAAGCCATTCATTTGTTATATGTGGATGGAGTTCAGTAGCATGATGGCCACCAAGTAATTTCAGCTATAAAGAAAATAGTCATCTAGTAACTCAAGCAAGAATGAACTCATAAAGATAAAAAGATTCAGATAAAGCAAGTGTGGTTTCTCATTTACTAGAGAAAGGACATGTATTGTAAGCTGTTATAATACTATCTGCAAGTGTTTATCTTTTCAAATGCTGTATATGCTTTTTGCTGCACAGTTTGTGAAGGAGAAAAGATGCTTAACATTAGGTTAATTTAAATATCTTTAACAGTGCTAACAGAAATGATGATAAGATTTGCTACATTTCAAAGACACTAAGAAGACTAGATGCAAAATCCTACCTATAAGATGAATGCCACAGAGCATTTGGAAGGTCTAGAGTAAACACATTCACATAATTCTCCAGTGTAACTACTTGTGGTCCCACAATAAAAGCATTAACGTGGTTAGCATGAGGAAAAAAATTTAAAGACATTAAATGAATTAAAGAGTTCTTCCAAGATAAATGTATCCGTTTATTTTAGTATTTCTAATAACTATTTGAAAGGGAAATAACACATTTTTAACTGAGGATGAAATATGTAACTTAAATTGTACAGAAAGTGCTCTATTTTGTTTCACTTAACTTGAATATTAGGTAAAAAGCAAAAGCTTTAAGAAAATTTGAGAACCATTTTTTTACGAAACGTTTGTACTCCTGAAATTTGCGGGCAATCTACATTTATTTATGAGCATGTAAGAGTCTGGTTATAAGAGCAGGCTTTGGAATCAAGCATAATTATGTTGGATACTAGCTACACTACTTCTATACAAGTCACTTACCTTCTCTGAGCTTCCGTTTTAACATCTGGAAAACAATGATAATGTTAAACATCATATACTGTTATTACTGTGATTAAATAACATATGTAAAGAGTTGGGAGTGACTGTCATGTAAAGCTATTATTATTGACCTCTTTTCACTATTCTCTTAATTACTTGAAAAAATAAGATGATACTTCATTTGCCAGGAAAACATTTTCACGATCTAATTTTACAGTATCGTGTTGTTCAAAGTTATTGTTGTTGTTAGGCGCCACTGAGTTGGTTCCAACTCATAGCAACCCTATATACAACAGAAGGAAACACTGTCTTTTCTTGTGCCATGGCCATAACCATTGGTAGGCTTAAATCTGTTGTTACAGTCACTGTGTCAATCAACCTCTTTGAGGGGCTTTCTCTTTTTCACTCACCCTCTACTTTACCAAACATGATGTCCTTGTCTGGGGACTGATCCCTCCTGAAACATACTCAAAATATGTTAAGACATAGTCTTGCCATCTTTGCTTCTAAGGAGCACATGGGTTGTACTTTGTCCAGGACAGATTTTGTTTATTCTTTTAATAGTTAATGGTATATTCAATATATTTTTTTGCTAGTACTACAATGCTTTATGCAACTTCTGCCTCTTCCTTCTGTACCATTGGTACCTAGTCGTATGTTACCTCCAAATTGGAATGTCAACCAGTTCTTTTTGTTATAATGACTCTGTGTATTCTTTCTTTCTTTCAGTTTGGTGCTTCCTGGGTCACTTAATATTGTTCCATTGACTTCCTCACTGCTGAAACTCAAGGCTTGAAATTTTTCTTCAGTTTTTTTCAGCTGGAGAAATGCAGAGCATAGTTTTCCCTTTTGGTTTTCTGTCTCCAGCTTTTTGCACATGTCATTATAATACTTTGTCTTCTCAAGCAGCCCTTTGAAATCTTCTGCTCAGTTCTTTTATTTTATTAATCTTTCCTTGGCTTTAGCTAGTTGACATTCAAGAGCAAGTTTCAGAATGTCTTTCAACATCCGATTTGGTCTATACCCTCTTTTCTGTCTTTTAGTGATCTCTTGCTTTCTTGATGGATGATGCCTTTTGATGTTATTCCAGCTCATCTGGTCTTTGATCATTAGTGTTGAACACATCAAATTTATTCTTGAAATGGTCTCAAAAGTCAGGTGGAATGTACTCAAGTTCATACTTTGGCTCTCATGGACTTGTTCCAATTTTCCTCAGTATCAATTTGAAATTGTGTATAAGTAATTGATGGTCATTTCTACAACTGGCACCTCTCTTTGTTTGGACTGATGATATGGAGCTCTTTCATGGTCTTTTTCCGCAGATATAGTCAATTTGATTCCTGTATATTCTGTCTGTCATGGTCCATATGCATAGTTACTGATTATGCTGGCAAAAAAGGTATTTGAAGTAAAAAAGCTGTTGATCTTTCAAAATTCCATCATGTGATTTCTGGTATCATGTCTATCACCAAAGCCATGTTCTTCAAGTACCTATTCTTTTTTGTTTCCGCTCTTTGCATTCCAATCACCAATAAATGTGAAAGTATTCTGATTGCATGTTCGATCAGTATAGGACTGCAGAAACTGGTAAAAATCTGAATTTCCTCATCGTTGGCCATTGTAGTTGGTATACAAATTTGAATAATAGTCATATTAACTGATCTTCTTTGTAAGTATATACATATTATTTTATCACTGAAAGCATTTTACTTCAGGATAGATCTTGAAGTATTCTTGCTTCAAAGTACCCATTATAAATGAAACTTTATATGACTAACTTTAAAATCTGTGAAAATATTAACTCACATTTGTTTTTGAAACACCACTGTGTCTGAATTAAAATTTCCCCATTGTTCCTAGCAGACTTCCTCCCACATTTATGTGGTAGAAACTTAACCTAAATTGTCCTAAATTGATACTTGAAAATGTCTAAAATGTATGTGCTGGAAAAGATAAAGTTGTAGGTTATTTTGGTATTTGAAATAAAGGTCAGAGGTAGGACAAGTGATTCCCTCCCCCACCCCCTTCTTTTCGTTTTTCCAGACCACTTCTACTGTATGGCATGTGTGGAAGTTAACGGATTTTTAGATGTGAGCTGTATTCACTGGGATGAGTGGAAAAGGAGACAGAAGAGCAGAAGGCCATATAAAAACGCAGAATTTTCAATGGGCAAATGACATGGTATTTACCTTCAGAAAGAACTATGTTTCTATAAAGTTATCCACAAAGTGTCAGGTTCTCTAAGATTTAGACGTTACATACAAATAAACACTCTTAATATGTAAAGTAGTATTGAAAATAACTGAAAAAGTCATTCCAAATATAATTGAGGAGCTTCATATGAAATGATCTTATTATGTTTTTGATAAATACATCAAGTTGGAATACATTTTATAGCATTTTCCTCAACTTGTCTTTTTTCATTTTAAATGATATATGTTTTCTATATAATCTTTTGTCTTAAAAAAGATAGACTTTACTTTCTATATTATACTTTCTGCTCTAGTTGTAACATTT
Organism: Heterohyrax brucei; assembly: GCA_028571685.1. NCBI lineage: Eukaryota > Metazoa > Chordata > Mammalia > Hyracoidea > Procaviidae > Heterohyrax > Heterohyrax brucei. The sequence goes on from CM053158.1 coordinate 86,572,325, forward strand.
CTGAAATTTTTAGTTAAAATTATATTATGTTGTCATCCAGATAGATAGTTCCGTCCTCCTTTTCTAATGGAATTTGATATGTTAATACATTCAAGAAGCTGGACTATATGAAGAACAAGGCTTCAGGATTAGATGAAGTCTCATTAAGAATCTGTTATGCAGACGACACAACCTTGGTTGCTGGAAGTGAAGAGAATTTGAAATACTGACAAAGATCAAAGACCACAAAAAGTCCTCATAACTGGAGCAGTAAGCAACATTATGGTAAATGAACAAAGGATTGAGGTTGTCAATGATTTCATTTTAAATGTTTCTGCAGTCAACACCAACAGAAACCGCAGTCATGAAATCAAATGATGATCTGTTTTTATGTTGATAGGTGCCTTGAAGTCAGTTCTGACTCATACTGATCCTCTGCACAACAGAATGAAACACAGCCCAGTCTGTGACATGTGCACAACTGTTTTTTTGCTTAAGCCCACCATTGCAGCCACTGTGTGAATACATCTCTTTGAGGGTCTTCCTCTTTATCGCTTACCCTCTACTCTACTAACCATGGTGTCCTTGTCCAGAGACTGACCCCACCTGGAAACATGCCCGAAGTATGTAAGATGCAGTCTCACCATCTTTGCTTCCAAGGAGTACTCTGGGTGTACCTCTTCCAGGACAGATCTGTTTGTTCTTTGGCAGTCCATAGTACATTCAATATTCTTCTTCAACACCACAATGCAAGGGCATCAATTCTCCTTCTGTCTTCCTTGTTCATTGTCCAGTTTTCACACGAATATAATGCAATTGAAAATACCACAGCTTAAGTCAGATGCACCTTAGTCTTCAAGGTGATGTCTTTATTTTCAATACTTTACAGAGGTCCTTTGAAGCAGATTTTTCCAATGCAATGTATCTTTTGATTTCTTGACTGCTGTGTCCATGGGCATTGATTGTGGACCCAAGTAAAATGAGATCCTTGGCAACCTCAGTCTTTTCTCCATTTATCATGATATTGCTTACTGTTACAGTTGTAAGGATTTTTGTTTTCTTGATGTTGAGGTAAAATCCGTCCTGAAGGTTGTGGCTTTTGATCTTCATCAGTAAGTGTTTCAAATCCGCTTCATTTTCAGTGTCCATGATTGTGTCTTCTGTATAATGCAGGTTGTCAATGAGTCTTCCTCCAATGCTGATGCTTTATTCTTCTTCATATAGTCCACCTTCTCAGATTACTTGCTCAGCTTACAGACTGAAAAGGTATGGTGAAAGGATACAACCCTGTTGGACACTTTTCCTGAATTTAAACCATTCAGAGTCCCCTTGTTCTGTTCACACAAGTGCCTCTTGATCCATGTACAGATTCTTTAAGAGGACAGTTGAGTGTTCTGGAAATCCTATTATCTGAAGTGTTAGCCATAATTTGTTATGAATGGCACAGTTGAACACCTTTGCATAGTCAATGAAACAGAGGTAAATATCTTTCTGGTAGTCTCTGCTTTCAGCCAAGATTCATCTAGCATTAGCAGAGATATTCCTGGTTCCATGTCCTCTTCTAAATCTGGCTTGAATTTCTGCAGTTCCTGGTCAATATACTGTTGCAGTCACTTTTAACTGATCCTGAGCAGAATCTTACTTGTGCATGATATTAACGATATTGTTCAGTTAATTTCCACATTCAGTTGTATCACCTTTCTTTAGAACAGGTGCAAAAAAGATGAATCACATTGGGAAAACCTGCTGCAAAGGACCTCTTTAAAGTATTGAAAGTAAAGATGTCACCTTGAAGACTAAGGTGCACTTGACCCAAGCCATGTTATTTTCAGTTGAATCATATGCATGTGAATGCTGGACGACGAATAAGAAAGACAAAAGAACTGATAACTTTGAATTGTGGTGTTGGAAAAGAATGTTGAATATATCATGGATTGTCAAAAGAACAGAGATCTGTTCTGATAGAAGTACAGTCAGAGTGCTCCTTGAAAGCAAAGATAGAGAGACTGTGTGTTACACACTTTGGAGATGTTGTCAGGAGTGATTAATCCCTGGAGACGGACATTATGCTGGCAAATTAGAGGGTCAGTGAAAACGAGCAAAGCCCTCAAGGAGACAGACGGATGCAGTGGCTGCAACAATAGGCTTAAGTATGAAAACAATTGTTGGCATGGTGCAGGACGGGGCAATGTTTTGTTCTGTTATGCATAGAGTTGCTATGAGTCAAGACTGACTCAGTGGCACCTAGCAACAACACAATACATGAAAAAAAAAGGATATGATTATTGGTTAAGTGCTACCACTGCTAACCACAAGGTTGGAAGTTCAAATCCACCAGGTGCTCCTTGAATACTCTAGAGGGTAGTTCTACTCTGACCTCTAGGGTCGCCATGAGTCAGACCTGACTCAATGGCACTGGGCTTGGCATTATATCTAAGAGAAAACTAACTAGAAACCTGTTACCATGAAGTCAGTTCTGACTCATAGTGACTGTACAGGACAGAGTAGAGCTGCATCCTGTGCTCTGGATAAGATCTTTATAGAATGTGATCTGCCAGTAAATAATTAGTGTTGGAAAGGCTTTTGAGTATTCAGAGAATCTTGAAAACGTGTCTTTAAAATTAAGCCAGTTTTCAGCTTCAAAAAAAGGTATCTCTTCAATTTTGAATTTCATTAAGATAAAATTAAACACTGCTTGTGAAAAGGGGCAGACAAGTTACAGATGCTTTAAATTTGTGAGAGGAATCATATTTTAGAGAATTTTGTTTTAAAGAGAATCTTTTATTATATATTTCTAAAATCTTGAAAATTACTAACTACCAGCAAAGCCTTTTATTATAGCATCACAAAATTATTGTGTTTTTCTGTTTTTCCTTGAGTTGTAATTAAGGAATAAAGTTGAACACTAAAGGTATTCAATATTCTTATTTTAGAGGGCTTTCATCTTCTGAGTCCTAATGCTTCTGTCTTCTTTTTGCTTTAAACATCACCAAAAATGCCTTATTTCCCTCAACATCATCCTCAAATCCAAATAAATATGAAAAGAAGTCTGAGGAGAAATGAAGGTTTTGAGACTCTACAGCTTTTGTGCTTTACAGAACTGAAGATGACTAAAGAAGGAAGAAGACCTGAACAGACAAGTTCTTTTAGCCAGCAGACCTGCTGATCTGTCCCAGTGTTAGCTCAGAAGGTGCCTGCATTCCTTGTGCACATCATTTAAAATCCAATATAGGGAGTCTCTCAGAATCAAAGAAACACCAAGGAAGGCAGCTGAGCCTTTTATTTTCACTTTCCTAACCAATAAGAATATACATTAACTGCAGGAACCCCAGCAACAAGAAGCAATGGAGCAGTATTTGCCATACCAGGAAACTGCAAGGAAAGGCTTTTTTAAGCTGTCTTGAAAGAATCCATAAATGTGTTCCACCGGACATCTAGGACTTGCATAGCAGCCACACATACTTGTTTCTCTGTTATGTGAATGTGCTGAAACTGCTGTCGGCTCTAAAATGTCACTTTCATCTTGTTGCTCAAATGGCACCATTTTAGAATTAGCCAGAGTGGCAAAAGTATTAAGAGAGACACATTCAAATTAGAAGCAACTTTAACTATTTAAAAATCTTTCATATCTTTGAGGTTCTGAGTACAAATTATCTGTACCATAGAATAATATCATACCTTTCCTAAAATGTTATAAATTTATTTGGCTATTAATAAAATATTTTTGAAAAAAAGTCTGTGATCCAATGCATTTGGAAGATATTGTGATTACTAATGTATCTTTATTGGAGAAATTCTCAGAGCAATAGCATACTAAAAGAGACTATTAATCTTTAGGGAAAAAATGCAGTATAATATTATCCAAAGCTTTTTTAAAAAAAAACAACAACAAAACCACGTGCTTTTTTCTTTTTTTTTTTCTTTTTTTAAGGAACATCCCTTAACATATTTGAAAATCAGACTTTATTGGACCACAAAGAAAAATCTAGTTCAGGAATCTACTTCTCAAAGGGATAGCTTGTTAGTCTCATATCTGATAGGGATAAATTTTGAAGCATGATTATAAATTAGAGGATCTATTTCAGACTAAAGAGGAGGTACCCAACTGTTCTATGATATACTTATAAAGCTGTAAGAAATATTTAATGAGTAGTATTTTAGAATAGAGTGTTTGAGGAAAGAACATTAAGGACTTTCAGTAGAGAAGGTAAGGCTAAGATGGCAAAGTAGTCGGAAGCTTCCTGTGATCCTTCTAACAAAAAAGACCTAATAATAATAATAATTTGGCTATGTATGACACCCTAGAAACCTGGAAAACCAAAAGGAATGTTAAGAAATTGGACTGAGCAACAGGGAAGGAATAGTTTCAGAAGTATCCAGGACTGGCAAGACTTCACTGATGGGAATCAGTATCACTTATATGGGTCAGTGGCAGCAAGTGTGGTGGGAACAGGCCATTCAGAAAGTATCTTAGTCAGCAGGAGAGACTGAGCAGCGGAAGTTCACTTAGGCCTCCAGAACCAGTGAAAAATGGCATTTGATTCTCAAAAGGTAAGTGCCTTGCACCTAAGCTACTGGATGCAGATCTAAATCTTTCCTTCAGGCCAATGCTCTCTCCTTTTTCCCAGTTCTTCCCTCTCCCTTCTCTGCAAAAGCACTGCAGCCTGTTCCAGACAGAAAGTAGGAACTCTTACGTATATCCTTAGTCATTCTCCCAGCACTGGAGAGGGAACAATTCAACAAACAGAGGGAAAAAAGAAACAGTTAAAAAAAAAATTGCTATCTCCCCTAAATTGGCAAAAAGCACAAAAAGTTCCTTTACCTAGGCTAAGACATAAGGGGTCCGCTGACCTGAATGCCTTTCAACTATGCATACAGAATCTAGCGTCCACCGTCTTACAGCAAAAATTTACCTAGGTACTTTAAGGAGCAAGGACACACATTCCTAAGACACAGAAAACTGTCAGCCCTCCACCTTTCTCACTGTCTGCATCCAAATGGCAGTCCCTACACCAATCACCTCTGCCCATCTAGGACTTTAGGGGAGAGCGGGCAATACATATTTGTTGACTGAATACCTAGACATATTAGCTAAAAATACACAAGAAAAATAATGAACTTCTAGGCTTTCATACCTAGTAACAGCTCCAACTAACTGATGACAGGATATTATAGACTCAAAGGCACCAAAAATCAAACTAGTTTATACAACCATCATGTTTGTGCATTGTAAAACAAAACAAGAAAATAGACCACAATAAACAAACATGAAATAACTAAATACTACAATATACTGATGATTCAGAGACAACAGTCAATATCAAATCACATGAAGAAGTAGATCACAATGGCTTCAGAATGCTCCCCCCAAAAAAAAAATCAAGAAATTTTCCAGATGAAGAAAACTTTCTGGAATTGTTGGAGGTAGAATACAAGAGATAAATATTTAGAACTCTTCAAGAGATCAGAAAGAAGATAAGGCAAAATGCAACACATCATAATAAAACACTGAACTGGCTGCAAGAAGCTAGTAAGAGACTAAACCACCCACCCTCTGCCATTGTGTTAATTCTGACTCCTAACAACCCTATAAGACAGAATAGAACTGCCCCATAGAGTTTTCGAGGAGACCCTGGAGGATTCAAACTGCAGATGTTTTAGTAAGCACACACAGCACTTAACTACTATGCCACCAGGATTTGAGAGACAGAGTGTTGAAATTGAAAAGATAAATAATAACATTACAGAATTTAGATATCTCAGTTGAGTCAATGGAAGTCAGAATTAGTAAGATTGAAGATAAAGCAGTTAACACCAAAATATTTGAGGAAAAATCAGATAAAGGAATTATAAAAATATGAAGAAATGGGGGCGGAGTCAAGATGGCAGACTGAGCACACATCTCCTTATATCCCTCTGGAAACCAAGACCTGGACTGATTATCAAATGGATAATCAAATCAGCCTGTTCCAGACAGAAAGTAGGAACTCTTATGTATATCCTTAGTCATTCTCCCAGCACTGGAGAGGGAACAATTTAACAAACAGAGGAAAAAAAGAAACAGTCACCTAGTGAGCCCCAGGACATGACACAGGGTTGTTAATTTGGACTTCACACCACTGAACAAAAAACCACCGATCTTTCACTGACTTCCACTCATGGCTAGCCTTGGCTCTCACGGACTGAAGGTAATGCACCATTGTGACTTTTTTCCTCTGTCTTGGCTGGAGGGTGGAGCTGGGTCTTGCCTAGCAGGTAGTCTCAGACGGACTGCTGGTGGGATATGCAGGCAAAATTGCCATATTTTGAGAGCCAGGCTTAGGACTCTGTACATCTAGCCAATTTGGGCCTCTCTTTTTATCTCTGCCACAGCGTGGTTTGGATGGAACCATGGGGCCTATGTGTGGGACACCATGTGGGATATGGAGATTTTAGCAGGACCTAATTCTTAGCCTGGGAACCAGCACCTGCAAACAGGACAGCACTTCTCTGACAGAAAGGCTGTAGTTTACACACTGTCGCCTATGGTGGAGCTGGGAACAGAGGCTGAGGATTAATTATGTCTCTGCACCTTTAGCCCCTCTATAAGCTGATCATGTGGAGGGCACCATCTAATATATGGTGGCCTCACCTGGACCTAATTCTTAGCTTGGGAGTGAGAGCCAGCCAACAGCAGAGTGATTTTCTACCAGTAAAGCAGTAGTTTACACAGTGTTGCCTAAGGCTGGGCCATGTCAGCAGAGGCCAATAGGGCAGTAGCATTGCTGTATTTTGAACTAGTTCATATCATCTGGGGTTGGACATAGAGGTGCTTACTTTACCAGGTGGGAAGAGGGACCTCTACACCTGAAAACCTGACTGACTTGGGAAGTGGTCAGATACCTTTTGTTTTATGTTGTAAGACAGCCTAGAGAAACATCTGCAGTTTGACCTCTCAGTTTCTCTCCCAGCCTCTTCTTACTCACATGGGACCTAAAAAGCAACAGACACCCATGGCTTCAGAGGGCTGCTGACAAAACAACCAAGGAGATTTCCAGATGAATAAACTTTTCAGAAAGCATCAGAAGGAGAATACAAAATGATTATATAGAGAGCCCTTCTAGACCTTATACAAAATGTAGTAGAACAAAAGGAAAAGTGAAGCAAGCTGTTCAATCTGATGGAATATCACTACTCTGAAATACAACAGGTCAAGAACAAAATCAAAGACATAGAAACTTCTATTCAAAGCCAAGAAAAAGGAATGGAACAAATGGAAAAAAGAATTTCTGACTTGGAAGATAGAGCTACTAAGGCCAGCGTCTACGACCAGAAATCAGAAGAAAGAAACAAGAAAAATGAAGAAGCATTAAGAGGCATGTGGGACTCTATTAAGAGGAACAACCTTCAATTAATTGGAGTCCCTGAACAGGATGAAATACCTGAGAACACAGAGAGTATTGTTGCTGAACTGCTGACAGGAAACTTCCCAGAAATTATGAAGGAACAGAATACAGATATCCCAGATACATATCATACATCACCCAATATAGATCTCAAAAGAAAGACTCCAAGTCATATTATAATCAAGCTTAAAAAAATGAAACATAAGGAGCAACTCTTAAAGGCAGCAAGACTCAAAGCAACGCTAACATTCAGAAGGAAACTCTGTCGGCTTCTGTCAGATTTCTCAGCGGAAACCATGCTGGCACAGAAACAGTGGCATGACACATTCAAAGCATTGAAGAAGAAGAACTTCCAACAAAGAATTATATATTCTGTAAAACTATCTTACAAATATGAAAATGAAATTAAGACATTCCTAGATAAACAGAAACCCAGAGACTTTGTAAAAACCAAACCAAAACTACAAGAAATACTGAAATAAGTTCTTGGCTCTGGCTTAGAAGAATGAAACCACTAACTTTATATTTTAGAATGACACATCATCTGGAATTCTACTCAGTTGGGGAAGTCTCAAAACTTAATTGCAGCTTTAATACTGAAATAAAGAATCCAGTGATTATCATGAAAACTATGGTACCACAATGTTAAAAAGTGGGATGTACTACTGTCGTTATACTTCTTCCAGATGGAGAGGAAGTTTACAAGACTGGTAGTAATTAAAATTGGGTTTATATATAGTTTATTAAGGGGATCTCAGGGGCAGCCGTAAAGCACAACAAAGATGCAACATACCGTATCAAGAAATATAACACAAGAGTCTCAACAACTACAAAACCAGCACTGAAAAAGGTGAAAAATGCACTCACAAAAAAGAATGTCCCAGAACAGACTAATAAGAACAACAGAGAAAACATCAACACAAAAAAACCCGTATCACAATGGCAACAGTGAACACATACCTCTCAATAATTACATCGAATGCTCCAGTAAAGAGGCATCAAGTGATATCTTGAATCAAAAGACATAACCCATCCACAGGTTGTCTACAAGAAACTCACTTGAGACTTAAAGATAGGAAGAAACTGAGAATTAAAGAATAGAGGAATATATATCAAGCTAAAAATGAACAAAGAAGAACAAGGGTGGCAATTCTAATCTCAGACAAAATCAATTTTAATGTAAAATCCACCATCATGGACAAGGTGGACATTATTTATTGCTGAAAGGTTCAGTACACAATGAAGACTTAACTATATTAAATATTTATGCACCTAATATCAGAGCACCTAAATACATGAAAGAAACACTGACTAGGATGCCCATTCTCACCTCTCCTATTCAATGTTGTTCTAGAAAGAAGTTCTAGCCAGAGCAATTAGACAAGACGAAGAAATAAAGGGCATCTGTGTTGGCAAAGAAGAAGTCAAAATCTCCCTGTTTGCGGATGATATGACTGTATATGCGGAGAACCCCAAGGAATCTATAAGTAAGCTACTCAAACTGACAGAAGAGTTCATCACAGTCTCAGGATACAAGATGCGCCAAGCCAACGTATGTAAATCAGTAAGATTCTTTTATACCAACAATGAGACTGTTAATGAAGAAATCACCAAATCAATACCATTTACTATAGCCCCTTAGAAGATAAAGTACTTAGGAATTAATCTTACCGGAGAAACAACAGACCTTTACAAAGAGAACTACAAGCCCTTACTACAAGAAACTAAGAGAGACTTAGATAAATGGAGAAACCTACCCTGTTCATGGATAGGAAGACTTAACATTGTGAAAATGTCTATTTTACCCAAAGCAATCTACTTATATAATGCAATCCCAATACAAGTTCCAGTATCTTTTTTTAATGAGATGGAGAAACAAATCACCAATTTTGTGTGGGAAAGGAAGTACTACTAAGGAAGAAGAACACACTGGGAGGTCTCTCATTACCCGACTTCAGAACCTATTACACTGCCACAGTGGTCACAACAACCTGGTACTGGTACAAGAACAGACAGACGGATCAATGGAACAGAATCGAGATCCCAGAGATGACACCATCTGCCAATGAACAGTTGATACACGACAAAGGTCCTAAGACATTAAAATGAGGTAAAAACAATCTCTTCAACAAATGGTGCTGCCAAAATTATTTATTCCATCTAGAATAAATTGAAACAAAATCCGTATCTTACACCTTATACAAAACCCAACTGAAATTGGATAAAAGACCTAAATATCAAATCTAAAATGATAAAGCTCATCCAAGAAAAGGTAGAAACAACAATGGAAGTTTTAATACACAATAAGGACAGACTTCAAAATCTGTCAAACATCACAATCAACAGAAGATAAAATAGATAAATGGGAACTATGTCAAAACAAACACTTTTGCTCATCCAAAGGCTTTATCTCAAGAGTTAAAAGGCCACCTACAGAATGGGAAAAAATATTTGGCAACTCTATGTCAGAGTTAATGCCTGATCCCATAATCTATAAGGTACTATAAAATATCAATAAGAAGAAGATAAATCATCCGATTAAGTGATGCGCAAAGGAGATAGACAGAGATTTCTCTAAAAAGAAGATCCAGGCAGCCAAAAAACACATGCGGACATGTTCACGATCTTTAGTTATTAAAGAAATTCAAATCAAAACTACAATGAGATACCATCTCACCCCAACAAGGTGGGCCATGATCCCCAAAACACAAAACAACAAATGCTGGAGAGGCTGTGGAGAAAGTGGAACTCTCTGACACTGTTGGTGGGGTTGCAAAATGGTCCAGCCTCTTTGGAAAGCAGTCTGGTGCTTCCTTAAATAAATGGATATAGATATACCATTTGACCTGGTAATTCCACTACTTGGAATATATCCTACAGAATCAAGGCCTTTCACACCAACAGACACACGCACAAGAATGTTTATTGCAGCACCAACCCAGATGCCTACCAACAGAAGAATGGATAGATAAACTGTGGTATATATACTCAATGGAGCACTATGCAATGATAAAGAACAATGATGATTCCAGGAAACATCTCCTAACCTGGTTTCAACTGGAAGACATTATGTTGAGTGAAAATAGTCAGAGACAAAAGGACAAATATTGTATGAGACCCCTACAATAAGAACTCAAAAACAGACTTATGGATAGAAGAAAAGACTCTTTGATGGCTGCAAGGGAGGGGAAGGAGGGAAGGTAAGGGCCAGAGGTTTAGATTAGTTGACAGAAATTTGGTTGAGTGAAATCAGTGACAGCACACATTAGAAACACAAATGATATGAAGTGAACTTCAACATAACTTGAGTACTCCTCACATCTTAACCCAATAATACAACGATAGAGTACCTGGGGCTAGGGGTTGGGGACCATGCTCTTAGATGAAATCGAGGCCAATTGGCACAACTAGTGTTTTGCTAAGAGGACTCTCTGCACCCCACATTGGTGAGTGGTGCCTGGGGTCTTAAAAGCTGCCAAGCTGCCATCTGAGGGCACAGCAAATGGCCCCAACTCAGCAGGAGCAGATGCTGACTGAGGACCAAAATGACAACCCAGAAGACAGAGAGACTCATGTGAGTGGTTGCCTACATCGACTTGGGACCGGAAGAACAGGATGGTGCCTGGCCACCACCAGTGATAGCCATGATGGAGCTCAGAAAGTTGAGTCTCACTGACAACACAAGAATAAAAATGGGTGCACCCTGAGATCTCCACTAAAAGACCACAATGGATGGTCCAGCAGCTTTGGCACTCCTCTGGGGGTCTGCCCATGGCCCTGATGCTGTCCTTGCCCATGGATCATAATGACGGTCTACTCTTTGGACAGCAAGGGATGGACTTGGAGATGCAGAGTGACTATATATTGGGTGCACTTTATAGTTCTGTGCATCTATAGGATATCATCCTGCTTACCTTTGACTGGGGGAAGGGAAGTGGGTGGAGAGGTGGGGAATAGATACTGTTGGGAGGATGAGACATGTATGCAGCAGAGAGGAATAGTGTGCTGTTGCTGGGCCGGGAAAGTTGTGGAAATTGCATATAGTTGGGCATGCAAATTTATACGGGAATGTACATTTTCACTCAGTCATAATTAAAAAAATGAAGAAACACTATGACTATATGGGTCTCTATCAATAGGAGCAATCTATGTATGTGTGATCAGTGTTCCACAACAGAATGAGATAACAGAAAATACAGACAGTATTGTTGAAGATTTGTAGACAAAAAACTTCTCCGATATTAAGAAAGATGAGACAATTCCTGTCCAAAATACTCATCAAACTCCACAGAGGTAGATCCCAAAAGAAAGACACAAAGGCATGTTATAAGCAAACTTGCCAAAACTAAAGACAAAGAGAATTTTAAAGGAACATAGGGAACAAATGAATCTGCAAAAGAGAGTAAATAAGACTAAGCTCTAACTACTCAGCAGAAAACCATGCAGGCAAGAAGACAATGGGATGACATGTACAAAACCTCAAAGGAAAAAAAGAGAAAAAGAAGCCAGCCAAGACTGACATACCTATAAAATTGTTTCTCCAGACAAACTGAAGTTTAGGAAATTTACAGTATCCAAACCAAAATTACAAGAAATGCTAAAGGCAGGACTTCATTGAGAAAACCAGTAACATCCAATAACAACCCAAGATTTGAATACAGGAAATAAAAAACAGATATCAAACTAGATAGTGAAATTATAAAAATAAAGCTGAAACTCTGAAAATAGGAAAACAGTCATGTCATTATATAAAAGGTGACAACATTATAACAAAAAAGAAGGACTTAAAAAACTGAAGACATGGATCTTTCATATACAGAAAATCTCAAGGTGATACAAAGAAACAAAAGGGTGGTTTAAATTTAGAAAAAGTGGGGTAAATATTAAGGTAACTGCAAAGGAAATAAACAATCCTACACATCAAATAAAAAACATGAATTCTCAGCAAATACAAAACCAACAACAATGAAAAAAATAGAAAGAAACATATGAAGAAAAATGACTCAGCATAGAAAATTAAGTGGAAATAAGAAATTGTCAACAAAAACCACAAGAAAGCATAAAAATATAGACACTAAACTTATACCCATCTGCCGGGAGCCAGCCCCGACATCTTTTTGGGGACCCCACGGAGGGAGGGAAAGGCGTCGGCGGAGGAAATGAATTGAGAGAGACAGGAAAGAGTTTTGGAGAAAAAATGGCAGGCCCGACAAAGGTCTGTCTGTCTTTATTATTTTTATAGTTGAGGTGACATAATTTTCACCCTGCCCCCTGACCACACAGCTATTGGCTAACATAATTTTCACCCTGCCCCTGGACCACACAGCTATTGGCTAACTTGAAACCTATACCTCCTGGTCTCCTTTTTTTCATGTTAATTATTAGGGCCTATTGGATAGTGGCCCAAGACAAGTGGTCTTTTTACATATTAATCCTTAGGGCCTTCTAGGTAATGGCCCAACCTTGAGCTCAACTAGCTCTGTGCTTCAAGGTCAGGAGGTGCAGGAGGAAGAGGGCAAAATACTATCAAGGACAATATGGCCAGAAATATATCACGGGCGAAATGCCTCTGCCCCGTCACATAGACCTGTAACATTGTTCACAAAGGCCTTTGTGAGTAATGGGCATCGCCACCCATCAATAATTGTGCTGAATGTAAACGGACTACATGTACCAATAAAGACACAAAGAGTGGAAGAATGAAAAAAAAAATTCTGTCTATATACTGCCCATATGATACACACCTTAGACTTAAAGACACCAACAAACTAAAACTCAAAGGACAGAAAACTATACACACACATACATTTATGTATGTGTGTATCAAGCAAAAAATAGTAAAAGAAAAAGCAAAAGTAAATATAAATATTTGACAAAATAGACTTTAAAGTAAAATCCACAACACAGGATATGGAAAAACACTATAGGATGATTAAAGAATCAATACACCAGAAGGATGTAGTCATGTACCCAATACGTAAAACAAACTCTAACAGCATTAGAAAGAGAGAGAATAAAAAAACCTCAAAACAGTCTCATTGACAATGAATCTATTCCAAATTATAGAGAATCTATAGGATGGAGTAGAACTGTCCGATAGATTTTCCAAGGAGTGCCTGGTTGATTGAAACTGAGGGCTTTTTCATTTGCAGTGGTAGCACTTAACCGTTACACCACCAGAATGGAAAGAGAGATAGCTCTGTAATAATAGTAGGAGACTGAAACATACTACTTTTGGTGAAGCACAGAACATCTAGAAAGAAGCTCAACAAAGACATGCAAGATTTAAATACCACAATCTACCAGCCTGACCTCGTAGACATGTACAGAACACTCCACCTGGCAGCAGCCAAGTAAACTCTTTTCCAGTGTATTCTCTGGATTAGATCATGTATTAGGCCATAAAACAAGACTTAAAAAACCAAAGGAATGAGATATTGCAAAGCATCTTTTGTAGATCATAAAGCCAAAAAAAGTAGAATTCAATAAGATAAAAAGCAAGGAAAAAAATCTTAACACATGGGAACTACAAAACTATGCTTGAAAACAATTAGGTTATAGAAGACCAATACATGTAACAGAGAATACAAATATAACATTATCCACTTATGTGAAACTTATAAATGATAAAAGCCCCAAATCCATACGTTGATGAAAATGCAATCTCTTTAACAGATGATATTAGCATAACTGGATGTCCATCTGCCAAAAAAAACACACTCATATCTCACATCATGCAAAAAGAAAAACTAACTTAAAATGGATCAAAGACCTAAATCTAAAATCTAAAATGATAAAGATCATTGGAAGAAGCATAGAAACAATGCTGGGTATAAACAGAACATCAAATACTACTAACAATGCGTTAATACCAGAAGAGAAAATTGATAACTAGAAACTCCTAAAAATCAAACATTTTACGCTCATCTGAAGATTTCACTGGAAGAGTCAAACTATAACCTATAGACTGGGGAAAAAATTTGGCTACAACAGATCTGATCAGACCAGCGCCTAGTTTCCAAAATCTACATGTTTACTGCAAAACCTCAACCACAGGAAGACAAATAACTCAATTAAAAAAAGGCAAAGGATCTGAAGACTCATTTCACCAAAGAAGACACTCAGGTGGCTAACAGATACATAAGGAAATGCTCATAATCCTTAGCCATTAGAGAAATACAAATCAAAACTAAGTTGAAAGAGCACCTTGCTCCAAGACTGGCATTAATCCAGAAAACACAAAATAATAAATGTTGGAGAGTTTGTGAAGAGACTGGAACACTTCTACCATACTGATGGGTATGTCAAATTGTATAAACATTTTGGAAACTGATTTGACACTTTCTTAAAAACCCAGTAATAGAAATATCATGTGATCCGGTAATCCCACTTATCAAAATGTATCCTAGAAAAATAAGAGCTGCCACATTAAGAGTTATATGTGCAACAATGTTCATGGCATCACTGTGCACAATGGCAAAAAGACAGACTCAACCTAGGTGTCCATCAATGGATGAATGGATAAACAAACTATGGTATAGTCACACAATGGAACTTTAGGCAAAGATAAAGAACAATGGTGAATATGAGAAACATAGTGTAACTTGGAAGAATCTGGATGGCATTACATTAAATGAAATTACTCTTTTGCAAAAGGATAAATATGACATCTAGGTCAATTGGCACAACAAAATATGTTAAGAAAATGTTCTGCATCCCACTCTGATGTGTTAAAAGCAAGCAAGTGGCCATCCAAGAAGCATCAATTGGTCTCAAACCACCTGGAGCAAAGTAGAATGAAGAACATCAAAGACAGAAGGAAAGCATGAATCCAAGTGACAGAAAGGGCCACATGAACCAGACATTTATTAAATCAACATGAGACTAAATAACCAGATGGTATCTGGCTACCATCAATGTTTGCACTTAGAGGGAACTCACCAAAGAGTCTTTGAGGGAATAGGAGAAATGTGGGGTGCAAATTTCAAATTCTGGTAAAGAGACCAGACTTAATGTTCTAATGAGATTTTATGAACACCTGAGGACCTGCTCCACAGACTATCTGCTAGCCCCAAATGAATTCTATTCCCAAAGCCAGCTCTTCATGCAAAAATCAGACTTGACTAAGACATAAAATGATACTTGTGAAGAGTGTAGCTCTTAGCTGCAGTAGATATTTGAGACTACATGAGCAGCTCCTGTTTGGAGGGAAGATGAGAAGGCAGTAGACGACAAGAACTGGTTGAATGGACACAGGAAATACACAGTGGAATGTAGGAGTGTGCAGTCACATTCTAGGAAATGCAACTAGGGTCACATCACTACTTGTGTATAAAGTTTCTATGAGAAATTAACTGGAATTGTAAACTTTTAATTAAAACACAGTTTTAAAAAGTGTTTTAAAAACCTGGGAAAAGGAAAGGATTCTCAGTGTAACTAAGAAAGTGATGTTCCATTAGAGGTGCAGCTGTGAAAACATAAATGTTTGCAAAAACAAAACATACCTGGGTGTGTATGTGTTGGGACTATAAAGATGGAGGTAAAACATGATGCAGATTAATTATCTCTTTATTAGTCAGTATACCATTTAAGTTCTTGTTTTTTTAGAAAAGGTACCTCCACATGTAATGGACTAAATGAGATAGAGGTCGATTTTCCAGCTGATGGGTTGGTTTGCTCTGATACCCTGCAGGGATCAAATCTCCTTCCATTTTAGTGTGCTACCAATTCCAAAATGTGACTTCTATTTTCTTGTTTAATATGACATCATGTCCACATTTCAACATAACGTAAAGGAAAGAAAAAAAGAAGTGAAAGATTCCTAGTTTCATCACAGACATTACACAATAAGAGCTTAAGAAACTAAAAACCATGACATTTCTGGAACACATGATAGAACTCAAGTCTAAGAAAAACTGCCTCCTAAAATTTGGGAGAGATAGGTCAATGCAGGGTGTCACAACTCAAATGTGATTATGCTGACAAGGCACTGGAGCTCTAATATTATATGTTTATTCCTGTCTCTCTATACTAATTGCCATTGACTAGATTCGAACTCATGGCACCCTTGTGTGTTGTAGAGTAGAACTGTGCTGTATAGGAATTAGAAGGCTGTGACCTTTGGGAAGCGCTTTACTTACTCACTACCATCAAGTCAATTTTGATTCATTGTGACCCTGTAGACAGAGGAGAACTGCCCCATACAGTTTCCAAGAAGTGCCTGGTGAATTTGAGCAGCTGACTTTCTGGTTAGCAGTTGTAGTACTTAACCACTATACCACCAAAGCAGTTTGCCAGACCTTTGTTCTGAGGCATCTCTAGGTAGGTTTGAACTCCCAAGCTCACAGTTAGTTTGTGTCACCAAAAAATCCTATAGGCTTGTATGTTTGTTTAAATGGTAAATTTGGTAGATTACTGAGGTTATGGAGTAGCACAAGAGTGAGAAATTACTGAAAATCCCAGTCTCAGGGCATCCTTCATACTTTTGGAACTGTTATCTCCAAGAACTAAACCACCTTCTTACAGTGAATATCTGAAAAAGAGTCTCTTGTGGCTCTGGCAAGGAGAAGGGAAGAGTAATCACTGAGAAATATACTTAGAACTTTCTCTATTGCAAAAGCCTCCTCTCCAGGGACAAATAATTTATCAGAGCCGTTTTACACTTGGGGAACTTCATTTCTCTATAGACTCTTTCTAGTGTTCCTGCCTCACGTAAAAACAAAAACAAAAACCCATTGCTATCAATTCAATTGTGACTCATGACAAACCTACAGGATAGAACAGAACTGCTGCATAGAGATTCCAAGGAGCATCTTGTGGATTCAAACTGCCGACATTTTTGTTAGCAACCATTACAACACTTAACTCTGCCATCAGGGTTTCACCAGTTTTCACTTAAGGGAGAAAAAAAAAGTCATGAAAGTTTACAGCTCAGAAACACAGGCCCAATACAAGACTAAGATTTATTAATAATATCACAGAATTCCTGTGATAGTCACACGATGAGGCCTCCAGCACAGTAACAGTGGATTACAGCTGAAAATCTTTCAGAACAGAGAATTTCCCCAAACAAAAGTACTTATGGAGGGTCAGACAAGTCAAACACAAAAGGTGAGAGAAAAGCAAGGATACTAGAATTCAAAGACTGGCACTTACAGCTACAGTAAATGTTGAACACAGCCAACTCCTGACAGAGTAACAGAAATCCTCACATTAAAGGCCCATTTTGCTTAGTTACTGTTATCTGGGGTGGAAACAAGATCCAATTTTTAACAGAAAATTAGAAGACATTGAGGAATCCAGCTGTAAGCCAAAATTCTGTGTGAGCTTTCACACCTGACCAAAGGCAGTTACAAGGCTTTGCCTGGCCTCATAGAGGGAAGATACTCTCCAACACCACCAGGCCTCGTACAAAGTCCATTTCTCTTGGAGGGAAATGTAGGCATAGATGCAGCCTCTGATCAGATTTGTTAAAGGTCTTGACTGAGACACTCTTCAAGTGTCTCTACCAAGATCCTTTCATTGGGGGATCTTAGCTAAGGCACTTTTCCCAACATGACTGAATACTTTTTCACTCCTAGTTCTTTTACCTCTTCCTCATCCTGGACCCTCAGTCATATGATGGCAGCAGCTTTTTGTTGCAGGCTCCTCAGTAGTGACATAATACCTGTTCCCTGCAGTGCATGTCATCTGGCTCTCATCCAGTGCTATTTCCTGGGAGAGAATGAAAAAACTGAGGAGTTGGCATGAAATATTAGCTCATGCTTATACTATTATAGTAAAGAAATGAAACTTAGATCATTGGTTTTAATTTGGCTCTTAACTGACCACATCAACACTTGGCAGATCAACAGTAGTCCAAAGGCAAAAAGAAAACACAGACTACTTTCAGACAGCACACAGATTATGGAATTACCAAAGAGGAAATCATAAATATCTATAAATAATATGTTCTTATTACTAACAGAGAAAAGACACAAAGAACAAGAATACATGTACAACATAAGTAGAGAGATGCCAACTCTAAGGAAGAATCAGAAGAAAAATACTACAAATCAAGAACACAGTAAAATAAATGACTCTTTTGGTGGGCTTATCAGTAAACTGTACACACCATGATAAGGAAGAGAATTAATGAACTAGAAGATATGTGAATAGAACCTTTACAAGCCAAAATGAAAAAAAAAAATCATGACAAAACATTAAAAGATGCACATCAATAATTGGAATATCCCAAAGAGAGTGGAGAAAAGAACAGGATAAATGCTTGAAGTAATAATAGCATTTCAAAAACATTAATGGCACAAGATATCCTAGAGAAATCAGAGTGGACATACAAGTAGACATCTGTCCACACATTTCAGCATTATTCACAATAGCAAAAAGATAGAAACAACCTTGGATCTACTAATAAAAGGAAGAATAAGAGAGAAGGAAAAAAATCAAGGTAAAAGAATCTTTTTTCTTTTTTTTAAATTATTTGAAAGATAACTGTTAGAAGAGTGAAAAATAGATTGGGTTATTTTAACAATTACAAAGTGAAATGCCATAATGAATAGAAGGGAACACTGTATTAGAAGATTCTTCAGTACATGTGACATAGTATTGTTATTTGAGAGGAAAAAAATTTAAGATGACGTGTAATACAAATACTTAGAAAAGAAATAAAATGGAATAGGCAAGCCAAGTGCTGTCGAGTCGGCCCAGTTAAAACCTAAGAATACAGAAAGACAAGGGGCTGGAGGGAAAAAATCAATAAATACAATGAACAGAAAACCATTACAAATGTGGTAGATACTAGCTAAATCAAAGATAACTTTAAATGTGAATAGTCTAAAACCTCCCAATAAAAAGCTAACCAATATGATTTATAAACTTTAAAAATCCATTGTTGACAATGAGTCCACTTTAAATACATAGCTTTAGATTAAAAAGAAAGAGATAAGAAAAGGTATACCATGCTAGCTGTAGTTAAAAGAAAGCAAGCTAGAGTAGCTATATTAACTTTAGATAATGCAGACTGGTAGAAAGAAACATTACATATTGATAGAAAGATCAGTTCTCCAAAAAAAAAAAAGCAATCCTAAATGTGCATGCAGCTAACAAAGAAGCATAGAAATACATGAAGAAATCACAGATACAATTGAAAGTAGATACAGACAAATTCACTATTATAGTTGGAGACTTTAAGAGTCCTCTGCCAGCAACTGATAAAGCAGTGGCAAAATCAGTGACAATCTAGTTAAATTGAAATACATTATCAATTAAGTGAATGCAATAGCCATTTTGAAAATACTTCATTCCACAATAGAGTACACATTATCTTAGAGCATCTAGGAAAATTTAACAAGACAGAACACATAGCAGGCCATAAAACAAAATAAATTTAGAAGAATAAAAATCATTTAAAATATGTACTCAGACCACAGTGGAATTAAAATAGAAATCAATAAGAGAAAAATAGCTGGAAAATCTCAAATATTTGGAAATTAAATAAAGTATTCCTAAATAACACATAAGTCAAAGAAGATGTTTTAGAAATTTCTGAAGTATTTTATAGTAAAGTAAGATAAAAGTATAAATTATCAAAATTTGAGGGATGAAGAGCAAGAAGTGCTTAGAGGAAAATTTATAGCATTAAGTGCATAAATTAAAGAAGAAACATCTAAAATCTATTACCCATGTTTCTAACTTCATGACTAGATAAACAAGAATAATTTAAGCCTAAGTCAAACAAAAATAAATAATAAAAATTAAATCAGAAGTCAATGAAGTTCAAAATAGGAGAACAATAGAGAAAATTAAGAAAATCAAGTCTGATTTTTTGAAAAGATAAATAAATTTGATAAACATTTAGCCAGGTTAGTGGGAAAAAAAAAACCCAAAAACAGATAAACAAACAAAAACAAAGATAAAATTAATGATAAAAAAAGTGAAAGTGGGCTTAGGAGGGAGATCAATTTTAAGTAGTGATTCAACCCATGAACATAAAAATTATAATAAACTGGTGCTAGTCACAATTTTGGAGCTCTGGTGTGGTAGTGGTTAAGCACTAGTTACTTAACAAAAGGTTGCTTGAATCTCCCAACTACTCCTTGGAAACCATGTAGGGCAGTTCTATTCTGTTCTATAGGGTAATCCAGAGTCAGAATTGACTCAAATGCAATGGGTTTGGTTTGGGGTTAGTAACAATTCTATGTCAACCAATTTAATAACTTACATATAACAAACTCTTTGAAAGAAACAAACTACCAAAACTAACACGAGAAGAAATACATAATCTGAATAGGACTATATCTCTATTAAAGAAATCCAATCAATAATTAATAATCTTCAAAGAAAGAAATCACTGGGCCCAGATGGTTTCACTAGTCCAGAAAAAGTAGAGGTGATACTTCTTGAGTCATTCTGTAAAGCCAGTATTACCTCTGCAGCCAAGCCAAATGAAGATCTTGCAGGAAAGGATAACTACACTCTAATACCTTACATGAGCATATATTAACAAATCAAACCTAATAGTTTATACAGATAATTGCACATGATTACCAAATGACATTTATAACAACTATGCTAGGCTGACTCAACATTAGAAAATCAACAAAGGTAATCCACCACATCTGCAAATTACACACACAAAAAATCATATGATTGTATCAACTGATGCAGGAAAATTATCTGACCAGATGTACAACTTTCACAATTAAAAAAAAAAAGAAGGAAAGAAAACAAATAAAGAACTATCAACAACCATGAATGTCATGGATTGAATTGTGTCCCCCCAAAATGTGTGTAGTCATTTGGTTGGGCCATGATTCCTGGCATTGTGTGATGTTCCTATATGTTGTAAATTCTGCCTCTGTAATGTTATTGAGGGAGGACAGGTGGCAGTTGTGTTGGTGGTATAGGACTCAGTGTGTAAAGATTATATTGTGCCCAAGGCAATATCTTGAGACACAAAATAAAGAAGATAGAAGAGAGATTTGGGAGACCTCATACCATCAAGAAAGCAGTTCCAGGAGCAGAGAACATTCATTGAAACAAGGGTCCTCTTGCCTCAGAAGCTCCCAGTCCCAGGGAAGATTGACAACAAGGATCTTCCTTCAAGGCCAACAGAGAAAGACATTACCTGGAGCTTATGCTCTGAATTTAGTCTTGTAACCTATTGACTGCGGCAGAATAAGTTTCTCTTTGTTAAACCCATTGACTTGTGGTATTTCTGTTATAACAGCAGTGGAGGAAATCTTGGTGGTGTAGTGATTAAGTGCTATGACTGCTAACCATAAGGTCCCCCTGGTGCTCCTTGGAAACTATATAGGTGAGCTATACTCTCTCCTATAGTTGGAATCAACTCACTGGCAATGGGTTTGGTGTTCTTTGGCTTTACAGCACTAGATGGCTATGACAGTGGAGTGGAACTTCTTCAGTGTGATTAAAAAAAAGTCTACAAGAGGAGGCGGAGTCAAGATGGCAGACTAAGCGCACGTCTCCTTATATTCCTCTGGAAACCAAGACCTGAACTGATAATCAAACGGAGCCTTCTGATCCCCTAATCAGCCCCAGGACACGGCACAGGGCTGTTACTTTGGACTTCATACTACTGAGCGACAAACCTCCTCTCTTATGCTGACTCCTGTGCCTGGCTATCCCTGGCTCTCACGAACTGAAGTTAAACACACTATTTTGACTTTTTTTTTTCCTGTGTCTTGGCCGGTGGGTGGAGTTGGGTCTTGCCTAGCAGCTAGACTCAGACACACTGCTGGGGGGACAGGCAGGCGAAATTCCCATATTTTGAGAGCCAGGCTTGGGACTCTGTTAATCTAGCCACTTTGAGCCTGTCATTTTATATCTGCTTCAGCAGCGTTTGTACGGAGTTTCGCAGTCAGTGTGCGGGATGCCATGTTGGATACAGAGATTATAGTGAGACCTCATTCTTAGCCTTGGAGCCGGTGCCTGCAAACAGGACAGTGCTTCTCCGACAGAAAAGCAGTAATTTACCTAGTGCCACCTGCTTTGGGGGTCCTGCAACAGAATCAGAGGAATCACTACCTCTCAGCACCTTTAGCCCTTCTGTCTGCTGCCTGTGTGGAGGGCTCCATCTTGGATACGGTGACCACAGCTGGACCTAATTCTTACCTTGGGAGCCGGAGTCTGCCCACAGGAGAACGCTTTTCTATCAGGAAAACAGTGTTGTCTAAGGCTAGGCCCTGTCAGCAGAGGGCAACAGGGCAGTAGCATTGCAGTATTCTGAACTAGTTTGTATCATTTAGGGTTGGATATAGTGGCAATTACATTGCCAGTTGAGAAGAGGGACCTCTACACCTGAAAACCTAACTGACTTGTGAAGTGGTGAGATACCTTTTGCTTTACATTTTAAGACAGCATAGAGAAACATCTGCAGTCCATCCTCACAGTACCTCTTCCAGCCTCTACATACTCCCATGGGTCCCAAAAAGCAACAGACACTTGTAGCACACAAGAAATCAGCCATGGCTTCAGAAAGCTCCCAAATAAAACAACCAAGGAGTTTTCCAGATGAAGAAACTTTTACGAAAGCATCAGAAAGTGAATACAAAATGATTATATACAGAGCCCTTCTGGACCTTATACAAAATGCAGCAGAACAAAATGAAAAATTAAGCAACATGTTCGATCAGATGGAACACCAGTACTCTGGAATTCAACAGATCGAGAACAAAATCAAAGACATAGAAACGTCCATGTAAAGCCAATAAAACAGAATGGAACAAATGGAACAAAGAATTTCTGACTTGGAATACAGAGTTACTGATGCCAGCATCTATGAGAAGAAATCAGAAAAAAGAAATAAGAAAAATGAAGAAACATTAAGAAGCATGTGGGACTCTATTAAGAGGAACAACCTTCGATTAACTGGAGTCCCTGAACAGGGTGAGACATCTGAGACCACAGAGAGTATCGTTGCTGAGCTGCTGAAAGAAAACTTCACAGAAATCATGAAGGAAGAGAATATAGACATCTCAGATGCATATCACATGCCACCTAATATAAATCTCAAAAGAAATACTCCAAGACATACGATAATCAAGTTTAACAAAATGAAACATACGCAGCAACTTTTAAAGGCAGCAAGACTCAAAGCAAAGCTAACATTCAGGGGGAAACCCTGTAGGCTTTCGTCAGAATTCTCAGCAGAAACCATGCTGGCACGGAGACAATGGTATGACACATTCAAACCCGTGAAGGAGAAGACCTTCCAACCAAGAATTATATATACTGAAAAACTATCTTACAAATATGAAAATGAAATTAAGACATTCCCAGATAAACAGAAACTCAGAGACCTTGTAAAAACCAAACCCAAACTACAAGAAATACTGAAAGAAGTTCTTGGCTTTGGCTTAGAAGAACAAAACCGCTAACTTTATATTTTAGAACGACACACTACTCAAAACTCTACTCAGTTAGGGAAGGCTCCAAAGTCAATCAATGCTTTAATACTGAAAGAAGCAATCCAGTGATCATCATGAAAACTATGGTGCCATCACATTAAAATGAGGGATATACTACAGTCGTTATAGTCCTTCCAGATGGAGAGGAAGATGACAAGACTGGCAGTAATTAAAATGGGGTTTATATATACTTTATTAAGGAGGATCATAGGGGCAGCTCTAAAGCACAACAAAGATGTATCATACCATTTCAAGAAATGTAATACAGATTCTCAACAACTACAAAACCAGCTCTGAAAAAGGTGAAAAATCCACTCACAAAAAGGAATGTCTCAGAACAGTCTAATAAGAACAACAGAGAAAACATCAACACAAAAATACACGTATCACAATGGCAGCAGTAAACACATACCTATGAATAATTACATTGAATGTGAATGGACTGAATGCTCCTGTAAAGAGACACCGAGTGACATCTTGGATCAAAAGACATGACCCATCCATATGTTGTCTACAAGAAACTCATTTGAGACCTAAAGATAGGAACAAACTGAAAATTAAAGGATGGAAGACTATATATCAAGCTAACAATGAACAAAGAAGAGCAGAGGTGGCAATTCTAACCTCAGACAAAATCAATTTTAATGTCAAATCCACCATAGTGGACAAAGATGGACACTATTTGTTCCTGAAAGATTCAGTACACAGGCAAGACTTAACTATATTAAATATTTATGCACCTAATATCAGAGCACCTAAATATGTCGAGAAAACACTGACTACACTCAAAAGAGAGTTAGATGACTCCACAATAATAGTGAGAGACTTCAACACTCCACTCTCAATACTGGACAGGTCATCTAGAAAAAAGCTCAGTAAAGATATAGAAGACCTCACTGCTACAATTAACCAGCTAAACCTCATTGATATATGCAGAACTTTCCAGCCATCAGCAGATAACTACACCTTCTTCTCCAGTGCACATGGAACATTCTCCAGAATTGACCATGTGTTAGGACATAATAATATTCTCAACAAAATCCATACCAATGAATTACTGCAAAGCATCTTCTCAGATCATAAAGCCATAAAAGTTGAAATCAATAGCAGAAAAAACATAGATAGAAAGTGGAACTCTTGGAAACTGAACAACATCTTGCTCAAAAAAACATGGGTTATAGAAGAAATCAAGGATGAAATAAAGAAATTCATGGATTCCAATGACAATGAAAATGTTTCCTACCAGAACCTATGGGATACAGCCAAAGCAGTGCTCAGAGGTCTGTTTATCTCCATAAATGCACACATCTGGAAGGAAAAAAGAAACCAAATCAAGGAACAATCTAATAAGGAAGTCTGGAAGGAAGAAAGAAACCAAATCAAGGAACTAACCCTACAGCTTGAACAAGTAGAGAGAGACCAACAGAGGAACCCCCCAAGCAACAGAAGAAACAAGATCATAAAGATTAGAGCAGAGCTAAATGAATTAGAGGATAGAAAAACAACTGAAAAAACTGAAAAGACCAAAAGCTGGTGTTTTGAAAAGATCAACAAAATTGATAAACCACTGGCTAAAATTACTAAAAAAAAGCAGGAACCCAAATTAGAAATGAGAGGGAAGTTGTCACCACAGATACATCAGAAATCAAAAATATCATAACAGAATACTATGAAAGACTGTACTGTAACAAATTTGAAAACCTAGCGGAAATGGAGAAATTCCTTGACTCATACCACCTACCCAAATTATCACAACGTGAAGCAGAACAACTTAATAAACCCATCACGAAGGAAGAGATTGAAAAGGTCATCAAAACACTGCCAACCAAAAAAAGCCTGGGCCCAGATGGCTTCACTGCAGAATTCTACTAAGCATTTAGAGAAGAATTATCTCCAGTACTACTGAGACTATTTCACAGTATAGAAAGGAATGGAGTACTCCCAAACTTATTCTATGAAGCCAGCATAACCCTGATACCAAAGCCAGGGAAAAATCCAACAAAGAAGAACTACAGACTGATATCACTCATCAATCTAGATGCAAAAATCTTCAACAAAATTCTTGCCAATAGAATACAACAACACACCAATTTGGATTCATGTCATGGATGCAAAGCTGGTTCAACATCAAAAAAACAATGTGATGAACCACATAAATAGCACAAAAAATAAGAATCACCTGATTTTGTCCATTCATGCAGAAAAGGCATTTGATAAAGTCCAACACTCATTCATGCTAAAAACTCTTAGCAAAATAGGCATAGACGGCAAATTCCTCAACACAATAAGGGCCGTTTATACAAAGCCAATTGCCCACGTCATCCTGAATGGAGAGAGACTGAAAGACTTTCC
Organism: Heterohyrax brucei; assembly: GCA_028571685.1. NCBI lineage: Eukaryota > Metazoa > Chordata > Mammalia > Hyracoidea > Procaviidae > Heterohyrax > Heterohyrax brucei. The sequence goes on from CM053158.1 coordinate 86,598,468, forward strand.
CTTGAGATCAGGAGCTAGACACGAATGCCCACTGTCACCTCTCCTATTCAACATTGTACTAGAAATTCTAGCCAGAGCAATTAGACAAGACCAAGAAATAAAGGAACTTCATACCACCAAGAAAGCAGGACTGAGAGCAGTGCACGTCCCTTGAACCCAAGGTTCCTGTGCTGAGATGCTCTCCTTGAATTTGGGCTTGGCCTACCGGACACTTACAAGTTCTTTTATTGAGTGGACTTGCAACTTTTTAATGGATTTGTGGCTTACAGGACTGTGACAATAAAAATTTCTCTTCATGAATCCTCAAAAATACTCAAAGTATTTTTTGTTGGAGTAGTACCACGCGTCTAAGACACCAACTGAGGTATTTCAACAAATGGATGCAGGCCTAGAAGCACTCACTCTTTTACGGGAAGAAATTTAGAAGACAGCTACTTGGTTAGTCAATTGGAAGAGATCTATATGTGTACCTATTCGGAAGAACGGTGACACAACAAAACATGGAAATTATTGAATAATATCATTAACATCACTTGTAAGTAAAATTTTATTGAATATCTTCCAAAAGCACTTGCAGCAGTACATCAAAAAGGAAGTACTAGAAATTTAAGCCCAATTCAGAAGAGAACAGGGAAGAAGAAATATTATTACTGATGTCAGATGATTCATGGCTGACAACAGAAAACTAGAAAGATGTTTGACTATTCAAAGATATTTGACTGTGAATCACAAGACATTATGGATATCACTGTGAAGTATACGAATTCCAGAACACTTAATCGTGTTCATGAGAAGCCTTTGCTTGCAGCAAGAGATAGTCATCTCAACAGAACAAGGGGATGCTGCATGGTTTAAAGTTAAGGAAAGTGTGGATGTTTTGTTCTCTCATAATACTTATTCAGTCTGTATGCTGAGCAAACAATACAATATACTGGATTATATGAAGAAGAATGGGCTTCAGGACTGGAGGAGGACTAATAATCTTCTACAAGCAGATGACAAAACCTTGCTTGCCAAAAGTGAAGAGGACTTGAAGCACTTAGCAACAAAGATCAACGACTGCAGTATTCATTATGGACTATGCCTCAATATATATATATAGCCACAACGGGGCCATCATAGTAAATGGAGAAAAGATGGAAATTGTGAAGGATTTAATTTTATGTGGATCCACAATCATGCCAGGGAAGCAACAGTTAGGAAGTCAAATGACAACTTGCATTGAGCAAATCTGATGCAAAAGACCTCTTTAAAGTGTTCAAAAACCAAAGATGTTACTTTAAGATGTGCCTAATCCAAGCCATGGTGTTTTGAGTTGCCTTATATGCATGTGAAATCTGGAAAATGAATTAAGAAGACCAACAAGGAATCAATGCTTTTTAATTACAGTGTTGGTGAAGAATACTGACTATACCAAAGACTGCCAGAAGAAAAAACTGTTTTGGGAGAAGCACAGCCAATATACCAGTGAGAAATGAGGATGGTGAGACTTGTCTCAGATTATCTGGACACGTTATTAGGATTGACCAGTACTGGAAAAGAACATGATGCTGGGTAAAAGCATCATGTGTTCAGTAAAAAAGAAAAAGATCTTCAAAGTATAGCTACAGAGTTACTGCAACAATGGGCTCAGGCATGACTGTGAGGTTGACGCAAGACTGGGCAGTACTTCTTTCTGTTGTATGTAGGATCACTATGCATTGGAATCTACTTGATGTCACCTGAAAACAATTAGTACATCATTTTAGTAGGCAGTGCTGATTCAGTAATAGAATTATTCCCTTCCTGTCCAATGTGTCATGAGTACACCCACACCTGTCTGTCACTGGAGGCTGGCACATTGCTACAGTACTAAACTGGCTTCAGAGGACCTTCCAGACTAAGACAGACTAGCAACAAATGTCTCATGATCTACTTTGGAGAAACCATCCAGTGAAAACCCTGTTATCACAATGGTCCCTTCTCATCAGTACATAGGGTTACCATGAGTCAGGAACTGATCCTAGGGCAGCTTACAACAGAGAGAACATCATTATTAATTAGAGTGTACAACTAGACACTTTGCAAGTTTTGGAACAGGTAAGATTGTCCTTTTACCACTACTATTCAGCATTGTACCAGAAGTTTCATTACTTTACTAAAAGGTTATACACGTTGTTATTAGGTATTGTTGAGTAGGTTCTGACTCATCGCAACTCTATGAACAACAAAATGAAACACGGCCGGGTCTTGTGCCATGTCTACAATTGTTTTTATGCTTAAGCCCATTGTTGTAGCCGCTGTGTCAATCCATCTCATCAAAGGTCTTTCTCTTTTTCCTGACCCAACACTCTACAAAGCATGATGCACTTGTCTGGGGACTGATTCTTCCTGACAACATGTCCAAAGTACGTAAGACTCAGTCTTGCCATCTCTGCTTCCAAGGAACACTCTGTATTTTTTTCCAGAACAGATCTGTTTGTTCTTTTGGGGCCTATGGTACATTCAACATTGTTTTCCAACACTTCTTTTATCTTCCTTGTTCATTGTTCAGGTTTGCATGTGTATGATTTGACTGAAAATATCATGGTTTGAGTTAGGTTCACTTTAGTCTTCAAGGTGACATTTTTACTTTTCAGTACTTCAAAGAGATGCTTTGCTGCAGATTTTCCCAATGCAATATGTCTTTTGATTACTTGACTGCCACTTCCCTGGGCATTGATTGTGGACCCAGGTAAAATCAAATCCTTGACAATTTTTCTCCATTTTTAGCACGCTGATTATTGGTCAAGTTGTGAGGATTTTTGTTTTCTTGATGTTGAGGTGCAATCCATACTGAAGGCTGTGGTTCTTGATCCTCATCAGTAAGTGTTTCAAATCTTCTTCACTTTCAGCAAGTAAGGAGGTGCCATATGGGTGATGTAACTGTTAATGAGTCATCCTACAAGTCTGATGCCTTGTTCTTCTTTGTAGAATCCAACTTCCTGGATTATTTGCTAGGCATACAGATTGAAAAGGTACGGTGAAAGGACACAACTCTGACATACACCTTTCCTGACTTTAAACCATGTAGTGTCCTTTTGTTCTGTTCCCCAGACTGCCTCCTGATGCATATACAGACTCCTTAAGAGCACAGTTAAATGTCCTGGAATTCCCATTCTCCACAATGTTAGCCGTAATTTATTATGATCCACACAGTCAAATGCCTTTGCATAGCCAGTGAAACACAGGTAAACATCCTTCTGGTATTCTCTGCTTTTAGCCAAGATCTACCCAACATCAGCAATGATATCCCTGATTCCACATCCTCTTCTGAATACAGGTTGAATTACTGGCAGTTTATTGTCAATGTACTGTTGCAGTTGCTTTTGAATGATCTTGAGCAAAATTTTACTTGTATGTGACATTGTCATGGGTTGAATTGTGTCCCTCCAAAAATATGTGTAGCCATGTGACTGGGACATGATTCCCAGTATCTTGTGACTGTCCTCCATTTTGTGGTTTCACTAGACTGTATGTTAAAGGTTTCGGGTGGGGCTGTAAATTGCTGCATTGTATTACTTCCCTGCTCTGCTGTAAAGGGAGTTTCCCTGGAGCATGGCTTGCCCCCCACCCTTAATCCTTTCAGCCTGCAAGAGATAAAAGGGAAGAGAAGCAAGGAGAATTGGGAACCTTGTTATCATCAAGAAAGCAGCACCAGGAGAACAGCGTATCCTTGAGACCTGAGGCTCCTGCGCCAAGACACTCCCTGGACAAAGACTGATGCAATACAAGACTTTCCTCCAGAGCCAACAAGGGGAAAGCCTTCCCCTGGAGCAGACACCTTTGCAACCTACCGGACTGTGTAAGAATAAAACTTCCTTTGTTAAAGCCATCAACTCTGTGGTATTTCTGTTAGAGCAGCCCTAGCTGACTAAAACAGACATTAATGATATTTTTTGGTAATTGCAGCATTCTGTTGGATCACCTTTCTTTGGAATGGGCATAAATATGGATCTCTTTCAGTCACTTGGCCACGTAGCTGTCCTCCAGATTTCTTGGCATAGATGAGTGGCACTTCAGTGCTGCATCTGTTTGTTGAAATATCACAATTGCTATTCCATCAATTTGTGGAGTCTTGTCTTTTTGCCATGCCTTCAGTGAAGCTTCAACCTCTTCCTTCAGTAACCTTGGTTCCTGATCATATGTTACCTCTTCAAATGGCTGAATACTGGCCAGTTCTTTCTGGTGTAATGACTCAGTGCATTTCTTCCATCTTCTTTTGATGCTCCCTCAGTCTTTTAATATTTTCTCTATAGAATACTTCACTATTACAACTGGAAACTGAATTTTTTTTTCAGTTCTTTCACCTTGAGAAATGCAGAACGTGCTTTTCTCTTCTGGTTTTCCATTTCCAGCTCTTTGTACATGTCATTATACTACTTTATTTTGTCTTCTCGGTTGCTCCCTTAAATCTTATGTTTAGGTCTTTTACTTTGCCATTCCTTCATTTTGCTTTAGCTGCTCAGTGTTCAAGAGCAAGTTTCAGAGTCTCTTCTGATATCCAAATTGGTCTTTATTTCCTATCTTTTTAATGACTTCCTGCTGTCTTCATGGATGATGTCTTTGATGTCATTGCACAGTTCTTCTGGTCTTCAATCACTAATGGTCAAACACATCAAATCTCTTCTTGAGGTGGTCTTTAACCTCAGTGGTGATATACTCAAGGTTATATTTTAGTTCTCATGGACTTATTCTAATTTTCTTCAGTTTCAGTTTGAATCTGTATATGAGCGGTTGATGACCTGTACCACAATCAGCAACTCATCTTATTCTGACTGCTGACGTGGAGATTTTCCATGGTCTTTTTTCCACAGAGGTAGTCAATTTGGTTCTTGTGTATTCCATCTGGTGAAGTACAGTCATCCGTTGTGTTGGTTAAAGAGGATGTTTGCAATGAAGAAGTCGTTAGTCTTATAAAATGCTATCATCTCATCTTCAGCACTATTTCTATCGCTAAGGCCTTATTTCCGTATCTACCGATGCTTCTTCCTTGTTTCCAACTTTTGCATTTCAGTCACCTATATCTATTAATGCATCCTGATTACACGTTCCATCAATTTCAGACTGCAGAAGTTGGTAAAAATCTTCAGTCTCTTCATCTTTGGCCTTAGAGGTTGACACAGAAATTTGAATAACAGTTGTATTAATTGGCCTTTCTTGTAGGTCATATTAGGAACTAAGAAGTAAAATCATCTTTTTCACAGATTACATGATGAGGAAGTTCCTTAAAATAATAAATAAATAGACATTAAAATTAAAAAATTCCTAGAACTTTGCGAGCATGGCCCCTGGCCCTGATGCTGCCTTTGCCCAAAATCATAATGAAGGTCCACTCTTCAGACACGAATGGATTGGACTTGGCGATGCAGAGTGACCATATATTGGATGCACTTTATGGTTCTACACATCTATAGGATATCATCCTGCTGACCTCTGGCTGGAGGAAGGAGAGTGGGTGGAGAGGAGGGGAAAGGAGACTGTTAGGAGGATGAAATATGTATGGAGCAGAGAGGAATAGTGTACTGTCATCGGACAGGGAGGGCAGTGGAAGCTGCATATAGGTGGGCATGTAAATTTGTACGGGAATGTATGTTTTCACTCAGTCATATTAAATTAAAAAAAAAAGACAAAAAAAAATCCTGGAACTAATATGTGAGTATCGAAGTTTACACTATACAAGGTTAATAATCGAAAGTCAGTTCTTATCCTACATACTACAAATAAAAAATAAGAACTTGCAATTAAAAAGGGAAAATACCATTTACAAATCACCAAAAAGAAAATACTTAGGTAAAAATTTAATCAAATATGTGCAGGGTGTATATGCAGAAGACTACAAAAGTATGGATGAAAAATACCAAGAACTCTTAAATGAATAGAGAGGCAGCCAATATTCATGTTTTCGATTACCCCGTATTATGAAGATGCCAATTGCCTTCAAATTCTACAGATTCAGTACAATCCCAATAAAATTTCATCAAATTTGGTAGCTACTGACAGATTCTGAAGTTTATGCGGAAAGGTAGAAGACATATGTTAGTCAACACAATACGAAATAGAACAAAGCTGAAGCCTTTTACTAGTTGATTTCAAGGCTCACTATAAAGCTAAAACAATTAAGACTGTGTGGTGTTGGTGAAAATAATTGATACATTGATTAGAACAGAAAACCCCAAAGCAGAACTATACAAATATAGTCAACTGCACTTTGACAAAAATGAGAAGGAAAAAATATTGCCTTTTCAAAAAAATAATGCTGGAATCATTGGAAGCTCATATGCAAAAAGATGAACTAAGACACATATGTTAAAACTTTTGTAAAAATTAATTCAAAATGGATAATATACCTAAACGTATAGTGCTAGCCTACAAAACATCTAGAAGCAATCAAAAATTGTCATTTATACAACTAAGATCTCTTAAATTCTGTCAAGAGAATGAAAAGACAAGGCACATGAAGACATGGTCCCTGAACTCTCTGTTAGTCCAGAATTGAAAGCATTCCCAAAGCCATCTCTTCGACCACAGGTTGAACTAGACTTTAAGACATAAAATGATACTGCAGAAGACTGTGCTCCTCTGCTTAAGTAGATACATAAGGTTAACTGGGCAGCTGTTGTCCACAGGTGAGATGAAAAGGCTGAGGGAGACAGAAATAGGTTGAATGTACAAGGGTAATAAAGAGGGAAAGGAGGAGTGTACTGTCACAGGGCAGGGAGAGAAGCTAAAGTTACATAGCAGTGTATGGCAAAACAGTCTTCTGATAAAGACTTGTGTCAAAAATACACAAAATCATCCGAAAGCTCAACAATTAGAAATCAGTTTAATTTTTTTAAAGGGCAAAAGATCTGAATAGACACCTCACCAGAGAAGATACACAAATGACAAATAATTTTATGATAAGGTGTGCAAATGTCTTAGACATCTAGTATTGCTGTAAGAGAAATACCACAGGTAGATGGCTTTAGCAAAGGTAAGTTTATTTTCTCAAAATATGGTAGGCTACAAGCCCGTATTCAGAGTGTCAGCTTCAGGGAAAAGCTTTCTCTGCGGGCTCTGGAGGAAGGTCCTTTTCCGCAGTTCTAGTTTGGTTTGAAAATAACTCAGCACAGGAACCTCAAGTCTAAACAATGAGCTCTGCTCCTGGCACTGTTTTCTTGGTGGTATGAGATCTTGTGTCTCTCTGCTTGCTTATCTTTTATGTCTCAAGAGAGATTGACTTTAAGATACTATCCAATCTTTTAGACCTCTCTTGAGACATAAAAGAGAAGCATTTGCTCCTTAAGTCTTTGATGTCTTTCATTCTCTTCCCCTCCAGGTGGCTTGGGACCAATTGATGCTATTTAGATAGCCACTTACTAGCTTTTGAGACCCCAGACTTCACTCAGCAGAGTGGGATGCAGAATATTTTTGTAAAAAAGTTGCTATGCCAATCTTCCTAGATGTCCCAGAGCTGTGTTTTTTTTTTTTAACTTAAGAAATAATGAGGCTACAAATAAGCAAGAGAATGAGGCTAGAATGATCCACGTGATAAGGGATTAGAATTGAAGACATAGCACAAATTAATACTTTGCTTAAACTGGATACAGATGATTATATGAGGTCTGGCAAGTAAGTTTGTGAACTCATTGTAGAAAAATTGGTACATACCTCATTTCTGTATATCACTATGGCCACCTTTGAAGCACACCCCTTGGGAAGCTGTGCACTGATGCCAGTGCCTAGTCCACTCTTCAAAGCAATTTTGGAACTCTTATTCTGGAATGGCCATCAGAGCTGTTGTATTACCCTTGGCGTGCTAAATATCATTAAAAAATGCTTTCCTTTCAATATTTCTTTTGTCTTCAGGCAAAGAAAAATGTCATTAGGGGACAGATCAGGTGAATAGGGAGGGTGCTCCAATATGGCTATTTATTTACTGGCTGAAAAATCCCTCACAGTAACTATACAATTAAGTTTGTGAACTAGCCACCATGCTGCAATGTGCAATAGCCATTCCAGAAAGAGTTCCAAAATCGCTTTGAAGTGTGAACTAGGACCTGGTGTGGATGCACAGCTCCAAAGGGAAGTATGTCAAAGGGTGATAGTAGTGACATTCAGCAGTGAGTTATGTAGCACTTAAAACAAGTTTGCAGACTTAATTGACTGTCTTCACTTATAGAGATGTTAATGTTAGGTGTCATCAAGTTGATTCTCACTCAGAGCAACTCTAGATACAACAGAAAGAAACACCCCCCAGTCCTGGGCCACGCTCACAATTATTGGTATGCTTGAATCCATTGTTGAGCCATTATTTCAATTCACTATGTTGAGGGTCTTTCCCTTTTCCCCGACCTGCTGCTTTACCAACTATGATGTCCTTCTCCAGGGACTCATCCCTCCTGATAACACATCCAAAGTATGTGAGATGTAGTCTCACCCTTCTTGCTTCTAAGGAGCATTCTGGCTATATTTCTTCCAAGACAAATTTATTCTTTGGACAGTCCATGGTCTGTTCAATATTCTTTGTCAACACAGCACTTCAAATGCATCAATTCTTCTTTGGTCTGTTATTCATTAGACAGTTTTGCATGTGTATGTGGCAATTTAAAACATTATGGCTTGCATTAGATACACCTTAGTCTTCAATATCACATCTTTACTTTTCAACAATTTAAAGAGGTCTCAGACCAAACATTTATCCAATACAATTTCTTCAGAATAAAAAATGACCCTGAAATTTGTGTTGGGATTGTATTGTATGTGTAGATTGCTCTTGGTAAAACAATCCATGAGCAAGGTAGATTTCTCCACATATCTAAGTCCGTTGTAATTTTCTCTATATACGGCTCTTACTCCTCTGGTAAGATTTATTCCTAGGTATTTTACATTCCTGGGAGCTTCCGTAAATGGTACTGATTTGATGATTTCCTCTTCGATGTTCTCTTTGTTGGTGTAAAGCAGTCCCACTGGTTTATTTATGTTTGTCTTACATCTTAACAGTTTGCTGAACTCTTCTATTAGTTCCAGTAGTTTATTTATGGATTCTTTAGGGCTTACTATGTATACGGTCATATGATCCACAAATAGGGATTTTTTTTAATCTCTTCTTTACCGATGCAGTTGCCCTTTATTTCTTTGTCTTGTTTGATAGCTCTCGCTAGAACCTCTAGCACGATGTTGAGTAGAAGTGGTGACAGTGGGCATCTTTTCCTAGTGCACATTCTCTGGGGTAATTCTTTCAGTCTCTCTCCGTTAAGGGAAATGTAGGTGGTTTGCTTTACATAGATACCCCTTACTGAATTGAGGAATTTCTCTTTTATTCCTATTTTGCTGGTAATTTTTAGCATGAAGGGGTATTGGACTTTGTCAAAGCCTTTTCTGCCTCAGCTGACAAAATCAGGTGAGTCTTATACTTTGTGTTATTTATGTGGCTGATCACATCTGTTGTTCTTCTGAACAAGCCCTGCGTCCCTGGTATGATCCCAACTTGGTCATGATCAATTATTATTATTATTTTTTTTGTACCTTGTTAAATTCTATCGGCTAGGATTTTATTGAAGATTTTTACATCTACATTCATGAGTGATATTGGTCTTTTTCTTTTTTTCTGGGTGGAATTTTCCATGGCTTTAGTATCAGGGTTATGCTGGCTTTGTAGAATGAATTTGAGAGTACTCCATCACTTTCTCTGCTGTGAAATAGTCTCAGAAGTATTAAAGTTAACTCCTCTCTAAAAGTTTGGTAAAATTCTCTGGTGAAGCCATCTGGGCCAGGGCTTTTTTTGGTTGGTAGTTTTTTGACAGCTTTTTCAATTTCTTCCTTTGTTACATTTACTAAGTTGTTCTGCTTCTCTTTGTAATAATTTTGGTAGCTGATATGAGTCTAGAAATTTGTCCATTTCCTCTAGGTTTTCAAGTTTGTTAGATTACAGTCTTTAGTAGTTTTCCATTATGAAATTTTTACTTCATTTGGGTCTGTTGTGACATCTCCCATCTCATTTCTTATTCAGCTTATTTGTTTCCTGTTTTTATTTTGTAAGTTTAGCCAATGGTTTATCAATTTCATTGATCTTTAAAAAAACAGCTTTATGTTGTGCTAACTCTTTCAGTTGTTTTTCTAGTCTCTAATTCATTTAGTTCTGCTCTAATCTTTTTTTAAAAATTTTTTTTATTTAATATGACTGATTGAAAATGTACATTCCCATAATAATTTACATGCCCGCCTATATGCAGCTTCCACTGCTCTCCCTGTCCAGTGACAGCAAACTATTGCTCTCTGCTCCATACATGTCTCATCCTCCCTTCTTGTGGTGCATGAGGAGTTCCTTTGTTGTTCTTCTACTTTTCCAGGTTGTAGGGTTAATTCCTTGACTTGTTATCTTCCTGGATTCTGGATGTACACATTTATAGAGATAAATTGACTTCTGAACACTGCTTTTGCTGTATCCCACAGGTTCTGGTAAGATTTTCATTCTCAGTTGATTCCATGAATTGTTTTAGTGCATCTTTGATTTCTTCTATAACCCATGAATTTTTAAGCAAGGTGTTGTTCAGTTTCCATGAGTCCAAATTTCTTTCCATGTCTTTTCTACTACTGATTTCAACTTTTATGGCTTTGTGGTCTGAGATGATGCCTGCAGTAAATTCAATGGTTGGGATTGTGTTGAGTCTTGCTATATGACCTAATACATGGTCTATTTTAGAGAACGTTCCATGTGCAGTAGAAAAGAAGGTGTACTTATTTGTTGTTGAATTGTATATGTTGATGAGGCCTAGTTTGTTGATTGTAGCAGCAAGATCTTCTGTATCTTTACTGGCTTTTTTTTTCCTGGATGATCTGTCCATTACTGAAAGTGGGATGTTGAAGTCTCTTACTATTATTGTGGAATGACCTATCTCATACTTCAGTGTCATCAGTGTTTGTTAGATGTATTTAGATACTCTGCTATTAGGTGCATAAATATTCAATATTATTATGTCCTACTTATGTATTGAACCCTTAAGCAATAAATAGTGACAATCCTTGTCCATGATGGTAGATTTTACATTGAAATCTATTTTATCTGAGATTAGTATTGCCATTCCTGCTCTTCTTTGCATGTTGTTAGCTGGGTATATATCTTCCACCCTTTGCTTTTTCAGTTTGTTCATATCTTTTTGTCTAAGGTGTGTATCCTGTAAGCAACATATAGATGGATCATGTTTTTTGATCCATGCTGTTACTCTCTGTCTCTTTATTAGAGCATTCAATCCATCTACATTCAGTGTAATTATTGGTAAGTATGTGTTTAGTGCTATCATTTTGGTGCCATTATTTTTGAGTTACTGATCATTTCTTTTTCCTCTTAACATTCTTTTCTGGGTTTTTCTTTATGGGCTCACTTTTCATCCTTTTCATTGCTGGCTTTGTGTCTGTTGAGACTCCTGTATTATGCTATTTTGCTTTGATGTGTATCATTGTTAGTTTGCTTTGTGGCTACCACTTTACTCCTACTTAATGTTCCAAGTTTAAAACAATCTTTAACTTCTGTATCTCCCTAACTTCCTGTCCATCTGAAAGGTTTATAACTACTATATTGTATCTCTTTTTGTAGTGTGATGATGTCATAGTTTTCATGTTAAGATTTCTGGTTCCCTACTTTTAACATTTTAGTTTTGACTGTGACTTCCCTAACTGAGTAGGACTCTGGATGCTGTATCCTGAATTGCATCCTTAAATATACAGCTGATGGTATTGTTTTTCTAAATGAAGAGCTTCTTTCAGTACTTTCTGTAGTTTTGGTTTGGTTTTTGCAAAATCTCTAAGCTTTTGTTTATCTGAGAATATCTTAATTTCACCATCACATGTGAGAGACAATTTTGAAGAATATATAATCCTTGGTTGGAAGTTTTTCTCCTTCGGGGCTTTGTATGTGTCATCCCGCTGCCTTCTTGTCAACATGGTTTCTGCCAAGAAATCAGAGGACAGCCTACAGGGCTTCCCTTTGTACGTTAGTTTTGGTTTAAGCCTAGCTGCCTTTAACAGCCTCTCTTTATGTTTCATTTTATTAAGCTGGATTATAATGTGTTTGGTGTCTTTATTTTGGGGTCTGCCTTTTATCATGTTGACTAAGCATCTTGAATATCTATGTTCTCTTCTTTCATGATGTCAGGGGAGTGTTCTGTCAGCAACTCTTCAACAATTCTCTCTTTATTTCCTGCCATCCCTCCTTGTTCAGGAATTTCAATTATTTGTAGATTATTCCTCTTCATAGAGTCCCACATGCTCCTTAATGTTTCTTCCTTTTTCTTGTTTCTTTTCTCTGATTCCTCCTCATAAATTCTGGTGTCAGTTGCTTTATCTTCAGTTTCACTAATTTTGCATTCTATTTCCAGAGTCCTGCTCTTTTGGTGTTGGATTGAATTGTGTAACTCTGTAATTTTATTATTAATCTGCTGAACTTCAGATCATTGATGTCATAGCAGTTCATATAGCTTGATTCATTTTTCATTTTGTTCTCCTGCATTTTGTTTAATGTACAGACAGGTAGTATACATGATTCTTTTATATTCCACCTGTGGTAATTTTGGAAAGACTTGTTCATCTGGAAGGTTTTTTGATTACTTTTGAGTTTTCTGGAGCCGTGGTGGTCTGCTTCTTTAAATGGCTAGAATTGATTATTTTCTTCACACCATCAAGAAGCAGTTCAATTTCTCTGGTGAACAGGAGCTGTGACATAACTCTCATAAGGCAGTGAATAAAAGCACTGCTATATTTGGTCACCAGCTTCCCCTGCATTCTCTAGGTGGAGCTGACTTATGTATACCTTCTCTGGCAATGTAGGACACTGTCAAGTCCTGTGATGCTGCTCATCTGGGTGGCTGTCCCCCACTGGGCCCTCAGGGGTGGCAGGCCCATCCTCCTGGTTTTTAATGATGGCAAGCTACTTGTGCTGACTCTCTGGATTCATGCCATTTGAGACTATGGTGTAGTTTAGGGAAGGGAGGGGAGAGGGATGAAACCACGCTCGGCCATCAGGGACCACTGTGTTCTCTAGATATGCTTGTCTTCAAAACTATTTTTCTTCTGAGTAAGGCGCTGTCCAGAGGCAGCTGAAAGCAATCAGGCCCTCTGGGATGGCAGATTCTACTTCCTGGCTGGCAAAGACGGCATCCTACTTATGGAGTCTCTGGAGGGCCGTCTTCAGACACTATGACATGGCTTAAAGAAGGGAGGGGTTAGGGCACCACTATACACAGCTGCCAGCTGTCAGTTGCCACTGCATTGGCTAGTTATGATTGTTTTAAAAACAACTTTTCTTCTGGGAGAAGCACTATCCAGACAGGCACTGTTTCTCAGCACAGGAATTAGCCCCAGGTGAGCCCTCTGGTGTGGCTGATTCTGCCTTTCAGCTGATGAAGATGGCATCCCACCTGAACCACTTCTCCTGCAGTGAGTCACCAGTATCTATGGCACAGCTCAGAGAAGAGAGACGGAAGGGGTTACTGGCTCCCTTGGTCAGCAGCCACTGCTGGGTTCTCTATATGAGGCTGTCCCACGCACAGTCTCTCTACTGCAGGATATGCTGTTTACTCAGACATTGCAGTCAGCACAGTAACTGGCCTGTGCCAGGCTCTCAAACTTGGCAGTTCCATTCTTAGCCTCCTTGTTAACAAAAAAAAGCATCTGTGCCTGTAATCCTCTCAGCTGATGCACTGGCAGAAGCAGGACTCAGTGTTCTACTGTCTTGTCTCCAACAGGTAGTTTTACCCCTTTCTGTTGCCCAGTCCAGTCTCATAACACTATTTCTGATATTGGGGCTCCAGAATGTCTACACTACTCTGTTCAATTATTTTTCTGGGATTTAGTTCTCAGAGGGAATCAAGGAGATATGTGTCTAGTCTGCCATCTTGGCCCAGGCCCACCCCCCCACCAGTATACTCACAATGTAATTTCTTTACTGCTACTTTAAAGGATGTTGATTTTGGATTCAAGGACAATGAAATCCTGACAGCTTCAATCTTTTCTCCATTTATCATGATGTTGCTTTAAGTCCAGCTGTAAATATTTTTGTTTTCTTTATGTTGGGGTATAATCCATACCGAAAGCTATAGTTTTTAATATTCTTCAGTAAGTTTTTCAACTCCTCTTCACTTTCAGCAAGCTACATTAATTCGTTTGTGTAGGTTTTTAGTCTTCCTCCAATCTTGATACCCCATTCTTCTTCATATAGTTCAGCTTCTCTGATTATTTGGTCAGCATACAATTTGAATAAGAATGGTAAATGTATACAATTCTGATGCATACCTCTGTTAACTTTAAACCATGTAGTATTCCCTTGTTGTGTTCGAACTACTACTTTTTGATCTATGTACAGGTTCCTCATGAACACAATTAATTGTCCTATGATTCCCATTCTTCACAATGTTTATAGATAATTTGTTATGATCCACACAGTTGAATTCCTTTGCAATCAATAAATTTCAGGTAAATATCTTTCTGGTATTCTCTGCTTTCAGTTATAATCCATCTCATATCAGCAATGATATCTTTAGTTCCACATCCTCTTCTCAATCTAGCTTGAATTTCTGGGAATTCTCTGTCCATGTACTACTGCAGCTGTTTTGAATGATCTTCAGCAAAATGTGAGTGTTATATTGATAATACTATTCAATAACTTTCTTATTTGGTTGGATCACCTTTCTTGGAAATAGTTTTGAACATGGATCTCTTCTAGTCTGTTGGCCAGGTTTATGTACTGCAAATTTCTTGGACAAATATATATAGATCTGCATGTACTTGTATACATACGGATTTAAGTGTGTGTATAACTTACACATTTCTTTGCTCTGTCAGCTGAGAGGGCCTAGATGTAAATGCACACCAGTTGTAATGAGCACAACTAGTACCCAGTTTCTACTTTTTTATATTCTCCAATAAAAGAAGAAGAGTTCCTTGGAATAACAGTTACAGTATTGTAAGAAGCAATATTAAAGATGATGATATTAAAGGGAGGAAACACTAAAAAAACTGTAGAGTTGAATGTTACAGGTACACAGGAGCCAACAGAAAGAACTCTTAATGTTCAAAACTGTAACAATTTGAGCAATAGAATATTTTGGTACAAAATAGAAATCCATGAGTTGAAACACATATAAATAAATGACAGAGAGGATAAGAAAATGAGGAAAATCAGACAAATCCCTTGCGTAGAAAGATTCCAAAAAATTGTGTACCTAATCTGCCTTAAACAAGATGGAGCTCAATCTTTAAGTATAGACTGTACACAACGAATTTCTTCCAAAGGACACAGTATGGATAGGGGCAACAAGCAACTTTGTAGTAGACAAACACAAGAAATTTTATTTACAGCCAACTGATAAAATTTAATAAAACATGGATAAATCATATTGGTAAATACCATTGATGCTATGAGAAATGCATTTTACCTCTTTGTTCCTCTTCCTAAAAATTACAACCGCAGTTTAATCATGAGAAAAACAGCAGACAATACCCATAGAAAGTTATTCTACAAAGTAGCTGAATACTCCTGAAAACCACCACAGTTATCAGCAAGAGTAAATAACTAAGAAATTCTCACAAGTAAATAGCTTAAGGAAAAATATAATGTGACTGTGTTAATTTTTATAATGTAAAATTAAATATAATGTGATGTCCTACCTGGACTCCTGGAAGAAAAACAACAGTAACTAAAGAAATAAGGAAATCTGAGTACAACATGATATTCTGTTAATAACAATGGAGCAACATTTATAAATTGTAACCAGTGTAGCATAATGACACTAACTGTAGAACACTGGGTATAGGGGATTGAGAACTCTGTACTCTTTTAACTACTTTCTTTAAATCCAGAACTGTACTGAAATAAGAGTTTACTTTAAAGATAGGGAGAGACTAATTCACTGAAAATATAAAATTAAAAAAAGTGAATTACATATCATATTCCTGTAGTAGCATGATCCAAAAATTGCTCATATTTTTTTCTGCTCATAGTTTATTGTCTAGCCCTTCGTCATTTGGAATTACCTCATGTAAGTAAAAAGAGAGAAAGAAGGGAGGGAAGAAGGAAGGAGTGAAGAATGTAGGAAAGAAGGAAGAAGAGACAGAGCAAATGAAAGAAAAGAAAGGACAGAAGACAGAAAAAGGGAAAACTGGGTTGAATTTTGGAGAAAATCTGTAGTCTTTTTCATAATCCCATTAGATTTATTTTTGTACTGAAAGTATTCATACAAAACAGGAAACTCAAAAGGACCAGAATTTTGGTGGATAAGGAAACTATAAAACTCAAACAGAAAAGCATCATTAAGGAATACACTATTGAATCTCCTAGATAAAAACTAGCTAATCATCCATCATGTTTAGAAAAATATGGCAATGTGAAAGGCAGCATTCTTCTAGAAGCCAAATGAGAATAGAGAGTGGGTGATCTCTGAGTATCTCTTTACATAGTAGTTGTACATTTCTCTGTGGCGAGGATTGGGGAGAGACCCAAAGTGTTATAGAACCACATCAGTTAATGACAAAGTCTTGAAGAAACACACAGAAATACTGGGGATTGTTGATGGAGAGTTCCAATTAGGGAATTCCCACTGCTTTAAACTCAACTGAAGTAAGCTTAATTAGGGAAAATGAATCCCCAAACTCTTCCAATTATGATGACTACCTTCTCTCTCATTCTGTCTCTCTCTCTCTCACACACACACACATTACATTTGGTGAAATTGGGAATGGAGGAGTTAATGGCAAATGAGTTCTAAATTCAAATCGTGGTAAAGTGAGATGACAAAGACTGTGTCTATTAAGACCATCTTGGTTAACTAAATACAGCTTAGGTGAGAACTGGGAGTACAGGCTGGTTAAGAAACCGATCAAAGCAAGTGTAGTACAAGTCACAGCATGAGGCTACTATCAGGATCAAGTAAAGATTTGAGAGATATAATCTAGCAATCAGATTTTCCTGAGGAGAAGTTTCAAGATTGTGGTTGGTCAAGGAGTTAGGATGGAGGCTAATAGAAGCTCAATGTCTCCAACTTCTAATCAACCAGAGTAGGTCTACTTTATATATCAATAGTGGTGATCTCTGTACAACTTCACTTGAAGAAAAGTGGTTCTATTGCCTTTTATAAGTTAGAAAGTAACTGAAAAAAGGTGCAGTCATAAGCAATTTCTGAAGAGATCTGATGTTTGACCATATTAGAATTCAATTCAATGTTTATTGCTATTTTTGTCAGAATGTACTGGGATGCAGAAATATGATTGGGCTTGAAGTGACTTGAGCACTCTTCTTCATCCTGCATTCATTCAGTTGGTATCTATAGTCACTTTTATTACTTTTTGTTTGTTTTCCACTATATTATGGAGTCAAGAATTCTTTCTTAATCTTCCAATCAGTAAAATTCGGATGGTTGTATCTTCTAGACAAATATAAGTCTCAATTTCCTGGAATACAGTTGACTTATGTTTGCATTTAAGAGGATGGGGAATGTTAAGTAAACATGCTGTTCTTTCTCATCTTCAATATTAACCTAGAAATTGCAAATTCATAAGTCTATTCACTTTTGTAAATGGACATAGCAAAAGGCATAGTGTTTGTGGCAAAACACACAGATTATCATATACTGTTTGTTAACATCACTGTGTCAAACAAACAAGACGTATGTAGGAGAATTAGATATGTCACTGAATCTCTGTTATAGAAAATGTACTCAATGGAGAGTCTTCCTTCATTGGGTCAGAGATAAGAAGGTTGCTTTACTGGAACACTTCAACTGATTTAGGCTGCGCTGTTAAGAAGGTGATGGTAAGCAATTTATTGCAGGAGATGGTGGTTGAGAAAGAAAGGGTCAAGGCATTAACTGTGCTTGATAGTGTCAAAGCAGTGCTGGAAAACATGACATTTGGAGGCTAAAATATGGAGGACCAAAATCAGATAGGAGGAACAGGAAGGGTGATCAGGTCTAGGGAGTTCACAATTTCTTATCAAGTAATGCCAGCATACAAACATAGAATGTAAGTTTGAATTACAGTACCCTAAATGAGAAGAGGAAACCTTGGTGTCATAGTGGTTAAGTACTATGACTACCAAACCAAAAGGCTGGCAGACACTCCTTGGAAACTCTATGAGGCAATTATAATCTGTCCTATAGGGTTGCAATGATGGCTGTGAACCAAAATTATGCTATATGTAAAAAAGGAGAGGAAATTTGTTGCTAAACCAGGAACTATATCAACAAAATATCAACAGGATTCTAAGTGTCAATGCAGCTAAAATAAGGCAGAATGTAGACTTGGAAAATATTGTCTTATACATGCTTCTACAACTAAAAAGAATAGTGAAAAGCAAAACATAAAAATCATGAGGCTAATAGGGAAGAATTTTAAATGACAGAGAAAGGTATAATTCGATTTTGTCATTCGCAGTCTGTGTTCTCATAGATCAGAATCCTTAGAACTCCCTACCTCTTTGCTGCTGTTGTTAGATTCCATCTAGTAGGTTCTGATAATAGTGACACGATGTACAAGTGGTTCTGCATCATCCTCAAAATCATTGTTATGCAGGAGAGCCGACTATTACAGCCACTGTGTCAATCCATCTTGCCCTGTATTGCTTCAGTATCAATGGAAAACAGTTCTTCTGTGTAGACCATGTTACCAACCAAGTGGCTGAAGGCAGTAATATTCTGGTAATGTACTTTCTGGTACTCATGTGGCTATGGAAAAATCACACAGTGACTATGGACTTGCAGCCACCTATTTTCCAGGCAGAATAGAAAAGCAGCAACAAACCATGAAGGAAAACTTCTAGAGTTTTTAAGTGAAAAGGAGTTAGCAAGAACTTAATCAGAAGAGAAAGTATTGAATAGGAAGTTTGAGAGAAACTTGGTTCAGGGCTGTCACACACAAATATTAGTTTTATTTTATCTTAGATGATTTAAAAGTCCATTCTCTTGCTTAGTTTTTCCCTCCAAAAAAAGGATTCTACTTCCCACAAAGTATAATGTAGAGCAGAATAACATGTGTAAAAGAAAATGGGACTCTTGTGGCAAATAATCACTATACAAATCTAGATTTTAGTGGCTGTAATACATATGATTTCTGTTATTGACAAATGTTTAGATGTTGGTGATATTTTAAGGACTGAATTTTTTGTTGTTGGTAGCAGTCTACATAATATTTAATATTTTGGTAATTTTGAATTTCAGTTAAACTTTTCATTAATGACTGAAACAATTGATTCTGACTTATTTTTCTTGATTCAAAAATACAACCAGAGCATTTTTAATAAAAATCATCTAACATTATTATAAGACTTTGTTCATTCCATCATAGTTTATTGCCATACAGCCAGTGCTGTAAATCAATTTTTAGAAAATTTTAACTCTGAGTCTGAAAGTGAATGTAGTAAAATAACTTTCAATATTCTTTTAACTTTTATCCTTGCACATTCTATTTGATAGAGATTGGGCATTTCACTACTTCTTTCAGTCTAAATTCCTTAATTCACACTAACTGAGAAGAGAGATGGAATCTGTTTGAAGTAAGCCTACATAATTGTGGTTTTCAGTGTGAGTCTACATCCAGGTGAGTGTGTTGAGGTGAGTGTGACATAGCTGCATACCTGTCAGTAGGACTGTGTCTGTTGAATTAACATCTTAGCTGTATTCTCTGAACATAGTGATTTAATAATTTTTGAAGTCCAGTGTCTTTAATTATTCTTTATACTACCAATTAAGTTCATGAACTTATCCTACGAAAAGTGCTACACAATTCATTGCTGAGTATCTCTACAGTCACCTTCAAAGTACTCCTCTTGGGAAGCTATACACCAGTGATAGAATCTAGTCTAACCTTCAAAGCAGTTTCGGAACTCCTTTTCTGGAATGACCATCAGAGCTGTCATTGTGTTATCCTGAATATCATTGAAATGTCTTCCTTACAATATTTTCTTTATCTTTAGGGAAAGAAAAAAGCCACTGGGGGCCAGATCAGGTGAGCAGGAAGGGTGTCCAGTACAGTTGTTTACTGGTTAAAAACTCCCTCATAGATGACTATACAGTTAAGTTTATGAAATTGCCACCTTGCCACTGTGCACAGTGACCATTCCAGAAAGAGTTCCAAAATTGCTTTCAAGGATGGACGAGGCACTGGCATCAGTGCATAGCTTCCCAAGGGGAATAGTTCAAAGGTGATCATAATGATATTCAGCAATGAGGTAGGTAGCACTTAACGATTAAGTTTATGGACTTGTCAGACCTTGTAAGACCACTATTATAAGGACTTAAGAAACAAACCTTTTTTTTTTTTTTGTTGGCAGCTATAGCACTTAATCACTATGCCACCAGAGTTTACACACACACACCAGTCCTGACAATTCTACAAAGAAAGTTAACAAACATATTTAATAAGTTAAATAAAGGACAACACAGTCTCAGTAAAAACAGAATCTGAAAAAACAAAACAAATGGAAAAAAATCCACAAACAAAAGAATTCTGCGCGAGAGAGTAAGAGGAATGAATAAAATGTCAGCAGTGTAAAAAGCAAAAGCATTACAAAATGACAGCCATAAACTCACCACATCAATAGTTACACTGAAAGAAAATGATCTAAATTCACCCATAAAGAGACAAAGAATAACAGAATGAGTTGGGGAAAAAAAAAACCCAGAGTCCAACAATATATTGTCTACAAGAGACACACCTTACAAACAAGGTTGTACATTTTATAAAAACAAAAAGGTAGAAGAAAATATATCAAACAACTACCCAAAAGGAATGACAATACCAATTTCATACAAAGTAGACTTAAAAAAAATCCACCATTAAAGAAAAAAATGACAGTATATGATTAAAGGACAAACCATCATGAAGCTATAGCCACAATAAACATCTATACACCATATGACAAAGCTCCAAAATATATAAACTCTAACAGCATTGAAAAGAGAAATTAATAATTCCACAGTAATGGTAGGAGATGTCAACATACCACACTGTTGGTTAGGTCAGAACACCTAGAAAGAAACTCAGTGAAGTTACCAAAACAATTAAAGGGTACAATCAGCCAACTTTACCTCATAGACATGTATAGAACAAACACTCCTGCTCACATGCAAAGTACACTTCCTTTTGAATGTGCAAGGAATGTTCTCCAGATATACAACATTTTAGGCCACAGAGCACCCCTCAAGAAAATCAAAAACAATGAAATAATACAAAGTATCTTCTCTGACCACAATGCCATCAAAGTGAAAAATAAGAACAGGAAAAGAAAGGGAAAAAAAATTGATTACATAGCCAAGCCAAGTGCTGTTGAGTCGGATCCAACTCATGGTGACCCTAGGGGCCAGATTACCTAGAGACTCAGTAAACATCCTACTTAAAGACCACTGTGTAAAGAAGAAATCAGAGATGGAATAATAAAAAAAATAAATCCTCAAATAGAGTGAGATTGAAAACACATCATACCAAAACGTCTGGGACACAACACAGAGAGTGCTCAAATGTCCATTTACAGCAATAGATGCACACGGCAACAAACCACCAGCCAAACTAAAAAAAGAAAATAGGACGGTACTTAGAAACTCCAATAAGAAATGAAATAGGGGAGACAACAACAGATCAAAATGAAATAAAAAGGGCCATGACATGGTATTATGAAAAAAATACACTCCAAATGATTTGAAAAGCTAGAGGAAATGGAAAAATTTTGAGGAAAATACTACCTACCCAAACTACCAGGGCATGCAGCTGAACAGACCCATAAGAGGAAAAGTCATTGAAAACAGATAAAAAAAAGTCGGGGAGGGGGCTGAGTCAAGATGGTGGACTAAACACATATCTCCCTAAACCCCTCTGGAAACCAAGATCTGAACTTATAATTAAATGGAGCCTTACGGACACCTAGTAAGACCTGGGACGCAGCATAGTGCTGTTATTTTGGATTTCATACCACTGAACTTGGCTTGACGACCACTGAACTCAAAAACTCCTCTTTTTCGCTGACCCTACTCTTGGCATGCACTGGCTTGCACAGACCAAAGATGACCTAGAGAAACAACTGCAGTTCATCATCACAGCATTTCTCCCAGCTTCTGTTGACTCACATGATGCCCCAAAAGCAACAAACTCTGGAAAAAAACATACCCAAGAAATCACCCATTGCTTCAGAAGGCACCCCAAAGAAAGCACCACAGAACTTCCCAGACTAAGAAGCTTTTCTGAAACTATTGGAGGCAGAATATGAAAGGATAACATATAGAGCCCTCCTAGATCTTATACAAAATGCAGCAGAGCAAAATGAAAGATTAAGCAAGCTGTTTGATCTGATGGAACACCAGTACTCTGAAATCCAACAGATCAAGAACAAAATCAAAGACATAGAAACTTTGATTCAAAGCCAAGAAAACATAATGAAACAAATGGAAAATATACTTTCTGATTTGGAACACAGAGTTACTGACTCCAGCATCAATGAGGAGATATCAGAGAAAAGAAACACTAACAATGAAGAAGAATTAAGAATCATGTAGGACTCTATTAAGAGAAAAAAATCTATGACTAATTGGAGTTCCTGAAGAAGGCAAGACACCTGAGAACACAGAGAGTATTGTGGATGAACTATTTACAGAAAACTTCCCAGAAAATATGAAAAAAGAGAATATAGATGTCCAAGATACATATTGGATGCCACTCAATATAGATCTCAAAAGAAAGACCCCAAGACATATTCTAATCAAGCTTAACAAAATGAAACGTAAGCAAAATCTCTTAAAGGCAGCAAGACTCAAAGCAAAGCTTGCATTCAGAGGGAAACCCTGTAGGCTTTCATCAGATTCTCAGCAGAAGCAACGCTGACACAGAGACAGAAGCATGACACAGTCAAAGCTTTGAAGGAGAAGAATGTCCGACCAAGAATTATATATCCTGCAAAACTATCTTTCAGATATGAAAATGCAATTAAGACACTCACAGATAAACAGAAACTCAGAGACTTTGTAAAAACCAAACCAAAGCTACAAGAAATACTGAATCTCTTGGGTTTGGCTTATAAGGAAAAAACCACTAGGTGTATATTTTAGAAGCAATTACAGGACCCATCACCTAGAATCCTACTCAGTTGGGGAGGCTACAAACTCAATCAAAGCTATAACAGTGAAAGAAATAATCCAGTGATTATATCGCAAAAACTATGATGTCATCATATTAAAAAAGGGATGCACTACAATTGTTACAGTCCTTCCAGATGGAGAGGAAGTTGATAAGCATGGTAGTAACTGGAATTGGGTTTATATATAGTTTATTAAGGAGGATCTAGGAGCAGTTGTAAAGCACAATAAAGATGCAATATATCAGATCAAGAAATGTGATAACATGCGTCTCAACAACCACAAAACCAACCCTGAAAAAGGTGAAAAAATCAAATGTCAAAGAAGAATGTCCCAGAACAGATTAATAAGAACGATAGAGAAAACAGTGACACAAAAATAAAGATATCACAATGGCAGCACTGAACACATACCTATCAATAATTACGTCAAATGTAAATGGACTGAATGTTCCAGTAAAGAGACATCGAGTGACATCTTGGATCAAAAGACACGACCTGTCCGTATTTTGCCTACAAGAAACTCACCTTAGACTTAAAGATAGGAATTAACTGAAAATTAAAGGATGGAAAAATATATATCAAGTCAACAATGAAAAAAGAAGAGCAGGTGTGGCAATTTTAATCTCAGATAAAATCGATTTTAGTGTAAAATCCACCATCGTGGACAAGAAGGAACACTATTGCTGAAAGGTTCAAAACACAAGCAGGACTTAAAAATATTAAATATTTATGCACCTGATATTAGAGCACCTAAATATATTAAAGAAATGCTGACTACACTAAAAAATGAGATAGATCACTCCACAATAATAGTGGGAGACTTTAACATTCCACTCTCAGTATTGGGTAGATCATCTAGAACAAAGCTCAATAAAGATACAGAAGACTTTATTGCCATAATTAACCAACTAGACCTCATCGATGTATACATAACTTTCTGCCCATCAGAGGACAACCTTATTCTCCAGTGCACATGGAACGTTCTCCAGAATAGATCATGCGTAAGGACGTAAAGTTATTCTCAACAAGATTCATACCATTGAATTAATGTAATGCACCTTCTGAGACCATAAAGGACTACAAGTCAAAATCAATAGGAGAAAAAACATAGATAGAAAGTGGAACTCATGGAAACTGAACAATATCGTTCTCAAAAACCCATGGGTTATAGAAGAAATCAAGGATGAAATAAAGAAATTCATCGATTTCAATGAGAATGAAATGACTTCCTACCAGATCTATGGGACACAGCCAAAGCAGTGCTCAGAGCTTGGTTTATTTCCATAAATGCATACATCTGGAAGGAAGAAAGGAAAACAAACCAAAGAACTAACCCTACAGCTTGAACAAGTAGAGAGAGAACAACAGAGGAACCCTTCGGGCACCAGAAGAAAACAGATCGTAAATATTAGAGCAAAACTAAATGAATTAGAAACTAGCAGAACAATTGAAAAAATTGAAAAGACTAAAAGCTGTTTTTTTTGAAAAGATCAACAAAATTGACAAACCATGGCTAAACTTACTAAAGAAAAACAGGAAAGGCAACAAATAACCCAAATTAGAAATGAGAGGGGAGTGGTCACCACAGATCCAACAGAAATCAAAAATATCGTAACAGAATACTACGAAAGTCTCTAACCGATTTGAAAACAGAGAGAAAGTGGACAAATTGCTAGATTCATATCACCTACCAAAATTATCGCAAGGTGAAGTAGACCAACTTAATAAATCTATCATAAAGGAAGAGATTGAAAAAGTCATCAAAACACAACCAAGCAAAAACAGCCTGGGCCCAGGTAGCTTCACTGCAGAATTCTACCAAGCTTTTAGAGAAGAGTTATCTGCAATTGTACTGAGACTATTTCAAGTATAGAAAGGGATGGAATACCCCCAAACTCATTCTATGAAGCCAGCATAACCCTGGTACCAAAGTAAGGGAAAGACCCAGCTAAAAATGAGAATACAGACCAATATCACTCATGAATCTTGATGCAAAAATTTTCAACAAAATTCTTGCCAAAATAACTCATCATGGCCAAGTTGGAATCACACCGGGGATACAAGGCTGGTTCAACATCAGAAAAACAATGTGATAACCACATAAATACCACAAAAGATGAGAATCACCTGATTTTGTCTATTGATACAGAAAAGGCATTTGATAAAGTCCAACACCGATTCATGCTAAAAACTCTAAGCAAAATAGGAATAGATGGCCAATTCCTCAATGCAATAAGGGCTATTTATACAAAGCTAACTGTCTATGTCATCATGAATGGAGACAGATTGAAGAAGTTTCCCTTGAGAACAGAAAGTAGACAAGGATGCCTACTCTCACCTCTCTTATTCAACATTGTACTAGAAAAAAGTTCTAGCCAGAACAATTAGACAAGCCCAAGAAATAAAGAGCATCTGCATTAGCAAAGAAGAACTAAAAATCTCCATATTTGCAGATGATATGATTGTATACGCATAGAATCCTAAAGAATCCATAAGTAAACTACTCAAACTCATAGAAGAGTTCAGCAGTCTCAGGATACAAGATAAACATAAGTAAATCAGTAGGATAGATTTATACCAACAATGAGATTATTAATGAAAAAAGCATCAAATCAATACCATTTACCATAGCCCCTAAGAAGATAAAGTACCTAGGAATAAATCTAACCAGGGAAATAACAGACCTTTACAAAGAGAAACTAAGAGAGACTTACATAAATGGAGAAACCTACGCTGCTCACGAATAGGAAGACTTAACATTGTGAAAATGTCTATTTTACCCAAAGCAATCTATTCATATAATGCAATTGCAATACAAATTCCAGTGACATTTTTTTAATGAGATGGAGAAAGAAATCACCAACTTCTTTTGGAAAGGGAAGAAGACCCAGATAGGTAAAACACTACTGAAGAAGAAGAAGATACTGGGAGGCCTCTCATTACCCGACTTCAGAACCTATTACACTGCCACAGTGGTCAAAACAGCCTGGTACTGGTACAAAAAGAGACAGATAGATCAATGGGACAGAATCAAGACCCCAAAGATGACACCATCTTTTTATGAACAGCTAATATTCGACAAGGACCCTAAGACATTAAACTGGGGTAAAAACAATCTCTTCAACAAATGGTGCTGGTAAAATCGGATGTACATCTGCAAAAAACTGAAACAAGATCCACATCTTACACCTTATACCAAAACCAACTCAAACTGGATAAAAGACCTAAATATCAAATGTAAAATGATATAGCTCATCCAAGAAAAGGTAGGAACAACAATGGAAGTTTTAATACAAAACATAGACAGACTTCAAAATCTGTCAAACAAACCGCAATCAACAGAAAAGAAAATAGATAAATGAGAACTATTAAGAATGAAACACTTTTCCTCATCCAAAGACTTTAGTAGTAGACTTAAAAGGCCACCTAGAGAATGGGAAAAAATATTGGCAACTCTATGTCAACCTATGCCTGATCTCCATAATCTACAAGGTACTACAAAATATCAATAAGAAAAAGATAAATCATCCAATTAACTGGTGGGCAGAGGAGACATCTCTAAAGAGAAGATTCAGGCCGCCAAGAAACACATGCAGACATGCTGCTGATCATTAGCTATTAAAGAAGTTCAAATCAAAATGACAATGAGATACCATCTCATCCTGACAAGGTTGGCCATGTACCAGCAAAGCAACAAATGTTGGAGAGGCTGTGGAGAAACTGGAACTCTCCTACACTGTTGGTGGGATTGTAAAAATGGTCCAATCTGGTGCTTCCTTAAAAAGCTGGATATAGACACACCATTTGACCCAGTAATTCCACTGCTCAGAATGTATCCTACAGAATCAAGGCCATTCACACCAACTGATGCGTGTACACGAATGTTTATCGCAGCACAGTCCGCAATAGCAAAAAGATGGAATCAACCCAGATGCCCAACAACAGACAAATGGATAGGTAAACTATGGTATATGTACTCATTGAAACACTATGCAGTGATAAAGAACAGCAATGATAGCAGGAAACATCTCTTAACCTAGTTTCAACTGGAGGACATTATGTTGAGTGAAAGTAGTCAGCGACAAAAGGACAAATATTGTATGAGACCCCTATGACAAGAACTTAAAAACAGACTCATGCATAGAAGAAAAGAGTCTTTGATGGCTGCAAGGGTAGGGAAGGAGGAAGTACGATGGGGGGAGGGTTTAGGTTAGATAGTTGATAGAAATTTAGTTGGGTTAAATTTGAGACAGCACTGTAAGAAAGAAGACCAATATTAACTGGACTTCAACATAACATGAGTACTCCTCCCATCTTAACCCAATATTGCATGGACGGAGTAACAGGGGTGGGGGCTGGGGATCATGCTCTCAGGGGAAATTAAGGCCAATTGGCACAACTAGCATTTGACTAAGAGAGCCTTCTGCATCCCACATTGGTGAGTGGCATCTGCAGTCTTAAAAGCTGCCAAGCTGCCATCTGAGGGTACAGCAAATGGTCCCAACTCAGCAGGAACGGATGATCACTAAGGACCAAAATCACATGAGGGAAAAAGAAACCAGAAGCCAGAGAGACCCATGTGAGTGGGTGACTACATCAACTTGTGACTGGAAGAACCAGATGGTGCCCGGCCACTAACAGGGATAACCATGATGGAGCTCACAAAGTTGAGTCTCACTGGCAACACAAGAATGAAAAAGCGTGCACCCTGAGATCTCCACTAAAAGACTACAATTGATGATCCAGGAGCCTCAGAATTCCCCTGGGAGCATGGCCCCTGGCCCTGATGATGCCCCTGTCAATAAATCATAATAGAGGTCAACTCTTTGCAGGAATGGATTGGACTTGGTGACACAGAGTGACCACATCATGTGTGCACTTTATGATTCTATACATGTATGGAATTTCATCCTGCTGACCTCTTACTGGAGGAAGGAGAGTGAGTGGAGAGGAGGGGATAGAAGAGTATTGGGAGGATAAGACATGCACAGAGCAGAGTTGAAGAGTGTGCTGTCACCGGGCAGGGAGAGCAATGGGAGCTGCATATAGATGGACATTCAAATTTATATGGGAATGCGTATTTTCATTCAATCATAATTTTAAAAAAAAGAAAATGAAAAAAAAAAATCCTAGCAAAATAAAGCTGTGGCCCAAATGACTTCACTGGAGAATTCTACCAAATATTCAAAGAGCCTACACCAGTGCTACTCAGATTATTAGGGAACATAGAAAAGGAAGCGACACTTCCTAATTCATTCTGTGAAACCAGTGTGACCCTGATAACAAAAGCAGGCCAAAGCTCCCCAAAAAGAAAATTTGAGGCAAATGTCTGCTGTGAATATGATGCAAAACATGTCAATAAAATTCTAGCTAATAGAATTCAGCATCATAGATGTGTATGTGTATGTGTATGTATATATGTATATATACACACACACATACACATACTGTGAAACACTGCCTGGTCCTGCACCCTGCCAACTATCCTTGTTATGCTTGAGCCCACTGCAACAACCAATCTGTCAGTCCATCTTGTTGAGTGTCTTCCTCTTTTTGCTGACCCTCTACTTTAAAAAGCATGATGCCCTTCTCCAGGGATGATCTCTCCCAGTAACATGTTCAAAGCATTTGAGATGTACTGCAAGCCATTATGCTAAGTGAAATTAGTCTGTTGAAAATAGACAAATATGAGGACTACCAACTAAGCCAGAGAACTTATCCTAGAAAAAGTGCTACATACCTCATTGCTGAATATCATCTTTGAAGTACTCCCCTTGGGAAGCTATATGCCAACAGCAGTGCCTAGTCCACCCTTCAAAGCAATTTTGGAACATGTTTTCTGGAATGGCCATCAGAGCTCTTGTCATGCTACCCACGATGTCCTAAATGTTATCAAAATGTTTTTCTTTCAATATTTCCTTTATCTTTATGTAAAGAAAAAAGTATTGGGGCCAGATCAGGTGAGCAGGGAGGGTGTTCCAATACAGTTATTTGTTTACTGGCTAAAAACTCCCTCATTGAGAATCATACAATTAAGTACATGAACTTGTCATCTTGTCTCTATGTACAGTGGCCATCCCAGAAAGAGTTTCAGAATTACTTTGAAGAGTGGCCTAGGAGCTGGCATTGGGGCCTTCCCAAGGGGAATACTTCCCAAGGGGACTACTTTGAAGGTGACCATAGTGATATTCAGCAACGAGGTATGTAGCACTTAAGACAATTAGGTTTGTGGACTTCATTGTCAGATCTTGTATTAGGCCACTATTTTAAAGATTCAAGACAAGGTTTAAACATACAAGAAAATAGTCTTTGGTGGTTATGAATATGTGGAAAAAGACCAGTATTCATTAATTAGATAGATGATAAGCACTAAGTTAGGTAGAGGGGAGCAACAACACGCACTATAGAAATCAGTACAACTGGACTAAACTGAAAGTTAAGAAGTTTCCTAAATATAACCAAACACTCTGAAAGGCAGAGTAGCGGGGGTAAGAGTCTGAGAACCATGGATTCAGGGTACATCCAGGTCAGTTGGGATAACAAAATTTTTAAGGAAGTATTCTGCAGCCCACTTTGATGAGTGGCATCTAGGGATTTAAAAAGTAACAAGCAGCAATCAACTGATCTCAACCCACCTGGAGACGAGGAGTATGAAGAACATCACAGACACAAAGATGAACCCCAAAGTCAAAAAGGGCCATATAATGAAGAGAACTACATCAACATGAGACCAGAAGAACTAGATGGTGCCTGGACATCACCAATTTCTGTCCTGACAGAAAACACAACAAAGAGTTCCCGATGTAGAGGGAGAAGAATGGGGTAAGAAACTCAAACTCTGTTAAATAGAATAGACTTGATCCCACAAACTGGAGGGTCCCCAGAAGATATGGCTCCCAGATTCTGTTAGCTCAAGACTGAAACCATTCCAGAAGTCAACTCTTTAGACAAAAATTGGACTGGATTATAAAATGTAAAATGATACTGATAAAGAGTGCGCTTCTCTGCTTAAGTAGATATATGAGGCTAACTGGATAGCTCCCATCCAGAGTGAGATGACACGGCTATGGTGGACAGAAGCCAGCTGAATTGATGTAGGAAATATAGAGTGGGACAGAGGAGTACACTGTCTCATTGTGGAGACCGTACACAAGTTATGTGGCAATGTGTGTGGTTTTGTATAACAAATTGACTTAGATTGCAAACTTTTACTTAAATCACAATATAATGTTAAAAACAAAACAACCAGAGTATGTGAATTGCAGTCTCACCATTCTTGCTTCTAAGGATCATTCTTGTTTTATTTCTTCCAAGAAAATTTGTTTATTCTTTTGACAGTTCATGTTATATTCAATCTTCTTTACCAACAGCACAACTCAAAGACATCCATTCTTCTTTGGTCTTTTCTATTGATTGTCCAGCCTTTGTATGCATATGAGGTAACTGAAAAGATCACGCCTTGGGTCAGCAACACCTTAGTCTTTAAGGTGACATATATTATTTTTAATACCTTAAAGAGGTTTGTGGAACAGATTTGACCAAAGCGATTAGTCCCTTGATTTCTTGACTGCTCCTTCTAGAGGTATTGATTTTGGATCTAAGGTAAATGAAATCTTGACAACTTCAATCTTTTTTTCCTTTATCATAATGTTGTGTGGGTTTTTGTTTTCTTGATGTTAAGGTACAATACATATTGGAAGCTGTGGTTCTTGTTCTTCATCAGTAAGATTTTCCAGCACAACTTCTAGCAAGCAGGGTTGTGTTATTGACATAATGCAGGTTGTTAATGAGTCTTCCTCCAATCTTGATGCCCTGTTCTTATTCATATAGTCCAGCTTCTCTGATTATTTGCTTTGCATACAGATTAAATTGGTATAGAGAAAGGACAGCACCTTGATACACACCTTTTCTGATTTTAAAACATTCATTGTCTTTTTGATCTGTTCAAATGACTAACTCTTGATCTATGTACAGATTCCTCATTAGAACAATTAAGTGTTCTGGAATTCTCATTCTCTCTCTACATTGTTATCTGTAATTTGTTATTATCCATACAATTAAATGTCTTTGCATATTCAATAAAACACAAGTAAACACGGTTCTGGTATTCTCTGCTCTTATCCTCGATCTATTTGATATCAACAATGATAACCCTGTTCCCAAATTCTCTTCTGAATCTGGCCTGAATTTCTGGCAGTTCCTTGATAACTTTCAGTTTACTTCTGAAAAGAATTAGCCAATGAAAACTTCATGAATAGCGGTGGAACACTGTGACTAATTTACTGGTGGAAGAAGAGCCCTTCAGTTTGAAAGACACTCAAAAAACAGCAGAAAAAAGTTGCTTCGTCAAAGTAGAGAGGACCTTAATGAAGTGGTTGAAGTCAAGATTTGGGGACCCTCATTTACTGATGTATCATGATTCAATATGAGAAGAAACAGCTGTAAACATCCATTAATAACTGCAAGGTGTAATGTGTGAAGTGTGAATCTAGAAAAATCAAAAATGAAATCGTTGGCATAAACATCTACATCTAGGCATTAGCAAGCTAAAATGGACTGCTATAGGCCATTTTAAATCAAACAATTGTATCATGTAGTATTCTGGGAATCACAACTTGAAGAGGAATGGCGCAACATTCCTCATCAAAAAGAACATTTCAAAATCTATCCTGAAGTACAAAACTGTCCGTGATAATGTATTATCCACACGTCTACAAGGAAGACCAGTTAATGCTACTAGTATTCAGTTTTATGCACCAACTACTAAAGCTATAGATGGAGAAACAGAAATGTTTTACAAGCTTCTACAGTCTGAAACTGAACAAACACGCAATTGTTATGCATTGATAATTACTGGTGATTGGAAAGTGAACATTGGAAACAAAGGAGAAGGATTAGTAGTTGGAAAATACGACTGTGGTGGTAGATATAACACTGAAGATCACCTGATAGGATATTGCAAAACCAACAACTTCTTCATTGAAAATACCTTTCTTCACCAACATAAGTGGTGACTATACATATAGACCTCACTAAACAGAATATGCAGGAAATGAATTGACTACATCTATGGAAAGATATGATGTGAAAGCTCAGTATCATCAGTCAGAACAAGACAAGGAATAATAGTGGAACAAACCATTAATTGTTTATAGGCAAGTTCAAATTTAAACTGAAGAAAATTAGAACAAGTCCATGAGAGCCAAGGTACAAACAGGAGTATACACCACCTGAGTTTAGAGACCATCTCATGAATAGATTTGATGTTTTGAACACTATTGGTTGAAGACTAGGCAAGTTGTGGAATGGCGTGAAGAAAGCAAGAGGCCATTAAAAACAATGAAAGGAAGAAAAAACAAAATAGATGTTAAAAAAGGCCTCTGAGACTTGCTCTTGAATGTAGAGTAGGTAAAGCAAAAGGAAGAAATGATGAAGTGAAAGAATTGAACAGAAGATTTCAAAGGGCAGCTTCAGAAGACCAAATAAAGTATTACAATGAGATATGTAAAGAGCTGGAGATGGAACTCCAAATGGGAGTAACATGCTCCACATTTCTCAAGGTAAAAGAAAAAAAATGAAGAAAAAATTCAAGACTCGTGTTGCAACAATAACAGTTTCTTTGGGGAAAATATTAAACACAAAGGAAGAATTAAAAGAAGATGGAAAGAACATACGGTCATTATACCATAAAGAATTAGTCGATGTCTAACTGTTTTGGGAGGTAGCATAGGATCATAAACTGATTATGCTGAAGGAAGAAGTCCAAGCTGCATTGAAGGCTTTGATGAAAAATATAGGTATGGGGGTTGACAGAATATCAAATGAGAGTTTCAACAAACAGATGTCCTTATTTGTCTGTGCCAAGAAAGTTGGAAGGTAGCGATTTGGCCGACTGAGTGGAAGAGATCCATATTTATGTCTACTCCTAAGAAAGGTTATCCAATTGAATGCAGAAATTATCTGAAAACAAAGACAACCTTAAGAATATGTTTAACTAGAAATGTAAAAGTCCTAAACAAATATCTTACTCATCTGGTTGAGACTAACAGAAATACCACGAGTGGTTGGCTCTAACACACACACACACACACACACACACACACACACACATTATTCTTATACAGTCCAGTAGGCTACAAGTCCAAATTCAGAGTATCTCCTCCTGGGGAGGCTTTGATTCTGGCAGCCCTGGAGGAAGTCCTAGCATTACATTAGTCTTTGGTCAGGGAGCATCTTGGCACAGGAACTTCAGGTCTGAAGGACATGCTCGGTTCTGGGTGTTGCTTTCTTGATGGCATGAGCATCCTGATTTTCTGCATACTTCCCTTTCCTGTCATCTCTTACAGAATGAAAGGATAAAAGGTGGTGCAAACCACATTCCAGGGAAACTCCTTTAGTAAGGGTGTTGCAGTCCACCCTAATCCTCTTTTAACATAATCGTATCTATTAACCACAGGCAGAGATTAGGATTTAAAGTATTTAACAATCACAAAATAGAGCATAATCACACAATACTGGGAATCATGGCCCAGTCAAATTGCAGTGCACATTTTTTTTGTGGGACACTATTCAGTCTATGACCACAAAGAAAACTACAAAACAGAACTCTGAGAAACCAGAAGAGTTCTACATAAATGGGGGGGGGGGAAAGCTTTGCTTATGGATAGGTGGGCTCAACATTGTGAAAATAACAATGCTACCTAAAGCAATTTAAAAATACAGTGCAATCCCAATCTAAATATCAATGATATTCCTTAGAAGATGTCTTGGGCTGGGTTTTCCAGGAGAGCAAAACCAGTAACATGTATATGTACAAGGAAAGATTTATATATAAAGTACAAGGAAATATTCACATACAGAGAAAACAGCTCATGCAATTGCAGAAGCTGAACATCCCAAGTCGTAGCATGAGCCTCGCATGGCCACAGGAGCTTGTGAACCCAAGTTCAGCAGCTCAGAGACCAGAATTCTAGATCACTGGTTGTGTAGGTCAGCAGATCCCAAGCTGGCAGTGAGACAGAGCTGCAGGACTCTCAACCTGTAAAGGTTGATGAATTCAACAGCTGCTAGTTCAGGTCCAAGAACCAGATGCAAAAAACAAGAGAGCAGGAGCTGCTGGCAACATAAGCAGACTGGCAGTAGGTGGTGGAAGGTGGAGATATGAGAGCTGGGAGTGTGGGAGAAGCCACCACAGGCCCCGCCCTGCCACTTGATACAGCAGCCAAACATGGAGTAGCCAAGTTGACACAATCCTGACCACCACAGAAGAGATGGAAAAACCAATCATTAATTTTACATGGATAGAGAAAAAGCCTTATATAAGTAAAGCAGTAATGAAGAAGAAGAAAAAGTAAGAAGAATCACACTACCTGAACTCACAACCTACTAAACAGCTATGGTAGTTAAAACAGCCTGGTACAATGATGATGGAACAAATCAAGGACCCAGATTGAAGTCCATCCACCTATGGCCACCTGATTTTTGACAAAGGCCAAGAGTTTACCAAATAGGGAAAACAGTCTTTTTAACAAATGATGCTGCTAAACCAGATGTACATCTACAAAATAATGAAAGACTCATACATCACACCACATGCAGCACTAATTCAAAATGGATCAAAGACCTCAATATAATCCCAAAGACTATA
This sequence comes from Heterohyrax brucei, assembly GCA_028571685.1. NCBI lineage: Eukaryota > Metazoa > Chordata > Mammalia > Hyracoidea > Procaviidae > Heterohyrax > Heterohyrax brucei. The sequence continues at coordinate 86,633,225 of CM053158.1, forward strand.
AAGTTCATAGAAGATAAAATAAGATCAACACTACAAATGTTAATATAAAGCATTAACAATATACAATCATATTCAACAATACAAAATCTCCAAAGAGAAACTAGACAACTGGGATCTTCTAAAAACTAAACACATATACTCATGAAAAGTTTTTGTTAAAAGCATAAAATAAAGAACCTATAGACTAGGAAAAAATCTGGCTACAACAAATCAGACAAAGGTCTAATCTCTAAAATCTGTCGAAAAATCCAACACACCTACAACAAAAAGACAATCCAATTGAAAAATGGGCAAAATAAATGAACAGACACTTCAGCAAAGAAACCATTCAAGTGACTAACAGACATTTTAAGAAATTCCAACAGTCACTAGCCATTAGAGAAATGTAAATCAAAACCACAATGAGATACCATCTCATCCTGACATTATTGGTGTGAATCAACCAACCAGAAAATAACAAATGTTGGAGAGGATGCAGGGAGATTGGAACTCTTATACCCTGCTGGTGGGAATGCAAAATAATACAACCATTTTGGAAAGTAATATGGAGCATCCTTAGAAAGCTAGAAACAGAAATATTATATGATGCAGCAATCCTACTCCTAGGAATACAAGATCTGTCAATTAAGTTCATGAACTCATCCTAGGAAAAGTGCTACATACTTCATTTCTGAATATCTCTATGGTCACCTTCAATGTACTCCCCATGGGAAGATACACATTGATACCAGTGTCTAGTCGACCCTTCAACATGATTTTGGAACTCTTTTTTGGAATGGCCATTAGAGTTGTTGTTGTATTATGCTTGATGTTCTGAATGTCACCAAAATGTTTTCCTTTCAGCATTCCCTTTCCCCCTGGGCAAAGAAAGAAGTCATTGGGGGCCAGATCAGGGGAGTAAGGAGGTTGTTCCAATACTTTTGCTTGTTTACTGGCTAAGAACTCCCTCACAGACTTGCCATATGAGCTGGTTCATTGTCATGATGCAAGCCCCATGACTTGTTATTAACAAGTTCAGGTCATTTTTGTTTTATTTCATACAGCCTTTTCAGCCCTTCTGAATAGTAAACTTGGTTAACTGTTTGTTCAATTAGTACAAATTGATAATGGACAATCCCACTGATATATAAAAAAAAGTTAACATCATTTTGACTCTTGATTTGGACTGATGGAACTTTTTTCATCATGGAGAACTGGCTAACTTCCATTGTTCACTTTGATGCTTTGTTTCTGGATCATATTGGTACACCCACGTTTCTTCACCAATGACAACACAGACCAAAGCATCATCCTGCCTTTCCAAAAGCTCTGAGCAAACTTTAAGTCTCCTTTGCTTTTGTTCATTGGTGAGCTCCTTCAGGACCATTTTTGTACACATCTTTCTCATGCCAAGATTTTCAGTTAAGATTTTCCTAACCTGGGGGTGGGGCAAGATGGCTGTTTAGCCATAAGTCTCCTCAATTCCCTCTAAGAACTAGAAAACAACTGAAAGGAACAAAATGGACATTTTAGGAGCCTCAAGATGAGGATGAGGGTTGTGAGATCAGACTAGGTGACAGGAAAAGAAATAACTACCTTTGTCAGAAGTGAGACAATAGCCAAAGGGTCTTGCTTCTGCTGGTGTAGCAACAGCGAGGCGGCACAGGTAAAAAACACTGTCTTTGTTAATCAGGAGGCTAGGAATGGGACTGCCAGACCCGATGGCTGGCTGGGCCTGGCTGCCATGTTGAGCAGCAGCACCTGAGTGAACAGGGTCTCTCTCAGCAGAAAAGCTATACTTCAGACAGCTACACCTAGGACAGCTACTACCCAGTAGTGGCTGGCAGCCAAGGTTGACAGGGCTCTTCCCACCTCCCTTCTCTGAGTTATGCCATTCTGTTGCTCTACCTGGACCAGAACTTGGATTGCATGAGTGTACCCTGAACTTTTGCATGGGACTCAAGAGGGAAACAAAGGGAAGTGTAGAAGTAAACCTCCAATGAGCTAGTTGATCACTGCATCTGCAAAACAAAAGGTGAATTCCTCACATCTCAAGATAAGTGTTCAGGATACCACAGGACTCAGTCCATTTCTACATGCTCACTTCCCTCCCTGTCTTCAACCTTTTCCAACTACCACCTCTGCTTTATACCAGGCTAAATTATGGATGCACTATCTGGGTGGAAGTGGGACCTTTAAATTGTGCATTCTGAGCTTTTGTCCTAGAGTCAGAGAGGGAAATAAAGAGTGGATGGACAGCAAGTTCCACTGGCTCCTCAGAGCTACAGATTGCTGTACTTAGCGGAGCATTGAAAGCTAAATGCATGTCAACTTTTGTGGTTCAAACCTTTCCTATTCACAGCTTCAGTCCCTACACTCAGCCTTTTCTCTCTCCCTTTTATGCAATATCCAGAGCTAAAGTCTAGAGCACTGTCAGGGCCAGAGGTGGGATATTTTAGGTGTATGCCCTGATCTTTTCTCACAGATCTGGGGAGGGAAACAGAGGAAGCCTAGAAGAAGAGTTCCACTGGCTCTCCTGAGCCAGCCAACCCTGCTACATTTCTCAGTTCAGTCATCATTTTAGTCATCAAGAGACAGGCCATCAGAATTATTAAGATTCCAATAACTTGTCTAGCTCAAATGACTAGACTACTTGAGAAGTCAAAACCAAATTAAAAATATATATATATATATATCAGTTAGTTTATAATAACCTAACAATTAAATCACAACAGTTTTTTGATGGCTCAGCAACAACCATCAATCTCTAATCTAAAAAGGCAGATGGCCGTGGCTCCAGAAAACTCCCATAATAAAGAATAAAAAACTTCCCCAGATGAGGAAGTCTTGAAGAAGTTTTCCTGAAATTATCAGAGGTAGAACACAAAATATTTATGCAGAGACAACTTTTAGATCTTAGGATGGAGATTAGACAAAGTTCAACAGAACAAAATGAAAAATTAAACAAGCTACACAAATTGTTTGAACAATAATGATCAGAAATTCAGCAGAACAATAATAAAATCACAAAGTTAGACAATTCAATCGAAAGCCAAAGGAGCAGGATCAATGAATTGGAATGCAGAATTAACAAGACTGAAGATAAAGCAACTGACACCAGTATTTATGAGGAGAAATCAGATAAAAGAACCAAGAAAAATAATCATTGAGAATCATGTGGGATCCTATCAAGTGGAAAAATTTATGAGTGATTGCAGTTTCAGAAAAGGGAAGGATTGCAGAAAATATAAATAAAATTGTTGGAGAGTTGCTGACAGATAACTTGACATCATGAAAGAAGTATGATATCAGTCTGAGATGCTCACTGAATTCCACAAAATGTAGATCTCAAAAGAAAGACACCCAGACATATTATAGTCAAGATTAACAAAATTAAATATAAAGAGGGGCTCTTAAAGGCAGCTAAGCTTAAACCAAAGCTAACTTACAAAAAAGAGTCCATTAGAAAGAGCTCTGACTATTCAACAAAGATCATGTTGACAAGAAGACAATGTGAAGACACATACAAAGTCTTGAAGGAACAACAACAAAAAACCTTCCAATTAAGAATTATATGCCCTGCAAAACTGTCTCTCAAGTATGATGGTGAAATTAGGACATACGCAGATAAACAGAAGCTTAGAGATTGCAAAAACCAAACCAAAATTGCAAGAAATACTGGAGGGAGTTTTCTTTTAGTAGAAAAACAGTAACACCAGTTATCTACTCAAGGATGCAGTGTAGGACATGGCATCTAGAGTCCTACTTGGTTATGGAAGTCACAAAGGTCAATCAAAGCTAAAATATTAAAATAAGGGAAACAGAGATCACAATGTAAATTATGACAATATTAGATTATAAAGAAGGACAAATTAATGAAGAGGAAGTCAAGGAGATATAAAAGTTAAAGACTGGTTTAAATTTAGAACTTTAGGGGGTTTAGCAGAGCAGCTACAAAGCAAACTAACAATACTACACTTCAAAACAAGAAACACAATCTATAAGTCTCAATAGATATAAAACCAACATTGAAGAAGATGAAAAGAAAACCCATAAACATAAACAACTCAGAACAGATTAAGTGAAATGAAGAAAATGTCAACAATACAAAAATAAAGGCACCAAAATGGTAGAACTAAATTCATGTCTCTAAATAATTACACTGAATGTAAATGGATAGAATGCATAAATAAAGAGACAGAGAGTAACAGATTGGATGAAAACACACAATGTGTTCATGTGTTGCCTGCAAGACAAAAATTTTAGATTCAAAGATATGAACAAACTGAAATCAAAAGATGGGAAAATATACACCAAGGTAAAAATATCCAAAGAAGAGCAGGAGTGACAATATTAATCTTAGATAAAATAGACTTTAATGTAAAATCCACCATCATGGACAAGGATGATAACTTTTGCTTAAAAATTCAAAATATAAAAAGGATATAACAATACTAAATATTTATGCATCCAATATCAGATCATCTAAATATATCAAATAAATGCCGACAACATTGAAAAATGACACATATCGGTCCACAATAATAGTAGGAGACATCTATATTCCACTTTCAGTAATGGACAGATCATCCAGAAAAAAACTCAATAAAGATACAGAAGATATTATTGCAACAATCAATCAACCCTACTGCATAAACATATACAGAAGTCATCACCCAACAACACGTAAGTACACCATTTTTTACAATGCACATGGAACATTCTCCAGAATAGACCAGGTATTAGAACATAAAGCAAGTCTCAACAAAATCCACACCAATGAAATATTGCAAAACATCTACTCAGATGATAAAGCCTAAAAGTTGAAATCAATAGCAGAAAACACATGGGTAAAAATTTCAGCTCATGGAAACTGAACAACACGTTGCTCAAAAATTCATGATTATAGAAGAAATCAAGGATGCAATATAGAAATTCATGGAATCTACTGAGAATGAAAACACATTCAGCTAGAACTTACAGGATACAACAAAAACAGTGCTCAGAGGTCTATTTATCTCAACAAATGCACACATCCAGAATAGAGAAGGGGCCCAAACCAAAGAAATAACCCTACAACTTGAACAAATAGAAAGAGAACAACAGAAGAGCCCCTTGGGCACCAGAAGAAAACAGATAATAAAAATTAGAGCAGAATTAAATGCCCTAGAGAATAGATAAACATGTGAAAGAATTTGATGAAACCAAAAGTTAATTATTTGAAAAGATCAACAAAACTGTTAAACCATTGGCTAACCTCACAAATGGATGTTTGCAGCTGTTTCTTATTTTGAGTCATGCCACATCAGCAAAGGAAGATATTAAAGGCTTTACTCCATCCACATCATTAAGGTTGACTCTACTTTGAGGAGGCAGCTCTTCCCCAGTTGTCTTTTGAGTGCCTTCCAACTTGAGGGACTCATTTTCACTAATATTACACACAAATGAAATTCTGCTCAAGATCAATGAAAAGTGACTGCAACAGTATACTGACAAGGAACTTCCAGAAATTCAAGCTGAATTCAGAAGACGTTGTGGAACCAGGGATATCATTGCTGATGTCAGATGTATATTGGCTGAAAGCAGAGAATACCAGAAAGAAGTTTACCTGTGTTTCATTGACTATGCAAAGACGTTTGACTGTGTGGATCATAATAAATTACAGCTAACATTGCGGAGAATGGGAATTCTAGAACTCTTCATTGTGCTTTTAAAGAGTCTGTACATAGATCAAGAGGCTGTTGTGTGAAAAGAACAAGGAGACACTGCATGGTTTAAAGTCAGATAAGGTGTACATCAGAGTTGTATCCTTTCACCATACCTTTTTAATCTATATGCTGAGAAAATAATCCAAGAAGCTGTGTTATATGAAGAAGACAAGACATCGGGATTGGAGTACAACTCATTAACAACCTGTGTTACACAGACAACATCATTTTACTTGCTGGAAGTGAAGAAGATTTGAAACATTTACTGACGAAGATCAAGGACCAAGGCCTTCAGTATGGTTGCACCTCAACATCAAGAAAACAAAAATCCTCACAATTGTACCACTAAGCAGCAGCATCATAAATGGAAAAAAAAAGATTGAAGTTGTCAGGGATTTTATTTTACTTTGATCCTCAGTCAATGCCCATGGAAGCAGCAGTCAAGAAATCAGTGGACAAGTTGCATTTGCAAAACCTGTGGCATAGGATCTCCTTAAAGTATTAAAAAGTAAACATGTCACCTTGAAGACTAAAGCGTGCCTGACCCAAGCCATGGTATTTTCAATTGCATGATATACATGTGAAAGCTGAATCATGAACTAAGAAGACAGAAGAAGAATTGATGTCTTTTAATTGTGGTATTGGAGAAGGATGCTGAATGTACCACGGACTGCCAAAAGAACAAACAGATCTGTTCTGAAAGAAGTACAATCAGAGTGCTCCTTGGAAGCAAAGATGGCAAGACCATGTCCTGCATATCTTGGACATGTTGTCAGGAAGGATTGGTCCCTGGAGAAGGATATCATGCTTGGTAGAGTGGAAGGTCAGGGAAAGAGGAAGACCCTCTATGAGATAGATTGAAACAATGGGTTTAAGCACCCACAACAATGGGTTTAAGCATAAAAATGATAGTGGACATGGTGCAAGACCAGGCAGTGTTTCTTTCTGTTGTACATAGGGTAACTATGAGTCAGAACTGACTCAATGGCAACTAACAACTGCAACAACTTCACAAAGTAAAATAAGAGCAGAAACAAATAGCCTGAATAAGAAATGAGACAGGAGATATCACAACAGATCCAACTGAAATTAAAAGAATCATATCATAATACTATGAAAAATTATATGCCAATGGATTTGAAAACCTAGAGGAAATGGAAAATTTCTAGGGTCACATTACCTACCAAAATTATCACAAAGAGAAGAACAACTTAGTAAACCACTCACAAAAGAAGAGATTGAAAAAGTAATAATAATAATAATAAAACTACCAACAAAAAAAATTCCTGGTCCAGATGGCTTCACTGGAAATTTCTATCCCACTTTTAGAGAGGAGTTAATTTCAGTGCTACTGAAGCTATTTCACAGCATAGAAAACAATAGAACACTCCCAAATTTATTCTATGAAACTAGCATATTGCTGATTCCAAAACCACATGATGAAAGCACAAAGAAAATTACTGACCAATGACTCTCAGGAGCTTAGATGCAAAAATCCTTAACAAAATCCTAGCCAATAGAATTCAACCACATATCAAAAAAAAAAAAAAAAAAAAAGAAATTACCATAGGTAAGCAGGATTCATATCAAGAATGCAGTTATTTCAACATCAGAAAAATAATTAATGTGATCAACCAAAGAAATAAAACAAATGATAAGAATCATTTGATTTTTACTAATTAGTGCTGACAGGGCATTTGACAAAGTCCAAAACCCATTTAGGTTAAAACCTCTCAGCAAATTAGGAATAGAAGGGAAATTACACAATGCAATAAGGTGCATCCAGACAAAGCTAATAGCCAACATCATCCTGAATGGAGAGAGATGGAAAGAATTCCCCCTGAGAATAAAACCAGCCAAGAATCTAGCCCACTGTCATGACTTCTATTCAACATTGCACTGGAGATTGGATCCAGCACAATCAGATAAAGAAATAAAAGGCATCCACATTGGTAAAGAAGTAAAGGTGTTCCTGTTTGCAGATAATATGATCTTGTACACAGAAAACCATAAAGAATCTGTAAATAAACTACTGAAACTAATAGAAGAGTTCAGCAACATATCAGGATATAAGATAGACAGTAGGATACTTTGTACCAGTAAAAAGTAATCAGTAGGATTACTTTATACCAACAAAGAGACTGTCAAAGAGGAAATCAATACTATTTACAATAGCCCCTCAGAGAGAAAAATATCTAGGAATAAACCGAATCATAGACGTAAGATACCTACATGAAGAAAATTATGAAACCCTACTACAAAAAAACACAAGAGACATAAGTGGAGAAATCTACTTTGCTCATGGGTAGGAAGACTTAACACTATGAAAATGTCTATTCCAGCCAAAGTGATCTACATTTACAGTGCAATTCCAATAGAAATTACATTATCATTTCTTCAATGACATAGAGAAAAAAATCACCAGTTTCGTCTGGAGAGGGAAGAAACTCCTGATACCTAAAGCAGACACATGCACATGAATGTTTCTTGCAGCACTGTACACAATAGTAAAAAGATGGAATCAACCTAGGTGCCCATCAACAGATGAACGGATAAACAAACTATGGTACATATACACAATAGAATGCTATGCAGTGATAATAGAACAATGATGGTTTTTATGAATCATCTCATAACCTGGAATCAACTGGAAGACATTATGCTGAGTGAAATCAGTCAGCTACAAAAAGATAAATATTATAGGAGAGCATTATTATAAGGACCTAAGAAAGGATTTAGGTACAGAAGAAAATACACTTTGATGGTTACAGGGGTGGAGAGAGAGAGACAGAGTTCTTCATGGATTAAACAATAGATATTCAGTTAGCTGAAATGAGTAATAGCATGCAGTAGAAGGCATATAACTGGACTATACCACAAACGAAAAGGTTTTCTAAATTCAACCCAACCTTTCAAAGTACAGAGTAGCAGGGACAGGGGTCTGGGGATCATGTTTTCAAGGGACTTTGAGGTCAGTTGTCATAACTAGTCTTTTGCTAAAACAGTCTTCTGCACCCAATATTGGTGAGTGGTGTCTAGGGTCCTAAAAGCCAGCAAGCTGACATTTGAGGAACAGCAGTGGGTCCCAACCCACCTGGAACAAATGAAACCAAGAATATGAAAGACATAAGGGAAAATTAGCCCAGGAGACAGAAGGACTTATACGATTGAGAGACTACATCAGCATGAGACCGGAAGAACCAGATGGTGTCTGGTCTCTATCAAAGTCAGCCTTGATAGGGGACACAATGAAGTGTTCTTGTTGTAGCATGAGAAAAAGAAGTGTGCAAATCAAGAACTCTATTAAAAGACCAAAATCTATAATCCGACAATGTGGAGGTAGGAGATACAGCAGAAAATATCTACACATCATTTCATTCATCTGGATTCAACATAGTGCTTGGTGCAAGGCAAATTCAGGTTCTATGTTTTGGAAATTTGTTTCTTTTTTGAACATTTTTGATATAAAGTTGGTGGAATCTGTGGGTGTGAAACCTACAGATATGGAGGGGTGAATATTTAGTTGTCATTGAATATTTAGTTGTCACCGAGTGTGTAGTTGTCATTGAGTGGATTGGCAACCCAATGTGTATCAGAGTATAACTGTATTCCACAATTGTCAATGACTGATCTTTCTGAAGTATTTTTCTGCGCCCTTCTTTGAAGGCACTTCTGGGTGGACTTGAATCTCCAATTGTTCGGTTAGATTCCACTGTTTGTGTTATCCAGAGACCTCTCATTCACACAGAAACAAAATGAAACAAAAAAACAAACAAAAAACCCCATTGCTGAGGAATCGATTACAACTTATAGCAACTCTGTACAACAGGACAGAATTGTCCTGGTAGGTTCAAACTGGTTAGTAGCTGAGCTCTTAACCACTGCATCAACAGGATTCCTTATTCTCGGTAACCAAAAAAACCAAACCCAGTGCTGTCCAGTCAATGCCTTCTCAACTTGGAATGATATGGTGCTAGCAGGAATGAGGAAACCCTGATACTGTAGCACTTAACCACTACACCACCAGGGATTCCTCATTCATACTAGCACCCTATTATTCCAAGCTGTGGGAGTACAGATTATTTTCTTTTTTTTAAATGGATGGATACCAGGTATCATTTGCAAAACACTATCCTCCTGGCAACAGTGACTACAGTCTTTTGAAGTCAATTTCCTTCTATTCCTAATTTGTTAAGAAGCACTTTTTTTGTTGTTGCTTTTGAAATGGTGTTGAAGTGTATGAAACACTTTCTCTTTACGGATTAAGATTCGCTTTGGCTTGGTGAATTACCTTGTTTTTTTAAAGAGAAACCAGTAACACATTCATAGGATGAATCTACCTCTGTCATGATGTGTTATCTTTTTTATATTTGGTTTGCTATAATCTTGTTTAGAATTTTTGAATTCATGTATTTGAGTAAGAAAGGCTTTTAATTTTCTTCTTTTTTGGCATTAAAATTTTTTTTATTAACTACAGTAAAAGAATAAAATTTCTTTTTATTGTTATTATTTTATTTAATATGACTGAGTGAAAATCTACATTCCGGTATAAATTTACATGCCCACCTATATGCAGCTTCCACTGCTCTCCCTGCCCAGTGACAGCACATTGTTCCTCTCTGCTCCATACATGTCTCATCCTTTCAACAGTCTCCTTTCCCCTCCTCTCCACCCACTCTCCTTCCTCCAGCCAGAGTCTCCTTTTTGGATTTGGGGACTCAGCATTTTCTAACATCATGAAGTATTTGAGGAGTATTCTTATATATATATGTATATTTTATGAATCATATACCTTAAAGTTTTCTGTTCCCTGAATATCATCTTTGGGAGATGATTTTTTTGTTAAGATTATTGTGACATAATTTATGTATATCAATATTAACCTAATGTTTTACTACTTTTGACAAACATATGCCATCACTCAAGGACGACCACTGAAGAGTTTCACTCTCACAGTACGACACTGTAGTCAATTGGCTATTGCCACCTCTAGGCCATGACAACCAAGTATCTGGTTTCTGTCAGGTTTTACTTTTCCAGAATATCTAGAGTTATACCCAGAACTTTAACGAGCAACCCTTTAACTGGGCCCACTGCAGCATCCTTTTTTCTTACCCCTGTTCATCCTTAGGCTAAGATAAAACAACTTTTCTTCAATATTTCTCAGTATTTCTCATAAAAAACATGCTTCTGTAGCAGGTAGCCTCTAACTTGATCAGCTGTGATTCACACCTTCTTGTGCATTCTGTTTCCCTTGAAAATAGGTTGAAGTGATAATTCACTTCTAATTAACAGAATATGGCATGCAAATTCAGATGTTTCTACTGTGATTAAGTAGAAATAGACAGTGGCTTTCTCGTTGGCTGCCCTCTCTGTTCTTGCTCACATTGCTCATCCTTCGAAACCCAGCTGCCGTGTGCTGATGCACCTCAATGGAGAGTCCTGCTTGGAGTTGCTTCTCAAGCCTGCCAACAGCTACCAAACGAACTTGCAAGGAAATCCTTCCCAAGCAGAGCTTTAAGGTAACAACAGACAGCTAATTTCCTCATCTCAAAATCTTTAACTTAATCACATTTGCAACAATTTAATATTCACAGGTCCCAGGGACTGGGGCTTGGCATCTTTTCAGGCTACAATTCAGTCCACTACATACGCAATTTTTCTCAAGTAATAGATCATATTGCAGAACTGAATCTTCATATTTTTTGAGCTCTAAACTTCTCTTAGGCTCATGTCTTGCTTTGTGAGGTCCAGCAATAATTGACTTTCTAGTTCTTCACTATCAAAGTTTTTTTTTTCCCTCCCTTTAAATTATGATTTTTAATCTGGTTTCTTTTACTTTGAACCTAAATGAGCAGTTCCTATTTGTGGTCTATCTACCTTGTGTTATCTTACCAAAATCAGAAGTTAACACATTCTATTACATTGACTCTTTCCAACAACTTTAGTTACGGTCTGCCTTCTGAATTGTTATAGATCACAAATCTCCAGATATTTTGCCTTACATTTCATGGATTCCTATCTTTCTAGCTTTCAATACCAAACATAATCATCTCAGACCTAAATACTAAGATAGGACCACATATTTAGTTTCTTCTACTGTAAAACACCAGTTCTGCTAATAATTTCTGCATTAAATAGACAATATTACCTTTTGTATCAAATACACTCTGAAATCTCAGTGAAATTAACACAATATAAATTTATTTCTCTTTCAAATAATGCTTTAAACATACAGTTTTGATCGAGAAGAAGCTATTCTGTAAGCAGTGATTCAAAATTGTAGGCATTTGCTTTCTAAGTCAGAGTTTCACTATGTCTGTACGGTACTCCAGAATCTGTGCTCATCATCACCAGGCTGGTATGGTAATAAACATAGCAAATCTTTTGTCAGAGGTGTTTACAGCTCCTGCTTGAATGAAATATATATGCCTTCTGCTCACATCTTTCAATAAAATATCATCTATGGCCACATATACTGAATGCACTTAATGGCCTCAGCTGGAATCAAGGACTAGAAACAAAATCCAGATTTTTCTCAAAAACATTTGAATTTGGTGCAAACAGTTAAATACTTGACTACTAGCTAAAAGGTTTGCGTTTCAAACCCTCACAAAGGCACCGCATAAGACAGGTCTGTAGATCTGCTTCAGAAAAGGCCTACTTTGAACACCATGAGAGGAAAATGACTTGATGGCAACTAATGATAACAGTAGATTATGTGATCACTTAAAAATCTTTGCAGTACTGTATGATCTACCTTCTTTGAAATTTGTTGTAACTAGTTTAATGACTCAGAACATAGTATATTTCTACAAAAGCTTAAAAAGACAATGTTGACAAGAGTTTTATGTGTGACCATTTAATCATTCTTTTAAATTATGTTATTTCAAACTGCCAAGTCTTTAATGGATTCTTTGTCCCAAGTTGTCTATAGTTTGGTGAGCAAACGTCTTATGAAATCTTCTGTAATGATGTCTGAATTATAAATTTCTCCTAACATTATGTTTACGTTGTTATATGTTCTGAGTTATTTTATTGTCTGCATATGAGTTTAGAACTTTTGTTTCGTCCTTGTAAATTAAAAATGTTATTAATACCAAAAGATTCTATCCATAGTATAGTTCTATTTATCTTGCTATTATTAAAATACTTTTGAAAAATGTTGGCGACATGGTGCTATGTTTCCTAACCAAAAGGTGAGGGGTTCAAATCCTCTAGGCACTCATTGAAAACTCTATAGGGCAGTTCTACTCTGCTCTACAGGATTGCTATGAGTCAGAATTGACTAGACAGCAGTGGAATGTCTTTGGGTTTATATTCACATATACAGTATATATTCATGTATAAACCCACCTCTGAGTCAATGCTGACTCATAGCAACCCTATAGAACAGAGTAGGATCATTATGAGTCAGAAATCAACTCAATGGCAATGGGTTTCACACATATACAGATAAGTAGGTAGGTAATTAGATGACAGGCAGAGACAGACAGACAGATAGGTAGACAGACAAGTAGGCAGGCAGGCAGGCAGGCAGGCAGACAGACAGACAGACAGACAGATAGACGCAAGAGTACTTGGGTGGTATGAATCTTTAATATTCTTGCTTGTTAAACAAAAAATTAGAGGTTTGAATCCATCCCCAGATGTCTCAGAAGAAAATGTGATGATTTGCTCCTCACCAAGAATTATTTAACTCAAAGGCAACTGTTTTTATATATGTGCAGGTCCCTGAATGGTGCAGTTTACACTCAACTACTAATCTGAAAGCTGACAGAACTACAGCTCCCCCACTCCCCCCAAGCAAAGACGTAGATAAAAGGGCCAGTGATTTGTTTCACTAAGATGACAGCCAAGAAAACCTTATGGAATAGTTGTTCTGTGAATTTGTCTTCAGCTGAAATCAATTCTATTGCAACAGGCTTGGAGTTTCCCTATGTATGCATGCATGTATAGCCAGCCAAGACAAGTGTGGTCGAGTGTACAAATGCATATATACTATGTACATGAAATAACCCTTGTTAGTGAGTCACTTCTGGCTCATAGCCACCGTATAACAGAGTAGAACTTCCACATAGGATTTCCAAGACTGTGAGTCTTTACAGAAGCATCTCTTTCCCGTGGAACAGCTAATAGGTTTGAAACACTGAACTTTTGGTTATCAGCTGAGTGTTTAACTACCGTGCAACCATGCTTTCCCAAATGTATATACACATGTAAATATACATTTTTATACATGTATATATAAAGATGTCTTTTGGTTTATAATTGGTTTATAAATTAAAATTATACTTTTCTTTTTCTCATTTTTATTTTATGATTTTATAAATTGCATTAATTAGATCTTTTCTTGATCAAGTTGAGTCAACTTTATTTTTCAAGCTAAAGTTTGTTTTTCTATGTTTAACATAATTGCAGATGTACTTAGATTTATTTCTATTACCAATCCTTATTTTATTCCTTTTAACTTTCAAACATTATTTGGATATTCTTATCCTTTTTACTGATTTAATTTAAATTGATTTAGCTTTTTTGACCTATATATTTTATGTATTTACTTGTTTGGAAATTTTGTATTTTACCTTATTTTCCTTGATTATTCTCCCCAGAATTTATCATAACTATTTAGCTCATCAAACATTAAGTTGCTTTTCACTTTACTTTCCCCCTAAGGAAATGGGACTTTAAAATGCTCTAACTGAAATCATATGCTTTTCAGAGGATACTGTTGTCTATAATTTCAGTTTTACCTTTATTTTGTTGACAAACCATACACTGTAATTTTTGTTATTTTAAATTTAAATTGTGATTCCATTACAAGATGGCAGAGTAAACAGATGTCTCCTCACCTACCTCTGAGAACTAAGGCCCGGATGATATTTTTTATGGAGCACTGAATACCTGAGAAGCCTTGGGACCTAACATTATTTGACTGGGCAACAGTATCAGACTAATCTTCTTCTCTCAAAAACAATCCAGGGAGCATTTGACCTTTGCTTCTGCTGCTACGTTGTAACAGAGAACTGCAGCTTCTGCAAACGGCCAGTAACGGTAACATACTTTCACTACAAGCAGGCAGGTGAAGTCTGTTATTCCCCATTGCCTGTTCAGGCCAGCCTGTTGGATAGCTTCCAGCTACCAATTCAGCACCTGGACAGCTCCCTGCATACAAGTGCAGTTTCCTTTTACTTTTACGGTTTACTTTTTTAGGGCTGAGAGGCTTGTATTTTCTCTCTGGAAATCTCTCTATTGAAAAACCTCTTTTCTCTCACTCACATTTTAAGATTGGCTGACAGCACCCAGTTTCTCCATAAACAGAGCAGCTTCTTTGCTACTCAGTAAGTAAAGTTTTCCACCCTTGAGAGTCCACCTGGGGTAAATCACCAGAGTATTGGAGTCAGCTGGTGACCAGCAATTCTCTTAGATTATTATCAGAGAAATCAAATAGCATCTAGATGGCATGCAGGCAACAGACCCTAATTAATCATTTAAAGAAACAGTCTTCAAATGCTCCAGAAAATTCCCTAAATAAAGATTCAAAAAATTTCCCAGATGAAGAAGCCTTTCTGAATTTAACAGAGATTGAGTACAAAAAAGTTATATATAAAACCCTCCTACAGATTAAACAACATGAACAAAATGAAAAATCTGGTAAACTATTTGATATGCTAGGACATCAATGATCTGAAATACATCAGATTAATAACAAAATTACAGAATTGGATAATTCTATCCAAAGCCAAAAGAGTAGGATTGAACAGATGGAAGTTAGAGTCAGTGACCTAGAAGACAAAGTAACTAATGCCAACATTTATGAGGTAAAATCAAAGAAAAGAAATAAGAAAAATGAAGAAACATTAAGAAACATATGGGACTCCATGAAGAGGAATAATTTACGTTTAATTGGAGTTCCTGAACAAGGAAGGATTAATGACAACATAGAGAGTATTGCTGTAGACATGCTGACAGAAAACTTTCCTGAGATTATGAACAAAGAGAACATAGATACCCAAATTGTTTATCGAACACTGCAAAAGTTAGATCCAAAAAGAAGAACGCCAAGGCATATTATAATTAAGCTTAATAAGCTAAAACACAAAGAGATGCTTCTGAAGACAACAAGTCTCAAATAAAAACTAACATTCCCAGGGAAACCCTGTAGACTTTCACCTAACTTTTCTCTTGAAACAATGCTGGCCAGAAAACAATGGGCAGACACATTTGAAGTCCTGAATGAGAAAAACTTCCATCCCAGAATGATTTATCCCACTAAATTGTCTATCACATATAATGGTGAAATGAAGACTTTTGAAAATAAAGAGAAATTTAAAGACTTCATGAAAACTAAACCCAAATTACATGAAATATTGAAAGAAGCTCTTTCCTAAATATATGTTTCAGGTGATAATTTAAGGCACTTCATCTAAATTTCTAATCAGCTAAGGAAGGCACAAAATTTCACCAAACCAAGCCAAAAACTACAATGTTATAATAAGGGAATCCATGATCATATCATAACAACTATAATATCATCACATTAAAAGAGGGATACACTACAATAGTTATAGTTGTTTTAGATGCAGTGACTGTTTCTGACTTCTAAAATAGTTAAAATTGATTTCAATAATTATACGTTAAGGGGGATTAGGCATGTAGACATAGAACTAATTAACAATATACCATTTGAAATGAAAAATCACAATACAAGAGCCTCAATAAATATAAAATCAAAACTCACACCATCCATAAAGAAGAATGTCCCAGAACAGATTAATAAGAACAACAGAAAAAACACCAACATAAAAATATATTGCAATGACATCACTAAACATGTACCTATCAATAATCACATTGAATGTAAATGGACTGAACACTCCCATAAAGAGCCAGTGAGTGATATTATGGATCAAAAGACATGACCCATCTATATGTTGCTTACAAGAAACACATCTTAGACTTAAAGATAAGAACAGGTTGAGAATTAAAGGTTGGAATAATATATATCAAGCTAATAATACATGAAAAAGAGCAGGTGTGGCAATATTAATCTCAGATAAAATAGATTTTAATGTAAAATCCATTATTACGGACAAGGATGGTCACTATTGCTGAAAGGTTCAATAATCAAGCAAGACTTAACAATATTAAATATTTGTGCACTCAGTACCAAAGCACCTAAATACATTGAACAAATACTGACAACACTGAAAAATGAGATTGATCATTCCACAATAATAGTTGGGGACTTTAACACTCCCCTTTCGGTTAAGGATAGATCATCCAGAAAAAAGCTCAGTAAAGATACAGAAGATCTTATTACAACAATCAATCAACTTGGCTTTATCGACATATACAGATCTTTTCGTCCATCAACAGATAAATACACGTTCCTCTCGAAAGCACATGGAACATTCTCCAGAATAGACCGTATGTTAGATCATAAAACAATTCTCCATAAAATCCAAAACATTGATTTATTGCAAAGTACCTTCTCGGACCACAGAGTTATAAAATTTGAAATCAATAACAAAAAATTCAGAGGTAAAAATTCCAACTTGTGGAAACTGAACAACACTTTACTCATAAAGCCTTGAGTTATAAAAGAAATTAAAGACACATTAAAGAAATTTATGGATTCAAATGAGAATGAAAACATATCCTACTAGAATTTATGGGATACAGCAAAAGCAGTGATCATAGATCAGTTTATCACTATAAATGCACACTTCTGGAAAGAAGAAAGAATACAAATTAAAGAATTAACCTCACAACTTGAACAAGTAGAAAGAGAGCAACAGAGAAACCCCTCAGACACTGGAATAAAACAGATTATAAAGATTAGAGCAGAACTGAATGAATTAGAGAATAGAAAAACAATTGAAAAAATTAACAAAACCTAAAGCTGGTTCTTCGGGAAGATCAACAAAATTGATAAACCATTGGCTAAACTTACAAAAGAAAAACAACAGGAGATACAAATAACCTGATTAAGAAATGAGTTGGGACATGTTACAACAGACCCATCTGAAATAAAATATACCATAACAGAATACTACGAAAAGCTATACTCTGACAGGTTTGAAAACCTGGGGGAAATGGACAAATTTCTAGATTCATATGACTCCCCAAGACTATCACAAGGAGTAATAGATCAACTTAACAAATCTGGCACAAAGGAAGAGATTGAGAAAGTCATAAAAAATCTACCAACTGAAAAAAGTCCTGGCCCAGACGGCTTCACCGGAGAATTCTACCAAACTTTCAGAGAAGAATTAATTCCAATGCTAATGAGGATATTTCATACCATAGAAAGAGATGAAATACTTCCAAATTCATTCTATGAAGCCAGCATAACCCTGATACCCAAACCATGGAAAGATCCCAGAAAAAAAGAAATTACAGACCAATATCACTCATGAATCTAGATGCAAAAATCTTCAACAAAATTCTAGCCAATAGAATTCAACAGCATATAAAAAAAAAATTCATCATGATCAAGTTGGTTTCATTCCAGAGATGCAAGGCTCATTCAACATCAGAAAAACAATTAATGTAATCAACCATATTAATAACACAAAAGATAAAAATCACCTGATTTTGTCAATTGATACATAAAAGACATTTGACAAAGTTCAACATCCATTCATGCTTAAAACTCTCAGAAAAATAGGAATAAAAGGGAAATTCCCCAATATAATCAATAGCATCTATGCTAAGCCAACTGCTTTCATCATCCAGAATGGTGAAAAACTGAAAGAATTCCCTTTGAGAATGGGAACTAGACAAGGATGCCTGCTCTCACCACTTCTATTCAACATAGTGCTAGAAGTTCTAGCCAGAGCAATTAGACAAGACAAAGAAATAAAAGGCATCTGTATTGGCACTGAAGAAGTAAAGATTTTCCTCTTTGCAGATGATATGTTTGTTTATACAGAGAATGCAAAGAAATCCATAAGTAAACTATTAGACCTCATAGAAGAATTTGGCAAAGTACTGGGATACAAGATAAACATGACTAAATTAGTAAGATTCCGTTATACCAACAATGAAATTATTAATGAAGAAATCACCAAATCAATTCCATTTACTACAGCCCCAAAGAAAATAAAATACCTAGGAATAAATGTAACTAGAGAAATGAGAGATCTTTACAGAGAAAACTAGAAGACCTTGCTACAAGAAACTAGGAGAGACTTACATAAGTGGAGTAATCTGCCCTGCTCATGGATAGGAAGACTCAATATTGTGAAAATGTCTATTTTGCCCAAAGCACTCTACTTGTATAATGGAATCCCAATACAAATTCCAGCGACATTTTATAATGAGATGGAGAAACAAATTAGCAGCTTTATTTGGAAAGGGAAGAAACCCTGAATAAGTAAAGCATTATTGAAAAAGAAGAACATGCTGGGAAGCCTCTCACTACCTGACTTTAAAACCTGTTACACTGCCACAGTAGTCAAAACAGCCTGGTATTGGTACAAAAGGAGACATATAGACCAATGGAACAAAGTAGAGACCCCAGAGATGCCACCATCCTCTTATGAACAGCTGATATTTGACAAAGGTCCTAAGATTTTGAATTGGGTTAAGAACAGCCTCTTTAACAAATGGTGCTGGCATAATTGGATATCCATCTACAAAAAATTGAAACAAGACCCATATCTCACACCTCATACAAAAACCAACTCAAATTGGATAAAATACCTGAATAGAAAAGCCAAAATGATAAAGCTGATCTAAGATAAGATAGGGTCAACAATGGACTTTTTAATACACAATATAGACAGACTTCAAAATCTGAAAAACAAAACACATTCATCAGAAGAGAAAATAGATAAATGGGAATTAATGAGAATCAAACACTTCTGCTCATCCAAAGACTTCATCAAAAGAATTAAAAGACCACCCACAGAATGGGAAAAAATATTTGGCAATTCTATGTCAGACCAACACCTGATCTCCATAATCTATAAGGCTCTACAAAATATCAATAAGAAAAAGACAAATCATCCAATTAAGTGATGGGCAAAAGAGATGGACAGACACTTCTCTTAAGAGGAGATCCAGGCAGCCAAAAAATCCACGTCGACATGTTCATGATCATAAATTGTTAAAGAAATTAAAATCAAAATGGCAATGAGATACCGTCTCACCCCAACAAGATTGGCCATGATCCAAAAATCACAAAACAGTAAATGTTGGAGAGGCTGTGGAGAGATTGGAACTCTCCTTCACTGTTGGTGGGATTGCAGAATGGTGCAACCTCTTTGGAAAGCAATTTGGTGTTACCTTAAAATAATGGATATAGATATACCATTTGACCCAGTAATTCCTCTGCTTAGAATATATCCTACAAAATCAAGGACATTCACACCAGCTGCTACATGCACACAAATGTTCATTGCAGCACAGTCCGTGATAGCAAAAAGTTGGAATCAACTCAGATGTCCAACAACAGAAGAATGGAGAGGTAAACTTTGGTGTTCATATTCAATGGAGTACTATACACTGATATAGAATAATGATGATATCAGGAAACATCTGTCAGTTTGGTCTCAACTGGAGTACAATATGTTGAGTGAAACTAGTCAGCAACAGAAGGACAATTATTATATGAGACTCCTACGATAAAAACTTAAAAGCATACTCATACATAATGGAAAAGACTCTTCGATGGCTACAAGGGTGGGGAGGGTGGGAGGGCAGGAAGGCAAGGGGCGAGGGTTTAGATTAGATAGTTGTTAGAAATTTGGTTGGGTGAAATTGGTGACAATACACATTAGTAAGAAGATCAAAATTAATGGGACTTCAACAAAACTTGTGTACTCCTCCTCTCTTAACCCAGTATTGTAAGCACAGAGTATGTACACTTTCATTTTTTTATTTAATAAACAGCTTTTATAACTAAAAAAATTCTTCAACACACACACGCAAATAAAGTATTAATAATAAAAAATTTAAATTGTATTTTAAATTTCTGATAATTATATTTGAGTTATCCCCCAAGTGCTTTTAGTGTTTCAGTATCTCCTTTATTTCTTTAACATATCTTTAAACTTATAAAACACATTCATTTTATATTTCATAGCTTATATATACTCTGGGGCTCTAATTTTTCAGTTTGCATGAGTTTGCTGTTGTTTTGAAATCTAACTGTTGGAATTATTTGAAGACTATGTTAAAAAGTTCTTTTCAATCAGTTATCTGAAAATTTAACCAACTCATTACTCCCTGAATTTTTGACAAGTTTTTCATTTACACTATTATTGTGAATTCTGACTATATTGAAGAGAATTTAATAGACAATTGTTTATGGTTATAAGAATCTCCTGATTTCAAGTATTTATTTTTATTTACTTATTTATAGTTTTTATTTCCCTTGTACAATGATATTTTGATCATGTCCAAGTTTATGTGAGTGTTGAAATGCCCTCCTCTTCTTGGATTCCTTCATTTGCTTCTATCCCTCAAGCCAAGAGCCCATGAAAACTGGTGATGTTCCTAGGCTTCCAGAAATGAGCAGATATTATCACTTACAATGTTGTTTCCAGGACTCACTTACCCCTTGGGTACTGTCCAGAGGTTCTTTTCTTTCCTTTGTAACTACCTCAACTGCTTAGAACCAGATGGTGCCCGGCCACCACAAGTGATAGCCGTGATGGAGCTCACTAAGTTGAGTCTCACTGGCATCACAAGAATAAAAAGGGGTCCACCTGAGATCTCCACTAAAAGACCTCAGTTGATGGTTCAGCGGTTTTGGAGTTCCCCTGGGAGCATGAGTCCTGCACCTGATGCTGCACTTGCGCATAAATCATAACAAAGGTCCACTCTTCGGACATGAATGGATTGGACTTGGTGATGCAGAGTGAACATATGTTGGATCCACTTTATGGTTCTATGCATCTATAGGATATCATCCTGCTGACCTCCGGCTGGAGGAAGGAGAGTGGGTGGAGAGGAGGGGAAAGGAGACTGTTGGGAGGATGAGACATGTATGGAACAGAGATGAATAGTGTGCTGTCACCGGATAGGGAGAGCAGTGGAAGCTGCACATAGGTGGGCATGTAAATTTATACAGGAATGTACATTTTCACTCAGTCATAATAAAAATAAAAATAAAAATAAAAATAAAGCTTTCTACATTTTATTTGAATTTTGTACATGTTGTATCTTAGGAAATTGTCTCTTAATTTCTAGTTCATCAAATTTGGAAATTGACATGTCACTGACATTTCTGGAACATTAATTTATAATTTTAGCAAGCTGACTTGATTTGCCTTTTTATTACAGTTCTTTTTTTCTTTTTCGTAATCCTATTGTAGGCTACAATATTTGAAAATCTTACGTATTTCCAGTTGTATTATTTATTTTCAAGAATCATTCTATATTGAAGTATATGTTCATATTCAAATAAAGAAATACATTTTAAAATTCAAGGGACTATGAGCTGTTGTAGTTTAATTTTTTGTGTTGACAAGTAATGTAAAACCTGTACATATCATAGTAATTAGCAACAACTAATTTTTTTTCCATAAGACACAGTTTTTCAATGTCTAGAGTTTAGAGTTTATGAATCAATTCCACAGAGTGAGTTGATAGGTACAAAAGATTGCTGTAAGTCCACCAATCCCAGCTCACAGTGGCTCAAATTTTAGTCTGCTTATTTGTTTTACACACTGAAAATTCTGAACGATATTTTATTTTAAGCAAGATGCTCCATTACTTCGCTAATAGTTTGATAATTACCACAGGAAACTCTCGTACTTGAACCCAGGCTCAACTGTAAAGGAGAACTATGCTTAGCTTAACTAAGAATCCTTTCTGCATGGTAAATTAGATTACTTATCGATTAGTTTCCATTCATTCATCTTTCTGGACAGTGCATCATTAGGTGTTAATTCAAAAGATTGAGAATACTTTTCTATATATATCTTTTGGGTAGTACATGGTTACTCGTAAAGTGTTTTACTCATGCACATGTTTATAATACGGAACCTAACTGTATGTATTGCCTACCATGGGCTTGAGAGTTGAACAAGAGAGAAGAGAAAGGCAGACAGGAAATGATAAAATTTGAAAAGAGACTGAGTCATTTGAATGCTGATTAAATTGGCGTAAGGTAACAATGGTACTTAAATCAGAAATCAAATTTTGAGATATATGGTTATAGAATAACACTTGGAATGATCTATGACTACATGAAATGACTAATTTCTGACACCATCCTGGAGGTCTCTGGGAATGAAAGCAATAACATACTTGGAAGCAAAATGACTTTCGTCTGACAATGACTATGAGAAGGGGATCTTTTACTTTTTTTAGTAACATTTCTACCAAAATACACGGACAACATTTTCTACAAATGTTCTTTTTGACCACTGATGTGCACAATAACTTCATAGCCTCTTGTATCTGCTACAGATGTTACACACTAAGTGTTTGGTTGCCAAAGGGGTAAATCTCATGAGAGGATTGAAAAGTCAATGGTCTATTGTAAAGTGACAGGGACTTGATTTTCTTTGTTTCTTCTCTTCTTTAACAGCTGTCAAGTCTGGATACAGAGTTCTGGAAAGAATTATCACGAGTAATTTTGGATTTGTTGCAAGTTTGTTAGAGTGGCATAGGATCTGTTTTAATAGTGATTTTCAAAGAGAGTGACAACTTAATATTGTGAGAATATAATTTATTAGAAATTAAGTGTTTAATTCCCTATACAGTTTTCCAACTTACTTCCAATTCTTACATTTACAGTTATCTTCAAGAAAGTTGTATATTTAAATACAAGGATAGTTTAGAATATAAGCATTAATACAAGAGAGAAAAATTTCCATCACTCTACAGACTTGCAAAATCTATTTTGACAATTGGGTCAAATTCTGTATAATCAAATTCAGAAGTCTTTGGTATCTAGAACTGAAGGTTCTATGCTTTCTCTAGTTCTGCCTAAAAAATTTAGTTTGGGAAAATACAAATCTATTTGCTATCTGATGAAAAAGTACAGATTATTATAACTCACCTGTCATTATTAACAAATGGAAGATTAGAAAGTAGATTGACTAACTGTTGTGTAGTCAAATCCAGCTCAAGGAAACCTCATGTGTTTTAAAGCAAAACTTTGATTCATAGGATTTTCCATTTCAATTTTTGCTTTTCTTTCAAATTACCATGACTTTCTTTCAAGGAACTTCAGGGTATACTTGAACCACAAATCTTGCATTTAGTAGCTGATTAGTGAGCCTTTTGCACCATCCAGGGCCGTGTGGCAAGTAATTACCCTTTAGAAAATACACCAATGGGGAACATGCAGCCAAGATGGCAGAGTAGTCAGATGTTTTCTAAGATCCTTCTAACAGCAAAGACCCAAGAGAACAAATCAATTGATTACATATGATTTAGTAGGAGCCATGAACATCAAAGGAATAGGTGGGAAATCAGACTGAATGATGGGGAAGGGAGAGCAGGTCCAGAAGTACCTAGAACTAGCCAACATTGTCTGAATGGAATTGGCTATTGTCATCATTTTGAATGGAGTGGTGACATGTGAATGGAGCAGTAGAGAGTACAACTTGAGCCATCAGAACCAGTTAAAAAGTGGCACATAGTCATTGGATCTAAATCTTTCCTTCAGGATGTAGCTCTTTCACTTTCCCCAGGGCTTCCTTCTCTCTTCTCTACACTGCACTCAGCTCTAGAGTCTGATGCCATTGTCTGAGCCAGAATTGGGACTCCTTAACTCCACCCTGAGTCATTCTCCTTGGCTTGGAGAGGGAAATAATTTGACATACTAGTGGGGGAGGGTGTTGGGAATCAAAGAGAAAAAAAATTTCTACAAACTCTCCTGTGCTGAATATTCAGGGCTGAAACAATGACTTCACCTAGAATCAGACCAAATGAAAGTACTGAAGGGCAGACATTTTGATTACATTCAGGACATCAAGGATAATACGAAGGCCGTTTTGGAAAAAGCATTTCAAAATTGCTTCCAAGGGTGTACTTGGTACTGGAGTCAGGGCATAGCTTCCCAAGGGGATTGCTTTGAAAGTGACCATAGTGATTTTCAGCAATGAGGTACATAACACTTTTTCTAGGATGAGTTAATGAATTTAATTGGCAGTTCTCATATTCATAGATCTTTCACATGAAGAGAAAGTCAAAGGATTGCAAAGAAATTAAAGACTACTTTAAAGTGAGATTAGGGGTAAATAGTAAGGTAAAGACAAAGGAAATTAACAATCCTGTACATCAAAATAAATAAAATCAAGATGTGTCAGCAAATTTAAATCTAACAACAATGAAAAAGTTGAAAAGAAAACTCATAAAGAAAAATGACTCAGCACAGAAAATTAAGTGAAATAAAGAAATTCTCAATAACCCCCACACCCACAAAGAAAACACTAAAATGACAGAACTAAATTCATATCTATCATTGCACTGATAAAGAGAAAGACAGTAGAAGAATGGATAAACAAAAACAAAAAGCACATACCATCTATATGCTATCTAAAAGAGGCACACTTCAGATTAAAGGTGCAAATAAATTGAAATTGAGAGGATAGAAAAATATATTCAAAGCTAACAACATTCAAAAAAGAGCAGAGTTCAGATAATACTTTCATATAAAATAGACTTTAAGGTCCACAATAGTGGGCAAAGAAGATCACTATATACTGATTAAAGGGTGAATACATTAGGAGGACATAACTATATTAAATATTTACATATATAATGAGAAGATTTCTAAGTACAACAGATAGACTCTAACAGCACTGAAACATAAGATAAACCATTCTGCAACAATAGCAGGAAACTTAAGCAAACCACTTTCAGTGATGGACAGACCATCCAGTAAAGAAGCTCAATAAAAACAAGAGAGATCCAAATGCCATAATTAACCAGTTGAAATAAAAAGAATCATCACAGAATCCTAAGAAAATTGTACTCTAATAAATTTGAAAATGTAGAGGAAATGGACACACTTCTAAAAATATACTACCTATCAAAACTAACACAAACAACAGTAGAACAACTTAATAAACCCATCACAAAATAAGAGGTTGAAAATGTAATTAGACTTTCAACCCTAAGATGGTGGACTAGACACACATCCCCTCAATTTTCTCTGAGAATTAAGGTTTACAATAATAATTGAATGGAGCAGTGCCGACACCTGGGGAGCCCTAGGATCTGGCATAAGTTTGTCAGATTGGACTAGGTAACTAACTCTCTCAAAGATGAGCAGTGCATGCTGAGTCCTGCTTCTGCAGACCTACTGTTTGGGAAAGACTGCTGGTACTGATGCCTTCTTTGTTATTCCCGAGGTGGGGACTTGGCAGGAGCCACCTAATACACTGAACTGCAGTATAAGTAAACAGCGTATAGCACAGAAGAGAGACTGCGGTTGGGATAGCCACATATTGAGAGCCTAGCTGCTGACTGAGGGCACCACTGCCCCTGCACCTTTTCTTTTCTAAGGTGTGCCATAGATTCTGCTGTTTCACAGCAGTAAGGACAGCTCAGGGGGAATATCATGTTGGTGAGCTGGGAGGTGGAGTCACTCACCTGGAGGATGTAGCTGGGGCTAATTCTCACATGGAGCAGCAGATCCTGTCTGGAAAGTGCTTCTCCAGCAGAAAAACTGTGTTTAGGATGGATGTGCCTAGAAGTACAGGTGGGGCCTGGCAGTGGATAGCAAGAAGGCCATCACCCCTCCCTACTTTGAACCACATCGAAGCATCTGGAGTCAGCCTATGTGGTGCTTTTATTGTCAGCCAGGAGGTGGGACCTGTAACACCTTATTTTAACAGCTGTTGGACAGCTTCTCACTTATCAATAAAGTACATTTTTAAAATAAGAACACCTGGAGAATTGACTGCTGAGCAGCCTGGCAGCATCTTCACATCATAGCAAAAGCTGATGGGCCCCCAGTGACTCCATAAGCAGGGAGCTGTCTTTGCTAGCCAGGAGGCATAGCTTGTAACTCCATTTAGTCCACCTGGGCCCAGTCATAGAGTACACAGAAGTGGCTGGTGACCAACTCCCCTCTTAGAACTATACCTCAGCTCCTGTTGAGGAAACACCAGAGAAAGTGAACAGCTTCTTGATGGCACAAAGACAACAATGAATAGGTAACCATTTAAAGGATCAGTCCACTATGGCTCTGGAAAACTCCAGAATAAAGAATCAAAAACTTCGCAGATGAAGAAGCCTTTCTGATACTATTAGAGGTTGAGTACAAAAGAATTATGTATGGAGTCCTCCTAGAGATGAAACAAAATGCAACAGAAGAAAATGAAAAATTAAGCAAGCTATATGAACTGATGGAACAGCAGTGATCTGAAATCTATCAGATCAATAAAAGAAATTAGAGAATTAGACAATTCAATCCAAAGCCGAAACAGCAGAATTGAGGATATGAAAGTCAGACTTAGTGACCTGGAGGATAGAGCAACTGACACCAGCATTTATGAGGAGAAATTAGAAAAAAGACATAAGAAAAATGAAAAAACATTAAGAAACATGTGGGACTCTGTTATGATGAGTATTATCCATGGATAACGGGAGAAACTGAACAGGAAAGGCTAGCTGAAAATACAGAGACAATAGTTACAGAGTTGCTGACAGAAAACTTCCCTGAAATTACGAAAGAAAAGAACATAGATATCCAAGATGTATATCGAATACCACAAAACTAGGCCTTAAAAGAAAGACACCAAGACATATTATAATCAGGCTTAATCAAATGAAACATAAACAGATGCTCTTAAAGGCAGCAAGGCTTAAAGCTAAGCCTAACGTTCAGAGGGAATCCCTGTAGGCTTTCATATGACTTCTCAGCACAAGTGATGTCGGCAAGAAGGCATTGGGATGACATATTCAAAGGTTTGAAGAAGAACTTTCATCCAAGAATTATATATCCTGCAAAATTGTCTCTCATATATGACTGTGAAATTAAGACATTCACACATAAACAGAAGCTTAGAGACTTTGTAAATACCAAATAAAAACTACAAGAAATACTGAAAGAAGCTCTTTGCTTAGAAAAACAAAAACATTAAGTGTATGCTTAAGGACACAGCATCCAGAATCTTAATTAGGTAAGTCACAAAGCTCAATCAAAGCTACAGTATTAGAACTATGACATCATCACAGTAAAAAGAGAGATATATTACAATAATCATAACCCTTCCTGATAGAGAGGAAATTAAAAATATATGCAGAAGTTAAATTCTGGATTAACTTAGAATACTAAGAGGGATCATGATGGTAGCCATAAAACAAAATAACAATGCGACACACCAACACAAGAAACAAAATACAGGAATCTCAACAAACACAAAGTCACTACTAAAAAGATGCAAAGTCAACCTGCAAAGAAGAAAGATCCAAACAGAATATTAAGAGCAACATAGAATATATCAGCAAAACAAAAATAAAGGCAAACACAAAAATAAAGTACTGAACACATAGTTATCAATAATTACACTGAATGGAAATACACAGAGTGCTTCAATAAACAGTGAGTGACATCTTGGATTAAAAAACTCAACTCATTTATATGCTACTTACAAGAAACACATTTTATACTCAGATATGAACAAACTGAGCATCAAAGGAAGGAAAAACATACCAAGCCCACAACATACAAAGAAGAGTAGGAGTGGCAACAGACATCTCAGAAAAAATAGACATTAATGTAAAATCCACCATCGGGGACAAGGATGATCACTATTTATTTTGAAAGATTCAATACATAAGCAGTACAATATTAAATAACAATATTAAATATTTAGGAACCCAATACCAGAGCATCTAAGTGCTTCAAACAAACACCGACTACACTGAAAAATGAGATACATAACTCCACATTAATAGTGGGAGACTTCAACATTCCACTTTCAGTAGTGGACAGATCATCCAGAAAAAAAAAGCTCAGTAAAGATACAGAAGATCTTACTGTGACAGTTAACCAACTAGACCTCATTGACATACACAGAACATTTTATCCATCAACAGATAACTACACCTTCTTCACCAATGCACACGGGACATTTTCCAGAATAGACCATATGTTAGGACATAAAGCAAGTCTTAACAAGATCCAGATCATTAAATTATTGCAAAGCATCTTCTCAGACATAAAGCTGTAAAAGTTGAAATCAATAGCAGAACAAAAAATATGGAGAAATCTAAACTCATGGAAACTGAACACCTTGCTAAAAAGCCCATGGGTTATAGGAGAACTCAAGGATGAAAAAAAGAAATTTGTGGGATGAAATGGGAATGAAAACACATTCTACCAGAACTTAGGTGATACAGCAAAAGCAGAGCTTAGAGGTCCATTTACCTCTATAAATGCACACATCTGGAAGGAAGAAAGGACCCAAACCAAAGAAGTAACCCTACAGCTTGAATAAGTACAAAGAGAGCAACAGAGGAACCCCTCAGGCACAAGAAGAAAACAGATAATAAAGATCAGAGCAGAACTAAATGAAACAGAGAATAGAAGAACAATTTAAAAAATTAACAAAACCAAAAGCTGATTATTTGAAAAGATCAACAAAATTGATAAACTGTTGGCTAAACTTTCAAAAGAAAAACAGAAGAAGAAACAAATCACCTGAATAAAAAATGAATGGGAGATGTTATTACAGATCCAAATGAAATCAAAAGTATCATAACAGAATACTGTGAAAGGTTGTACCCTACCGATTTGCAAACCTGGAGGAATTGGACAAATTTCTAGATCCCTATTACCTACCAAAATTATCACAACGAGAAGTGGAACAACTTAATAAACCCATCACAAAGGAAGAGATTGAAAAAGTCATCAAAAAACTGCCAACCAAAAAAATTCTGGCCCAGAAGGCTTCACTGGAGATTTTCACAAAACTTTTGGAGTACAATTAACTCCAATACTACTGAAGCTGTTTCGCAGAATATAAAGGTATGGAACACAACAAAATTCATTCTACGAAGCCAGCATAACCCTGATACAAAAGCCAGGAAAAGATCCCACACACACAAAAAAATAGAATTACAGACTTGTATCACTCATAAAGCTAGATGTAAAAACCTTCAATAAAATCCTAGCCAATAGAGTTCAACAACATATCAAAAAAAAAAAAAGTTCATTGTAACCAGGTTGGATTCATACCAGTGATTCAAGGCTGGTACACCAGAAAAGCAATTAATGTGAACAACCACGTAATTGCACAAAGGATAAGAATCACCTGATTTTGTCAACTGATGCGTAAAACACATCTGATGAAGTCCAACACTCATTCATGCTAAAAACTCTCAGAAGATAGGAATAGAGGGGAAATTCCTCAAAGCAATAAAGGGCATCTATTCAAAGCCAACTGCCTTTACCATCTTGCATGGAGAGAGTTTGAAAGAATTATCCTTGAGAATGGGAATGAGACAAAGATGCCCACATCTGTTCAACATTGTAATAAAGTTTCCAGCCAGAGCAATTAGACAAGACAAACAAAAGGACAGTCTCATTGGCAAAGAAGAAGTAAAAATCTCCTTATTTGCAGATGATATGATTACATATGCAGATAATTCCAAAGAAGCTGTAAGTCAACTACTGGAATTAATAGAAAACTTCAGCAAATTATCAGGATATAAGATAAACATAAGTAAATCAGTAGGATTTATTTTGTACCAACAAAAACATCATCAATGAAGAAATCACCAGACCAATACCATTTACGACAGCCCCAAAGAAGATGAAATAACTAGGAATAAGTCTAATTAGAGAATAAGAGACTTATACAGAGAGAACTACAAGGTGCTATTGCAGGAAACCAAAAGGAACTTACAAAATGGAGAAACCTACCCTGCTAATATACAGGAAGACCTAACATTGTGAAAATGTCTTTTATCCAAAGTGATCTATACATACAATGCAATCCTAACACAAATTCCAGAGTCATTTTTCAGTGAGATGGAGAAACAAATCACCAACTTTGTTTGGAAAGGGAAGAAACCCTGGATACATAAAGCACTACTGAAGAAGAAGGACTCCGTGTGAGCCCTCACACTACCTGACCTTAGAACCCATTTCGCTGCCACAGTAGTCAAAACAGCCTGGTACTGGTACAAAGAGATACTTATAGACCGATGGAACAGAGATGAGACTCCAGAGATGCCACCATCCTCTTATGAACAGTTGATGTTCAACAAAGGCCCTCAGATTGTATACTGGGATAAAAACTGTCTCTTTAACAGTTGATACTGGCAAAATTGGATATCCATCTCAAAAAACTGAAACAAGAATAGTATTTCAAACCTTCACAAAAACTAACCCCAAATGGATCAAAGACCTAAATATCAAACTAAAACAATAAGGATCATATATGACAAAATAGGATCAATGCTGGAAGTTCTACTACACAGCTTAAACAGACTTCAAAATCTTAGGTCTACTAAGAATCAAACACTTTTGTTCATCCAGGGAATTTTTCAAAATAGTTAGAAGACCATTTACAGAACAGGAAAAGGTATTTGGCAATTACATGTTGGACCGACATCTGATCTCCATAGTCTATAAGATACTGCAAAATATCAACGATAAAAAGGGAAATGAGCCAATTAAGCCATGGGGAAAGAAGATGGACAGACACTTTACCAAAGAGGACATCCAGGCAGCCAAAACATACATGAAGAAATAGTCATAATCATTAGCTTTTAGAGAAATCCAAATCCAAACTGCATTGACATACCATCTCACACCAACAAGGTTGGTCATGATCCAAGAAACACAAAACAAATGCTGGAAAGGCTGTGGAAACATTGGAAGAGTCCTACACTGCTGGTGGGATTGCAAAATGGTACAACCTCTTTGGAAAGCAATTTGGTGCTTCCTTAAAAAGATGGAAAGAAATACACCACTTGCTCCAGTAATCCCATTGCTCAGAACATATCCTAAAAAAAAATCAAGGTCAGTCACATGAATAGATACATGTACATGCATGTTTATTGCAGCATAGTCCACAGTCGCTTAAAGATGGAATCAATCCTGTTGTCCAGCAACAGGTAAATGGACAAACAAACTATGGAACATATACTCAGTGGAACACTATACAATAATAAATAGCAGGAGTTTTAATGTGCAATATAGACAGACTTCAAAATCTGACAAACAAAACACATTCATCAGAAGAGAAAATAGATAAATGGGAATTAATAAGAATCAAGCACTTCTGCTCATCCAAAGACTTCATCAAAAGAATTAAAAGACCACCTACAGAATGGGAAAAAATATTTGGCAACTCTATGTCAGACTGACGCCTGATCTCCATAATCTATAAGGTTCTACAAAATATCAATAAGAAAAAGACAAATCATCCAATTAAGTGATGGGCAAAGGAGATGGACAGACACTTCTCTAAAGAGGAGATCCAGGCAGCCAAAAAACACATGCAGACATGTTCACGATCATTAATTATTAAACAAATTCAAATCAAAAAGACAATGATACCACCTCACCCCAACAAGATTGGCCATGATCCAAAAAACGCAAAACAATAAATGTTGGAGAGGCTGTGGAGAGATTGGAACTCTCCTTCACTGTTGGTGGGGTTGCAGAATGGTGTAACCTCTTTGGAAAGCAATTTGACATTACCTTAAAATAATGGATATAGATATACCATTTGACCCAGTAATTCCTCTGCTCGGAATATATCCTGCAAAATCAAGGCCATTCACACCAACTCCCGCATGCACACGAATGTTCATTGCAGCACAGTCCACGATAGCAAAAAGTTGGAATCAACTCAGATGTCCAACAACAGAAGAGTGGAGAGGTAAACTTTGGTATATATACTCCATGGAGTACCATACACTGATAAAGAACAACGATGATAGCAGGAAACATCTCTCAGTTTGGTCTCAACTAGAGGACATTATATTGAGTGAAACTAGTCAGCTACAGAAGGATGATTATTTTATGAGACCCCTACGATAAAAACTTAAAAGCGTACTCATACTTAATAGAAAAGACTCTTTGATGACTACAAGGGTGGGGAAGGTGGGAGGGTGGGAAGGCAAGGGGCGAGGGTTTAGATTAGATAATTGTTAGAAATTTGGTAGGGTGAAATTGGTGACAATACGTATTAGTAAGAAGATCAATATTAACGGGACTTCGACACAACTTATGTATTTCTCCTCTCTTAACCCAATATTGTAAGCAGAGAGTATGTACACTTTCATTTTTTTATTTAATAAAAAAATAAAGAACAATGATGATTTTAGGCAGCATCTCATAACCTGGTTTCAACGGTAAGATATTGAGTGAAATCAGCCAGCAGCACAAGGACAAATATTGTATGAGATTCGTAGTATAAGGACTTAAAAATAGACTAATGTACAGATGAAAAGACTCTTTGATGGCCTCAGTGGAGGGGAGGGAAGGAGAGGGTTGGTCATAGTTGATAGTTGATAGAAATTTGGTCGGGTGAAAGCAGTGACAGCACACAGTAGAAAGAAGATCAATTTAACTGGACTAAAATCAAATTAACTGGGCTACAACATAAACTGAAAGATCTTCTAATCTTAATCCAATATTGCAGGGATAGGGCAGCAGGGGTGGTGGTCTGCGGACCATGCTCACAGGGGACATCGAGGCCAACTGGTATAACTAGCCTATGGCTAAGAGAGTCTTCTGCACTTCATATTGGTGATTGAAGTCTGGAGTCTTAAAAGGTAGCAAGCTGCTATGTAAGGTACACCAAAGCTGCCAGGTAAGCTACACTCCACTCATCTGAAACAGATGATCACCAAGAACAGCAACAACATGAGGGAAAAAGAGCCCAGGAGACAGAAGGACCCAGGTGAATGGGGGACTGTATCAACATGTGACCAGAAGAAGCAGATGGTGCCAGGCCACCACCAAAGACAGCTGTGATGGGGCACACAGGGTTGAGTCTCCATGGCGATATGAGAAAAAGAAGAATGCAGCTCAAGAACTCTACCAGAAGACCAGAAATGATGTTCCACTGGCCTGGGGGATCCTCTAGGAGCATGGCCCCTAGACCTGCTGCTGCACCTGTCCAGAGAACACTAGCGAGGTCACCTCTTCAGACAAAAATGAGCCTGACTCAGGGACACAATGTGATCACATGGCATGTGTACTTTATGGCTCTATGCATCTATGTGATGCTGTCCTGCTGACCTCTTATTAGAAGGGACAGGAGAGGATAGAGAGAAGACAGGAGATTGTTAAGAGGCTATGACATACATAGAGTGAAAAGGAGGAGTATGTTATCACAGGGCAAGGAGATCAGAAGGAGCTGCAGATACGTGGGCATGCAAATTTAATTTGGATTGTATACTTTCACTTAATCAGCAAATAAAGGAGTTAAAAAACTGAGATGTTCTCTAACTTTTTAATCTACTTTGTTTTCTTTTGATGTTCTGCCACCCTAACCCTCACTTCTGTAGTCAATGAAAAGATGTTAGCCCTCTTTTCAAACAGGTATTACTACAAATGTCTTCTTCAACCTTAAAAATCCTTGATTCACTGAACAGCTTTATCCAGTTATTTACAGTTTCACTCTACTTACAAAATAACCCATTTATACCTTTTAAAAGATTATTATGGACAGTGAGAAGAATGTTCTTTGAAAAAGATGGTGAAAGGTTAACATGCCAGCTTCATGCTCACCTATAACTCGTTCTGTTATTCTCAGACATAAATCTCTACAGGATTAAAGCCTTCATGAGACTGAGTTAATCATCTTATCCAAGTCTTAATTAAAGTGGTAGCAGTGGCATAAAAAAAAAGTGGACAGCAGCAAGCTTTGACCAGCTTCAAGATGTTTATTTAGAAACATTTCCTTCTAACCTCTGCTAATATATGACTTCACTTAGAGTTTGTCACAACAATTTTGATTACAATTTTTATAATATATAAGTAATGAATCTTCTACAAAGCATCCCAAACTGCACAGGTGTACAAATAGTAATGACTCTCAGCCTTTCATATAGCTTTGTACATAATTCCACTCACCAGGTGTAGCTGTCACTGTATGGCAGACATTCTTTCAATATGTACAAACACACACATGCACACATATTTAAGCTATTAGGATTGTAATGTATATGTTGGGCTGCTTTTTTACTGACAATATGAGCAGGTTGAATGATGAAAACTCGTATCTGAAGACTAAGTGCCTTTTTTGAATTTATTGAAATTGGTATATGGTTTTATTTTTTTACCTGCTGAAATGGGGATTGTAAAATTTTGGACCAATCCGTGGTTTAACCCCATTTGATCATCATATATTTACTTTTAAATATATTATTGGATTAAATTTGCAAGTATTTTGAGAACTTTTATATTTTTCTTCATTTTTCTACATTGTAATTTCTTAGTCCTTTTTTGTTGTTGTTTTGATATCAGAACAGAAGCAATGGTGGTATAGTGGTTAAGCATTACGGCTGCTAAACAAGAGGTCAGTAGTTTAAATCTGTCAGGCTCTTTGAATGAAACCCTATGGGGCTGTTCTACTCTGTCCCTTAGGGTCACTATGAGTAAGAATTGACTGAACAGCAACAGGTTTGGTTAGGCTTTGGTATCAGAATAATTTTGGTCTATTACTAGCGTTAAGATGTATTTCATATTTAATTATCAGGAAGAGCTTATACATAAAATTGGTATTTATCCTTTAACTGCTTTGTAGAATTAGTAGTAATGTGCCTATGATTTTACTACTGTTGTCACGCTTTTTACAAATTTTATTTCTTTAAATATACAGGGTTATCAAAATTTTACACATATACAGATATTTGCTCACTTTATGTTGTTGAGTTTATCAGCATAACATTTTATTTTATCGTGACTAAGTGAAAGTATATAATCCAAATTAAATTTACAGGCCCACCTATCTACAGCTCCTTCTGATCTCCTTGCCCAGTGACAGCACATTGCTCTTTTTCAATCTATAGTTGTTTAGCCTCTTAAAAAGCTCCTCCTCACCGTCTTCTCTCCCATATAAAAAGCTACCAGTAGGACAGCATCTACAAATGCATAGAACCATAAAGTACACACACCATATGGCTACATTGTGTCCCTGAGTCCAGTTCATTTTTGTCTGAAGAGGTGACCTCGCTAGTGTTCTCTGGACAGGTGCAGCAGCAGGTCTAGGGGCCATGCTCCTAGAGGATCCCCCAGGCCAGTGGAACATCATTTCTGGTCTTCTGGTAGAGTTCTTGAGCTGCATTCTTCTTTTTCTCATACTGCCATGGAGACGCAACCTTGTGTGCCCCATCACAGCTGTCTTTGGTGGTGGCCAGGTGCTATCTGGTTCTTCTAGTTACATGCTGATACAGTCCCCCATTCACCTGGATTCTTCTGTCTCCTGGGCTCTTTTTTCCTCCTATATCTGTTATTCTCGGTGATCATCTGCTCCAGATGAGCTGAAATCATCTGGTATACCTTACATGGCAGCTTGCTAGGTTTTGAAACCCCAGACTTCACTCACCAATATGGGGTGCAGAAAAGTCTCTTAGCAATAGTCTAGTTATGCCAATTGGTCCAATGTTCCCTGAGAGCGTGGTCTCCAGACCCTGGCCCTGTTACACTATCCTTGCAATACTGGGTTAAGATTAGAAGAATTTTTCAGTTTACTGTTAAGTCCAGTTAAGTTGATCTTCTTTCTAGTGTGTTCTGTCACTGCTTTCTCCTAATCAAGTTTATACCAACTATTCTATGACCAACCCTTTTCCTCCCTCTCCAGTCTAGAGCTGTCAGACTTTTCTTCTGTACATAAGTCTATTTTTAAGATCTCATAAAGTATTTGTCCTTGTGCTGCTGACTCATTTCATTTCACATAAAGACTTCCAACTGAAACCATGTTATAAGATGCTTCCTAAGATCATCGTTGTTCTTTATCATCACATAGTGTTCCTTTGAATATATGTACCATAGTTTGTCTATCCATTCATCTGTTGACAGGTGACAGGCATCTAGGTTGATTCCATCTTTTTGCAATTGTGGACTGTGCTAAAATAAACATTCATGTGCATGCATCTGCTCGTGCGACAGCCTTTGTTTCTGTAGGATATATTTCAAGCAGTGGGATTACTGGATCAAATGGTATATTTAATTCCAGCTTTTTATTGAAGTGCCAAATTGCTTTCCATAGCAGTTTACCATTTTGCAGTCCTTCAGCAGTATAGGAGACTTCCAATCTCTCCATAGTATTTCCAGCATTTGTTGTTTTGTGTTTTTGGGATTATGGCCAACATTGTTGGGGTGAGACGGTATCTCATTGTAGTTTGGATTTCTCTAAAAGCTAACGACCATGAGCATTTCCTCATTCATCTTTTGGCTGCCTAGATGTCCTCTTTGGTAAGTGTCTGTCCATCTCCTTTGCCCATTGCTTAATTGGGTTATTTACTTTTTTCATGTTGGTATTTTGCAGTGCCTTGTAGATCATGAAGATGAGACATCAGCCTGACATCTAGTTGCCAAATATTTTTTTCCCATTCTGTCAGTGGTCTTTTAATTCTTTAGATCAAGTCTTTGGATGAGCAAAAGTGTTTGATTTTTCATAGTTTGAATTTATCTATTTTGTCCTCTCCAGTTTACTGTCTTAGGGCCTTTGTTGAATATTAACTGTTCATAAGAGGATGATCATATCTCTGGGGTCTCAATTCTTTTCTAGTGGTTTATATGTCTCTTTTTGTACCTTTACCAGGCTGTTTTGACTATGATGGCAGTGTAATTGTAAAGTTGGGTAGTGTGAGGCTTCCCACTGTGTCCCTCTTCTTCAGTAGCGCTTTACTTATCCGGGGTTTCTTCCCTTTCCAAAGTTGGTGACTTGTTTCTCCATCTCATTAAAAAATGTCACTGGAATTTGTAATAGGATTGCATTGCATTTGTAGATCGCTTTGGGTAAAAAAGACATTTTTACAATGTTAAATCTTCCTATCCGTTAACAGGGTGGGTTTCTCTATTTATGTAAGTCTCTTGGTTTCTAGCAATAAGACCTTGTTTCTCTTTTTATAGGTCTCTTATTTCTCTAGCTAGATTTATTCCTAGGTATTTTATCTTCTCAGGGGCCATCGTAAATGGTGCTGATTTTGTGATTTCTTCTTTGATGATCTCTATTATTTTGCTTATTTGTTGTTTTTATCTTGATACATTGCTGAACTTTTCTATTAGTTACAGTAGTTGACTTATAGATTCTTTCGAGTTCTCTGCATATACAAACATATCATCTTCCAACAGAGAAGTCTTTACTTCCTCTTTGCTGATACAGATGCCCTTTATTCCTTTGTCTTCTCTAATTACTCTGGCTAGAGTGTCTAGGGCAATGTTGAATACTTGTGGCAAGAGTGGGCATTCTTGTCTCGTTGCTTTTGTCAAGGAGAATTTTTCAGTTTCTCTCCAGTCAGGATGATGTGGGCAGTTGGCTTTGTGTAGATGCCCTTTCTTTTGTTGAGGATCTTCCCCTCTATTTCTATTTTGCTAAGAGTTTTTAGTATGAATGGGTGCTGGAGTTTGTTGAATACCTTTTCTGCATCAATTGACAAAATCAGGTGATTCTTACCATTTGTGCTATTTATGTAGTTGATCACATTAACTTTTTTTCTTATGTGGAACCAGTCTTGCATCCCTGATGTGAATCGAGCTTGGTCA
This sequence comes from Heterohyrax brucei, assembly GCA_028571685.1. NCBI lineage: Eukaryota > Metazoa > Chordata > Mammalia > Hyracoidea > Procaviidae > Heterohyrax > Heterohyrax brucei. Next base: position 86,671,568 of record CM053158.1, read on the forward strand.
CGATGAATTACTTTTTTGATATGTGGTTGAATTCTGTTGGCTAGGACTTTGTTCAAAATTTTTGCATTTAGGTTCATGAGTGATATTGACTTGTAATTTTCTTTTTCTCTGGGATCTTTCCCTGGCTTTGGTATCAAGTTTATGCTCACTTCATAGAATGAATTGGAGAGAATTCCATCACTTTCTATGCTGTGAAATAGTCTCAGTAGAATGGGAATTTACTCCTCTCTAAAAGTTTGGTAGAATTCTCTGGTGAAGCCATCTGGGTCATGACTTTTTTTGGTTGGTAGTTTTTTTTTATGTCTTTTCCATCTTTTCCTTTGTGATGGATTTCTTAAGCTATTAATACTTCCTCTCCTTGTGATAATTTTGGCAGGTAATATAAATCTAGAAATGTGCCCATTTCTTCTAGGTTTTCAAATATGTTGGAGTAAAGTCTTTCATAATATTGTGTTTTGGTACTTTTATTTTCAGTTGCATCTGTTGTGGCATCTGTCCTCTCATTTCTTATTCGAGTCATTTGTTTACTCTCCTATTTCTCTTTTGTAAATCTAGCCAATGGTTTATCAATTTTGTTGATCTTTTCAAAGAACCAGTTATGTTTTGTTAATTTTTTTCAATTTTGCTTCCATTCTCTAATTCATTTACTACTGCTCTAATCTTTATAATCTGTTTTCTTCTGGTCCTGACAGGTTCCTCTGTTGCTCTCTTTGTACTCATTCAAGCTGTAGGGTTAATTCTTTGGTTTGGGTAATTTCTTCCTTCCAGATGTGTGCATTTATAGAGATAAACTGACTTCTGAGTATTGCTTTTCCCATAAATTTCTTTATTTCATCCTTGATTTCTTGCATAGTGTGTGGCTTTTTGAGCCAGGTATTGTTCAGTTTCCATGAGTTCAAATTTCCCCATTTTTTTTTCCGTTATTGATTTCGAGTTTTATGGCTTTATAGACCAAGTAGATGCTTGCAATAATTCAATGATTTGGATTTGTTGAGACTTCTTTTATTTCCTTGTGCAGATCTGTTCTGAAAAATGTTCCATGTGCATTGGAGAAGAAGGTGTACTTATCCATTGATGGACAAGAAGTTCTGTGTATGTTGATGGAGTCTCGTTGGTTAATTGTTGCAGTAAAATCTATCTTTACTGAGTTTTTTTTCTGGATTATCTCTATATTACTGCAAGTGGAATGTTGAACTCTGCAGCTATTAAAGCAGAGTAACCTATCTCAGTTTTCTATATTGTCAGTGTTTGTTCAACATATTTAGATGCTCCTATACTGGGTGCATAAATATTTAGTATTGTTATTTCCTGCCTATACATTGAAACTTTCAGTAATAAGTAGTGACCATTCTTGTCAAGGATGGCAGATTTTATACTAAAGTCTATTTTGTCTGCTCTTCTTTGTATGTTGTGGGCTTGGAGTATATTTTTCCGTCATTTAATTTTGACTTTGCTTACATCTCTGGGTCTAAGGTCTGTTTGTTTTAAACAATATGTAGACAGATCATGTCTTTTGATCCAGAATGTCAACAACTTTACAACAATACTATCTGTATTTTCAGCTATCCCTCCCTGTTCAGGAATTTCAATTTTTCCTTAGATTATTTCTCTGACTACAGTCCCACATGTTTCTTAATGCTTCATAATTTTTCTTGTTTTTTTCCCCCACCCCCATGATTCATTTTCACAGAGGCTGGTGTCAGTTGCTCTCTCCTCAAGCTCGCTAACTCTGACTCCCCTTTTCCTCAGTTCTGCTCTTTTGACTTTGGATTGAATTGTCTAATTCTGTAATTTTATTATTGGTCTGCTTTATTTCTGAATGTTGATGCTTCATTAGTTCATATATCTCACTTAATTTTTCATTTTGTTCTGCTGCTTTTATTTAATCTGTAGGAGGACTGTATATATAATTCTTTTGTACTCAACCTCCTATGTTTTCAGAAAGGCTTCTTCATCTGGAGGGTGTTTTGATTCTTCATTTTAGGATTTTTTCCAGAGCCATGGCGGACTGTTTCTTTAAATAGTTAGCTGTTGATTGTTGACTTCATGACACCCAGAAGCTGTTTGTTTTCTCTAGTGTTACCTGAAAAGGAGCTGCAGCATAGTTCTAAGAGGGGAGATGGTCACCAGCTGCCTCTGCATACTCTAGTAATTGGCCTGAGGTGGACTCTGTGGGGTGGCAGGCTCTTCTATCTGGCTGGCAGAGATGGTGCCCTACTTACGGGGTGTCTGGGGGGCTGTCAGCCAAAGCTGTGATATGGATCAGTGAAGGGTGGAAGGAGATGCTTCCAGGTGCTCAGCAAGCAGTTTTCAAGGTGATCCTGTTTTAAAAGATAATTAACTGCTAAGTGAGGAGCTGTTCAACACCTGTCAAAATCAGTCAGGCTCTCAGGTGTGGCAGGCTCACCTTCTGACTGACAAATTATCTCATAGACCTTCCCCAGATGCTATGTGGTAGTTCAGTGTAGGGAGGGATTACAGTCTTGCTGCCACCCTCTGCCAGACCCCACCCATACCTCTAGGCACTACCATCCTAACACAGCCTTTCTGCTGGAGAAACACTTTCCAGACAGAGGCTGCTGCTCTGCTGAGAATCAGCTCCAGGTAATGCCTTCTGTGAGTGACTCAGCCTCTCAGATAACCAAGATGGTATCTTGCCCAAGCTGCCCTGTCTGCCGTGAAACAACAAAATCCACAGTGCAGCTCAGAAATGCGATGACTGATGTAGGGGCAGTGGTGCTGACTGATAGCAGCATGGCTGCTCAAAACATGGCTATCCCAAGTACGGTCTCTCTGCTGCACTACATGCTGTTTAGTTAATCACTTCAGTTCGATGTATTAGCTGGCTGATGCCCAGTCCCCACCTCCCAGATAACAAGGAAGGTGCCACTACCTGCAGCACTCCCAAATGGTGAGTCAGCAGAAGCAGGACTCAGCATGCCTCTGACTTGTGTTAGAGCGAGGTAGTTTTCCCATTAGTGGCAACTAGTCCAGTCTGAGAAAGCTATGCCAGATCCTAGGGCCTCCCAGATGACCTTGATGCTCCATTCAGTTATCATTCCAGGCCTTAGTTCTCAGAGGGAATTGAGGAGATGTGTGTGTAGTGCAACATCTTGGCCCCATCTCACATCATAACATTTTTTACAATATTTCCTTATTCAATTTTTTAAAAAATTCTTTTCTTAAATTAGATGTGTATAGGTCTGTAGTGATGTCTGTTTTTCATGCCTAAAATTTGTAATTTGTGCCTTCACTCTTTTTCTTTAGTCAGTCTGGCTATAGTACTATCAATTTTTTTCATAGATTTGTTCTTTACCTTTTATATTCAAGAATTTTAATACGATATGCTTATATAACATTTTGGAGAGCTGCATATTTATTGTCCCTGGTGGTTTCTGAGCTTACTTGATTTGCAGTTTGATGTTTTGCATTTTTTCTTTTGTTTTTCAGTCATTTTCTTTAGAAATATCCCTTGTCTTTCACCTCTTTTGAGATCTGAGGTACATAGATGTTAGTTTGTTTGATATTCTCCTATGTGTATTGAAAGATTATTCTGTTAATGCAAATCATTTGGATCATAGATGGATCTGAGGCTTTCTATGAGTTTTTTCCCTTTGTTTTTCATATTTCATACTTTTTGATTGAATTTTGACATAATTTTTACAACAGTCGAGACCAAGGTAAATAATATTTGTAAGTGGAAATGGATATGTGTCTTTGTCATGGTGTCTTTATTGTGAAATATTGAATCAGTTTATTCAGATGTTGAGCCTATGTTGAGTTTTCTTGTTATGGTTAATATTGGTGATCCACAAGCTACAAATTCTGTTATTATCTTGTGTTTAGGGTAGAGGATATATTGCTAATATATTTTTCTCAATGTTCCTTTTGCGTTCACACTTTTAGGTTTTTCCCTGTGAATGTACAATTCAAAAATTGTTCTCTCCACTCTCTTCGCCTTCCCCATTGATAGACTGCTACTATTTAGTTGTTCCTTGGTGCTTACTCACCTGGTGATGAGGGTTTGTGTGGGTAATCTTTGTGGTCTAGCTTCTTTAGCATTTGACTCCTCATCTCCTTCCCCCAGAGCTATAGGAAAATTCAAATTGTGTGGTCTCAGAATGATTTCCTCTCATGTTTCCAAATACAGTAGGTTTTTGACTTAATCTCTTTACTTCTCCTTTTTCTTTTCCCTGGCAACAGTAAACTTTTACCTGTGCCTGGGAGTATACAGAATTTTACATTCTTCCTGCAACATTTCAAGACTTTTCTTTACTAGAGAAGAGGGATCTAGGCAAGACTTCTAGCTTTTCTGTCAGTATATGGCTGCTCCAGTTCTACAGTTTACACTCTGAGGAAGGCTTTCTTTGGTCTCGTACACAAGTGTGCATCCTTCTCAAGAGAATCCATGAGTTGTATGGAGAAAAGCCAAGGAGTGGATACTTTGTCTCCTTGGATCTGCAGCTTCCAGAGCAGTGTTTACAAATTTGTTAATAAATCATGCTGGTGATTTATATGAAAATATAAATGAAATATGAAAATTCTATATTCATCTCTCTCTCTGCCCCAGATAAGCCAGTGCAGATGTCCATATTTTACCTTCAAAGTTTCTCCCTTTCTTTAAATTTCAGGCTGTGACCTGAGTTCCATAAAGAACTGAAGAACAATTATGTTTTGTAAAATTGCACTATGTTTTTCCCTGCTTTACATAGATATGAACAGCTTGCTTTCTATATCCTAAAAACAAGCTAAAACTCTTAATTACCATTTTGAGTCACAAATTTTTCTCATACCTCCTTTTCTTTATTTATTAAACTTTAGGTAGTAAGTATAAGATACCTGTTGAATAAATCTATGTGCATTATATTCTGTGTGCCCCCTCCACATCACTAAACTAGAACAGAAAGTGGGGGAAAATGATTCATGTTAGCAGTTGAGAACAAATTGTATGTGCCACTCAGGGACCTGTCTAGATAGGATAACTCTGATTTTTCTGTCTTATTATTTAACTTCCTATTTCATAGTTTACAAATTATGAGTACGTTCTACTTCTTAATTTCAGTGTTGAGAATTTAGAGTCCTATCACTCTTCTATGTCTTCTACGATTTATTATAATTTTTTATTTTGTTAGTAAAACCCTGGTGACATGGGAGTTAAGAGCTACTCCTGCTAACCAGAAGGCTGGCAGTTTGTATTTGCCAGATGCTCCCTGGAAACTCTATGTGTTAGTTGTACCCTGTCCTGTAGGGTTGCTGTGAGTTGCAATCGACTCAACCACTGTGGGTTTGGTTTGGTTTGGTTTGGTTTGGGGTAACTTTATGTTTTTAAGGAACCATAGAGAGTATTATCTGAGTCCACAAAGTTATGGAAGATGAAGAACATTATGTGTTTATTCTTTCTTTCATTTCTCTTCCTACCTCCAAAATTCTAATAGTTACTTTTAAGAATGCAAATTTTTCAGTAGTTGCATTTTATTTTTTATAGCTGTTTTTCATAGTTTTTCTGTTGTTTTCTTAGTTGCCCTCAAGTAGATTCTGACTCACGGCAGCCACACCACATGTGTTACAGAGTAGAAATTGCTCCACACTCTGTTCTCTTGATGGTAAGCTTAAAGGTAACGTGTTGTCATGCCTTTCTTTTAAGACACTACTGGGAGGGTTTGAAGAATCAACCTTTAGGTCTGTACTCAAGTGCAAATTGTTTGTGCCTCCTAAAACCAGACCTACTGCCGCCGAGTCAATTCCAATTCATACCAACCCTATAGAAGAATAGAACTGCTACACAGAGTTTCCAAGGGACACCTGGTGGATTTGCATTGCCAGTCTTTTGGTTAGCAGCCATAGCACATAACTACTACACCACCAAGGTTTTCTTGTGCCCCCATAGCCATACATAGAGCCACTGCCACTGAGTTGATTCTGACTTACAGCAGTCCTGTAGGTCTAGAGTAGAACTGATTAGTAGAGTTTCCAAGGAGCACCTGGAGGATTTGAACTGCTGACCTTTTGGTTAGCAGATACAGCACTTAACCGCTACCACTATGTCACTAGGATTTTCTTGTGCTCCTCAGGGACATTCTTTTCCCCTGTAGTTACATTCTAAATGCTAGGTCTGACAATAAATTTCATGAACTTAATTGTTCTAAGTGCTACAAACCTCATTGCTGAATATCGTTATGGTCACCTTGAAAGTACTCCCCTTGGGGAGCTATGCACCAAACCAAGCTCATAGTCCACCTTTCTAAGCAGTTTTGGAACTCTGTCTGGAATGGCTACTGTACATAGTAGCAAGTTCATGAATTTAATTACATAATTGCCCATGAGGAAGTTTTTAGCCAGTAAACAAATAACTGTATTGGAACACCCTCCCTACTCACCTAAAGTGGCAAGAAATGACTTTTTGTTTACCCAAAGATAAAGGAAATATTGAAAGGAAGGCATTTTGATTACAATTAGGACATCAACGTTAATACCATGACTGCTTTTCTTGCCGTTCCATCCAGCAATGAGACATGTAGCATGTTTTCTAGGATGAGTTCATGACCTTAATTGGCAGTCATCATATACAATCCAATGAATAGCATTTGTTTACTGTACTTTAGGCGAAGGATTCCAGAACAAACAAGTTTTTCATTAAATGACGCATGTATTGTTCTGTAATGTAGGTTGCCAACCCTGTGACGTATCAACACTCTCCCCTTCTTGACCTTGCATTCCCCATTACCAATTGTCTTGTCCTGTTTCCTTGTGCTTGCACCTGGGCTAGTGTGCCCATTTAATCTCATTTCATTTTACAAGCCTGTCCAGTCTTTGGTGGAAGAGTGAACCTCAAGAATGACATCATTATTGAGCTGTAACAGTGACTTGGGCCATGCTTTGGGGTAATGAATACCATTTATGACAGGAATTTGTAAATATCATTTACCATGGAACCAAATAGCAAGACTATGTCACTCACACACACTAGAATATACACAGTGATAAGTAAGTAGACAGAGTCCACGTTGTTTTTAAAGTCACCAAGTAGAAATGTCACCTGAGTGTTTATTTTCAAACATCCATGCCACCCTCAAATGCAATTAAGCGAAAATCTGCCCAATTGCATATAAAACACTAAGCATTTTAGAAGTGTCCAAAACTTTGGAGTATATAGATTATTTAATTTGTATGTGTAGGTAACTATTGCTAAAAATGGCTACAGGTTGATATTGCTCAATTGCTGCTTTGGTGTGTGTGTGTGTCAATAAATCAAAAAGTTCTTTATTTAATACGACTGAGTGAAAAAGTACATTCCCATATAAATTTACATGCCCACCTATATGCAGCTTCCACTGCTCTCCCTGTCCGGTGACAGCACACTATTCCTCTCTGCTCCATACATGTCGCATTCTCCCAACAGTCTCCTTTCCCATCCTTTCCACCCACTCTCCTTCCTCCAGCTAGAGGTCTGTAGGATGACATCCTATACATGTATACAACCATAAAGTGCATCCAATACATGGTCACTCTGCATCGCCAAGTCCAATCCACTAGTGTCCAAAGAGCAAAACTTCATTATGACTTCTGGGCAAGGGCAGCATCAGGGCCAGGGGCTATGCTCCCAGGGAAACCCCTAAACTGCTAGACGATCAGCTGAGGTCTTTTAGTGGAAATCTCAGAGTGCACTGCTTTTTATTCTTGTGTTGCCAGTGAGTCTCAACTTAGTGAGCTCCATCATAGCTATCACTGGTGGTGACTGGGCACCATCCGGTTCTTCCGGTCCCAAGTCGATGTAGGCACCCACTGATGTGGGTCTATCTTCTGGGTTGTCTTTACCCCATGTCATTTTGGTCCTCGGTGAGAATTCGTTCCTGCTGTGTTGGGACCATTTGCTGTGTGCTCCAATGGCAGCTTGGCAGCTTGGCAGCTTTTAAGACCCCAGATGCAACTCACCAATGTGGGGTGCAGAGAGCCCTCTCAGCAAAACACTAGTGGTGCCAGTTGGCCTCGATTTCACCTAAGAGCGTAGTCCCCTGCCCCCTGCCCCAGCTACTCTACCCTTTCAATATTGGGTTAAGACAGGAGTATTCAAGTTATGCTGAAGTCCGCTTAATATTGTTCTTGTTTCTAATGTGTGCTGTCACCAATTTCACCCAACCAGATATCTACCAACTATCTAATCTAAACCCTCCCCCACTCACCCTCCCTCCCTCCCCTCCCTTGCAGCTGTCAGAGTCTTTTCTTCTGTACACAAGTCTGTTTTTGAGATCTTATTGTAGAGGTCTCATACAATATTTGTCCTTTTGTCGTTGACTACTTTCACTCAACATAATGTCTTCCAGTTGAAACGAGGTCATGAGATATTTTCTGGAATCATTGTTATTCTTTATCCTTGAGTAGTACTCCATTGAGTATATGTACCATTGTTTACTTATCCATTCTTCTGTTGTTGGGCATCTGGGTTGATTCCATCTTTTTGCTGTCGTGGACTGTGCTGCTATAAACATTCTTGTGCATGTGTCCATTGGTGTGAAAGGCCTTGATTCTGTAGGATATGTTCCCAAGTAGTGGAATTACTGGGTCAAATGGTATATCGATATCCATTTTTTTAAGGAAGTGCCAGACTGCTTTCCAAAGAGGCTGGACCATTTTGCAACCTCACCAACAGTGTAGGAGGGTTCCACTTTCTCCACAGCCTCTTCAGCATTTGTTGTTTTGTGTTTTTTTGGATCATGGCCAACCTTGTTGGGGTGAGATAGTATCTCATTATTGTCTTGATTTGAACTTCTTTAATAACTAAAGATCGTGAACATGTCTGCATGTGTTTTTTGGCTGCCTGGATCTCCTCTTTAGAGAAATGACTGTCCATCTACTTTGCCCATCACTTAATTGGATGATTTATCTTCTTCTTATTGATATTGTGTAGTATCTTATACATTATGGAGATCAGACGTTGGTCTGACATAGAGTTGCCAAATATTTTTTCCCATTCTGTAGGTGGCCTTTTAATTCTATTAATAAAGTCTTCAGATGAGCAAAAGTGCTTGATTCTTAATAGTATCTATTATACATTTATCTATTTTCTCTTCTGATGATTGTGGTTTGTTTGACAGTTTTTGGCACTTATCCACATTGTGCATTAAAACTTCCATTGTTGTTCCTACCTTTTCTTGGATGAGCTTTATCATTTTAGTTTTGACATTAGGTCTTTTATCCAGTTGGAGCTGGTTTCTGCAAAAGGTGTAAGATATGAATCTTGTTTCAATTTATTGCAGATGGATATCCAATTTTGCCAGCACCATTTGTTGAAGATACTGTTTTTACCCCATTTTAATGTCTTAGGGCCTTTGTCGAATATCAACTGTTCATAGCCAGATGGTTTCATCTCTGGGGTCTCAATTCTGTTCCATTGATCCATCTGTCTGTTCTTGTACCAGCACCAGGCTATTTTGACCACTGTGGCAGTGTAATATGTTCTCAGGTCGGGTAATGAGAGGCCTCCCAGTGTGTTCTTCTTCTTTCGTAGTACCTTACTTTTCTGGGGCTTTTTGTGTTTCCAAACAAAATTGGTGATTTGTTTCTCCATCTCATTAAAAAAAAGACGCTGGAATCTATATTGGGATTACATTATATAAGAAGATTGCTTTGGGTAAAATAGACATTTTCACAATGTTAAGTCTTCCTATCCATGAGCAGGGTAGGTTTTTCCATTTCTCTAAGTCTCTCTTAGTTTCTTGTAGTAAGGACTTGTAGTTCTCTGTGTAAAGGTCTGTTATTTTTCTGGTTAGATTAATTCCTAAGTATTTCATCTTCTTAGGGGCTATAGTAAGTGGTATTGATTTGATGATTTCTTCATTAACAGTTTCATTGCTGGTATAAAGGAATTTTACTGATTTACTTATGTTTATCTTGTATCCTGAGATTTTGCTGAACTCTTCTATTAGGTTGAGTAGTTTACTTACACATTGTTTGGGATTCTCTGCACGTACAATCATATCATCTGTAAACAGGGAGATGTTAACTTCTTCTTTGCCAATGCAGGTGCCCTTTATTCCTTGGTCTTTTGTAATTGCTCTGGCTAGAACTTTTACTACAACGCTGAACAGGAGAGGTGAGAGTGGGCATCCTTGTCTAGTTCCTGATCTCAAGGGAAAGACTTTCAGTCTTTCTCCATTCAGGATGACGTGGGCAATTGGCTTTGTACAAATGGCCCTTATTGCATTGAGGCATTTGCTATCTATGCCTATTTTGCTAAGAGTTATTAGCAAGAATGGGTGTTGGACTTTATCAAATGTCTTTTCTGCATCATTGGTGAAAATCAGGTGATCCTTGCCTTTTGTGTTATTTATGTGGTTAATCACGTTAATTGTTTTTCTGATGTGGTACCGGCCTTGCATCCTTGGTATGAATCCCACTCGGTCATGATGAATTATTTTCTTCATATGTGGTTGTATTCCATTGGCAAGAATTTTGTTGAAGATTTTTGCATCTAGATTCATGAGTGATATTGGTCTGTAGTTCTCTTTCTTTGTTGCATCTTTCCCTGGCTTTGGCATCAGGGTTATGCTGGCTTCATAGAATGAGTTTGGGAGTACTCCATCCCTTTCTATACTGTGAAATAGTTTCAGTAGTATTGGGGATAACTCTTTTCTAAATGCTTGGTAGAATTCTGCAGTGAAGCCATCTGGGCCTGGGCTTTTTTTTGGTTGGCAGTGTTTTGATGACATTTTTAATCTCTTCCTTTCTGATGGGTGTATTAAGTTGTTCTGCTTCACATTGTGATAATTTGGGTAGGTGGTATGAGTCAAGGAGTTTGTTCATTTCCTCTAGGTTTTCAAATTTGTTAGAGTATAGTCTTTCCTGGTATTCTGTTACATTTTTGATTTCTGTTGCATCTGTGATGACCACTCTCCTTTCATTTCTAATTTGAGTTATTTGTTTCCTTTCCTGTTTTTCTTTAGTAAGTTAAGCCAGTGGTTTGTCAATTTTGTTGATCTTCTCAAAAAACCAGCTTTTGGTCTTTCAATTGTTTTTCGATTCTCTAATACATTCAGCTCTGCTCTAAGCTTTATGATCTGGTTTCTTCTGGTGCCTGAGGGGTTCCTCTGTTGGTCTCTTTCTACTTGTTTAAGCTGTAGGGTTAGTTCCTTGATTTGGTTTCCTTCTTCCTTCCATGTGTGTGCATTTATGGAGATAAACAGACCACTGAGCACTGCTTTGGCTGTATCCCATATGTTCTGGTAGGAAGTGTTTTTGTTCTCACTGAAATCGATTAATTTCTTTAATTCATCCTTGATTTCCTCCATAACCAATGTTTTTTTGAGCAAGGTGTTGTTCAGTTTCCAAAGGTTCCACTTTCTATCTATGCTTTTTCTGCTATTGATTTCAACTTTTATGGCTTTATGATCTGAGAAGATACTTTGCAGTAATTCAATGGTATGGATTTTGTTGAGCATTACATTATGACCTGTCACATGGTCAATTCTGGAGAATGTTCCATGTGCACTGGAGAAGAAGGTGTAGTTGTCTACTGATGGGTGGAAAGTTCTGTATGTACCAATGAGGTTTAGTTGGTTAATTGTGTCAATGAGGTCTTCTGTATCTTTACCAAGCATTTTTGTAGATGATCTGTCCAGTATTGAGAGTGGAGTGTTGAAGTCTCCGACTATTATTGTGGACTCATCTAACTCTTTTTTGAGTACAGTCAGTGTTTCTTCACTGTACTTAGGTGCTTTGATATTAGGTGCATAAATATTTAATATAGTTGTCTTGCCTGTGTACTGAACCTTTCAGCAATAAATAGTGTTCATCTTTGTCCACGATGGTGGTTTTTACATTAAAATCAATTTTGTCTCAGATTAGAATTGCCACACTTGCTCTTCTCTGTTCACTGTTAGTTTGATATGTATTCTACCACCCTTTAATTTTCAGTATGTTCCTATCTTTAGGTCTCAAGTGAGTTTCTTGCAGACAGCATATGGATGCATCATGTCTTTTGATACAAGATGACATTTGGTGTCTCTTTACTGGAGCATTCAGTCAATGCACATTCAATGTAATTATTGATAGGTATGTCTTTAGTGGTGCCATTGTGATATGATTATTTTTGTGTTGATATTTTCTCTGTTCTTTTTTTTATTTTTATTTAACATAACTGAGTGAAAATGTACATTCATGTATAAATTTACATGCCCACCTATATGCAGCTTCCACTGCTTTCCCTGTCCGGTGACTGCACACTATTCCTCTCTGCTTCATATGTGTCTCATCTTCCCAACAGCCTCCTTTCCCCTCCTCTTCGTCCACTCCCCTTCCTCCAGCCAGAGGTTATCAAGATGATATCCTATAGATGTATAGAACCGTGTTTCCAACATATGGTCACTTTGCATTGCCAAGTCCAATACATTCCTGTCCAAAGAGTGGACCTTTAGGACAATTTATGGGAAAGGGCAGCATCAGGGCCAGGGGCCTTGCTCTCAGAGGAACCCCAAAACCGCTGGACCATCAATTGAGGTCTTTTAGTGGAAATCTCATGATGCACCTCTTTTTATTCTTGTGTTGCCAGTGAGACTCCTCTCTGTGAGCTCCATAGTGGCTATCACTGGTGGTGGCTGGGCACCATCTAGTTCTTCCGGTCCCAAGTCGATGTAGGCACCCACTCTTGTGGGTCTCTCTGTCTTCTCGGTTGTCTTTACCTCATGTCATTTTGGTCCTTGGTGAGCATCCGTTCCTGCTGAGTTGGAACCATTTGCTGTGTCCTCGGATGGCAGCTTGGCAGCTTTTAAGACCCCAGATGCCACTCACCAATGTGGGGTGCCGAGAGCTCTGTTAGCAAAACGCTAGTTGTGCCAATTGGCCTGGAATTCGCTTAAGAGCATGGTCCCCCGCCCCCTGCCCCAGCTACTCTATCCTTGCAGTATTGAGTTAAGATAGAAGGAGTACTCAAGTTATGCTGAAGTACACTTAATGTTGTGCTTGTTTCTAATGTGTGCTACCACCGCTTTCTCCGAACTAGATTTCTAGTAACTATCTAAGCTAAACCCTCCCCACCACCCTCCCTCGCTCCCCTCCCTTGCAGCTGTCAAAGCATCTTTTCTTCTATACACAAGTCTCTTTTTCAGATCTTATCATAGAAGTCTCATACAGTATTTGTTCCTTTGTCGCTGACTACTTTCACTCAACTTAATGTCTTCCTGTTGAAACCAGGTTAGGAGATGTTTCCTGGAATCACCATTATTGTTTATCATTGCGTAGTGTTCCATTGAGTATATGTACCATGGTTTACTTATCCATTCTTCTGTTGTTGGGCATCTGGGTTGATTCCATCTTTTTGCTATCATGGACTGTGCTGCGGTAAACATTCTTGTGCATGTGTCCGTTGGTGTGAAAGGCCTTGATTCTGTAGGATATATTCCAAGTAGTGGAATTACTGGGTCAAATGGTATATCAATATCCATTTTTTTAAGGAAGTGCCAGACTGCTTTCCAAAGGAGCTGGACCATTTTGCAACCCCACCAACAGTGTAGGAGGGTTCCACTTTCTCCACAGCCTCTCCAGCATTTGTTGTTTTGTGTTTTCTGGATCATGGCCAATCTTGTTGGGGTGAGATGGTATCTTATTGTCGTCTTGATTTGAATTTCTTTAATAACTAAAGATCGTGAACATGTCCGCATGTGTTTTTTGGCTGCCTGGATCTCCTCTTTAGTGAAGTGTCTGTCCATTTCCTTTGCCCATCACTGAATTGGATGGTTTATCTTCTTCTTATTGATATTTTGTAATATTTTATAGATCATGGAGATCAGGCGTCGGTCTGACATAGAGTTGCCAAATATTTTTTCCCGTTCTGTGGGTGTTCTTTTAATTCTATTAATAAAGTCTTCAGATGAGCAAAAGTGTTTGATTCTTAATAGTTCCCATTTATCTATTTTCTCTTCTGTTCATTGTGGTTTCTTTGACAGATTTTGGAGTCTGTTCTCGTTGTGTATTAAAACTTCCATTGTTGTTCCTACCTTTTCTTGGATGAGCTTTATCGTTTTAGGTTTGATATTTAGGTCTTTTATCCAGTTGGAGTTGGTTTTTGTATAAGGTGTAAGATATGGATCTTGATTCAGTTTATTGCAGATTGATAACCTATTTTCCAGCACCATTTGTTGAAGATACTGTTTTTACACCAGTTTAATGTCTCAGGGCCTTTGTCAAATATCAACTATTCATAGGCAGATGATGCCATCTCTGGGGTCTCAATTCTGTTCCATTGATCCATCTGTCTGTTCTTGTACCAGCACCAGGCTGTTTTGACCACTGTGGCAGTGTAGTATATTCTAAGGTCGGGTAATGAGAGGCCTCCCATTGTGTTCTTCTTCTCTAGTAGTACCTTACTTATCTGGGCCTTCTTCCCTTTCCAAACAAAATTGGTGATTTGTTTCTCCATCTCATTAAAAAATGATGCTGGAACTTGTATTGGGATTGCATGATATAAATAAATTGCTTTGGGTAAAATAGACATTTTCACAATGTTAAGTCTTCCTATCAATGAGCAGGGTGGGTTTTTCCATTTATCTAAGTCTCTCTTAGTTTCTTGTAGTAAGGGCTTGTAGTTCTCTTTGTAAAGGTGTGTTGTTTCTCTGGTTAGATTAATTCCTAGGTACTTATCTTCTTAGGGGCTATCATAAATGGTATTGATTTGGTATATTCCTCCTTAACAGTCCCGTTGTTGGTATAAAGGAATCCTATTGATTTACTTATGTTTATCTTGTATCCTCAGACTTTGCTGAACTCTTCTATCAGTGTGAGTAGCTTACTTATGGATTCCTTGGGGTTCTCTGCATATACAATCATATCATCTGTGAAAAGGGAGATTTTAACTTCCTCTTTGCCAATACAGATGCCCTTTATTTCTTGGTCTTGTCTAATTGCTCTGGCTGGAACTTCTAGCACAATGTTGAATAGGAGAGGTGAGAGTGGGCGTCCTTGTCTAGTTCCTGATGTTAAGGGAAAGTCTTTCAGTCTCTCTCCATTTAGGATTATGTGGGCAATTGGCTTTGTATATATGGCCCTTATTGTGTTGAGGAATTTGCCGTCTATGCCCATTTTGCTAAGAGTTTTTTAGCATGAATGGGTGTTGGACTTTATCAAATGCCTTTTCTGCATCAATGGACAAAATCAGGTTATCCTTGTCTTTTGTGTTATTTATGTGGTTAATCACATTAATTGTTTTTCTGATGTTGAACCAGACTTGCATCCCTGGTATGAATCCCACTTGGTCAGGATGGATTTTTTTCTTGATATGTTGTTGTATTCTGTTGGCAAGAATTTTGTTGAAGGTATTCGCATATAGGTTCATGAGTGATATCAGTCTATAGTTCTCTGTCTTTGTTGGATCTTTCCCTGGCTTAGGTATCAGGGTTATGCTGGCTTCGTAGAATGAGTTTGGGAGTACTCCATCCCTTTCTATACTGTGAAATAGTCTCAGTAGTATTGGAGATAACTCTTCTCTAAATGCTTGGAAGAATTCTGCTGTGAAGCCATCTGGTCCCGGACTTTATTTGGTTGGCAGTGTTTTGATGACCATTTCAATCTCTTCCTTTGTCATGGATTTATAAAGTTGTTCTGCCTCATGTTGTGATAATTTGGGTAGGTGGTATGAGTCAAGGAATTGGTCTATTTCCCCTAGGCTTTCAAATTTGTTAGGGTACAGTCTTTCATAGTATTCTGTTATGATATTTTTGATTTCTGTTGCATCTGTGGTGACAACTCCCCTCTCATTTCTAGTTTGGGTTTTTTGTTTCATTTCCTGCTCTTCTTTAGTAAGTTTAGCCAGTGGTTTTTCAATTTTGTTGATCTTTTCAAAAAACCAGCTTTTTGTCTTTTCAATTTTTTCAAATGTTTTTCTATTCTCTAATTCATTTATCTCTGCTCTAATCTTTGTGATCTCATTTCTTCTGGTAACCGAGGGGTTCCTCTGTTGTTCTCTTTCTGCTTTTTCAAGCTGTAGAGTTAGTTCCTTGACTTGGTTTCTTTCTTCCTTCCATGTGTGTCTATTTATGGAGATAAATAGATGTCTGAGCACTGCTTTGGCTTTATCCCATAGATTCTGGTAGGGAGTGTTTTCATTCTCATTGGAATCCATGAATTTCTTTAATTCATTCTTGATTTTCTCTATAACTCATGTTTTCTTGAGCAAGATGTTGTTCAGTTTCCAAGAGTTCCACTTTCTATCTATGTTTTTTCTGCTATAGATTTCAACTTTGATGGCTTTATGATCTGAGAAGGTGCTTTGCAGCAATTTAATGGTATGGATTTTGTTGAGCATTGCATTATTGCCTATCACGTGGTCAATTCTGGAGAATGTCCCATGTGCACTGGAGAAGAAGGTGTAGTTGTCTGCCGATTAGTGGAATGTTCTGTATATATCAGTTAGGTTTAGTTGTTTAATTGTGTCAGTGAGGTCTTCTGTATCTTTACTGAGCTTTTCTCTAGATGATCTGTCTAGTAATGAGAGTGGAGTGTTAAAGTACCCCACTATTATTGTGGAGTCATCTAACTCTCTGTTGAGCGTAGTCAGTGTTTCTTCAACCTATTTAGGTGCTCTGGCATTAGGTATATAAATATTTAATATAGTTAAGTCTTCCTTGTGTACTGAACATTTCAACAATAAATAGTGTCCATCTTTGTCCACGATGGTGGATTTGACATTAAAATTGATTTTGTCTGAGATTAGAATTGCCACCCCTGCTCTTCTTTGTTCATTGTTAGCTTGATATATATTTTTCCATCCTTTAATTTTCAGTTTGTTCCTGTCTTTAGGTCTTAAGTGAGTTTCTTGTAGACAACATATGGATGTGTAGTGTCTTTTGATCCAAGATGACACTCAGTGTCTCTTTACTGGAGCATTCAGTCCATTCACATTCAATGTAATTATAGATAGGTATGTGTTCAGGGCTGCCATTGTGATATGTTTATTTTTATGTTGATGTTTTCTCTGTTGTTCTTAGTAGTCTGTTCTGGGACACTCTTTTTTTGTGAGTTGATTTTTCACCTTTTTCAGAGCTGGTTTTATAGTTGTTGAGACTCGTGTGTTAGATTTCTTGAAATGGTGTGATAGATCTTTGTTGTGCCTTACAGGCACCCGTATGAACCCCTTTAATAAACTATTTATAAACCCAATTTTAATTACTACCAGTCCGGTCATCTTCTCCACCTGGAAGGACTTTAACGACTGTAGTACATCCCTCTTTTTGTTATGATGACACCATAGTTTTCATGATGATCACTGGATTGCTTCTTTCCATGTCAAAGCTGTGATTGACTTTGGAGCCTTCCCTAAATGAGTAGAGTATTGAGTAGTGTGTAGTTCTAAAATATAAAGTTAGTGGTTTCGTTCTTCTAACCAAAGCCAAGAACTTCTTTCAGTATTTCTTGTAGTTTGGGTTTGGTTTCTACAAAGTCTCTGAGTTTCTGTTTATCTGGGAATGTCTTAATTTCATTTTCATTTTTGAAAGGTAGTTTTGCAAGATATATAATTCTTGCTTGGAAGTTCTTCTCCTTCAAGACTTTGAAAGTGTCATGCCACTGTCTCCGTGCCAGCATGGTGTCTGCTGAGAAATCTGAGGAGAGCCTACAGGGTTCCCTCTGAATGTTAGCTTTGCCTTGAGTCTCGCTGCCTTTAAGAGTTGCTGCTTATGTTTCATTTTGTTAAGCTTGATTATAATATGTCTTGGAGTCTTTCTTTTGAGATCTATATTGGGTGGCGTATGATATGCATCTGAGATGTCTATATTCTCTCCCTTCAGGATTTCTGGGAAGTTTTCTTTGAGCAGCTCATCAACAATATTCTCTGTGTTCTCAGATGTCTCACCCTGTTCAGCGACTCCAATTAATCAATGGTTGTTCCTTTTAATAGTGTCCCACATGCTTCTTAATGTTTATTCATTTTTCTTGTTTCTTTTTTCTGATTTCTGCTCATAGACGTTGGAATCAGTAGCTCTGTCTTCCAAGTCAGAAATTCTTTTTTCCATTTGTTCCATTCTGTTTTCTTGGCTTTGCATGGAAGTTTCCATGTCTTTGATTTTGTTCTTGATCTGTTGAATGTCAGAGTACTGGTGTTTCAGCAGATTGAACAACATGCTTAATTTTTCATTTTGTTCTGCTGCATTTTGTATAAGGTCTAGAAGAGCTCTGTATATAATCAATTTGTATTCACTTCCTGATGCTTTCATAAAAGTTTCTTCATCTGGAAAACTCCTTGATTGCTTTGTTTGGGAGCCTTCTGAAGCCATGAGTGATTGCTTGTATGCCACAACTGTCTGTTGCTTTTTGGGTCCCATGTGAGTATATAGAGGTTGGAAGAGGTACTGTGAGGATGGATTGCCTGGATAGACTGTCTTCAAATGTAAAGCAAAAGGTATCTGACCGCTTCACAAGTTAGTTAGGTTTTCAGGTGTAGATGTCCCTCTTCTCATCTGGCAAAGTAAGCGCCACTATATCCAACCCCAGATGATAACTAACTAGTTCAGAATGCTACTGCCCTGTTGGCCTCTGCTGATAGGGCCTAGCGTTAGCCAACATTGTGTCGAGTACTCGTTTTGTGATAGAAAAGCACTCTCCTGTGGGCAGGCTCTGGTTCCCAAGCTAAGAATTAGGTCCACCTGCAGCCACCGTATCCAAGATGGCGTCCTCCACACAGGCAGCAGATAGAGGGGCTAAAGTGCCGAGAGGTAGTGATTCCTCTGCCTCTGTTGCAGGGCCCCCAACGTAGGCATCACTGTGCAAAATCACTACTTTTCTGTGGGAGAAGCGCTGTCCCGTTTGCGGGTACTCGCTCCCAGGCTAAGAACGAGGTCCTGCTAAAATTTCGGTACCAATGTGGCGTCCCGCACCCTGACCGTTGAGCTCCATACAAGCCCCACTGAGGCAGCTACAAAACGAAATGCTCAAAATGGCTAGATTAACAGAGTCCCAAGCCTGGCTCTCAGAATTTCGCCTGCCTATCCCCCCAGCAGCGCGTCTGAGTCCATCCGGCAGGCAAGACCCAGTTCCGCCCACCAGCTGAGACAGAGGAAAAAAAATGTCAAAATGGTACATTTACCTTCCGTCCGTGACAGCTGGGGCTAGCCAGGAGCAGGAGTCAGCGAATGAGAGGAGGTTTTTCGCTGAGTGGTATGAAGTCCCAATTAAGAGCCCTGTGCCGTGTCCTGAGGCTGTTTAGGTGATCAGAAGGCTCTGTTTGATTGTCAATTCAGGTCTTGGTTTCCAGAGGGATATTAGGAGACATGTGCTTAGTCTGCCATCTTGACTCCGCCCCCTCTCTGTTGTTCTTATTAGTCTGTTCTGGGACATTCTTTTTTGTGAGTTGATTTTTCCCCTCTTTCAGAGCTGGTTTTGTAGTTGTTGAGACTCATTTGTTACGTCTTTGTTGTGCTTTACAGCTGCCCCTATGATCCCCCTTAATAAACTATATATAAACCCCATTTTAATTAGTACAATTCTTGTCATCTTCCTTTCCATCTGTAAGGACAATAATGACTGTAGTACATCCCTCTTTTTATTATGGTGACCCCATAGTTCTTGTGATGATCACTGGATTGCTTTTTTCTGTATTAAAGCTGTGATTGACTTTGGAGCCTTCCCTAACTGAGCAGAGTTTTGAGTAGCATGTCGTTCTAAAATATAAAGTTAGTGGTTTCATTCTTCTAAGCCAGAGCCAGAACTTCTTTCAGGATTTCTTGTAGTTTGGGTTTGGTTTTTACAAAGTCTCTGAGTTTCTGTTTGTCTTAATTTCATTTCGTTTTTGAAAGATAGTTTTGCAGGATATGTAATTCTTGGTTGGAAGTTCTTTTCCTTCAAGGCTTTGAATGTGTCATGCCACTGTCTCTGTGCCAGCATGGTTTCTGCTGAGAAATCTGACAAGAGCCTACAGGGTTTCCCCTGAATGTTAGCTTTGCTTTGAGTCTTGTTGCCTTTAAGAGTTGCTGCTTCTGTTTCATTTTGTTAAGCTTGATTATAATATGTCTTGGAGTCTTTCTTTTGAGATCTACATTGGGTGGTGTACAATATGCATCTGAGACATCTATATTCTCTTCCTTCATGATTTCTGGGAAGTTTTCTTTGAGCAGCTCATCAACAATACTCTCTGTGTTCTCAGATGTCTCACCCTGTTGAGGGACTCCAATTAACCGAATGTTGTTCCTCTTAATATCCCCCATGCTTCTTAATGCTTCTTCATTTTTCTTTTCTTTTTTTTTTTTTTTTTTCTGATTTCTGCTCATAGATGCTGGTGTCAGTAGCTCTGTCTTCCAGGTCACAAATTCTTTTTTCCGTTTCCTCCATTCTGTTTTCTTGGCTTTGCATGGAAGTTTCTGTATCTTTGAATTTATTCTTGATCTGTTAGATTTCAGAGTACTGGTGTTGCAGCAGATCGAACAGCTTGTTTACTGTCTCCTTTTGTTCTGCTGCATTTTGTGTAAGATCTAGAAGGGCTCTGGGTATAATCATTTTGTATTCACTTTCTGATGCCTTCATAAAAGTTTCTTCATCTGGGAAACTCCTTGGCTGCTTTGTTTGGGAGAATTCTGAAGCCATGGGTGATTTCTTGTGTGCCACAACTGTCTGTTGCTTTTTGTGTCCCATGTGAGTAAGTAGAGGCTGGAAGAGATACCATTAGGATAGACTGCAGATGTTTCTCTAGGCTGTCTTAAAATGTAAAGCAAAAGGTATCTGACAACTTCCCAAGTCAGTCAGGTTTTCAGGTGTAGAGGTCCCTCTTCCCAAGTGGCAAAGTAAGCACTTCTATATCCTACCCCAGATGATACAAACTAGTTTAGAATACAGCAATGCTACTGCCCTGTTGGCTTCTACTGACAGGTCCCAGCCTTAGGCGACACTGTGTAGAGTACTGCTTTTGTGGTAGAAAAGCACTCTCCTGTCCACAGGTTCTGGCTCCCAAGCTAAGAGTTAGGTCCAGCTGCAGCCATTGTGTCCAAGATGGCACCCTCCACACAGGCAGCTGATAGAGAGACTAAAGGTGCCGAGAGATAGGGATTCCTCTGCTTCTGTTGCAGGACCCTTACCGTAGCTGGCACTGTGAAAATTACTGCATTTGTGTCAGAGAAGCACTGTCCTGTTTGTAGACACTGGCTCCCAGCCTAAGAATTAGGTCCTGGTAAAATCTCCGTACCCAACATGGCATCCCGCATACTGGCAGTGGGAATCCGTATAGACCCTGCTGTGGCAGAGATAAAAAGACAGGCCCATAGTGGCTAGATTAACAGAGTCCTAAGCCTGGCTCTCAAAATACGGGAATTTCGCCTGCCTATCCCGTCAGCAGTGCGTCTGAGTCTAGCCGCTAGACAAGACCCAGCTCTGGCCACCAGCCAAGACAGAGAAAATAAAAGTCAAAATGGTGTGTTTACCTTCAGTCCATGAGAGCTAGGGCTAGCCAGGAGCAGGAGTTGGTGAAAGAGAGGAGGATTTTTGCTCAGTGGTATGAAGTCCAAATTATAGCTCTGTGTCAAGTGCTGGGGCTGATTAGGGCTGATTAGGTGATCAGAAGGCTCCGTTTGATTGTCGATTCAGGTCTTGGTTTCCAGAGGGATATAGGGAGACTTGTGCTTAATTCACCATCTTGACTACCCCCGCCCCCCAGAAGGCAAAAAGTTCTAATAGGAAGAGATCTTAATGAGTAACATTAGTTTCCTATGTCACAATGAGCCTGAATAACATATTTTTTTATTTTGCTTTCATTGTGAATTATTTTGCTTTTTTAAAAAAAGATCTATATGAATATAGTATAAGTTCTAATGCCATGTAAAAAGAATGTACAGATGGATAATTCTCCAGACAATACATTCACATCACTCCTTATAAACTTCAATCAATCTGATTAAAAATGATTTGTAATAAAAGAATCACTCCATAGCATTAGAAATCTTAGAGAGACAGAGCATATTCTCTACCTAAAGCTCAAATATCAAAAGAAATCACGATACTTAAAGTGACACTAAAAATTAGGTAGCCTTAGTGAAATAGAGATTGCTATCAAACTTCATAACTAGTTGATAGATACGCATTTGGGAGGAGCTAATAATTTGCCAAATTGGTCATGCAGCAAATGGATTTTTATGATGAATGGCTATTGAATGGCTTTTTTACAAATTGATTTGAAGTCATTTAAATTGCCTCCCCAGAATAATGATCCTAGGTTTGATCCTCACCACCTTGACAAAAGTTTGAAGTAGCATGCAGGGATGTTTAGACTGACTTTCAGGGATAGTGATGGTCTTGGAAATAACCCTATCAGATTTCAGCAGAAAAATAGAACTTCTAGAAGGTCTGTATTGCATCTGTGGAGAATACTCTCTAAAATTTTAACTATCCCTGTAGATTTATTTTAGATTTGTCTCAGATAAAAAGTAATTGGCAAGCATGTAAACCATTGCTGTTTTTATATTAAATCTAGTTTCAAATAGTTTTCTTTGAGTCCTGTCAGTTTGACCTTCCTTGTATTTTATTATAACCTCTGACTTTCTATCTTTCATGTAGGTGCACAAAAAATAACTATTCTGACAAATTTTCCCCTTAGTATAAATCTAGAAGAAGACATAGATTGAGAAAAAGTAGTAATGACACGTGTAATGAGCATATCCATCCTGATACATTCACACTGTAGAATCAATTCTGTTAAATTCAATTTCCCCCTTTTTATGTTTGTGTTTCTCTTTTTGAACCTTTGTGAAGAGTTTCAAAGCTAGTTCATTTCTTCATGTGTTTTCTTTCTTGTGTCAGCACTTCTTGTTCTGATATTTTATTTTTTCTCTTTCTTTAGAGATCCCTGTAGTTGCATTTCTGTCTTCTTTCTGGTTATGCTCTTTGGGTTCCATGACCCTACTTCAACAACTGCTTGACCCCGAAGTGTATGGCTTTCTGTAGTTTTTATTTTTTTTTTCACATTTTTATTTTTTAGTTTGTGCCCTCCAAATATGACTATTTTCTGTTACCCAATTTTTACTTCATGCTATTTATCCTGTATCATGCCTTTTTAGGTGTTTGGTTTCATCTGTCATTAACTTCTAATTTTCTTTTGGCTTTTCTTCCCATATTTTGTCTTCTTTTGCCATCCCTCTTGTTTTTCTCATACTTAGACTTTGCAGAGTTGTGTGCTTGAAAATACACATGCTCTAGCTCGCCTACTCTGCAAGCTTTTCTCATCACATCTTGATATCCATTATCTTTATTTTCCATATCTATCCTTAAAAGTATTCTTTTTTGTTTTGTTTTTTTTGGATCACTTTCCCCTAAACTTGCCTGCACATGATATAACCTGGGATATTTATTTTACCTTTCTCTCTGAGACCCAGGAAACAGAACTATTCAGCTTTATTAAGAAGCATTCTAGCAAAATTTGAATAGATACAGTCTTTTAATCACAAATATTGTATCCACTTTCAATTTTAGAGCAAGACACGAGAGGTAGTTAGTATTAAGGACATTTGGTTTATGATCAAAATGTTCTTGACTCCCAACTTTACCACTTACGTACTTTTATTCTTAGGGAAATTTATTTTTCCTTTCTCACTTTTTGTTTTTCATTTACAGTCATGTTATTGTTGTTGAGTACCAAAGAGTCAGTTTAGAGTCAAAGCCATGCCAATGACAAAGTAGAACTGTCACATAGGGTTTCATAGCTTATAATCATTATGGGACCAGATCATCAAGTCTTTTCTCCCACTGAATAGCTAATGGTCACAAAGGTGAGCCACAAAGACAACATGAAGATAATGAATGAAAGAGAGATATGTAAGACAGTAAAGAGCCTGAGTGGCACAGGAGTTAAAAGCTCATTTGTTAACCAATAGGTCAATGGTTTAAATCTACCAGCCTCGTCTCAGAAAAAAAGAGGTAACAGCCTGTTCACTTCTAGAAAGATTATAGCCTTGGAAACCTTGTGGAACAGTCCTACTCTGTTATGTAGGATCACTATGAGTGTGAATCTACTGAACGACAAGATTCTTTTCTTGCTTCTCTGCCTTTTTTTATTGTCTTTATGAGAGCAGATCATTATGTCTATCTACTGCAGAACTACTAGATGGTTTTAAACCATTAGTCTTTTGTCAGTAACTGAGTGATTAACCTTTGTACCACCATGCCTCTGTGTAATGTTAGTAAATATAAAAATTTGTGGCATTTGCATTTGAGTTAAATAGTATTTGTAGAGCTCTTTACTGAATGCCTGAGACATTACTGACATTTAATAGGCAAGCTTACTAATTAAAAGAAAAAACCAGTGCTGTTGAGTTGGATCTGACTCATGGTGACCCTAGAGACCAGAGAAGAACTGCCCACGAGAGTATTCAAGGAGTGCCTGGTGGATTTGAACTGTTGACCTTTTGGTTAGCAGTAGTAGTACTTAACCTACTACACCTTCAGGGTTTCCCAAGCTTCCTAATTAGTAATTAGTAATTTTTATTTATTTATATCACAAACACTTCCTGATTTCAAATGATTTCCTAAGCACTACTCAGAAACCATGTTACCATTATTATCCTCTTACAACACTCACTGAAAAGCACATATAAATTAACTAATTTATCATTCTCTTTCATAACTTCATTTTATAATCCTATTACCTAGCCCAAGTCCCAGAATTATGTGTTACTTTGATCACAACTTATACTTTATCCAAACCTGTTTTAAATAGGTCAAAGTTAGTCTTGTGTCTACTGTCATATTATGAAAGGGAAACAATTTTTGATTTTGACTTACTAATGACAATCTCATTGATATTGAGCTGGTATTTTTTTTCTTGGTGGTAAAGTTTTATTCACATTTTTTTGTTTCCTCTGAATCTTTCATTAAAATTCTAAGCAATGTCACTACTCTAGAAGCAACTTCAATGTCATTCAAATAAAATAAATATTCATAACCCAGTACACGGATATTCTAAGCCATTGACAGAAGGGGTTGCAAAGATCACTAAGGTATGGTCTGCTAAATCAGCTTTAGTCAGTGATTATTAAGTAAAGCAAAGTGTTGATGATCTTTTTCTCAAATGAAGAGGCATAGTACTGGCATAGTACTTCTAAAACTGGGATTATGCCTTCACCAAGGAATATTTCACAGCAGCAGTGAACTAATATGAATAATATCTTTCATATTAGAAAGGAAATCCAAAATCAAACATACTGCCATTTAGTGAATTCTGACTTATAGCAACTCTACAGAAAGAGTTAGAACTGCCCTGAAGTGTTTCCAAGAAACACCTGGTAGATATGAACTGCCAACCTTTTGGTTGCAGCTTCAGAAAGGAGGCCAAAAATAGGTGGCTAGTTGTCTTCACTGATATCATTATAATATAGATGAGAGATAATCCTAAATTTTCTTAACTTAAAAGCATTATTACAAAGCCAGAAAGATGATAGGTTCTGGTGATACTGTCAACATCTTTTGTCTCAGGACCCCAGATTTCATATAATACTTGTGGCTATTCTAGTATTGCTGCCAAAGTAAATTTCTTTTACCCTTATTTTCTCTGATTTTTAATAAAGATTATTATATTCTTCCAAAAGTTTTTCCCTAAAAACATTTCACAGGTTCCCCAAGGATGTGACTTATAACAAATTATCTAGTAGTGTTCCTTTTATTTTTCTTGCCCATACTGGCATTTTTAAGCCACAATTACTATGATTTCTCTAAACAGCAATTTTATTTACTTATTACTGCATTTAATGAAATATATACATTATGTAGAAGACCCTCCTTTCATCTGGTCCAGGAATCATTTTAAGCAATAAAATGACTTTTTTGGACTTTGAATTTATTACTCAATGTATTAGCCAATACATTCCTTGCTAACTCAGAGACTCGTGTGGCATTTTGGTTTCAGCAAACAGAACTTTGTTGTTGTTGTTGTTATGTGCTGTCAAGTCAGTTCCAACTCATAGTGACCCTGTGAAAAACAGAATGAAACCCTCCCCTGTCTTGCACCATGTCCACAATCACTTTTATGCTTGAGCGCATTGTTGTCAGCACTGTGTCAATCCACGTCATAGTGGGTCTTCCTCTTTTTCACTGACCCTCCAGTCTACCAAGGATGATGTCCTTTTCCAGGGACTGAGCCTTCTTGACAACACGTCCAAAGCATGTAAGATGCAGCCTAGCCGTCTTTACTTCCAAGGAGCACTCTGAATGCACGTCTTCCAGAACACAGCTGTTTGTTCTTTTGACAGTCTATGGTGCATTCAGCGTTCTTCTCCAACACCGCAATTCAAAGGCATCAATTCTTCTGTGTTCTTTGTTCACGGTCCAGCTTTTGCATGCATACGATGAGACTGAAAATACCACGGTTTGGGTCAGGTGCACTTCTGTCTTCAAGGTGATATCTTTACTTTTGAATACTTGAAAGAGTTCCTTGGCAGCAGATTTTCTCAATGCAATGCATGTTTTGACTTCTTGACTGCTGCTTCCGTGAGTGTTGATTGTGGATGAAATCCTTGACAACTTCAGTCCTTTCTCCATTCATGACAATGTTGCTTACTGGTGTAGTTTGTGAGGATTTCTGTTTTCTTTTTTATTAATATTTTGTTTATTTATTGTGATTGAGTGAGAGTGTACAATCCAGTTTAAATCTGCATGCCCAGCTATGTGCAGCTCCTGTTTCTCTCCTTGCCTGGTGACCACATTCTCCTCCTTTCTGTTCTATACGTGTCATATTCTCTTAACAGCCTCCTGTCCTCTCTTCTCCACCCTCTTTACTCCACTCTAAAAGAGGCTGGTAGGATGACATTCTATAGACGCATAGAACCATAAAGCACACACACAATTTTCATTTTCTTGATGTTGAGGTGCAATACATACTGAAGGCTGTGGTCCTTGATCTTCATCAAGAAGTGTTTCAAATCAAATCTTTTTGACTTCCAGCAAGTAAGGTGGTGTCATCTGCATAACACAGGTTGTTACTGAGTCTTCCTCCAATCCTGATGTCTTGTTCTTCTTTGTATAATCCATATTCTCAGATTATTTGCTTGGCACATAGATTGAAAGGGTATGGTGAAAGGATGCAACCCCGACGCACACCTTTCTTGATTTTAAACCATGCAGTGTCCCCTTGTTTTGTTCTCACCACTGCCTCTTGTGCCATAAACAGTTTCCTTAAGAGCACAACTAGGTGTTCTGGAATTCCCATTCTCCACAATGTTAGCCATAATTTATTATGATCCACACAGTCTTTCAAAGACTATGCCTTTGTGTAGTCAGTGAAACACACTAAATATCTTTCTGGTATTCTCTGCTTTCAACCAAGATCCATCTGACATCAGCAATGATATCCCTAGTTCCACGTCCTCTTCTGAATTCAACTTGAATTTCTGGCAGTTCCTTGTCAATATACTGTTGCAGTCACTTTTGAATGATCTTGAGCAAAAGTTTACTTGCCTGTGATATTAGTGATATTGATGGTAATTTCTGCATTCAGTTGGATCACTTCTCTTTGGAGTGGGCATAAATGTGGATTTCTGTCAGTAAGTTGGCCAGGTAGCTGTCCAAATTTCTTGGCATAGATGAGGGCGATTTACAGTGCTACATCTGTTTGTTGAAATATCCCAGTTGATATTCCATTAATTCTTGGAGCCTTGTTTTTTGCCAATGCCTTTAATGCAGCTTCAACTTTGTCCTCAGTACCATCAGCTCCTAATCGTACGCTGCCTCCTCAAATGGCTGAACACTGACCAGTTTTTTCTGATATAATTCCTTTGTATTCCTTCCATCTTCTTTTGATGTTCCCTGAGTCACTTAATATTTTTCCTGTAGAATCCTTCACTATTGCAACTCGAAGCTTGAATTTTTTCTTCAGCGTGGTTCTTTCAGCTTGGGAAATGCAGAACATGTTCTTCCCTTCTGCTTTTCCATTTCCAGCTCTTCACGCATGTCATTATAATACTTTATTTTGTCTTCTTGAGGTGCCCTTTGAAGTATTCTGTTTAGGTCTTTTACTTTGCCATTTCTTCCTTTTGCTTTAGCTGCTCAGCATTTGAGAGCAAGTTTCAGAGTCTCTTCTGACGCACAGTTTGTTTTTTTCTTTCTTTCCTGTTTTTTTAATGACCTTTTTTTCTCTTCATCGATGATACCTTTGATGTCATACCACAGTTCATCTGGTTTTCGCTCTTTGGTGGTCAACACACCAAATCTGTTCATGAGATGTTCTTTATATTCAGGAGGGTATGCTCAAAGTCATAATTCGGCTCTTGTAGACTTGCTTTAATTTTCTTCCATTTCAAGTTCAACTTGCATGTGAGCACTTGATGATCTGTGCCACAGTCAGTACCTGGTCTTGTTCTGACTGCTGATACTGAGCTTTGAGTATACTTTAAAAATATAAAATCTTGCTGATTTTGTTGGGGGCCTTATGTAAGCATTGAACTCCCTGAGAAGGTACACATCTTCCTAGTCTCATGCACAGAAAAACAAGATGTTGTTGATTAATCACACATTTATTTCATATTGTTTTTGCATAGCTGAGCTAAAAATAAAATACTGCAATGAAGCAAAGTGCCGGGAGCCAGCCCTGACACTTTTCAGGTTCCCGCCCGGAGGGAGGGAGAGGCACGGCGGGAAATGAATAAAGGAGACAGGAAAGACTTTTCTGGTTTATGGCAGCCAGACCCAGAGAGCAAGAGAGAAGGGTCGTCTTAGTTTATTGTTATCTTTTTATAGTTGGTAAGGCAGCAGTACTTTGACCACGTCGGTGATTGGCTAGGCAAGAAGCAGGTACCTCGTGGTCTCTTCATTGTCAATCACTGGAGTTTTCTAAGTAATGGCCCGAGACTAGTGTCTCTTTTCATGTTAGCCATTAAGATCTTTTAAACAATGGTTAGAGACAATGGTCTTCTTCTTTTGTTGACTATTAGGGTCTTCTCTGTTAGTTAGTAAAAAGCAAACACTTTGTTATTCCTTTTTATGTTAACCATTAGGGTCCTCTAAAGAATGGTCTGAGACAGGCATATTTGTGATTTATAATTAACAGCTGGAGCAAAACTAATCGTAGACTTCTATTAACTTTACCTAAGCAGGAAAAGAGGACAAACCCATCTTAAAAGTTATACAGTCTCTATTTGTTCCTTTTCTGCCCTTCCTTATCTCTTCCTGTAAGGACAATGGTTGTTCACCGTCCCTTATTTTAAGTTTCTCTTAAACTACTCTAAGAAAGGCAATTCTTTAGTATTTGTCTGTTTGTCGATACCAAATGTAATAAACTTGGGAATCTAGTTATTTTCCTGAAGTAAGATGTTTGCTGTCTAAGAGCTGAGAAAGAGAGTAAGGGGAGTTGTCTCTGGAAAGCCCTTCAGGGCCTTCTTGCAAGTTTGCTAATCTCATGTGAAGGGAGGGGTGAGCAGCTGGGAGAAGTCAGCAGGGGTTGGGCCGGCCTTGCTGCTCTCAAACTGGCTGTGTTAGAAATCATTCCTCTGAGCTCTTTTCCCCAGAAATTCCTGTACAGGTTTTCCCAATATTATTTTATAAACCAAGGGGGTAGTAAAGGGCCCTTCTCAGAAGGCATCTCCCCTGATCCTTGTGCCAGGAGAGGAGGGGGTATCTTTTTGAAGAAAATTTAATTAGGAAGCCAATTAATATCAAGGGCAGTAGGCTAGAAAACATGTCACAGGTGAGATGCTTCAGCCCGTCATTTACAGGGGCTCGTGACTTTGTCTACAAGGTTGATGGCGGACCTCCGCAGCAAAGTTCTGGTTGCTTGTTACAACAAACAGTACTTTTTGCTTTTTTAAAATATTTTGTTGTGCTTTAAGTGAATGTTACAGTCCAAGTCAGTTTGTTTCATACAAAAACTTATACAGACATTATTATGTAACTCTAGCAACTCTCCCACACTGTGACAGCACACTCCTCCTGTGTTTCCCATGTCCACTCAACTACCTGCTGTTCCCCTTTGCCCACTCATCTTGCCTCTGAACAAGAGCTGTCCAAAGTAGTTTCACGTACTTACTCAGTCAAGAAGCACTCTCTTCACCGGTATCATTTTCTGTCTTAGAGTCCAGTACAATCTTTGTTTGAAGAGTTGAATCCAGAAATTGTTCCAGTTCTGGGCTAAAAGACAAAGCAAAGTCCCCAGACCACTGTCCCTGCTACTGTGTCCTTTGAAGCAGTAGATTATATTTAGGAATCTCCTGATGTTTTCATTTACTTCAGTTGTGTTGACTTCTCTTCTGTATGCTGTTCTCCCTCCACCTAACTTAATTCTTGGCACTGTGTAATTAATGGATACCCCACTCTGATAATTGTAGCCATCAAAGACTGTTTTCTTCTGTGTTTCAACCTTTTCTTGAATCCTTCTAATAGTCATATCATTCAATATTTGTCCTTTTGCAAGTGACTAATTTCACTTAATATGCCTTTCAAATTCCATCATGTTATGAGATATTTTCCAAATTCACCACTGTTTTTATCATTGTGTAGTACTCTATTGTGTGATTAGACCATAGTTTGTCCATTCATTTGTTCATGGGCACCTAGGCTGATTCCATCTTCTTGTTATTGTGGACAGTTCTGCAACATGCACTGGTGTCCATGTATCTATTTGTGTGGCAGCTCTTATTTTTCTAGGATATATTTCAAGAACTGTGATTGCTGAAAGTTATGGCATTTCTATTTCTAGCTCCTTAAGAAAGTACCAAATCAATTTTCAAAGTGGTTGTACCATTTGACATTCCCACAAACAGTGTATAAGTATCCCAGTGTCTCCACAGCCTCTCTGTTTATTGTTTTCTGTTTATTGGCTTAATGCTTTCCTTTTTGGAGTATGATGATATCTCATTGCGGTTCTGACTTGCATTTTTCTAAAGGCTAATTATTGTGAGCATTTCTTCATATCTGTTGATGACCTAAGTGGCTTCTTTGATGAAGTGTTTGTTCATATCCTTTGCCCATTTTTTAAATTGGGTTATTTGTCTTTTTCTTGTTGAGATTTTGGAGTACCTTGTAGATTTTGGAACTTAGACGCTGATAAAATATGTTGTATCCAATTTTTTTTTTCTAGTCTGTAGGTCATGTTTTTACCCTTTTGTGAAGTCTTTGGATGAGTATAAGTGTTTACTTTTTGTCTATTTTTATCTGTTGTCTGTTCTGGTGTTTGTGCATTGTTAGTAATGATTTTATTCTGTTTAAGCCTTGTGTTTGGGCTCCCAGCCTTTTCTTTAATTTTTTCCTTCTATGGTCTTTATCATTTTAAGTTTTATATGACTCGATAGGGAGTCAAGATGGCGGACTAAGCACACATCTCCTTATATCCCTCTGGAAACCAAGACCTGAATTGATAATCAAAAACGGAGCCTTCTGATCCAATAATCAGCCTCAGGACACAGCGGAGGACTGTTAATAGGGACTTCATACTACTGAGCAAAAACCTCCTCTCTTTCGCTGACTCCAGCTCCTGGCTAGTCCTGGCTGTCATGGATGGAAGGTAAATGCACCATTTTGACTTTTTTTTCTCTGTCTTGGCCGGCCGGTGGAGCTGGGTCTTGCCTAGCAGCTAGACTCCGATGCGCTGCTGGGGGGATAGGCAGGGGAAATTCCCACATTCTGAGAGCCAGGCTTAAGAATCTGTTAATCTAGCCACTTTGAGCCTTTTGTTTTTTATCTGTGTCAGCGGGGTTTATATGGAATTCTGCAGTCAGTGTGTGCAATGCCATGTAGGTACCAAGATTTTAGCGGGACCTAATTCTTAGCCTGGGAGCCAGCACCTGCAAACAGGACAGCACTTCTCTGACAGAAAAGCAGTAATTTTCCCAGTGCCACCTACATTGCAGGCCCTGCAACAGAAGCAGAGGAATCACTACCTCTCGGCACCTTTAGCCCCTCTGTCTGCTGCCTGTGTGGAGGACGCCATCTTGGATACGGTGACCACAGCTGGACCTAATGCTTAGCTTGGGAGCCAGAGCCTGCCCAC
Source organism: Heterohyrax brucei (assembly GCA_028571685.1). Classification (NCBI taxonomy): domain Eukaryota; kingdom Metazoa; phylum Chordata; class Mammalia; order Hyracoidea; family Procaviidae; genus Heterohyrax; species Heterohyrax brucei. The sequence goes on from CM053158.1 coordinate 86,703,495, forward strand.
AAGAGAGCACTTTTCTATCACAAAAGCGGTACTCGATGCAGTGTCGCCTAAGGTTAGGCCCTGTCAGCAGAAGCCAACAGGGCAGTAGCATTGCTGCATTCTGAACTAGTTTGTTATCATCTGGGGTTGGATATAGTGGTGCTTACTTTGTCAGTTGAGAAGAGGGACCTCTACACCTGAAAACCTAACTGACTTGTGAAGTGGTCAGATACCTTTTGCTTTACAGTTGAAGACAGCCTAGAGAAACATTTGCAATCCATCCTCACAGTACCTCTTCCAGCCTCTACATACTCACATGGGACCTAAAAAGCAACAGACAATTGTGGCATACAAGAAATCACCCATGGCTTCAGAAGGCTCCCAAACAAAGCAACCAAGGAGTTTTCCAGATGAAGAAATTTTTATGAAAGCATCAGGAAGTGAATACAAAATGATTATATACAGAGCTCTTCTAGACCTTGTACAAAATGCAGCAGAACAAAATGAAAAATTAAGCAAGCTGTTTGATCTGATGGAACACCAGTACTCTGAAATCCAATAGATCAAGAACAAAATCAAAGACATAGAAACTTCCACTGAAAGCCAAGAAAACAGAATGGAAGAAATAGAAAAAAGAATTTCTGACTTGGAAGACACAGCTACTGAGGCTAGCGTCTATAAGCAGAAATCAGAAAAAAGAAACAAGAAAAACGAAGAAAGATTAAGAAGCATGTGGGACACTATTAAGAGGAACAACCTTCGATTAATTGGAGTCCCTGAACAGGGTGAGACATCTGAGAACACAGAGAGTATCGTTGCTGAGCTGCTCAAAGAAAACTTCCCAGAAATCATGAAGGTAGAGAATATAGACATCTCAGATGCATATTGTACACCACCCAATGTAAATCTCAAAAGAAAGACTCCAAGACATATTATAATCAAGCTTAACAAAGTGAAACAGAAGCAGCAACTCTTAAAGGCAGCAAGACTCAAAGCAAAGCTAACATTCAGAGGGACACCCTGTAGGCTCTTGTCAGATTTCTCAGCAGAAACCATGCTGCCATGGAGACAGTGGCATGACACATTCAAAGCCTTGAAGGAGAAGAACTTCTAACCAAGAATTATATATCCTGCAAAACTATCTTTCAAATACGAAAATGAAATTAAGACATTCCCAGATAAACAGAAACTGAGAGTCTTTGTAAAAGGCAAACCAAAACTACAAGAAGTTCTTGGCTCTGGCTTAGAAGTATGAAACAACTAACTTTATATTTTAGAACAACACACTACTCAATACTCTGCTCTTTTAGGGAAGGCTCCAAAGTCAATCACAGCTTTGATACGGAAAGAAGCAATCCAGTGATCATCATGAAAACTATGGTGTCATCATAATAAAAAGAGGGATGTACTACAGTTGGTACAGTCCTTCCAGATGGAGAGGAAGATGACAAGACTGGTAGTAATTAAAATGGGGTTTATATATAGTTTATTAAGGGCGATCATAGGGGCAGCTGTAAAGCACAACAAAGATGTATCATACCATTTCAAGAAATGTAACACACGAGTCTCAACAACTACAAAACCAGCTCTGAAAGACAGAAAAAAATCAACTCACAAAAAAGAATGTCCCAGAACAGACTAATAAGAACAACAGAGAAAACATCAACATAAAAATAAACATATCACAATGGCAGCACTGAACACATACCTATCAATAATTACATTGAATATGAATGGATGGAATGCTCCAGTAAAGAGATACTGAGTGTCATCTTGGATCAAAAGACACGACCCATCCATATGTTGTCTACAAGAAACTCACTTGAGACCTAATGATAGGAACAAACTGAAAATTAAAGGATGGAAGAATATATATCAAGCTAACAATGAACAAAGAAGAGCAGGAGTGGCAATTCTAATCTCAGACAAAATCAATTTTCATGTCAAATCCACCATCGTGGACAAAGATCGACACTATTTATTGCTGAATGGTTCAGTACACAAGCAAGGCTTAACTATATTAAATATTTATACACCTAATATCAGAGCACCTAAATATGTTTAAGAAACACTTACTAAGCTCGAAAGAGAGTTAGATTACTCCACAATAATAGTGGGAGACTTTAACACTCCACTCTCATTACTAGACAGATCATCTAGAATAAAGCTCAGTAAAGATACAGAAGACCTCATTGACACAATTAACCAACTAAACCTTATTGGTACATACAGAACTTTCCACTCATCAGTAGACAACTACAACTTCTTCTCCAGTGAACATGGAACATTCTCCAGAATTCACCATTTGACAGGCCATAATGCAATGCTCAACAAAATCCATACCATCGAATTACTGCAAAGCATCTTCTCAGATCATAAAGCCATAAAAGTTGAAATTAATAGCAGAAGTTTTTATATGATTCGATGGCACTTGGCTTTGGCTTGCTTCATTTTGTGTTATTTTTTGTGTATGGTGTGAGTTATGAGTCTTATCTTGTTTTTTTTTTGCAGATGGATGTCCAGTGTGTCAACACCATTTGTTAAAGAGACTGTTTCCCAGATTAGACTTGGGGCCTTTGTCAACTATCAGCTGCTCATAGGTTGATGATTTTATGTCTGGGTTATCAACTTTATTCCATTGGTATATGTATCTGTTTTTGTACCAGTACCAGGCTGTTTTGACTAGTGTTGCAGTGTAGTAGGCTCTAAAGTCGTGTTTTGTGTAGCCTCTCACTTTCTTTTTCACTAATACTTTACTTAACTGGAGCTTCCATATCTATATGAAATTGGTGAATTATTTCTCCATCTCATTGAAAAATGCCATTTAAATTTATATTAAGATTGTACTCTATCTATAGATGATTTGGGGGAGAACATGTATTTTCACAATGCTAGAAGTTCTTACCTGTGAGCAAGGAAGTTTTCTCCACTTATGTAGGTCTCTTTGGTTTCTTGCAGTAATGTCTCATAATTTTGTTTTTGTGAAGGTCTTTCAAATCTCTGGTTGGATTTGTTCCTAAGTATTTTACTTCCTGGGGGTATTGTAAATGATATTGATTTCGTGATTTCCTCTGTTATAAAGGAATCCAACTGATTTTTTATGTTTATCTTGTATCTTGATTCATGATGAATTCTTCTACTTGCCCCTCAATTTTTTTCATGGATTCTTTATGACTTTCTGTGTATAAGATCGTATCATCTGGAAGTAGAGATATTTTTTTACTTACCCCTTACCAGTTTAGATGCCCTGTATTTCTGTTTTCTTGCTTAATTTCTATCATTAGAACCTTGAGCATAATGTGGACTAAAAGAGGTGATAAAGGTCATCTTTGTCAAGTTCCTGTTCTCGAGGGAAATGCTTTCAGATTCTCTTCATTTAGGATGATATTGACTGTTGGCTTTGTATGCTGCTGTTATGTGCCATTGTGTCAGTTCTGACTCACAGATAGTGACCTGATGCAAAACAGAACAAAACACTGCATGATACTGTGCCATGCCCACAACCACCCTTTTTATGCTTAGGCTCATTGTTGCAGCCAGTCTGTCAATCCATTTGTTGAGGGTCTTCCTCCTTTTTACTGACCCTCTACCAAGTGTGAATTCCGTCTCCAGAGACTGATTTCTCCTAACAATGTGTCAAAGTATGTAAGACACATTCTCACCACCTCTGCTTCCAAGGAGAACTCTGGTTGTATTTCTTCTAGAACAGATTTGTTTGTTCTTTTGGCCATCCATGGTACATTCGGTACTCTACAACAGCACAATTCAAAGGCATCAATTCTTCTTCCCTATTCCCTTTTCAGCTTTCAAATGCCCATGATGTGATAGAAAATACTATGACTTGGATCAGGCAAACCTTAGACTTCAAAGTGACATCTTTGCTTTCCAACACTTGAAAGAGGTCCTTTGCAGTAGCTTTACCTAATTCCATATGTCTTTTGATTTCTTGACTGCATCTTCTATGGGTGTTTATTGTGGAAGTAATTGAAATGAAAACTTTGACAACCTCAGCCCTTTATCCATTTATCATGATGTTGGTTACCGGTCCAGTTGTAAAGATTTCTATTCTCTTGATGTTGAGGTGTGATACGTACTGAAGGTTGTGGTCTTTGATCTTTATTGATGTTTCAAATCCTCTTCACTTCCAGCAAGCAAGGTTGTGTCATCTGCATAATGCAGATTGCTAATGAATCTTCCTCTAGTTCTGATGCCTTACTCTTCTTCATGTAGCCCTTCTGAAATGTTTGCTTGACATACATATTGAAAAGGTATAGTGAAAGGATACAACCATGATGCACACGTTTCCTAATTTTAAAGCATGCAGTATTCCCGGAAAGACGTTTACCTCGCTTTTGTTAACTATGAAAAGCATTTGACTGTGCAGATCACAAAAAAATTATGGATAACATGGTGGAGAATAAGAATTCTAGAAAGCTTAATTGTGCTCATTGGACATCTGTACACGGATGAAGAGAGAATCATGCTAACAGAACTATGAGAAACTGCATGACTTTGCATAACTGCCTTTGTTATGTTGAGGAATTTCCCTTCTACCATATTTTGCTGAGAGTTTTTAACATGAATGGGTGTTGGGCCTTGTCAAAAGTCTTTTCTGCATCAGTTGATAAAACTGTGTAGTTCTTGTCTTTTGTTTTATTTATGTGGTTGATTGCACTGATTTTTCTCTCTAATGTTGAATCATCCCTGCATCCCTGGTATGAATCACACTTTGTCATGGTGAACTGTATTTTTATATGTTGATAAATTCTGCTGGCTAAAATTTTGTTGATAATTTTTGCATTTAATTCATGAGAAATACTGATCTCTAACTTTCCTCTTTTGTACTTTCTTTACCTGATTTTGCTACCAGGGTTATGTTGGTATAGTAGAAGAAATTTAGCATTATTTCATCACTTTTCACTCTCTGAAATAGCTTTGGTAACAGTAGTGTTAACTCTTTGAAAGTTTGGTAGAGTTCTCTGGTGAAGCCATCTGGGCAACCTGTTTTTGTTGTTGGGAATTGTTTAGCTACCTTTTCAATTTCCTGTGTTAGATTTATTTATTTACTACCTCTGTTTTAATTTAGGTAGGTAGTATGTTTCTAGAATTTTGTTGATTTCCTCTGTTTTTAAGTTTGTTAGAGTACAGTTTTCATAGTGTGTGTTATGATTGTTCTGTTTTCATTTGGGTCTGTTGTGGTACACCCATCTCATTTCTTATGTGAGTCATTTGCCTCCTCTCCTGTTTTTCTTTGTCATTTTTACCAATGGTTTATAGATTTTGTTGATTTTTTCAAAGAACCAGATTTTGGTCTTAATAACTGTGTCATTTTTCTACTCACTAATTAATTTAGTTCTGCTGTAATTTTTATTATTTGCTTTCTTCTCATGCATGAGAATTTCTTTTGCTGTTCTCTTTCTTCTTGTTCAAGTTGTAGAGTTAATATTTTGATTTGGGCCTTTTCTTCTTTTTGGATGTATGCACTTACAGAGATAAATTGACCTCTGAGCACTGCTTTTGGCTGTGTCTCAAAGGTTCTCTCACAATGTGTGTTTATTCTTATTTGATTCTGTGAAATTCCTTATTCTGTCTCTGATTTCTTCTAAAACCTGGTAGTGTCTGAGCATAGTTTATACAGTTTCCATGCATTTGATTTCTCTTACTTGCTTTCTCTGTTATTAATTTCTACATTTAGGGCTCTGTAGTCTGAAAAGATGCTTTGTAATATTTTTATGCTTTGGATTTTGTTAAGGCTTGCTTTATGGCTTAATATCTCATCTATTCTGAAGAATGTTCTATATGTATTGGAAAAGAAAGTATACGTTATCTTCCCTTGAGTGGAAAGTTCTGCATATGTCTATGAAATTAAGTTGATTTATTATGGTGATTAGATCTTCTGTGTCTTTGTTGAGTTTTTTTCTCAATGTTATGTCTTTCACTGACAGTGATTTGTTGAAGTCCCCTATTTTTGTGGTCTGTCTATTTCTCCATATGATTTAGTTAGAGTTTGTTTCATGTGTTTTGCATGCCTTTCTTTGAGTTCATAAATATGTAACATGGTTTTGTGCTCCTTGAATACTGACTCTTTAATCATTATATAGTGTTCTTCCTTATCCAAAGTGGCGAATTTTACTTTAAAGTCCATTTTAACATAATTAATACTGCTACTCATGCTCTTCTTGGAATGTTGTTTGCTTGTTATATATTTTTTCATCTTTTGAGTTATAGTTTTATCATTTATTTAAGTCAAAGTTGTGTCTCCTGTAAAAAATATATAGACAGATTGGATTTTTTAATCCAGTCTGCCACTCTATATCACTTTATTGGCACATTTAATCCATTTACATTCAGCCAAATCACTGATAAATTTAAGTTTATTGCTGTCATTTTTTAAGTCTTTATGTGAATGTGTGTGCACATTGCAGATGATTCCTTTATCACCCTTAATTTTCTATGCTTTGTCATCTTTACGTGTTTTCTTCTTTTTCATTGTTGTTGGTTTTGTATTTGTTGAGACTTCATGTTTTTACTTATTTTTTATTTTTGTGTGTAGAATTGTTAATTTCCTTTCTTATTATTTAACCCTATTTTTCTAAATTTAAGCCAGTCTTTTATTGCTTTGTATCATCTTGACTTCCTCTCCATATGAAAGATTTATGACAACATTTTGTCAAGTCCCTCTTTGACTGGCTCTTTTTTATTATAGTATTGTCATCTTTTACATAATGATATTTCTATTTCCCTACTTTCAGTGTTTTGCTTTGATTTATGTTCTTAATATCCTTATCTGCCTGGATATTTGGTTTCACTGTCCTGAGTTGTAGTCTTGGGTTTCTCCTGTTGTTATTGATTCTCTAACCAAATCACTTCCTTTAGTATTTCTTGTAATTTTGGTTTGTTGTTTGCAGTTTCCCCAAATCTCTGCTAATCTGGATATGTCCTAATTTCCCCATCATATCTGAGAGACTGTTTTGCCAGATATGTAATTCTTGACTGACAATAATTTTCCTTCAAGGCCTTGTATATTTCATCCAATTGCCTTTTTGCTTGCATGGTTATAGCTGAGTAGCTTGAGATCAGTCTTAGTGACTAGCCTGTGTAGAATATTTTAGCTTGTTCCTAACCACTTTTAAAATTGTCTCTTTATCTTTAGTTATGGCAAGTTTGATTATAATATGCTGTAGTGTCTTTCTTTTGAGATCTACTTTGTGTCAAGTTCCATGAACATACAAGTACTGTGGCTCTGTTCATTACACAGGCTGCAGCTGCCTCCCAGTAAGGGAGATCTGGCCAGTCCTAAGTACTTCTGTAATGTCTCTCTGTTCCACCCCACTCAATCTGATTTTTCAACTTCCCTTTGAAGTTCAGTACTTCTAGAATGTCATATGAAGTTGATTCATTTGCTCTCTTTTGTGTCTTTGTTGTTAGAAGAATTACTGGAAGTCTGAATACTCTATCATTTTGGCTCCACCTCTTAAGTCTTCTTTTTCCTGTCTGTAAAACATCAATTAGAGATTGTGTGTCTTTAAGTTGCTGTTTTATAATTTTTTCCCCTTTTACTAATGCTCTGTCATATGGATTGACATTAGTCAGAATCGACCAGGTAGCCCACAATAACAACAGCAATAGAGTACTCCACTTCCCTCTTCAATTACCAATTCTTGATAGAGTTGTCAGGTGAGTAGTATGAGATTTATTTTATGCTAGTACGTAAGGAGATAGAACGGAATGGATTCCTCAAAAGACTGTCACCCTAAAATGGAGACCAACTGGAGGTTTTACAGGAAAAAAGGAATAAGGTTTTATAAGTTGTAGGAATTTGTAGAATGTTAGTTCTTCTTTAGGTGGTCACATTGGTCATGTCCCAAATGTGTTAACCTTTTAATTAGAATTTTGGGGCCAGAGATAGTCTGGCTGTCATATAAGTTCCTGGTCACAAGGTAAATTCATTTCATTTCCTTTTATAGGTTTTATGTCATTATCACTTGTTTTTCTGCAATCCAAAAGAAAGCATAGATTGTTCTTTAACTTGAGAGAAACTAAGGGAAAGAATAGACTCATCCTTTGAAACATATGCTTGGAGACAGAATTAAGAATCAAAATGGTGCAGATTTTGTTCAAAATGAGTACATTTATTTTACTCTGCCTGTTCCAGATATTCCTGCATGGTCTGTGATATCACAAAACATATATTTCACTTAACTATACATTTTTCCCATATCAATTCTATTGTTAATAAAGCAATCTATATTGGAATCTCATTGTAACTCTAAGTCAGAGAACATTATGAACTCATATCTGACGAACCGTCCAAAATAACATTTACAGAAGGACTGAGTAAGAAGTGAAAATAACTTTCAATAAACTGCTGAGAGAAATATTCTGATCTTTACGAATGGAAAAAAAAAACTCTTGGAGAACAGGGAGCACTCCTCAGAAGAAATGAGTTTATCACATTAAAATTTTGATCAGTTTATATACATATATACAATATATTTACATATATAGGAAATCCTGCTGGCATAGTGATTAAGAGTTACAGCTGCTAACCATAAGGTCAGTGGTTCAAACCCACCAGGCACTTCTTGGGAACTCTATCGGACAGTTATACTCTGTCTATAGTGTTGTGATGAGTCAGAATCAACTAGACAGCAGTGGGTATACATATACACATATACACAAATTCCCACACTGTTAAGGGAATGTTTCAGAAGGATAACTTACAAATGATTAGTTGTCCCTTACAACCACAGGAATCTGCTTGGAAGGGTTTGTTAAATTTGTATCTATATTTTACATGCCAGTTATGGCTCATCTAACTAAGTGTTTCCCAGAGCTGTGTTTGTTTAGTTTTTGTGAAAGATTAAGTTGTTAAGTTTAAATGCAGTTGGGGATGCACATTTATTTTAATAAACATTTTTAATTTTTTTTTACAATAATTTAGGGAAGGAGTGCGAAGTGCTTTACAAATTTAAGCTTTCATTCCCCATACTGCATTCATTTCTAGGATACAAATGCTAAAATTACTGTATGAATAAAGCTGCCTCAACATACGTCTTTTCTTATTTCTACAAGTAAACAGTCATAGGTGAACTCAGATATGAGTTTATCTCACTTTGAATTCTGCTATAAGATGTATATAGTTGTTACAAAATCACAGTGATAGTGATGCAGATGCACACAAATATTGAGTTTTTCTCCCTTTAGTATCCAGATTTAAATCGACTCTACTATAGTGTCGGTGCAGTCTGAGTAAAAGTAGAAATCTTACTGTGATTTCAGCATAATAAAGACTGATTGAAGTGTCAGTGATTAATTACATTTTGTATTGCAAAGTTAAACATGGTCTTCTCATTTAACTAAAATAATTCAGAATAGATTGAGCATCAGGACAATGGGGCACTGAGGAAGAATTTAAGCATATGATGTGATCCGTTAAAAGCAGAATTTGGTAATTCGACCGTCAACACAACTAGAGTTACTTTCAATTCTCACCCTCTCTTACCCTTCAAGAACAAGCAATACAACTTTCTGAATATGTTAGCTTTTCTCTTCTTTAATTTTGTTATAGGTAATGCGACACCATTTCAATAAATTTGAAACTTTTGGAAAAAAAGAGATGCTAAATTGCAGAGTACAGTGATTTTGCTATCCATGTATTTTGGATGATTTTATTTTGGTAAAGTATGGAGGAAGCTGTGGGAGTAACTTTTAAGTAGAGTGACAGCACTAGAAATTTAACTAAAATAACCTTGCAAAATGTAGAAAGCTTCATTTAGGTTATTATTACAGCCATTGATATAAAAACTGCAATGACAAAATAATTTAAATACTATTATAGGAATTTAGAATGCTTCATTCTTTTAAAAGCATTACAATTTATGTAATCAATATAAATTTGCAGAGGATAGCACAAGACTGAAATTCAGAAAGCAAGAGTGTAATCAATTCTTTCCAGCAAATTTAGTAGTTCAGCTTCAGTCAGATTCTTAAACCTGTCCTTCAAACCCTGCTTTCATAAGTTAAAATGTTCAGTTTGGCTAGGAGATCACTCATTCTCTACCTCAACAGTTGTACTCCCTTCTGACTCAAAAGCAACTCTCCATGCTTGAGCTTTTGCGTAAATGTACATAAAACATAGTGCCAGAAATATTGCAAGTGTCAGTGTATGTGAACGGTTACTATTATTATCACCATTATTGCTATCACCCTCATCTTCCAGCAATTTAAACATTTCTCACTCATCATAATCCTACAAACATCAGAGTAGAGCTGCTCTCCATAGCATTTGTAATGGCTGTAGCCTTATAGAAATATAGTTAATCTCTGATTCACAATGTATTGATGTTATGATGAACCTCACTTAAAACTGTTTTTTTGTGTTTGGGGCACATCTTATTGTTAGTAATATGTATTACATACCACATTGAAGAACATATCTGTATGTCTATATGCAATGTTTCCAACCCCCAAAGAAAAATAATCATTTGATTTATAAAGGTATGAATAATAAAAACCAAAACCAAACCTACTGCTGCTGAGTTAATTCTGACTCATAACAACAGAGTAGAACTGCCCCATAGAGTTTCCATGGAGTGCCTGGTGGATTTGAACTGTTAGCCTTTCGGTTAGCAGTCATAGCAACTGATAATAAAAGGGAAGAATATGAAAATTAAAAAAAAATGAGTTTTATGAGAACTGATTTATAAGCAAGTCATTGGAATGGGACACTATCATAAATTTCAGACTACTTGTAGATTGCTAGGGCTTTCTTCCACAGTACTGTTGGGTGAATTCAAATCACCATCATTTTCATTAGTGATGAACTCAAACTGTTTTGTGTCACCCAGAGATTTTCCCTCTCCTTGTGATGTTTTCTTCCTTGTATTTTTTCTGTGTATTTAAGAATTGTATATATTGTTTATTGATCTTACATTTAAAGAATGAAAAGTTTTATCCTATATGTGGTAAATCCTAATCTCTTATGTTGTTAATGAAACAGAATTTCAGGGAACACTTGTGTTAATGAGGCAGTGTACAATATATAGAATTAGGTTGTATATTGAGCCAATCTCTTCTGAGATACAGAAGAGAAAATCCAATAGAAAGGAGACAGACCTCATCACCTCCAAATAAGAAGATCCAGGAGCAAAATATGTCCTTTGGATCCAGGGATTCTGCAGGAAGAAACTCCTAGACCAGAGAATGATTGATGACAAATGCCTTCCCCCACAGCTGACAGAGAGAGAAAGACTATCTGTGTAGCTGGCATCCTGAATTTGAACTGCTGTACTCCTAACTACGAGAGAATAAATTTCCGTTTGTTAAGAACATCTACTTGTGCTATTTCTGTTATTCCAGCAATAGACAGCTAAGACACCAAATTTCCCTTAATAAAGATATGTATTTGACTTTATTCTAAGAATAAATAAGTTGCAGTTGAGATTCAGCAACTACATTTTCTCTGAACTGAGAAGTATGTCAACTAGAAATGTGACAGGAAAATATGGAACAAGAGATTTATTAAGGTTGTGTGTCATTTTGGCTGAGACAATTCTCAGTGGCTTGTCAATCATATGATGACCATGGTTTGGCAGTCATATAAAGACCATTTCCATGATAAGATTAAAAATAATTCAATCATCTGTTTGATGAATCTGCTGTTGTTGTTAGGTGCTGTCGAGTCCTTTCTGACTCATAGTGACTCTATGCACAACAGAACAAAACGCTGCCCAGTCTTGCACCACAATCATTTTTATGCTTAAGCCCATTGTTAAAGCCACTGTGTCAATACATCTCATCGAAGATCTTCCTCTTTATTACTGACCCTTTACTCTACTAAGCATGATGTCCTTCTCCAGGGCCTGATAGCTCCTGGCAACATGTCCAAAGCATGTAAGATGCAGTCTTGCCGTCTTTGCTTCCAGGAGCACTCTGCCTGTATCTCTTCTAAAAGAGATCTGTTTATGCTTTTGGTAGTTCACAATATATGTAGTGCTCTTCTCCAACACTGCTTAAAAGCATCAATTCTTCTATCTTCTTTGTTCATTGTCCAGCTTTCACATGCGTATGATGTGGTTGAAAATGCTATGGCTTAGATCAGGTATACATCAGTCTTCAAAGTGACATCTTCACTTTTCAATGTCTTAAAGAGATCCTCTGCAGCAGATTTTCCCAGTGCAATGCATCTTTTGATTTCTTTTTTTTTATTATGACTGAGTGAAAATGTACATTCCCATATAAATTTACATGCCCACCTATATACAGCTTCCACTGCTCTCCCTGCCTGGTGACAGCACACTATTCCTCTCTGCTCCATACATGTCTCATCCTCCCAAAAGTCTCCTTTCCCCTCCTCTCCACTCACTCTCCTTCCTACAGCCAGAGGTCATCAGGATGATATCCTATAGATGCATAGAACCATAAAGTGCATCCAATATATGGTCACTCTGCATCGCCAAGTCCAATCCATTCCTGTCCGAAGAGTGGACCTTCATTATGATTTATGGGCTGCTTGTGTGGGCATGGATTGTAGACTCAAGTAAAATGAAATCCTTGACAACCTCAATCATCTTTCCATTTCTGACAATGTTGTGGTGCAAGCCATACTGAAGGCTGTAGTCTTTGATTTTCATCAGTGTTTCAAACCTTCTTCACTTCTAGCAAGTAAGGTGGCGTGTGCGTAGCATGGGTTCTTAATGAGTCGTCCTCCAATCATGATGCCTCATTCTTCTTCCTATAATCCAATTTCTCGGATTATTTGCTCAGCATACAGATTGAAACTGTATGTGAAAAGGATACAACCCTAATGCACACCTTTCTTGACCTTAAACCATGCAGTGTCCTCTTGTTCTGTTCACATGACTATCTCTTGATCCATATACAGATTTCTTAAGAGCACAAGTAAGTGTTCTGGAATTCCCATTTTACACAATGTTAGCCATAATTTGTTATGATCCACATATTTGAATGTCTTTGCATAGTACATGAAACATGGGTAAACATCTTCCCAGTATTCTCTGTTTTCAACCAAGATCCACCTCACATCAGCAATGATATCTTTATTCCATGTCCTCTTCTGAATCCAGCTTGAATTTCTGGAAGTTCCTTGTGAGTATACTGTTGCAGTCACTTTTAAATGATCTTGAGCAAAATTTTACTTGCATGTGATATTAATGATATTGTTTAGTAATTTCCACATTCAGTTGGATTACTTTTCTTTGGAATGGGCATAAATATGAATCTCTTCCAGTCATTTGGCCAGGTAGCTGTCCTCCAAATTTCTTGGTGTAGGTGAGTGAGCTCTTCTAGTGCTGCATCTGTTTGTTGAAATGTCTCAACTGATATTGCATCAATTCTTGGAGCCTTGTTTTTTGCCAGTGTCTTCAGTGTAGCTTTGATTTCTTTCTTCTGTACCATCAGTTCCTGATCATGTGCTACCTCTTCAGAAGGCTGAACATCATCGAGTTCTTTCTGGTATAATGACTCAGTGTATTCTTTCCATCTTTTTTTGAAGTTCCCTAAGTTGTTTAATATTTTCTCTGTAGAGATGGATCAACTTTCAGTATCTAGTCAATTGATTCCTTGGCAGATGTGACTCGGATCCAATATAGGCGGACTTCCTGGCAAGGCCCCAGGGCTTTTGCTTGTTTTTCATCCTGCGGTTCATTCCTCTTTATTTGATCTCCATTTCTTGGAATTTCAGGCAACAGATTACCTGAAGTCTTGCCTACAGATTTTGGCATATATTGGTCTTCAAAGCCTTTGGGCAAATGCTGTGCTCTCTTGGGTTCACTGGCTTCTGTGGCTACATGACCCAGGAGAAGGCTCCAGCCTGACCCACAGACTTGGAAAAATCTTGCTTCTGCAAACACATGAGCCATCTCCTTGACATAAATCTCTCTAGAGCTTTGCTACCAACGAAAGTCAGCACTTCAATCCACTAGCTGCTTCTTGGAAACCCTCGGGGACAGGTCTACTCTCTGCTACAAGATTGCTGTGAGTTGGACTGAACTTGATGGCAACAGAAGGCTATTTATATATACACATATATGCATGTGTGTATATATACACACACATGAATATAAATATTTTTATGTCAGCACATAAATGTATTTACATATACTTGTAAATATATGTAAAATATATACAAAAGTACCTATTTTACATATATTTATTTATATGTTTGCTGGTTTTGTTTCTCTAGAAAATCCAGCCTAAAGCAGCATATTTTGATTTTTCTTTTGAAACGTTTGATGAGATGTGCTAGCACCTTTCAAATCAACATCCATCTACTCCAGTTATGGCAGTGTACTATGATGAGTATTTTGTGCTGATACAAGTCTTAAAACTTGTAGGTTATAAGGAATCCCTTACTTAAGACAGGGGTCCTTTCAATGACTTAGTTGTAAGTCTGTTCCTAAAGAGGTTGAATATTTCATTTTATTTTTAGTTTTCATTACTATTATTTATTATTATTAGTGTAAGACAAATTGTGGAATGACATCAAAGACATCATGCATGAACAGAGAAAGAGGTCATTAAAAAGACAGTAAAGAAAGAAAAGACCAAATTGGATGTCAGAAGAGAATCTGAAACCTGCTCTAGAACATCAGCAGCTAAAGCAAAAGGAAGGAATGGCAAAGTAAAAGACCTAAACAGAAGATTTCAAAGGGCAGCTCAAGAAGACAAAATAAAGTATTATAATGACATTTTGCAAAGAACTGGAAATGGAAAACCAGAAGGGAAAAAACACATTCTATATTTCTCAAGCTGACAGAACTGAAGAAAAGATTCAAGGGTCGAATTGCAATAGTGAAGGATTCTACAGGGAAAATATTAAATGACTGAGGGACAATCAAAAGAAGATGGAAGGAATATACAGAGTCACTCCATGAGAAAGAACTGGGTGACATTCAGCCATTTGAGGAGGTAACACATGATCAGGAATTGATGGTACTGAAGGAAGAAGATGAAGCTGCAATAAAGGCATTGGTAAAACAAAGCTCCAGGAACTGATGTAATATCAACAGAGATATTTCAACAAATAGATGCAGCATTATAAGTGTTCACTCATCCATGCCAAGAAATTTGGAGGACAGCTACCTGGCCAGCTGACTGGAAGAGATCCATGTTTATGTCCATTCCAAAGAGAGATGATCCAATCAAATGCAGAATTTACTGAACAATATTGTTAATATCACATGCATGCAAACTTTTGCTCAAGATCATTCAAAAGTGACTGCAACAGTATACTCACAAGGAACTTCCAGAAATTCAAGTTGGATTCAGAAGAGGACATGGAACCAGAGATATCATTGCTGATATAAGATGGATCTTGGCTGAAAGCAGAGAATACCAAAAGATGTTTCCGTGTGTTTCATTGACTATGCAGAAGCATTTGACCTTATAGATAATAATAAATTGTGGCTAACATTGTAGAGAATGGGAATTCCAGAACACTTACTGTGCACTTAAGGATTCTGTATATGGCTCAAGAGACAGTCAAGGGGACACTGCATGTTTTAAAATCAGGAAAGGTGTGCATCAAGGTTATATCTTTTCACAATACCTTTTCAGTATGTATGCTGAGCAAACAGTCTGAGAAGCTGGATTATATGAAGAAGAATGAGGCATCAGGATTGGAGAATGACTCATTAGCAACCCTTGTTACACAGATGGTACCACCTTACTTTCTGGAAATGAAGAAGATTCAAAACACTGATGAAGATAAAGGACCGCAGTCTTCAGCGTGGTTGCACCTCAACATCAAGAAAACAAAAATCCTTACAACTTGACCAGTAAGCAACATTGTCATAACGGAGGAAGGATCGAGGTTGTCAACGATTTCATTTTACTTTGATCCACAATCAACACCTGTGAAAGTAGCAGCCAAGAAATCAAAAGATGAATTGTGTTGGGAAAATCTGTGGTAAAGGATCTCTTTAAAGCATTCAAAAGTAAAGATGTGACCTTGAAGACTAACGTGCACCTGACCCAAGCCAGGGTATTTTCAATAACATCACATGTGAAATTTGGACACTGAATAAAGAAGACAGAAGAAGAATTGATCCCTTTGAATTGCAATATTAGAGAAGAATGCTGAATGTACCATGGATTGCCAAAAGAACGAACAGATCTGTTCTGGAAGACTTGTAACCAAAGTGCCCCTTGTAAGCAAAGATGGCATGACTGCACCTTACACGCTTTGGACATGTTGTCAGGAAGGATCCGTCCCTGGAGAAGGACCTCATGCTTCGTAGACTGGAAGGTCAGTGTAAAAGAGGAAGACCATCGATGAGATGGATTGACACAGTGGCTACAGCAATGGACTTAAATATAAAAATGACTTTGGGGGTGGAGTCAAGATAGTGGACTAAGGAATCATCTCTTTATATCTCTTTGGAAACCAAGACCTGAATTGGTAATCAAACAGAGCCTTCTGGTCACCTAGTGAGCCCACAGGGCATGGCACAGGGCTGTTAATTTGGACTTCATACCACTGAACGAAAAACCTCCCCTATTTTGCTGACTCCCACTCCTGGCTAGCCCTGGCTCTCACGGACTGAAGGTAAACAGATCACTTTGACTTTTTTTTTCTCTGTCTTGGCCAAAGGGTGGTGCTGGGTCTTGCCTGGCGGCTGGACTCAGATGCACTGCTGGTGGGATAGGCAGGCAAAATTGCCATATTTTGAGAGCCAGGCTCATGAATCTGTTCATCTAGCCACTTTGGGCCTGTCTTTTTATTTACTGCCACAGCATGGTTTGTATGGAATCACAGTGCCTGTGTGCAGAACATAGTGTTGGATACGGAGATATTAGCGGGACCTAATTCTTAGCCTGGGAGCCAGTGCCTGCACACAGGACAGTGCTTCTCGAACAGGAAAGCAGTAGTTTACACAATGGTGCCTACGGTGGAGGCATGGCAACAGTGGCTGAGGACTCACTGCGTCTCAGCAGCTTTAGCCTCTTTATCTGCTGACCATGTGGAGGGTGCCATCTTAGATACAGTGGCCACAGCTGAACCTAATTCTTAACTTGGGAGCCCGAGTCTGCCCACATGAGAGTGCTTTTCTACCAGAAAAGCAGTAGTTTACCCAGAGTAGCCTAAGGCTGGGCTCTCTCAGCTGGGGTCAACAGGGCAGTAGCATTGCTGTATTTTGAACTAGTTCATATCATCTGGGGTTGGATATAGAGGTGCTGACTTTGCCAGCTGGGAGGAGGGACCTCAACCCCTGAAAACCTGACTGCCTTGGGAAGTGGTCAGATACCTTTTGCTTTACATTTTAAGACAGCCTAGAGAAACATCTACAGTCAATCCTCACAATATCTCCCCCAGCCTTTACTTACTCACGTGAAACCCAAAAAGCAACAGATTCTTGTGGCATACAAGAAATGATTCATGGCTTCAGAAAGCTCACAAACAAAGCAACCAAGGAGTTTTCCAGATGGAGAAAATTTTCTGAAATCATCAGAGGGTGAATACAAAAGGATTCTATACAGAGCTCTCCTAGGCCTTATACAAAATGCAGCAGAACAAAAGGAAAAATTAAGCAAGCTGTTCGATCTGATGGAACACCAGTACTCTGAAATCCAATAGATCAAGAACAAAATCAAAGACTTAGAAATTTCCATTCAAAGCCAAGAAAACAGAATACAACAAACAGAAAAAAGAATTTCTGACTTGGAAGACAGAGCTACTGATGCCAGTGTATATGAGGACAAATCAGAAAAAAAGAAACAAGAAAAATGAAGAAGCATTAAGAAGCATGTGGGACTCCATTAAGAGGAATAACCTTCAATTAATTGGAGTCTCTGAACAGGATGAGACATCTGAGAACACAGAGAGTATCGTTGTTGAGCTGCTGAAAGAAAACTTCCCAGAAATCATGAAGGAAGAGAATATAGACATCTCAGATGCATATCTTATGCCACCCAATATAGATCTCAAAAGAAAGACTCCAAAACATATTATAATCAAGCTTAACAAAATGAAACATAAACAGCAACTCTTAAAGGCAGGAAGACTCAGAGCAAAGCTGACATTCAGAGGGAAATCCTGTAGGCTTTCATCAGATTTCTCAGCAGAAACCATGCTGGCACAGACACAGTGGCATGACACATTCAAAGCCCTGAAGGTGAAGAACTTCCAACCAAGAATTATACATCTTGCAAAACTATCATTCAAATACGAAAATGAAATCAGGACATTCCCAGACAAACAGAAACTCAGAGACTTTGTAAAAACCAAACCAAAACTACAAGAAATACTGAAAGAAGTTCTTGGCTTTGGCTTAGAAGAACAAAACCCCTAACTTTATATTTTAGAACAACACATAATTCAGAATTCTACTCAGGGAAGTCCCCAAATACAATCACAGCTTTAATACTGAAACAACTCAGTGATTTTCATGAAAACTATGGTGCCAGCATATTAAAAAGAGGGATGCATTACAGTCGTTATAGTTCTTCCAGATGGAGAGGAAGATGACAAGACTGGTAGTAACTAAAATTGGGTTTATATATAGTTTATAAAGGGAGACCTCAAGGGCAGCCGTAAAGCACAACAAAGATGTTACATACCATATGAAGAAATGTAACACAAGAGTCTCAACAACAACAAAACTAGCTCTGAGAAAAGGTGAAAAATCAACTCACAAAAAAGAATGTCCCAGAACATACTAATAAGAACAACAGAGAAAACATCTACATAAAAATAAACACATCACAACGGCAACACTGAATACATACCTATCTATAATTACATGGAATGTGAATGGACTGAATGCTCCAGTAAAGAGACATCGAGTAACATCTTGGATCAAAAGACATGACCCAACCATACGTTGTCTACAAGAAACACACTTGAGAATTAAACACAGGAATAACTGAAAACTAAGGGATGAAGAATATATATTAAGCTAACAATGAACAAAGAAGAGCAGGTGTAGCAATTCTAATCTCAGACAAAATCAATTTTAATGTTAAATCCACCATCATGGAGAAAGGTGGACACTACTGATTGCTGAAAGGTTCAGTACACAAGCAAGACTTAACTATATTAGATATTTATGCACCTAATATCAGAGCACCTAAATGCATTGAAGAAACACTGACTACACTCAAAAAAGAGCTAGATCACTCCACAGTAATAGTGGCAGACTTCAACACTCCACTCTCAATACTGGACAGATCATCTAGAAAAATGTTCAGTAAAGATACAGAAGACCTCCTTGACACAATTAACCAACTAAACCTCATCGGTACATACAGAACTTTCCACCCATCAGCAGACAACTACAGCTTCTTCTCCAGTGCACATGGAACTTTCTCCAGATTGACTATATGTTAGGATGTAATGCAATTCTCAACAAAATCGGTACAACCGAAGTAATGCAAAGCATCTTCTCTGATTATAAAGCCATAAAAGTCAAAATCAACAGCAGAAAATACATAGATGGAAAGTGGAACTCATGGAAACTGAACAATATCTTGCTCAAAAAACCATGGGTTATAGAAGAAATCAAGGATGAAATAAAGAAATTCATGGATTTCAATGAGAACGAAAATGCTTCCTACCAGAACCTATGGTATACAGCCAAAGCAGCGCTCAGAGGTCTGTTTTTCTCCATAAATGCACACATCTGGAAGGAAGAAAGAAATCAAATCAAGGAACTAACCCTACAGCTTCAACAAGTAGAGAGAGAACAACAGAGGAACCCCTCAGGCAACAGAAGAAAACAGATCATTAAGATTAGAGCATAGCTAAATGAATTAGAGAATAGAAAAACAATTGAAAGAATTGGCAAGAACAAAAGCTGGTCTTTTGAAAGCCAAGCCAAGTGCCGTCGAATCGGATCGAACTCATGGCAACCCTAGTGGCCAGGGTAGAACTGACCCCTGTAAAAGATCAACAAAATTGACTAACCACTGGCGAAACTTACTAAAGAAAAACAGGAGAGGAAACAAATAACCCAAATTAGAAATGAAAAGGGAGTGGTCACAACAGATCTAACACAAATCAAAAATATCATAACAGAATACTATGAAAGACTGTACTCTGACAAATTTGAAAACCCAGAGGAAATGGACAAAGTCTTTGATTCCTATCACCTACCCAAATTATCACAATGTGAAGCAGAACAGCTTAATAAACCCATCACAAAAGAAGAGATTGAAAAAGTCATCAAAAAACTGTCAACTAAAAGAAACCCCACCCCAGGTGGCCTCGCAGAATTTTACCAAACTTTTAGGGAAGAGTTATCTCCAATACTACGGAAATGTTTCACAGTGTAGAAAGAGATGGAGTACTCCCAAACTCATTCTATGAAGCCAACATAACCCTGATACAAAAGCCAGAGAAACACTCAACCAAAAAGGAAAACTACAGACTAATATCACTCATGAATCTAGATGCAAAAATCTTCAACAAAATTCTTGCCAATAGAATACAGCAACATATCAAAAAAATATTCCGTCATGACCAAGTTGGATTCATACCAGGGATGCAAGGCTGGTTCGACATCAGAAAATCAATTAATGTGATTAACCACACAAATATCACAAAAGACAAGAATCACTTGATTTTGTCCATTGATGCAGTAAAGGCGTTTCATAAAGTCCAACAACCATTCATGCTAAAAACTCTTAGCAAAATAGGCATAAACGGCAAATTCCTCAACACAATAAGGGCCATTTATACAAAGCCAATTGACCACATCATCCTGAATGGAGAGAGACTGAAAGACTTTCCCTTGAGATCAGGAACTAGACAAGGATGCCCACTCTCACCTCTTCTATTCAACATTGTACTAGATAGAAGTTCTAGCCAGAGCAATTAGACAAGACCAAGAAATAAAGGGCATCTGCACTGGCAAAGAAGAAGTCAAAATCTCCCTGTTTGTGGATGATATGATTCTATATGCGGAGAACCCCAAGGAATCTATAAGTAAATTACTCAAACTGATAGAAGAGTTCAGCGAAATCTCAGGATACAGGATAAACATAAGTAAATCAGTAGGATTCCTTTGTACCAACAAAGCTGTTAATGAAGAACTCATGAAATCAATACCACTTAATATAACCCCTAAGAATAAAGTACCTAAGAATTAATCTAACCAGAGGAATAACAGACCTTTACAAAGACAGCTACAAGCCCTTACTACAAGAAACTAAGAGAGACTTAGGTAAATGGAGAAACCTGCCCTGCTTATGGATAGGAAGACTTAACATTGTGAAAATGTCTCTTTTACCCAAAGCAATCTACTTATATAATGCAATCCCAATACAAGTTCCAGCATCTTTTTTCAAAGAGATGGAGAAACAAATCACCAGTTTTGTTTGGAAAGGGAAGAAGCTCCGGATAAGTAGGTACTACTAAAGAAAAAGAACACACTGGTAAGCCTCTTATTATGCAACCTTAGAACATATTGCAGTGCCACAGTGCTCAAAACAGCCTGGTACTGATACAAGAACAGACAGATGGATCAATGGAACAGAATTAAGACCCCAGAGATGACAGAGATGACAACTGCCTATCAACAGTTGATATTTGACAAAGGCCCAAAGACATTAAACTGGGGTAAAAAAAGTATCTTCAACAAACGTTGCTGGCAAAATTGGATATCTATCTGCAATAAACTGAATCAAGATCCGTATCTTACACCTTATACAAAAACTAATTCAAACTGGATAAAAGACCTAAATTTCAAATCTAAAGCAATAAAGCTCATCCATGAAAAAGTAGGAACAACAATTGAAGTTTTAATATACAACATAGACTTCAAAATCTGTCAAAGAAACCACAATCAACAGAAGAGAAAATAGATAAATGGGAACTATTAAGAATCAAAGACTTTGCTTATCCAAAGACTTTATCACAAGAGTTAAAATGCCACCTAAAGAATGGGAAAAAATATTTGGCAACTCTATGTCAAACCGAAGCCTGATCTCCATAGTCTATAAGATACTACAAAATATCAATGAGAAGAAGATAAATCACCCAATAAAGTGATGGGCAAAGGAGATGTACAGACATTTCTCTAAGGAGAAGATCCAAGTACCCAAACACCATATGTGTACATGTTCACGATCATTAGTTATTAAAGAAATTCAAATCCAAATGACAATGAGATACCATCTCACCCCAACAAGGTTGGCCATGATCCAAAAAACACAAAACAACAAATGTTGGAGAGGCTGTGGAGAAAGTGGAACTCTCCTGCACTGTTGGTGGGGTTGCAAAATGGTCCAATGTCTTTGGAAAGCAATCTGGTGTTTCCTTAAAAAAATGGATATAGATATACCATTTGACCCAGTAATTCCACTACTTGGAATATATCCTACAGAATCAAGGCCATTCACACCAACAGACATATGCACAAGAATGTTTATCACAGCACAGTCCACGATAGCAAAAAGATGGAATCAACCCAGATGCCCAACAACAGAGGAATGGGTAGGTAAACTAGGGTATATATACTCAATGGAACACTGTGCAATGATAAAGAATAATGATGATTCCAGGAAACATCTCCTAACCTGGTTTCAACTGGAAGATATTATGTTGAGTGAAAGTAGTCAGCGACAAAAGGACAAATATTGTATGAGACCCCCATGATAAGAACTCAGAAACAGACTTATATATAGAAGAACAGACTCTGATGGCTGCAAGGGAGGGGTGGGTGGGAGGGTGAGGGGGCAGGGTTTAGATTAGATAGTTGGTAGAAATTTGTTGGGTGAAATCGGTGATAGCACACATTAGAAACAAGAACAATATTAAGTGGACTTCAACATAACTTGAATACTCGTTCTATCTTAACCCAATATTGCAAGGACAGAGTAGCTGTGGTAGGGGTCAGGGGACCATGCTCTTATGTGAAATCGAGGTCAATTGGCCCAACTAGCATTTCGCTAAGAGGGCTTTCTGCACCCCACATTGGTGAGTGTTGTCTGGGGTCTTAAAAGCTGCCAAGCTGCCATCCGAGGGCACAACAAATGGTCCCAACTCAGCAGGAACGGATGCTCACCAAGGACCAAAATGACATAGGGTAAAGACAATCCACATGAGTGGGTGCCTGTATTGACTTGGGACCAGAAGAATAGAATGGTGCCTGGCCACCACCAGTGATAGCCACGATGGCGCTCGCTATGTTGAGTCTCACTGGCAACACAAGAATAAAAAGGGGTGCACCCTGAGATCTCCACTAAAAGACCACAACTGATGGTCCAGCGGCTTTCATGTTCCCTGAGGGCATGGCCCCTGGCCCTGATGCTGCCCTCACTCATAAGTCATAACGAAGTTGCCCTCTTCAGACACAAATGGATTGGACTAGGCAATGCAGAGTGACCATATATTGGATGCACTTTATGGTTCTGTGCGTCTATAGGATATCATTCTGCTGACCTCTGGCTGGAGGAAGGGGAGTTGGTGGAGAACAGCGGAAAGGAGCCTACTCTGGATGAGACATGTATGGAGCAGAGAGGAATGGTGTGCTGTCACCGGGCAGGGAGAGCAGTGGAAGCTGCATATAGGTGGGCATGCAAATTTCTATGGCAATGTACATTTTCACTCAGTAATAATAATAAAAAAAAAATGACTTTGGACATGGCACAAGACTGGTCTCAGTGTTTCTTTCTGTTCTGCCTAGCATTGCTATGAGTCAGAACTGACTCTACAGTATCTAACAATAACAGCATTTGTCTTTGGGAGTTTGTATGAGGATGCTAAGATCAGCAAAATTTGTGCTGCAATTTTACAGTTGCAATATCACATGTAAATAATGGAGAGATGCTAAAAAAAGACGGTCATAGTGAGGTTTGTTGTAATTCTTGTAAGTCATAAATGAGTAACTTATTACATTATGACTATGACATTGATTCCTGGCAATCAATTCTCACCTTATTAGGCAACATTCTTCTCAAAATATGCCCCACATAGAAATAGACAACGTAGGTGTACTGTCTGGATAATTGCTATTGACTCCTAAAAAGTGATGGAGAAACTTGATTTGTTTCTGAACTCATTACCTATCCTTTGGGGCATCTCCGTATTAATGTTGGAAACACACTGCTTGAACTTTTCCCAGAGATGACATTATAACAGCATCTGTGTCATTCTTATATTCATAACATGAAACAGAATGATTTCATCTATTTACATACGAGTAAATCGACTGTTTCATTACTGTTTCCCATTTGTTTCACTTTGTACTATGTCTACAGCTGTTAACCAACAGGTCCAACAGTTAAAATCCACTAGGCACTCCTTGGAAACTATGTGGGGCAGTTATACTTTATCCTATACAGTTGTTATAAGTCAGATTTGACTGGACTCAAATAGATTTTTAGGTTTTACTCAGCGTACGCTCACTAAATATATACTTAGTGAGTTTATCGAAATCTGCGTATCTGTAAGTTTAGTGACATCTTAGAAGAATCAATGCTGAATTGACATTTTCTTTATGGTAGCTGTGCTATCAAGAAAAGGCTAAAGGACATTTATTTTTCACCAATTAATCTATAGTCCTTTAAAAAACAAAATTCATATGAGCAAAAAAGATAAAGAAATCTGCTATAATTTCACAAACAAGACATAAAATCTTTATCTTTTAGTGTACAAGTTTGTGAACTTGCTGCTGTGCACTTATGTTGGCAGCACTGTACTAACAACTTGGTAAGGTTTCATTATCTCCATATATCAGTGTCTCACAGCTGTGTTCACGTTGATGTGTGGTAGTTTCTTCTTGAGTGGCTTCATCATTGTTGTATGTTTTCATGTGCCATCACGAGAATGTCAGGGCTTGAATTGGAGCAATGAATAAACATTAAATTTTTTGTTAAACTTGGCAAGAGTGGAAGTGGAATGTGGAAGCAGAATCAGGGATATGGTAGTCCAAGTTTATGGGGGTAATACAAAGCAGAAAACAGCAATGTAAAAATGGATTAAGTGTTTTCTTTCTGAGGGGAGAGAAAAGAGATCAGGGCAGCCAGTAATGAGCAGCATTGACAAAAACATTGCAAAATTAATTGACTTGTGCATCAAAATCATCATCTGACTGTGAGAAGCATAGCAGACCAAATAAATGTCAACAGAGAAACAGGAAAACCTTAACTGAAAATACTGTCATGAGAAAGATGTACACAAAATTGGTCCTGAAGGAATGCACTGATGAACAAAAGCGAAGGTGAGTTGACAATTGCCAAGACCTTTTGGAGAGGCAGAATGATGTTTTGGCCCATGATATCACTGGTGATGGAACATGGATGTACCAATATGATACTGAAACAAAACACGAAAGTGCACAATGGAAGTCAGCCAATTCTCCAGAACCAAAAAATTTCTGTAGCCTAAATCAACAGTCAAAACAAGATTGCTGACATTTTTTATATCAGAGGAGTTGTTCATTATGAATTTGTGGTGAATAGACAAACAGTTAACCAAGTTTACTATTAGGAAGTGCTGAAAAGGCTGAATGAAAAAGTTAGATGAAAATGACCCCAACTTTTTACCTGCAATTCATGGCTCTTGCATCATTACAATGTACCAGCTCACATGGCACTCTCTGTGAGGCAGATTTTTAGCCACTAAACAACTGTTTTGTAACATCTTCCGTGTTCACTGGATCTGCCCCCCAATGACTTTTTCTTTACCTGAAGTTAAAGGAAATATTGAAAAGAAGACACTTTGATGATATTCAGGACATCAAGGGTAATATGATGACAGCTCGGATGGCCATTCTAGGAAAAGAGTTCCTAAATTGCTTTGAATGGTGGACTAGACGCTGGCATCATTGCATAGGCTCCAAAGGTGAATTCTGTGAAGGTGACTGTAGTGTTATTTGGCAATGAGGTATGTAGCAGTTTTTCTAGGATGACTTCACAAACTTTGCTGACAGAGCTCATATGCTGCTCTGGACATACACTATACAATATAAATGTATACAAGTTATTTTTATGAAATCCGAGACTTAATGTCCACATTCTTTTGTAATTTGCTTTTTTCTTAAGAAATATGTAATGAATAGTCTTCCATGTTAATTAGATTAACTTCCTTTTCAAATACTGCTCTAAAAACTCTCAATGTAATTGAGTCATACCTTTTTATTTTATTTTATTTTTATTTAACATAACTGAATGAAAATGTGCATTCCCGTATAAATTTACATGCCCGCCTATATGCAGCTTCCACTGCTCTCCGTGTCTGGTAACAGCACACTATTCCTCTCTGCTCCATACATGTCTCATCCTCCCAAAGGCCTCCTTTCTGCTCCTCTCCACCTACTCTCCTTCCTCCAGCCAGAGGTCAGCAGGATGATATCCTATAGATGTATAGAACCATAAAGTGCAACCAATATATGGTCAATCTGCATTGCCAAGTCCAATCCATTCCTGTTCAAAGAGTGGACCTTCGTTATAATTTATGGGTAACAGCAGCATCGGGGCCGGGGGCCATGCTCTCAGGGAACCCCGAAACCACTGGACCATCAGTTGAGGTCTTTTAGTGGAGATCTCAGGATGCACTCCTTTTTATTCTTGTGTTGCCAGTGAGACTCCTCTCTGTGAGCTCCATCGTGGCTATCACTGGTGGTGGCTGGGCACCATCCGGTTCTTCCACTCCCAAATCGATGAAGGCACCCACTCTTGTGGGTCTCTCTGTCTTCTAGGTTGTCTTTACCGCATGTCATTTTGGTCCTTGGTGGGTTGAGTAGGGACCATTTGATGTGCCCTAGGACGGCAGCT
Source organism: Heterohyrax brucei (assembly GCA_028571685.1). Classification (NCBI taxonomy): domain Eukaryota; kingdom Metazoa; phylum Chordata; class Mammalia; order Hyracoidea; family Procaviidae; genus Heterohyrax; species Heterohyrax brucei. Next base: position 86,730,213 of record CM053158.1, read on the forward strand.
TCCCAGCATTTAAGATCCCAGACACCACTCACCAATGTGGGGTGCAGAGAGCTCTCTTAGAAAAATGCTAGTTGTGCCAATTGGCCTCGATTTCACCTAAGAGGATGATCCCCTGCCCCCCGCCCCAGCTACTCTAGCCATACAATATTGGGTTAAGATGGAAGGAGTACTCAAGTGATGCTGAGGTCCTCTTAATGTTCTTCTTGTTTCTAATGTGTGCTATCACCACTTTCTCCCAACCAGATTTCTAGCAACTATCTAAACTAAACCCTCCTCCACTCACCCTCCCACCCTCCCCTCCCTTGCAGCTGTCAAAGAGTCTTCTATATACAAGTCTGTTTTTGAGATCTTATCGTAGAGGTCTCATACAGTATTTGTCCCTTTGTTGCTGACTACTTTCAATCAACATAATGTCTTCCAGTTGAAACCAGGTTAGGAGATGTTTCCGGGAATCATCGTTATTCTTTATCATTGCATAGTGCTCCATTCAGTATATGTACCACAGTTTACCTATGCTCTGTTGTTGGGCATTTGGGTTGATTCCATCTTTTTGCTATTGTGGACTGTGCTGCGATAAACATGGATGTGTCCAGTGGTGTGAAAGGCCTTGATTCTGTAGGATATATTCCAAGTAGTGGAATTACGGGGTCAAATGGTATATCGATGTCCATTTTTTTAAGGAAGCGCCAGGTTGCTTTCTAAAGAGGCTGGACAATTTTACAACCCCACTAACAGTGTAGGAGGTTTCCACTTTCTCCACAGCCTCTTCAGCATTTGTTGTTTTGTGTTTTCTGGATCATGGCCAATCTTGTTGGGGTGAGATGGTATCTCATTGTTGTCTTGATTTGAATTTCTTTAATAACTAAAGATCGTGAACATGTCCGCATGTGTTTTTTGGCTGCCAGGATCTCCTCTTTAGTGAAATGTCTGTCCATCTCCTTTGCCCATCGCTGAATTGGATGGTTTATCTTCTTCTTATTGATATTTTGTAGTATATCATAGATCATGGAGATCAGGCGTCGGTTTGACATAGAGTTGCCAAATATTTTTTCCCATTCTGTGGGTGTTCTTTTAATTCTATTAATAAAGTCCTTGGATGAGCAAAAGTGTTTGATTCTTAATAGTTCCCATTTATCTATTTTCTCTTCTGTTGATTGCGGTTTCTTTGACAGATTTGCAGTCTGTTCTCGTTGTGTATTAAAACTTTCATTGTTGTTCCTACCTTTCCTTGTATCAGCTTTATCGTTTTAGGTTTGACATTTAGGTCTTTTATCCAGTTGGATTTGGTTTTTGTGTAAGGTGTAAGGTACGGATCTTCATTCAGTTTATTGCAGATGGATAACCAATTTTGCCAGCATAATTTGTTGAAGATACTGTTTTTACCCCAGTTTAATGTCTTAGGGCCTTTGTCGAATATCAACTGTTGATAAGCAGAGGGTGTCATCTCTGGGGTCTCAATTCTGTTCCATTGATCCATCTGTCTGTTCTAATACCAGTAACAGGCTCTTTTGACCACTGTGGCTGTCTAGTATGTTCTAAGTTTGGGTAATGAGAGGCCTCCCAGTGTGTTCTTCTTCATTATTAGTATCTTACTTATCCGGGGCTTCTTCACTTTTCAAGCAAAATTGATGATTTGTTTCTCCATCTCTTTGAAAAATGATGCTGGAACTTGTATTGGGATTGCATTATATAAATAGATTGCTTTGGGTAAAATAGACATTTTCACAATGTTAAGTCTTCCTATCCATGAGCAGGGTAGGTTTTTCCATTTATCTAAGTCTCTCTTAATTTCTTGTAGTAAGGGCTTGTAGTTCTTTTTGTAAAGGTGTGTTGTTTCTCTGGTTAGATTAATTCCTAGGTATCTTATCTTCTTAGGGGCTATCGTAAATGGTACTGATTTGATAATTTCTTCCTTAACAGGCTCGTTGTTGGTATAAAGGAATCCTACTGATTTACTTATGTTTATCTTGTATCCTGAGACTTTGCTGAACTCTTCTATCAGTGTGAGTAGCTTACTTACAGATTTCTTGGGGTTCTCTGCACATACAATCATATCTTCTGCAAACAGGGAGATTTTAACTTCCTCTTTGCTGATGCAGATGCCTTTTATTTCTTGGTCTTGTCTAATTGCTCTAGCTAGAATTTCTAGCACAGTGTTGAATAGAAGAGGTGAGAGTGGGCATCCTTGTCTAGTTCCTGATCTCAAGGGAAAGTCTTTCAGTCTCTCTCCATTCAGGATGATGTGGGCAACTGGCTTTGTATAAATGGCCCTTATCCTGTTGAAGAATTTGCCGTCTATGCCCATTTTGCTAAGAGTTTTTAGCATGAAAGGGTGTTGGACTTTATCAAATGCCTTTTCTGCATCAATGGACAAAATCAGGCGATCCTTGTCTTTTGTGTCATTTACGTGGTTAATCACATTGATTGTTTTTCTGATGTTGAAGCAGCCTTGCATCCCTGGTATGAATCCCATTTGGTTGTGGTGGATTATTTTCTTGATATGTGGCTGTATTCTATTGGCAAGAATTTTGTTGAAGATTTTTGCATCTAGATTCATGAGTGATATCGGTCTTTAGTTCTCTTTCTTTGTTGGATCTTTCTCTGGCTTAGATATCAGGGTTATGTTGGCTTCATAGAATAAGTTTGGGAGGACTCCATCCCTTTCTATACTGTGAAATAGTCTCAGTAGTATTGGAGATAACTCTTCTCTAAATGCTTGGTAGAATTCTGCTGGGAAGCCATCTGGTCCTGGGCTTTTTTTGGTTGGCAGTGTTTTGATGACCTTTTCAGTCTCTTCCTTTCTGATGGGTTTATTAAGTTGTTCTGCTTCATGTTGTGATAATTTGGGTAGGTGGTATGAGTCAAGGAATTTCTCCATTTCCTCTAGGTTTTCAAATTTGTTACACTACAGTTTTTCATAGTATTTAGTTATGATATTTTTGACTTCTGTTTCATCTGTGGTGACAACTCCCCTCTCATTTCTAATTTGGGTTATGTGTTTCCTTCCCTGCTTTTCTTTAGTAAGTTTAGCCAGTGGTTTCTCAATTTTGTTGATCTTTTCAAAAAAGCAGCTTTTGGTCTTTTCAATGTTTTCAATTGTTTTTCTATCCTCTAATTCATTTAGTTCTGCTCTAATCTTTATGATCTCGTTTCTTCTGGTGCCCGAGGGGTTCCTCTGTTCTTCTCTCTCTACTTGTTCAAGCTGTAGGGTTAGTTCCTTGATTTGGTTTCTTTCTTCCTTCCAGATTTGTGCATTTATGGAGATAAACAGACCTCTGAGCACTGCTTTGACTGTATCCCATAGGTTCTGGTAGGAAGTGTTTTCGTTCTCATTGGAATCCATGAATTTCTTTAATTCATCCCTGATTTCCTCTATAACCCATGTTTTTTTGAGCAAGGTGTTGATCACTTTCCAAGAGTTCCACTTTCTATCTATGTTTTTTCTGCTATTGATTTCAACTTTTATGGCTTTATGATCTTAGAAGATGCTTTGCAGTAATTCAGTGGTATGGATTTTGTTGAGCATTGCATTATGGCCTGTCACATGGTCAATTCTGGAGAATGTTCCATGTGCACTGGAGAAAAAGGTGTAGTTGTCTGCTAATGGGTGGAAAGTTCAGTATGTATCAATGAGGTTTAGTTGGTTAATTGTGTCAATGAGGTCTTCTGTATCTTTACTGAGCTTTTTTTTAGATGATCTGTCTAGTAATGAGAGTGGAGTGTTAAAGTCTCCCACTGTTATTGTGGAGTCATCTAACTCTCTTTTGAGCATAGTCAGTGTTTCTTTGAAGTATTTAGGTGCTCTGACATTAGGTGCATAAATATTTAATATAGTTAAGTCTTGCTTGTGTACTGAACCTTTCAGCAATAAATAGTGTCCATCTTTGTCCACGATGGTGGATTTGACATGAAAATTGATTTTGTCTGAGATTAGAATTGCCACTCCTGCTCTTCTTTGTTCATTGTTAGCTTGATATATAGTCTTCCATCCTTTAATTTTCAGTTTGTCTTTAGGTCTCAAGTGAGTTTCTTGTAAACAACATGTGGATGGGTCATGTCTTTTGATCCAAGATGACACTCAGTGTCTCTTTACTGGAGCATTCACTCCATTCACATTCAATGTAATTATTGGTAGGTATGTGTTCACTGCTGCCATTGTTATATTTATTTTTATGTTGATGTTTTCTCTGTTGTTCTTATTAGTCTGTTCTGGGACATTCTTTTTCATGAGTTGATTTTTTCTGTCTTTCAGAGCTGGTTTTGTAGTTGTTGAGACTCGTGTTTTACATTTCCTGAAATGGTATGATACATCTTTGTTATGCTTTACAGCTGCCCCTATGATCCCCCTAATAAATTATATATAAACCAATTTTAGTTACTACCAGTCTTGTCATCTTCCTCTCCATATGGAAGGACTGTAACAGCTGTAGTACCTCCCTCTTTTTATTATGATGACCCTATAGTTTTCGTGATGATCGCTGGATTGCTTCTTTCCGTATCAAAGCTGTGATTGACTTTGGAGCCTCCCTAAAAGAGTAGAGTATTGAGTAGTGTGTTGTTCTAAAATATACAGTTAGTGGTTTCGTTCTTCTAAGCCAGAGCCAAGAACTTCTTTCAGTATTTCTTGTAGTTTGTGTTTGGTTTTTACAAAGTCTCTGAGTTTCTGCTTATCTGGGAATGTCTTAATTTCATTTTCGTATTTGAAAGATAGTTTTGCAGGTTATGTAATTCTTGGTTGGAAGTTCTTCTCCTTCAAGGCTTTGAATGTGTCATGCCACTGTCTCCATGGCAGCATGGTTTCTGCTGAGAAATCTGACGAGAGCCTACAGGGTTTCCCTCTGAATGTTAGCTTTGCTTTGAGTCTTGCTGCCTTTAAGAGTTGCTGCTTATGTTTCATTTTGTTAAGCTTGATTATAATATGTCTTGGATTCTTTCTTTTCAGATCTATATTGGGTGGTGTACGATATGTATCTGAGATGTCTATATTCTCTTCCTTCATGATTTCTGGGAAGTTTTCTTTCAGTAGCTCAGCAACGATACTCTCTGTGTTCTCAGATATCTCACCCTGTTCAGAGACTCCAATTAATCGAAGGTTGTTCCTCTTAATAGAGTCCCACATGCTTCTTAAGCTTTCTTCATTTTTCTTGTTTCTTTTTTCTGATTTCTGCTCATAGACACTGGCCATAGTAGCTCTGCCTTCCAAGTCAGAAATTCTTTTTTCTATTTGTTCCATTCTGTTTTCTTGGCTTTGAATGGATGTTTCTATGTCTTTGATTTTGTTCTTGATCTATTGGATTTCAGAGTACTGGTGCTCCATCAGATCGAACAACTTGCTTAATTTTTCCTTTTGTTCTGCTGCATTTTGTATAAGGTCTAGAAGGGCTCTGTATGCAATCATTTTGTATTCACTTCCTGATGCTTTCATAAATGTGTCTTCATCTCTAAAACTCCTTGGTTGCCTTGTTTGGGAGCGTTCTGTAGCCATGGGTGATTTCTTGTATGCCACAATTGTGTGTTGCTTTTTGGGTTCCGTGTTAGTATGTAGAGGGTAGAAGAGGTACTGTGAGGATGGATTACAAATGTTTCTCTAGGCTATCTTAAAATGTAAAGCGAAAGGTATCTGACCACTTCACAAGTTAGTTAGGTTTTCAGGTGTAGATATCCCTCTTCTCAACTGACAAAGTAAGCACCACTATATCCAACCCCAGATGATAACAAACTAGTTCAGAATACAGCAATGCTACTGCCCTGTTGGCCTCTGTTGACAGGGCCTAGACTTAGGTAACACTGTGTCAAGTACTGTTTTTGTGATAGAAAAGCTCTCTCTTGTGGTCAGGCTCTGGCTCCCAAGCTAAGCATTAGGTCCAGCTGTGGTCACCGTATCCAAGATGGTGTCCTCCACATAGGCAGCAGACAGAAGGGCTAAAGGTGGCCAGAGGTAGTGATTCCACTTCTTCTGTTGCAGGGCCTGTAACATAGGTGGCACTGGGAAAATTACTGCTTTTCTGTCAGAGAAGTGCTGTCCTGTTTGCAGGTGTTGGCTCCCAGGCTAAGAATTAGGTCCCGCTAAAATCTTGGTACCAACATGGCATCCCACACACTGGCTGCGAAATTCCGTACAAACCCCATTGACACATATAAAAAACGAAAGGCTCAAAGTGACTAGATTAACAGAGTCCTAAGCCTGGCTCTGAAAATATGAGAATTTTGCCTGCCTATCCCCCAAGCAGCGCGTCTGAGTCTATCTGCTAGGCAAGACCCAGCTCCGCCTGCTGGCCACGACAGAGAAAAAAAAGTCAAAGTGTTGAGTTTACCTTCCTTCCGTGAGATCTAGGGCTAGCCAGGAGCTGGAGTCAGCGAAATAGAGAAGATTTTTCACTCAGAGGTGTGAAGTCCCAATTAACAGCCCTGTGCCATGTCCTGAGGCTGATTAGGTGATCAGAAGGCTCCGTTAGATTATCAGTTCAGATCTTGGTTTCCAGAGGTATATAAGGAGACATGTGCTTAGTCCACCATCTTGACTCCATCCTCCGAGTCATACTTTTTAAAACCCTGCTCCATAGTTGGATATCTGAGGTGTGTCTGTATTTTGGTATTAAAAACAATTTCTGGTAAATACCCTTTAATATGTCCTTGTAACATACATTTTTACATTTGTCTCTTTACATTCTTTTTATCTATCTATCTGTCTGTCTGTCTGTCATCTATTTATCTATCATCTATCTATCTAATCTGTCTATCTATCATCTATCATCTGTCATCTATCTATCTATCTGTCATCTATCATCTATTATTATGATTGAATACAAATGTACATTCCCATATAAATTTACATGCCAACCTATATGCAGCTCCCACTGCTCTCCCTGCCTGGTGATACCACACTCTTCCTCTCTGCTCCATGCATGTCTTATCCTCCTATCCCCTGCTCTCCACTCACTTGCCCTCCTCCAGTAAGAGTTCACCAGGACGATATCCTATAGATGCATTGAACCATAAAATGCACACATGATATGGTCACTCTGTGTTGCCAAGTCCTTATTATATTCTTAGAATACATTCTTAGAAATGAGATGATTTAAAGTTTACAATGTTTTAAAAAATTTTATTTCTTTATTGTGATTGAGTGAAGAATACAATCCAGTTTAAATTTGCATGCCCTTCTATGGGCAGCTCCTACTGCTCTCCTTGCCCAGTGACAGCACACTCATCCTTTCTGTTCTGTACATATCATATCCTCTTAATAATCTCCTGTCCCCTCTTCTCCACTCTCTCCACTCCCTTCCAGTAAGAGGCCAATAGGACAATATCCTATAGATGCACAGAACCATAAAGTGCATACATTATGTGGTCACTCTGTGTTGCCGAGTCCAATCCATTCCTGTCTGAGGAGTTGACTTCAGTAAGGATTTATGAATAGGAGCAGCATCAGGTCTAGGGCCCATGCTCTCAGGGGAACCCCCAGACCTTCAGACCATCAATTATGGTCTTTCAGTGGAGTTCTCAGGGTGCAAACTTTTTTATTCTTATATTGCTTCTGGGATTCAACTTTATGACCCCATCACAGCTACCACTGGTGGTGGTCAAGCAGTATCTGGTTCTTCTGGTCCCATGTTGATATAGTCACCCATTCACATGGGTCTTTCTGTCTCCTGGGTTCTCTTTCTCCCATGTCATTTTTATCCTTGGCAATCATCCATTCCTGATAAATTGGGATAATTTGGTTTACCTTAGATGGCAACTTGCTAGCTTTTAAGACCCCAGATGTCACTCACCCATATGCGGTGGAGAAGACTCTCTTAGGAATAGGCTAGTTATGCCAATTGGCCTGATGTTCCCCAAAATCATAGTCCCTGGGCCCTACCCCTGCTACTCTGTCTTTTCAATACTGGGTTAAAATTGGAAGAGTATTCAGGTTATGTTGAAGTCCAGCTAAATGGATCTTCTTTCTAACATGTGCTGTCACTGATTTCACCCAACCAAATTTCTATCAGCCCTCTCCCTCCCTACCTCCTCTCCCTTGCAGCTGTAAAGAGTGTTTTCTTCTGTATGTGAGTCTGTTTTTAAGTCATTATAGTAGGGGTCTCATACAATATTTGTCCTTGTGCTGTTGACTACTTTCACTCAAGGTAATGTCTTCCAATTGAAACCAAGTTATGAGATGCTTCCTAAAATTGTCATTGTTCTTTATCATTTCATAGTGTTCAATTGAGTATATATACCATAATTTATTTATCTGTTCATCTATTTTTGGGTGTCTGGGTTGATTCCATCTTTTTGCTATTGTGGACTGTGCTGCAATAAACATTCATGTGCATATGTGTGCCCATGTAACTGCCCTTGAATTTGTAGGATATATTCCAAGCAGTGAGATTATTGGGTCAAATGGTATATCTGTATCCAGTTTTTTAAGACAGCGCCAGATTGCTTTCCAAAGAGGTTGTACCATTGTGCAATCCCACCAGCAGTGTAGAAGAGATCCAATTTCTCCACAGCCTCTCCAGCATTTGTTGTATTCTGTTATTTGTATCATAGCCAACCTTGTTGGGGTGAGATGATATCTCATTGTAGTTCTGATTTGAATTTCTTTAATAGCTAATGATTGTGATTGTGAGTGTTTAGACATGTGTATTTTGGTGCGTGGATGTCCCCTTTAGAGAAGTGTCTGCCCATTTCCTTGGCCCATCACTTAATTAGATTATTTATCCTTTTATTGTTGATATTTTGTAGAACCTTGTAGGTTATGGAGATCAGATGTCGATCTGACATACAGTTGCCAAATATTTTTTCCCACACTGTAGGTGGCCTTTTAATTCTTCTGGTTAAGTCTTTGGATGAGCAAAAGTGTTTGATTCTTAACAGTTCCCATTTATGTGTTTTCTGTTGATCGTGCTTTGTTTGTCAGTTTTTGAAGACTGTCTATGTTGTGTATTAAAACTTCCATTGTTGATCCTATGTTTTCTTGGATGAGCTTTATTGTTTTAGGTTTGATATTAAGGTCTTCTATCCAATTTCAGTTGATTTTTTGTATAAGGTGTGAGATAGGAGACTTGTTTCAATTGTTTGCAGATGGATATCCAATTTTACCAGCACCATTTCCTAAAGAGACTGTTTTTACCCTAGTTTAAAATCTTGGGGACTTTGTCAAATATCAGCTGTAGCGGTAGCATCTCTGGGGTCTCAACTCTTTTCCATTGGTTTATATGTCTCCTTTTGTACCAGTACCAGGCTGTTTTGACTACTGTGGCAGTGTAATATGTTCTAAAGTTTAGAATTGAAAGGCCTTCCAGTAAGTTCTTCTTCAGTACTGCTTTACAGGGTTTCTTCTCTTTCCAAAGTTGATGATTTATTTCTCTGTCTCATTAAAAGATGTTGCTGGAATTTTTATTGGGATTGCATTATATATGCAGATTGCTTTGGGTAAAATAGCCATTTTTGCAAAGTTAAGTCTTACTATCCGTGAGTAGGGTAGATTTCTCCATTTGTGTAAATCTCTCTTAGTTTCTTGTAGTTAAGTCTTGTAGATCTCTTTGTAAAGGTCTGTTATTTCTCTAGTTAGATTTATTCCTAGGTATGTTATCTTCTTGGGGGCTATAGTAAATGCTATTGATTTGGTTGCTGATCTCTTCTATCACTTTGAATAGTTTACTTACAAATTCTTTAGGATTCTCTGCGTATACAATCATATTATCTCATACAGGGAGAGTTTTACTTCTTCTTTGTCAATGCAGATGCCCTTTATTTCTTGGTCTTGTCTAATTGCTCTGGCTAGAACTTCTACTACAATGCTGAACAGGAGAGGTGAGAGTGGGCATCCTTGTCTAGCTCCTGTTTTCAAGGGAAATTGTTTCAGTCTTTCTCCATTCAGGATGATATAAGCGGTTGGCATTTTTGCATTGAAGAATTTCCTCTCTATTCCTATTTTGCTGAGAGTTTTTAGCATAAATGGGTGTTGGAGTTTATGAAATTCATTTTCTGCATCAATTCACAAAGATCAGGTGATTCTTGTCTTTTGTGTTGTTTATGTGGTAGATCACATTAATTATTTTTCTGATGTTGAACCAGGCTTGCATTCCTGATATGAATCCAACTTGGTCATGATGGGTTATTTTTTTGATATGTTGTCAAATTCAGTTGGGTTGCATTTTGTTGAAGATTTTGGCATCTAGTTTCATGAGTGATATTGGTCTGTAGTTCTCCTTTTTTTGTTGGATCTTTCCCTGGCTTTGGTACCAGGGTTATGCTGGCTTTATAGAATGAATTTGGGTGTATTCCTTCCCTTTCTATGCTGTAAAATAGTCTCAGTACTATTGCAGTTAACTTCGCTAAAAGCTTGATAGAATTCTGCAGTGAAGCTATCTGGGGCAGGGGTTTCTTTGGTTGGTAGTTTTGGGATGACTTTTTCAATCTCTTCCTCTGTGGTGGCTTTATTAAGTTGTTCCGCTTCATGTTGTGATAATTTCAGTAGGTGATATGAATCAAGGAATTTGTCCATTTCCTCTAGGTTTTCAAATCTGTTACAGTCTTTCATAGTACAATGTTATAATATTTTTGATTTCTGTGGGATCTGTTGTGACCTCTCCCTTCTCTTTTCTTATTGGGGTTATTTGTTTCCTGTCCTGTTTTTCTTTAGTCAGTTTAGCCAATGGTTAGTCAATTTTGTTGATCTTATAAAAAAAAATCAGCTTTTGGTCTTATCAGTTTTTTCAATTGTTCTTCTATTCTCTTGTTTAATTCTGTTCTGATCTTTATGATCTGTTTTCTTCTGGTGTCTGAAGAGTTCACCTGTTGCTCTCTTTCTACTTGTTCAAGCTGTAAGGTTAGTTCTTTGGTTTGGGCTCTTTCTTCCTTCCAGATGTGTGCATTTATGAAGGTAAACTGACTTCTGAGTACTGCTTTGGCTGTATCTCGTAAGTTCTGGTAGGAAGTGTTCTCATTCTTGTTTGAATCCATAAATTTCTTGATTTCATCCTTGATTTCTTCTGTAATCCATGGCTTTTTGAACAAGATGTTGGTCAGTTTCCATGAGTTCCATTTTCTATCTATGTTTTTGCTGCTATTAATTTTGACTTCTATGGCTTTATGGTCTGAGAAGATGCTTTGCAATAATTCAATGGTTTGAATTTTATTGAGATTTGCTTTATGTCTTAGTGCATGGTGTATTCTGGAAAATGTTTCATGTGTACTGGAGAAGAAGGTGTATTTGTCTGCTGAAGGATAGAAAGTTCTGTATATGTCAATGACGTCTAGTTGGTGAATTGTCACAATGAGATCTTCTGTGTCTTTACTGAGCTTTTTTCTAGGAGATCTGTTCAACAGTGCAAGTGGAGTGTTGACGTTTCCCATTATTATTGTGTATTGATCTATCCCATTTTTTAATGCAGTCGGTGTTTCTTCAATGAATTTAGATGCTCTGGTATTGGATGCATAATTATTTAATATTAAGTCCAGGTTGTGTATTGAACCTTTCAGCAATAAATAGTGTCTAACTGTGTCCATGATGGTCGATTTTACATTAAAATCTATTTTATCTGAGATTAACATTGCTACACCTGCTCTTCTTTGTATATTGTTAGCTTGGTATATATTATTCCATCTGTTAATTTTCAGTTTGTTCATATCTTTAAGTCTGAAGTGAGTTTCTTGTAAGCAACATATAGATGTCTCCTGTCTTTTGATCTAAGTTGTCACTCATTATCTCTTTACTGTAACGTTCAGTCCCTTTACATTCAATGTACTTATTGATGGGTATGTGTTTAGTGGTCATTTTGATGTATTTATTTTTGTATTGATGTCTTCTCTGTTGCTCTTAATATTCTGTTCTGGGATATTCTTCTTTATGGGTTGTATTTTCACCATTTTCAGTGTTGGTTTTGTATTTGTTGAGACTTCTGTGTTACGTTTCTTGTTTTGGTACATTGCATCTTTATTGTGCTTTTTGGCTACCCTTGTGATCCCCCTTAACAATCTATGTTTAAACACAATTTTAACTTCTACATATCTTATTAACTTCCTCTCCATCTGGTAGGACTATAAATACTGTATTATATCCCTTTTTTAATGTGATGATATCATAGTTTTCATGATATGATCACTGGATCCTTTTGTTTTTAATATCATAGCTTTGTTTGACTTTTGTGCCTTCCCTAGCTGAGCAGATTTCTGGATGATGTGTCTTATATTGTCTCCTAAAACATAGAGTTAGTTGTTTTGGTTTTCTAAGCCAAGAGCTTCTTTCAGTACTTCTTGTAGTTTTGGTTTGTTTTCTACAAAGTCTCTGAGTTTCTGTTTATCTGCAAATGTCTTAAGTTCATTTTCATATTTGAAAGACAGTTTTGCAGGCTATATAATTCTTGGTTTGAATTTTTTCACCTTCAAGTCTTTGAATGTGTCATCTTACTGCCTCTGTGCTAACATTGTTTTTGCTGAGAAGTCAGACAAAAGCCTACAGGCTTCCCTCTGAATGCCAGCTTTGATTTGATTCTCTCTACCTTTAAGAGTTTCTGCTTATGGTTCATTTTGTTAAGCTTGATTATAATATGTCTTGGTGTGTTGTTTAGGGGGTCTACATTGTGTGGTGTTCAGTATGCATCTTGGATATATATGTTTTCTTCTTTCATAATTCCAGGGAAGTTTTCTGTCAGCAGTTCAACAATAATACTCTCTGTGTTTTCAGGTGTCCCTTAATGTTCAGGAACTCCAATTAATTGTAAATTGTTCCTCTTAATAGAGTCCCACATGTTTCTTAATGCTTCTTCATTTTTATTGTTTCTTTTCTCTGATTTCTCCTCATAACTGTTGGGTCAGTAGCTTTGTCTTTCAAATCAGAGAGTATCTTTTCCAGTTGTTCAATTCTGCTCTCTTGCCTTTGAATTGAATTGTCTAGCTCTGTAATTTTGTTATTGATCTGTTGGTATTCAGAATGCTGGTGTTCCATCAGTTTGAACAGCTTGCTTAATTTTACATTTTGTCCCACTGCATTTTGTAAAATGTCTAGGAAGGCTGTATATGTATTTATTTTGTACTCGATCTCTGAATGTTTCAGAAAGTCTTCATCTGGGAAGTTTTTTGGTTTTTCTGGGAGGTTTCTGGATCCATTTATGGATTTTTCTTTAAGTGTCTGGCCAGGGTTTGTTGCTTTTGGGGCATCTAGAGGTTGTTTAGTTTCTCAGGTGTTGCCTTAATGGCAGCTGAGGTGAAATCTGAGAAGTTGATCACCAGTCACCTCTATGCACTCCAATGATTGGGCCCAGTGGAATCTCTAGGGTAGCAGGCTCCACCTCTGGTCTGGCAAAGACACAGCCCTACTTATGGAGTCAATGTAGGGCCATCAGCTTACCCTATATTGTGGGTCAGTAAAGGCAGGAAAAGATGCTGTCATGCTGCACTGCAGTTATTTCACTAAGTAGTCTTATTTTGAAAGGTAAAAGCTATCTGACAGCTTCTAAAATCAGCAAGGGTGTCATGTGTGCAAGCCCCTCTTTCCACCTAACTATGTAGGTACCTCTATATCTGTCGCCAGATGCTGTAATCTAGTTTTAAGTACGAACTGGTTACTGTACTTCTGTCATCAGCTGCTGGGCCCCATCCGTAAGGCTACACTGTGCTAAACACAGCTTTTCTGCTGGGAAAGTGCTTCCTGGGCCAGCACTGCCTCCAAGCCTGGGAATTAGCCCCTGATGAAGCCTCTGTTTTGGTCACTCTGCCTCACAGTCAAACAAGATGGCATTCTGCACAACCTATCCTGCTCTCTATGAATTAGCTGAATCGATTGTGGAGGTTCAGAAAGAGAGGGTTGAAGAGGCCATGGTGCTCTAAGTCCAGAGCTGGACTCTCAAAGTGTGGCTATACTTCCTCCTGATCATGTCAGCAGTGTGGCTAAGCCTTGCTGCCAGTTAAGCCAACCCCCTGCCACTGTCTAACAAAAACAAAATAAGAGTTGAAAACACTAGTCACCTTCATTCTGCAAGAGCCAGCCATTCAACAAGGGTAGGGATCAGTGAAAGAGAAGACATTCCCCATTCAGTGACGTGTCATCCAAATTGATAGCCTTGTGTCATATCCTAGGGCTCACTGGGTGTCCAGAAGACTCTGTTTAAGTATCAATCCAGGCCTTAGTTTTCAGAGAGAATTAGGGAGACACGTGGCTAGTCCAACTCCTACATTTTTTTTTAAACAGCACTGATTCTTAAAATTAAGTTCTTGCTTATGTATATATGGATTTTGTTTGTATATATATGTATACACGCACACATATGTATGTATTAAAAAGAAACCACTGCTGTTGAGTCAATGCCAACTCATAGTGACCCTATAGGATAGAGTAGAACTGCCTCACAGTTTCCAAGGAGCACTTGGTAGATTTGAATAGCTGACCTTTTCATTAGAAGCCATAATACTTAACCACTACACTACCAGGGTTTCCAAATATATGTGTATGAAGACTACCAATTAAATTTGCAAAGTAATCCTAGAAAAAGTGCTGCATACCTCATTGCTGAATATCGCTATGTTTATCTTTGAAGTACTTCCCTTAGGAACCTATGCACCAACACCATTGACTAGTCCACACTTCAAAGCAATTTTGGAACTCTTTTCCTAGAATGGCCATCAGAGCTGTTGTAGTTTTACTCATGATGTCCCGAATGTCATCAAAATAACTTCCTATCATTATTTCCTTTGTCTTTGGGTAAAGAAAAAAGTCACTGGGAGCCAGATCAGGTATGTAGATAGCGTATTCCAATACAGTTATTTGTTTACTGGCCAAAACCTATCTCACAGACAATGGTACAATTATTTCATAAACCTGCCACTGTGCCACTGCGTGCAACAGATATTCCAGAGAGAGTTCCAAAAATTGCTTTGAAGGGTGGACTAGACACTAGGTTCTTGGCACTGGTACATAACTTCTCAAAGGGAGTACTTTGAAGGTGACTGTAGTGATATTCAGCAGTGAGGTATGTAGCACTTAGAACAATTAAGTTCATATACTTGTCAGGCCTCATATATACACATACGCAAATCTGTATGCAAATTTTCATGCAAATATATACATTTAACTTAATGCAGAAGGTATATATATATACAAATTTATATAACTGTAGGAAGTGACAGTTCATAAAATTTGATTGCCAATAAAGGAAGTAAAGCGCTGAAAAAATGATTTTCTATTGTGATAAGCTTGTGTCATTTTTTCAGTGCTTTATTTCTTTTACTGGTAACCGAAATTGATGAAAAATGCTCAGTCCATCAATCTTGTGTTTCAATGACATAAAATTGATTAAAATGTAGTGCTCTGAAGGGGTCTGTATATACAAGTCTTTTACAATTTAATGTACCTGTGAGTACAGTAAAACATTTAAAAAATTAAACATGTACAAAAACCATTCACTAATCTTCTTAAAATTAGTTCAGTTTATTCTGACAGTGTACATAATAAAAACTATTGCTAAGAGTAAAGAAAGCAGAGATAAGGATGTGTGGAATTTGTGTAGATTAACTAGAGATACATGTTCCAGATTTCAGGTAGGTGTTTGTAACAAGTAGTCTACTGTGAGTCACTCTGTAGTAGAGCTTTTGAGAAGATTATAGAGCGATTATATAATCAAAAGCACAGTTCTCTTAAGATGGATGACTGTGTTTAATATAGAGAGATCATTAAACTTTTTTAGGACTTACATTTGAAAATTCTTCTGTATTCCTAAGGTCCACATGTTGGATACAACTGAAGTACAACTGAAGCCTCCCAATGACACCAGTCTTTGCTTTGATTGAACTTAGTTCAGTCCTTTGTTTAAAAGGTTTTTGCCACATTAGAATGTAAATGATCTTTTACATGCCTGTCTTATATCCTGTGAGCAGTATACCCATTCTTCATTCTTTGTCTCCAGCACTTCATTTAGTTCATTGAAAAATTCCCTAGTGAAATTGTCATGGATTGAATTGTGTCCCCCCAAAAATGTATGTGTTGATTTGAATTGGTTTGGCGTTCCAACATGGTGCCCTTCCTCCCATGTGTTGTGAATCCTGCATCTGTGATACTGATGATGAAGAATGGTTTGCAGTTGTGTTAGTGAGGCAGGACCCAAGCTACAAGCTTGTGGAATATAAGGGAGAGAAGTGAGCAGAGGAACTTGGGAACCTCATACTGCTGAGAGAGAAGCACTGAGAGCAGAGCACGTCCTTTGGACCCGAGGTTCCTGTGCCAAGATGCTCTCACTGGATGTGGACTCAGCTTACTGAATGTGATGATTTTTCATATTGAATGGACTTGAAGCTTAGGAATGGATTTGTGGCTTACTGGACTGTGGCAATAAAAGCTTCTCCTCATGAAACCTCCCACTCATGGTATTTTCTGTTAGAGCAGTACCCAGTGACTAAGACAGAGATCCTCACTGGTCACACCAAAGTTTACCCACGTAGCCTCTATATACATAAAGTTTACAAACAACCCACGTAAACCAATAGAGAGATTGCATAATTGAGCTTTCAAAATAATGTGGACAATTTTTGCCTCATAAATTTATTAATGTAGGGGTAATATTGACCCCTCAAAAATCATATATATATGATTTGGCATTGGTGCATAACTTCTCAAGGGGAGTACTTTATTTTTACAAAAATAAAGGACTTATAGATAGTAAATTTGCTTATAAAATTGCATGGTTATTTCATACATCACAAATGCATAAAGGGTTACTCAATGTCACATTTGCATCCTATATTTTACACATTGCATTTGTTTTTACTGCAGATAACAGCTCTGAGTGGAGTTTGGTAGGTGAGTGTTTCCACAGCTCTTGTATTTAGGATAGCATTAGTAAACTCCTAACATAGATGTGCTTTCTCTGCTTGTTATATTACCTTTCATTACCTTTCAGTTTAATGGAAACTGATGTGTTTAGCTAGTCTGTTGAAAATAGTTGTACCTAAAAAAAGCAAAAACAAACCCTCTGACATAAAGTTGATTCTAGTTCATAGCTGTTCTATAGAAGAGAGTAGAACCATGCCATAGTTGGCTAGTAGCAGTGGCTAGTGGATTTAAACTGCTGACATTTTTGGCTAGCAGCATGAGTTCTTAACATTGAACCACCACATTTCCCGTAGTTGCTCTGGTTGTTGTTGGATACCCTCTAGTCAGCTCTGATTCATAATGACCCTATAAGACAGAGTAGAACAGCACCATAGAGTTTCCAAGGACAGCCTAGTGGATTCAAACTGAATGTCTTTAGTTAGCATCTGTCCCACATAACCACTAGGTCACCAGGATTTCCATAGTTATACCTAGAGAAACGTAATTGCTGATTTCTAATCTTCATCTTTGTCATTTCCCAGTCTACTGGTCACTTTTATTGAAAGAAGAGAATAGAAAAATGTTGTTATTAGGTGCCATCAAGACAGTTTCAACTCACAGTGACCTCAGCTATTCTAGAAAGAAAAATGGCCAAGTCTTCTGCTATGCCCATAATCTTTGCTACGCTTAAACCTGTTGTTGCAGCCACTGTGTCAATCCATCTCACTGAGAGTCTTCCTCCTTTTTTAATGACCCTCTTCTTTTCTAAGTCTGATGTCCTCCTCCAGGAACTGATCTCTCTGACAACATGTCCAAAGTATGTAAAATGTAGTTTCACCATTTTTGCTTATAAGGAGCACTCTGGTTGTACTTCTTCCAAGACAAATCTGCTCATTCATTTGACAGTCCGTGGGATAGTCAATATTCTCCAGCACTGCAATCCAAAGGTGTCAATTCTTCCTCTGTCTTCCTTATTCATTGCACAAATTTCACATGCATGTGATATGATTTATAGTACTATGACTTTGATAATGCACATCTTCATCTTCAAGGTGACATCTTTGCTTGTCAACACATTAAAGAGGGCTTTTACAGCAGATTTTCCCAAAATAATGTGTCTTTTGATTTCTTGACTATGCTTCCATAGGCACTCATTGTCAAACAAAGTAAAATGCCGAAGTCAATCTTTCCTCTACTTATCATGATGTTTATTGGTCCAGTTGTGAGGATTTTTGTTTTATTATGTTGAGGTACATTCCCTTTGTAAGTGTTTCAAATTCTTTTTACTGTCAGGAGGCAAAATAGTGTCATCTGCATAACTCAGGTTGTTAATAAATTGCCCACCAATACTGATGCCCATATTTCTTCATATAGTCCAACTTCTTGGATTATTTGCTTGGCATACAGATTGAAGACATGGGGAAAGGGTACAACCCTGACACAAATCTTTCCTGACTTTCAACCTTGCAGTGTCCCCTCATTTTGTTCAAATGACTGTTTCTTGATGCATGTATAGATTCCTTATTAACACAATTAAGCGTTAAGGAATTCCAATTCTCCACACTGTTATCCATAATCTGTTATGATCCACACAGTCAAATGGCTTTGCATAGTCAGTAAAGAGTTAGATATCTTTCTGGTATATTCTACTTTCAGTCAAGATCCATCTGACATCATCAGGGATATCCCCAGTTCCATGTTCTCTTCTGAATCTGGCCTGAATTTCTGACAGTTCTCTGTTGGCACACTGCTTCAATTGCCTTTGAATGATCTTCAGCAAAGTTTTACTTGTGTGTGATATTAATGACATTGTTTAATATTTTCCATATTAGGTTGGGTCACATTTCTTAGGAATAGGCATAAATATGGATCTCTTACAGTTGGTTGCCCAGGTAACTGTCTTCCAAGTTTCTTGGCACAGACAGGTGAGCCCTCCTAGCACTGCATATTTGTTGACACATCTCAGTTGATATTCCATCAATTCCTTGTTTTTCTCCAGAGCCTTCAATGCAACTTTTGTATCTTCCTTCAGTGCCATCGGTTCCTGATTGTATGCTGCCTCTTGAAATGGTTGAACGTTGACCAATTCTTTTTTGTATAAGGACCCTGTGTGTTCCTTCCATCTTCTTTTCATGCTTCCTGCATCATTTAATATTTTCCCCATAGCTTGACAGCACTTGGCTTTGTTTTATAGAATCCTTCACTGTTTCAGCTCAAGGCTTGGCTATTTTTAATTCAATTCTGTCAGCTTGAGAAAAGCCAAGAATATTCTTCTCTTTTCTGACTCCAGCTCTTTGCTCACATCGTTATAATATTTTAGTTTGTATTTTCAAATTATCCTTTGAAATATTCTGCTCAGTTCTTTTACTTCATAATTTCTTCCTTTTCCTTTAGCTATTCGATGTTCAAGAACAAGTCTGAGAGTCTTTCTGACATCTGATTTGGTCTTTGCTTTCTTTCTTGTAGTTTTAATGACTGGTTGTTTTTCTCGTGTGTGATATCTTTGGGGCCATTCCACAACTCATCTGGTCTTTAGTCATTAGTGATTAAGGCATCAAGTCTATTACTAAGATGGTCTGTAAATTCAGGTAGGATATACTCAAGTTTGTTTTGTGGACTTATTCTAATTTTCTTCAGTTTCGGTTTGAACTTCCTTATGAGCCGCTCATGGTCTGTACCACAGTTGGCACCAACTTTGTTCTTACTAATGATATTGAGTTTTCCCATTGTATCTTTCCACAGATATAGTCAATTTGATTCCTGTATATCCCCTCTAGTCAGGTCCATGTGTACAGCTGCTATTTATGTTGGTGAAAAAGACATTTTCAAAGAAGAAATTGTTGGTCTTGCAAAAGTCTGTTATGTGCTCTCCAGCAGAGAAAAATAAAAGATAATAAATATTGATTAAATTAATTCCTCATTTATAAAGATTAAAAAATATTGATTTATATGAATATTTTTTCATATTTTCTCTCAGTAAAGTTTAGAATATATCATTTCTCTCTTTATAAATCTCAAAATTGTTTTACTTACAGGAATTATGAGTGCTATACCTATAATTCCTTATGAGGATCAAACCAATTGCTGAGATCACATCTTAAACAGATATTTTTAATATTTTAATTGATCATTGCTGAAGTTATTAGCTTGAAAAAGATAAATGTGGTGACAATCTAATGTATTCACAGCCTTTTTTGTTCTGTCATTTTCTTGGCATGTGGTGCACTCTTGATTATAGTTTAGAAGTAAGTTTTCAACTGTCACACAGGGTGAACTAGAATGACATTTCGTTCTCTTCCAATATTCATACCCTGGAAATGGCTGATTAATTTTCATGAGAAAGCTGAAGCAGGAGGTGAAATCATGTGATTCATGAAAACCAAACACTACTATTTGGCCATTATTTTCAAAGGCTTATTTGTTTTTACGGAAAGCGGTGGGGATGTTTGGGAGGGATAGGAATACTGAAGTCTGGTCTGAAGAGATGATGACTTGCTCCAGAGAAACTAGACTTTTAACTTTCTTAGTCTTTCCATGCTGGTATGCTATGAGTCAGAATTGACTAGACAGCAACTGTTTTGGTTTGATTTTCTGAAGACTTTCCATATTCCATAAGAAAGTAATTCTTCTTTTTAGGTGCCTAGAACTTACAGATTCAGACTAAACACTAAGTATGCCCTTAAATCTGATTCAAAATATCTCTTTAAACTGTTGAAAACAAAAGATGTCACTTTAAAGACTCAGGTGCACCTGACTCAAGTCATGCTATTTTTCCGTCACCTGATGTGCTTGTGAAAACTGGACAATGAATATGGAAGATAGAAGAAGAACATATACTTCCAAATTATGGTGTTGCTGCAGAATATCAAAGAATACCATGGACTGCCAGAAGAATGAAGAAATATGTCTTGGAGAAAGTATAACCAGCATGCTCCTTAGAAGCATGAGTGGAAAGACTTTGTCTCATGTACTTTGTATATGTTATCATAAAGTTCCAGTCCTGGAGAAGAACATCAGACTTGGTAAAATAGATGGTGAGTGAAAAAGGGGGAAGACCTTCAATAAGACATGTTGACACAATGGCTGCCACAATGGCCTTAAACGTAGCAAAGATCCTGAGGATGACTTAAGACTAGGAACCATTTCATTCTGTTGTACACAGGGCAACTGTAAACCAGAACTGATATGATGGTACCTAAAAACAAAATAACAATTACATTATGTTGTTTAAAAATGGCAAAGGCAGCAGTTGATAAATGAGATACCACTCCTAACAATGCCATTGGATTTATAATGTAGAAATTGGCTTTTTCCCATGCCTACTTATACCTTCTTTAATCTTAAAAAAGATAGTAATCATATGAAAGACAAAAATATACTACAAAAATCCTTGTATATGTTTTCAAGGATTAAGGATATTTAATATTATAAGGGGTTATAATAGTGGATTACAATAGAGAATAGTAAAAGAGTGAATTCATCGTTAAATCCTTTCAGGATTAAATTGTGTCTCCAAAAAAGATACATGGAAGTCCTAATCCCTTGTACCTATGAATGAGATCTTGTTTGAGGTAGGGTCTTCTAGTACTTCTGCATATGACCTCGTTTGAAAATAGGGTCTTTGAAGATGCTATTAGTTAAGTTGGATTCGGGTGGGTATTAACCTAGTATAACTGATGCCCTCATCAAAAAAAGAGACACACAGTCACCGAGTGCGGTGGTCAGGATTGTGTCAGCTTGGTAACTCCATATTTGGCTGCTGTATCAAGTGGCATGATGGGTCTGTGGTGGCTTCCCTCTCCTCAGCTCTCATCTCTCCACCTTCTACCACCTACTTACTGTCTGCCCCCACTGTGAGCAGTTCCTGCTCTCTTTTGGTGTCTGGTTCTTGGACCTAAACTAGCAGTTGTTGGATTCATCAACCTTTACAGCCAGTCTTGTTCCCTGATCTACTGATCCTGGGTTTGCCAGCCTCTGCAGCTCCATCTTGCCAACAGCTTGGGATCTGCTGACCTACACAACCAATAATCTAGAACTCTAGTCTCTGAGCTGCTGACCTTGGGCTCACCAGCTTCCATAGCCACATGAGGATTATGCTAGGACTTGGGACATTCAACTACTACAATTGCCTGCACTGTTTCCTTTATATGTAAATCCTTCCATATACTTTGTATATAAATCTTTCCTTGTACATATATGTATCACCGGTTTGTCTTCCCTAGAAAACCCAGCGTAAGGCACTGAATGAAGATGGCCATGTGACCGTGTCTAAACCAACCAATGGCAGTGATTTCTAGGAACTACCAGAGTCTAGAAAAAGACAAAGGACAACCTTCCCCTACCTCCTTCAGAGACAGCATAAGTGTGCTGACATCTTCATATTGGAAATACAGGCTCCAGAATATTAAGACAATGAATTTCTGTTGTTTTAAGCCATTTAGTCTGTGGTTCTTTGTTATATATGCCCACTCATATAAGACAGAGTTAATTTATTTTTTAAAAATTCTTAGAGGGTTTTCTATGGAAACTTTAATGGATGAATTTGAGGATCTTTGTGAGTTGTAATTGACTTGATGGCATTTTGGGGGGTATAATAACATAGAAGAGCCTGAAAAACATGTTAGAAGTACATTCACTGTAACATATGCAAAATTTGAAAATGTGATGTAATTATGTAAGAATGCAGACATTTTATATAGTATTATAAAAACATGTATAAAGATACAAATAAATTTAAATGAAGTAAAATTCTTCCCTTTTGGGAAATGGAAGATTTTAATAATTTTCTATAAGAATACAGAGAGGAATCAGTTGAATCTGTACTATTTCACTGCCTACAACAAATAAACTTACAAGCACTTGAAGGCAATATGAAAAAAATAAGATTTAAATATTTTTGATGGTGGATAAATAAATATTATGAACATTATCCTCTGTATACTTGAATTTGTAAAAAATAAATTAAATTAAAATAAATTTTAAATGAAGATGTGTTCAGGTAATTCTTGAATTATATCATCTTGGCACTTTGAAAAGACAAAGTTTATAAGAATAACTGTAATAGCAGGGACTATGGCCTGGGAGGAATGGTAAATGAAACTAGTATAAATTGACTGCAATAAACTTGGCAACTCTCTTTACAAACTTTTGTATTTATATATGCACAAGTGGAAGATGACTTTTAGCACAAACCAGAAACAAACAAAAATCACCACTGCTCTCAATTCTGAAGCATGGTATGATTTAATGAACATGAGAAAAACTATCTTTATTATAGTGATAATTTTTTAGTTATCACTTAAGTTCTCAGACTTCAAGAACAAAGGTTGTAATTTGACTTGGTCAAAAATACAACTGAAATAGCAAGCATTATTATGTATCATATTAAAAAGAACATATTATCTCTAACTTTGAAACTATTTTGGTGCTTTGCCATCTGGAAAGATGGTTGCAGTTTTAGTTACCACAGTGTGAGATAGCAAGAATTGAAATAGCAAAGTCCAAAGGAATTATGCTTGAAAACAATACAGAAAATGAGAATTCAGAGAGATTTTCCTTGAAGTTTCATGAGAGGAAAAATGTGGAAGAATGATGTGATTAGCATCAAGAGAAGGATGGATGCTGTGCATTAAGTAAGAAAGGCCATTCAAAGCTGATACAGCATACCACTAGGCATCCTTAGATACATGTGAGAACTCAAATTTTGACTCATAAAACCAATATTACTTCCATAGGGGAGAATTAGATAAAAACACAGATGTATAAGAAAGTATTATTCAAAAATGAGCTCACTAAGATGACTCTCAATGGCAACACAAGAATAAAAAGGGGTGCACCCTGAGATCCTCACTAAAAGACCTCAGTTGATGGTCCAGTGGTTTCAGGGTTCCCCTGAGAGCATGGCCTCTGGCCCTGATGCTGCCCTTGCTGGTACACCATAATGAAAGTCCACTCTTCAGACACGAATGGATTGGACTTGGCGATGCAGAGTGACCATATATTGGATGCACTTTATGGTTCTATGCATCTATAGGATATCATTCTGCTGACCTCTGGCTGAAGGAAGGCGAGTGGGTGGAGAGGCAGGGAAAGGATACTGTTGGGAGGATGAGACATTTATGGAGCAGAGAGGAATAGTGTGCTGTCACGGGCAGGGAGAGCAGTGGAAGCTGCATATAGGTGGGCATGTAAATTTATATGGAAATGTACATTTTCACTCAGTCATAATAACAATAAAAAAATCATTAGTCATTAATCTGTAATGTGAAACTGGGAGAAATGCGGCTATTAAAAGGGAGAAAACCACCCCTTTTTGTGGGCATGTAAATTTATATGGGCATGTACATTTTCACTTAGTCATAATAAAAAAAAAGAGGGAGAAAACCATTATTTCACACTTGTCCTTCTTACCATGTCAAAGATGGAATATTGAAATTGAACCCGGCACAGGAAATCTCATGTTCTTTTGAACATAGTATGCATAGAAACATTTCAGATCTACATTTGTGTCCTGAGTGTCACATGAACAACAATTCCTGTATGGAATAATCAGTTGTAAGTATACAAACCCACTGTTGTCAAGTCTATTCTGACTCATAAGGACACTACAGGGCAAAGTAGACCTGCTTCATAGGGATTCTAGGGAGTAGCTGGTCAATTGAAACTGCCTAAACTATTAATCAGTGTGCCAACAGGACTCCATTGGAAATATTATATATGTATATATATAATAATGCATTATATAATTATATGTATATATTAAGAAGCTTGCAGGCATAATAAGAAAATCACATGAAAAGCAAAACAAGGCATAAGAGAGAAATCGTGTCCTAATCAGTATAAGAAAGTTTTCATGAAGGATTAGAAAAAAGTATAGGATAACAATATGAGGCAGTCGTGGTTTAGTGGCAAAACTCTCACCTTCCACGTGGGGGACCTGGGTTTGATTCCCAGCCAATGCACCCACATGCAATCACTACTTGTTTGTCAGTGAGGAGTGCATGGCTACGCTGCTGAACAGATATTAGCAGAGTTTCCAGACTAAGATGGACTAGGAAGAAAGGCTTAGAGGAACTTTCTAAAACCAGCCATTAGAAAACCACAGTATATGACAATGATGTGATCCACAAATAATTATGGAGATCATGGGGATCATTTGGATGGTACAGAACCAGGTAGCCTTTCTCTCTCTTGTGTGTGGGGTTGCCATAAATCAGGTTAAGGAACCAACTCGATGGCAGCTGACAACACAGGATAACAAACGGGAGATGCAGAGTGCATTTCACATAGAACATTGTTACTATTCAAAAATGAGAGGGCTAAGCATTGGAGTTTCAACATAGAATTAGGAAGCAGTAGTAATGACTGAAAAGACCAAGAAGTGAAGAAAGATAGGCTTGCTCAGTGGAAGACATTAAATGATGAAATGAAGAAAGGTCTTTTTTACAGAGTAAGAGTAGTTTTGAGTACAAGAAACATGATGCAAATCTGTCATTTACCAAAACAGCTTAGCTAAAATTCTTCCTCTGCATACCCATGTCTCTGCATTTGTAAGAAAAACTAAAATATTTGCAAACCTGTATCTCTGGAAAAAAATGATAATAGATGTGATTTGCCTTGTAAATGTAAAACACTGTGTAACTTTAAAAGGATTATTACTTAATTTCAGTACATTAGGGAGTTTTGAAGAACTTAGAGATGACAAAAAGTATAATCATAACTTCATTTTAGGATTGTCTATTAGGCAAAGACAAGAGAGATGTGGGAAGCAAGAGATCTATTCCAGCAGTTAAGTGAGAGATAAGGAGAATTCAAACTTACATTCAGTCAAGAGACAGATTGTATTGAATTTTAGCTACTGATTCAAAATGAAAAGTGAAGTTATAAAAAAAAAGAATCTGAAGTAGAAAGAGATGAATAAAGTAAGAGGTTTTAGAGGAAAGATAATCAGTGTGGTTTTAAATACAGAGAGTTTAGAATGCCATGAAAACATTGTGGTAAAAATGCCCACGACTTTTGAAAATAAAGCCTGAGAGTTGGCTAAAGACTTGGATATCATTAATTAACATCAATTATTGCCACAGAAGTGAACAGAGACAGTCATGTATAACGAGAACAGGACCTTTGGAATAACTGTACTTAGGGAGTGATTTGAACAAGAGAAATCAGGTATGAAGAAGGAAGATGGCATCGAGGTAAGAAATCATTCAGGAGAAGGTTGACTTTTGTAGAGATACGGATACTGCAAGAGGGGCTGTTATTAGTTTAAGTACATAAGGCTGTTACTAGTTTAAGTACATAAGGAACATTTGAGAATTTTTTTTTAAGATTGAGTGAAATTTTTTAAAAGCCCTTGAATTTGTCAATTTAATAATGCTTGGTGAATGTTGATAGAACTGTTTCATTAGAATTGCACACAAGAACCTGTTGCAAGAGGTTGAGGGATAAATTAGAAAAAAGACAAATGGAGAAAAGAAGCATTTCTCTTTGGGACATTTGTGAAGAAAGAGATTAAAATAGGACAACAGCTTGAAGGATAACATGATTATATACAGAACTACTTTTAGGATAAGCATATTGGTCATATCTCTAATTAGATCTTATCTCTAATTAAGAGTGAGAGGATGCCATATAACAAATGCCGCAAGAAACTGTGGCCACAGTGATCCTCTCTGGGTTTACTTACAATAAAAAGCAAGCTGTAGCCCGAAAAAAAAAAAAAATCAGTCTTTATTATGTAAGACTTAGATTCATAGGATTTGCAAAAAAATACAACTCTTGGTGAACTATGCAGAACTGTGTTCTAATCATAGATTCCTTCTGATATTTTGGCATAAAACTTAGATTCAAAGTAGGCTATGTGATCTACATAACCCATATCTTCTGGTATTGAGTTTAATAATGCTGTTCTCATGAGGAGGTTAGCTAATATTTTCTGAAAAATGTCAAATAGAAAACATTTTAGAGAGGCCAAGTGGTAGACTAGACACACGTCTCCATGCTTCCCTTTGAGAACTAAGGTCTAGAAAAATAAGTGAAAAGATAAGTATGGATTCTGGGAGACCCAGCATAGGGTTGTGAGATTGGACTGGATGACAGGGAGGGGCAAACTACCTCTTTCAGAGGAGAGGCAGTGGTGCACTGAGTCCTGCTTCTGCTGGTACATCGTTGAGAGGATTAAAGGTATGGATACCTTCTTTGTTAACCAGAAAGCTGGGACTGGGATTGACAAGCCTGTGAGCCTGCTGTGAGCTGGCAACAGGGTTGAACTGCAGTGCTTCAGTAAACAGCATATCTGACAGCAGAGAGGCTGTTCCTGGGATGCCCACATCTATAGAATCCAGCTCTGGCTGCTGACAAAGGGCACCAGTGCCCCACCTCCTTTATTCTCTGAGTTGTGCCATAGATACTCCTGACTCAGTACAGGAAGGGCTGCTTGAGTGGGATGCCATATTGGTCAGCTGAGAGGTGGAGTTAGCCATGCCTGAGCTCTCTCCTGGGGCTAATTCCCATGGTGAGCAACAATGTCTTTCTGGATAGTGCTTCTCCAAGCGGGAAAGCTGTTTTTAAGATGATCATATCTTGGGACCACAGTGAGGGCTGGCAGCAAGTGCAACAGTGCCCTAACTCCTCCCCTCATTGAGCCATGTCATACTGGCTGGGGATGGCCTATGAGGTGCTCCCTCTGTCAGCCAGGAGGTTGGGCCTGCCACTCCTGAGGGCATGGCTGCTTTCAGCTGCCACTGGTCAGTGCCTCTCTCAGTAGAAAGGCAGCTTTTATGTTAAGAGCAGCTAAAGAAAGCAGTGGTGACCTCAGTGCTCAGTGTAGTAGTGCCATTTCCACCCCCATTCACTGAGCCACATCATAGCATCAGCTGACAGTCCCCCAGAGACTCTTTAAGTAGGGCACCATCTTTACCAGTCAGGAGATGGGGCCTGCCACCTCTGAGGGCCTGGCTGCTTTTGACAGCTACTGACAGTGCAATTTTTAAGACAAATGAATCTAAAGCATGAAGTAGTCCCTGTCAGCTGAATGTGGTGGCATACTCTTCCTTTCCCTGAGCTACACCATAGTCTCGACTGGAAAGTAAGCACAAGTAGTGAACTTGAAAATAAAGCAACCGACACTGGTATTTATGAGAAGAAATTGGAGAAAAGAAACA
The DNA here is from genome assembly GCA_028571685.1 of Heterohyrax brucei. Taxonomy (NCBI): domain Eukaryota; kingdom Metazoa; phylum Chordata; class Mammalia; order Hyracoidea; family Procaviidae; genus Heterohyrax; species Heterohyrax brucei. Next base: position 86,758,167 of record CM053158.1, read on the forward strand.
AAAAATGAAGAAGCATTAAGAAGTACGTAGGACTCTATCAAGAGGAATAATCTATGAATAATTGGAGTTCCTGAACAGGGAAGAAAAGCAGAAAACACAGACAGAGTTGTTGAAGAGATGATGATAGAAAACTTTCAGGGAAATCATGAAAGAAGAGATGCTTATCAAACACCACAATAATTAGTTCCCAAAAGAAAGACATCAAGACATGTTATAACTAAGCTTAATGAAATAAAACATAAAGAGAGGCTCTTAAAGGCACTGAGACTGAAAGCAAAACTAATTTACAAAGGGAAGTACTGTAGACTTTCATCTGACTTCTCAGCAGAAGCCATGTTGGCAAGAAGACAGTCAGATGATACACACAAATCCCTGAAGAAAAACTTTCAACCAGGAATCATATCCTGTGAAATTATCTCTCAAAGATGATGGTGAAATTAAGATGTTCACAGATAAACAGAAGCTGAGAGACTTAGCAAAAACTAAATCAAAACTACAAGAAATACTGAAACAAACTGTGTTCAGAAAACCAATAACACCTAATGTATACTTAAGGGTGCAAAGCAGGACACAGCATCTAGAGGTTAGGGAAATCACTAAGCTCAATCATGGCTAAAATATTCAAAGTAGGAAACCAGCGACCTTAACATGAAATCTATACATCAGCACACTATAAAGAGAGATATTACAGTAGATACAATCCTTTTGGATGGAAAGAAATTAAAAAGATATACAGAAGTTAAAGACTGGTTTAAAATTAGAACGTTTAGTGGGATCAAAAGGGCAGCAGCAAAGAAAACCAACAATGTGACATATTAAAACAAGAAACATAATACGGGTGTCTCAACAAACACAAAACCAACCCTGAAAAAGATGAAAAGTAAACCAAAAAAGAAAAATAACCCAGAACAGAATATTAAGAGGGACAAAGAAAACATCAAGAACACAAAAAAGCCACCAAATGACAGCACTAAACAGATACCTATCAATAATGACACTGAATGTAATTAGACTGAATGCTCTAACAAAGAAGCAGAGAGAAAAAGCTTGCATCAAAAAACATGATCCATCTGTATCTTGATTATAAGAAACATGCTTGAGATTCAAAGACACAAACAAACTGAAAAATATATACCAAGCTAACTATGTATACAGAAGAGCAGGCGTGGAAATGCTAATCTCAGAAAAAAAAAAGATTTTAATGTAAAATCCACCATCATGGAGAAGGATGGTCATTATTTATTGCTGAAAGGTTCAATACATAAGCAGGATATAACAATAATAAATATGTATGAACCCAATAACGGAGCACATTAATACATCAAATAAAACTGGCATTAAAAATTGAAATAGATCACTCCGCAATAATAGCAGGAGACATCAACACTGAGACATCAACACTCCACTTTCAGCAATGGGCAGATCATCCAGAAAAAAAAAACTCAGTAAAGATACAGAAGAATCTTATTATGACAATCAACCAACTAGACTTCATCGACATTTACAGTACTTTTTACCCATCAGCAGTTAAGTACACCTTTTCCAAAGAACATGGAACATTCTGTAGACTAGACCACTTATTAGGTCATAAAGCACATCTGAAGAAAATCCAAACAACTGAATTATTGCAATGCATCTTCTCAGACCATAAAGCCATAAAAATTGAAATCAGTAGCAGACGAAACACAAGTAGAAATTTGAACTCATTGAATAACACCTTGCTCAAAAATCCATAGACTATAGAATAAATTAATAAAGAAATTTATGGAATCAAATGAGAATGAAAATGCATCCTGACAGAACCTACAGGATACAGTAAAAGCAGTGCTCAGACACCAATTTACCTCTATAAATAAATTCTGCACATGTGCAGAATGTAGAAAGGGTCCAAAACATAAACCCTAAAACTTGAACAAGCAGAAATAGAGCGGCAAAAGAACACCTCAAGAACCAGAACAAAACAGATAATGATTAGAACAGAACTAAATGAATTAGAGAACAAAAAAATAATTGGAAGAATTAACAAAACCAAAAGCTGTTTAATTTTTGAAAAGATGAACAAATTGATAAACCATCGGCTAAACCTAAAAGAGAAAAAGAGGAGGGGAATCAGATAGCCCAAATAAGAAATGAGATGGTGGATGTCATAACAGACCCAACCAAAATGAAAAGCATCATTATAGAATACTACAAAAAACTGTACCGTAACAGATTTGAAAACCTAGAATCATATCACCTACCAAAATTATCATACAAAGAACTAGAACAAATTAATAAACCCATCACAAAAGAAGAAATTTAAAAAGTAATCGAACACTACCAACCAAAAAAAGTCACGGCCCTGATGGCTACACTGGAGAGTTCTACCAAACTTTTAGAGAAGAGGTAATTCCAATACAACCGAGGTTATTTCACAGCATAGAAAAGGATGCAATACATCCAAATTCATTCTATGAAGCCAGCATAACCCTGATACCAAAGCCAGGAAAAGTTCCCACAAAAAAAGGAAAATCATGGATCCATATCACTCATGAACCAGATACAAAAATCTTCGACAAAATGCTAGCTAACAGAATTCAACAACATATCAAAACAAACAAAAAAACAATTCATCATGATCAAGTTGGATTCATACAAGGGATGCAACACTCATTCAACACCGGAAAAACAAAGTCATAAAACACATAAATAGCACAAAAGATAAGAATCACTTGATTTTGTCAATTGATGCAGAAAAGGCATTTGACAAAGCCCAACATCCATTCATGTTAAAAACTCTCAGCAAAATAGGAATAGAAGGAAATTCTTCAGTGCAATAAGGGGCATCTACGCAAAGCCAAAACCTTGGTGGCGTAGTGAGTTAGATGCTACATCTGCTAACCAAAAGGTAGGCAGTTCAAATACTCCAGGAAACTCTAGGGGGCAGTTCTACTCTGACCTCTAGGGTCACTATGAGTTGGACCCGACTCAATGGCAGTGAGTATACAAAGCCAACTGCCTACATCACCCTGAATGGAGAGAAACTGAAAGAATTCCCATTGACAACGGGAACTAGACAATGATGCCCACTCTCATCACTTGTATTCAACACTGGGCTAGAGGTGCAAGTCAGAGTAATTAGACAAGACAAAGAAAGGGAATCTGCATTGGCAAAAAAGAAGTAAAAATGTCTGTATTTGCAGACAGTACAATTGTATAAACAGAAAATCCTAAAGAATTCGTAAATAGTGTCCACAAAAGTATCAGGATATGTGATAAACATAAGTAAATCAATCAGATTTCTTTATATAACAGAGATCATCAAAGAAGGAATCATGAAGTCAGTACTATTTATCAGATCCCCCAAGAAGATAAAAATACCTAGGAATGAATCTAACCAGGGAAATACGACATCTTTACAAAGAATATCATAAGACCTTACCGCAAGAAACCAAACAGACTTACATAAATTAAGAAACCTACCTTGCTCATGGATAGGAAGACAACATTGTGAAGATATCTATTTTACCCAAAGTAATGTACACATACAACGCAACATCAATGGAAATTCCAGTGTCATTTTTTAACGAGATGGAGAAACAAATCACCAACTTTCCTTGGAAAAGGAAGAAACCACTGATAAGTAAAGCACTGCTGAAGAAGATGAACACAGTGAGAGGCCTCACACTACCCAGCCTTAGTACCTATTATACTGCCACAGTAGTCAAAAGAGCCTGGTACTGATACAAAAAGAGATACATAGACCAATGGAACAGAGTTGAGACCCCAGAGATGCCACCATCCTCTTATGAACAGTTGATATTGAGCAAAGGCTCTAAGATTGTAAACTGGGGTAAAAATAGTCTCTTTAATAAATGGTGTTGGCAAGACGGCACTTGGCTTGGCGTGGCTCTGCAAGAAACTGAAACAAGAGCCTTGTCTCACAAAAACTAACTCAAAATGTATCAAAACACAAAATATTAAACATAAAATGATAAAGATCACTCAAGAAAAAGTAGTGTCAACAATGGAAGTTCTAATACGTTGCTTAGGCAGACTACAAAATCTGACCAACTATGCATGGACAACAGAAGAGAAAATAGATAAATGGGAACTACTAAGAATTAAACACTTAAGGTCAACCAGACTTTATCAAGAGAGTTAAAAGACTGCCTACAGAGTGGAAAGAAATGTTTGGCAACTACATGTCAGATCAACTTCTAACTATCATAATCTACAAAGTACCACAAAATGTCAACAAGAAATAGGTAAAAAACCCAATTAAGCAATGTGCAAAGGAGATTGTCAGGCATTTCATGTAAGAAGACATTCAGGCAACCAAAAGACACATGAGGAAATGCTCATGATCCTTAGTTGTTAGAGAAATCCAAATCAAAATTACAGCGAGATACCATGTCACCCCAAAAAGATTGGCAATAATCTCAGACACAAAATAATAAATGCTGGAGAGGCTGTGGAGAGACTGGAACTCTCATACTCTGCTGGTGGGAATGCAAAATGGTAAAACCTCTTTGGAAAGCAATTTGGCACTTCCATAAAAAGCTAGAAATAGAAATACCATTTGATCTGGCAATCTCACTGCTCAGAATATATCCTACAGAAATAAAGATGATCACATGAACAGATATTTGCACTTGAATATCTATGGCAGCATTGTCCACAATAGCAAGAAGATAGAATCTACCTAGGTGCCAATCAATGGATGAGTGGATAAAAAAGTTATGGTACATGTACTCAGTGGAACACTATACAGTGATAAAGAATAATGATGAATTGAGGAAACATCTCATAACCTGGTTTCAATTAGAAAACATTATGCTGAGGAAAATCAGTCAATGGCAAAAGGACAAGTATTATATGAGACCTCTGCTCCAAGAACTTAAAAATAGACTTATGTACTGAAGGAAAGACTCTTTGATTACTACAAGAATGGGGAGCAAGGGGAGGTAGCTGGTCATAGATTAGATAGTAGACAGGAATTTGTCCAGGTGAAAGTGGTGACAGCACGCAGTAGAGAGCAGACCAACACAAATGGATTAAACCATAAACTGAAAGGTTTTCTAAACTCAATCCAATATTTCAAAGGATAGAGTAGCAGGGACAGGGGGGTCTGGGGACCATGTTTTCAGTGGACATTGAAGCCATTTGATACAACTAGTCTTTTGCTAAGAGAGTCTTCTGAGCTCTATATTGTTGAATAGCATTTGGAGTCTTAAAAGCTAGCAAGCTGCCATCTGAGGTACACCAAGTGGTCCCAACTTATCTGGAACAGAAGATCACCTAGAAGAACAAAGAAATGAGGACAAAAGAGCTCAGGGGACAGAAGGACCCATATGAGTGAGAGACTGTGTTAACATCAGACCAGAACAAGATGGTGCCTGGCCACCACCAAAGGCAGCTGTGATGGGGGACACAATGTACAGTCCCTGAGGCAACATGAGAAAGAGGGGTGCAACTCAAGAAATCTACTAATAGATCACAACTGATGGTCCAATAGCCTAGAGGGTCCCCTGGGAACATGCCTGCTAGACCTGCTTCTGGTCCTGATTGGAAACCAGTACTGATGTCAACTCTTCATACAAGAAGGAACTGACCTCAGGGACACAGTGTGACCATGTGATCTGTGTACTTTATTTTTGTATACATTTATTGGAGTCTGTCCTACTGGTCTCCTTCTAGACGAGAGAGAAGAGTGTGGATAGGAAGGAACTGATGCTCATTAAGAGAATAGGAGAAATATAGAATAAAAAGGAAGATTATGCTGTCACTGGGTGAGGAGAGCAGATGGCGCTGCAGATAAGTGGACATGAAAAATTGATTTGGATTGTGTGCTTTCACTTAATCGCTATAAAAAACTAAACATTTTAAACTTTGTTTCAGGTAAAGGTCCAAACTGCACTGAAGGCTTTGGTGGGAAACAAGACTTCAGGAACTGAAAGAATACCAATTGAGATGTTTCAACAGACAGCTGCAGTACTGAAAACACTAGTCTGGGTAAAGAAATTTGTAAGACAGCTACCTGGCCAAATGACTGGAAAAGATCTGTATTTTTATACATTCTAAAGAAAATTGATCCAACATGATGTGGAAATTATAGAATGACATCACTGACAACAGCACACAAGTAAAATTTTGCTGAATACCATTCAAAAACTGTTGCAGCAGTACATCAACAGGAAACTGCCAGAAATTTGAGACAGATTCAGAAGAGGACATGGAATAAGGTAAGATATTTCAATGCTGATGTCAGATGGATTGTGGCTAAATATACAGAATAGCAGAAAGATGTTTATTTATGTTTTATTGATGATACAAACTTATATACTATGTGGATAACAAATTTTGAATAACATCGAGAAAAACAGTAATTCCAAAACAGTTGTGTTTATGAGGAACCTGTACCCAAAACAAAAGGCAATCATTCAAACAGAGCATGCAGTTATTGCATGGTGTAAAGTCTTTCACCACGTATTTTTTCACCATGCTTACACTGTGTGTTGAGCAAATAATCAGAGAAGCTGTCCTACATGAAAAAGAACACAGCATCAGGACTGGAGGAAGACTCACTAACTATCTGCAATATGCAGATGACACAACCTTTCTGAAACTGAAGAGAACCCTGAAGCACTTACTGACAAAGATCAAAACCCACAACTTTCAACATGGATTACAGGTTAACATAAATAAAACAATATTCAGAACTGGACCAATAATCAACATATGATAACTGGGAAAAATGTTGAAGTTGTCAAGGATTTCATTTTATTTGGATCCACAGTCAATGCCTTTGTAAAGAACACACTGGAAATGAAACAACTCATTTCACTGGGCAAATCTGCTGCAAAGTATCTTTTTAAAATCTCTTAAAAGTATTGAAAAGTTAAGGGTGGGGCCAAGAAGTGGATTAGACACACATCTCCTCTATTCCCTCTGAGAACAAAGGCCTGGAATGATAACTGAACAGAGCACCATGGACATCTAGGGAGCCCTAGGATCTGGCATAGTTTTGCCAGAATGAACTGGGTGCTAGTATATGGGAAATTACCTCTCTCTGAAATGAGGCATCCATATGCTGAGTCCTGCTTCTGCTGACTCACCATTTGGGAGGACTGCAGTTACAGACACCTTCATTGTTTTCTGGGATGTGTCTGGGCATAAGCTGGCAAATATGTGAAACTGCAGTGATAAAGTGAATAGCATATAGTGCAACAGTGAAACTGTGTTTGGGTTAGCCGTATGTTGAGAGCCCAGCTGTTGACTGAGGGTATCACTGCCCCTCTCATTTCTGAGCTGCACCATAGATTCTGCTGTTTCACCATAGGAAGGGCAGCTTGGAGGGATTACCACTGTGGTCAGCTGGAAGGTGGAGCCCACCACCCAGAGGTCTAAACTTGGGCTAATTCACATGCAAAGAAGCAATGCCTGTCTGGAAAGAGCTTCTGCAGCAGAAAAGCTGCATTTAGGACAGTGGTGCCTAGAGTTAGGAGTGAGGTCTGTGAGAGGATGGCAGCAAGGCCATAAATCCTCCCTACTTTGAAACATGTCATAGTACCTAGGGATGGCCTATGAGGTACTTCTCTTGTCAGCTGGAAGGCGAGATCTGACTTACATGAAGGACTGACTGATTTAGGCAGTTTGCTTAGCAGGAAAGGATATTTTTAAAATAAGATCACCTTGAGAATTGACTGCTAAGTGGCCCGGCAGCATCTCCTCTGTCTTTCACTGATCCACATCATAGCATTAGCTGACAGCTCCCAGTGACTCCATAAGTAGGGTATCATCTTTGCCAGCCAGAAGGCAGAGCCTGGCACCCTAGAGAGTCCACTGGGGCCAGTAACTACACTACATAGAGGCAGCCAATGACCAATTCCACTCTTAGAAGTACGCCTCAGCTCCTGTTGAGGTAACACTGGAGAACTAAATGACTTTGAGATGGTATGAGGGCAACAGTCAATAGCCATACTTTAAACAAGCAGTCCACTGTGGGTCCGGAAAACTTCCCCCCAAAAGAATCAAAAAACTTCCCAGATGAAGAAGCCTTTCTGAAACTATTGGAGGTCAAGTACAAAAGAAGTATGTATAGAGTCCTCCTGGAGATTAAACAAAATGCAGCAGAAGAAAATGAAAAATGAAGCAAGCTATTTGAAATGATGCAGCATCAATGATCTGAAATCCAGCACATCAATAATAAAATCAGAGAAATAGACAATTCAATACAAAGCCAAAGGAGTAGAACTGATGAAAAAGAAGCCAGACTGAGTGAGCTTGGGGATAGAGAAACTGACACCAGAATTTATGAGGAGAAATAAGAGAAAAGAAATATGAAACATGAAGAAGCATTAAGAAACACAGGATTCTATTAAGAGAAATCATCTGTGAATAATTGGAGTTCCCGCACAGGGAGAGAGAGCTGAAAATAAGGAGAGTATTGTTGTAGAGTTGCTGACAGAAAACTTCCCTGAAATTACAAAAGAAGCAAACATAGATTTCTGAAATGTGTATCGAACACCACAAAAATAGACCCCAGAAGAAAGACACCAAGGCATACTATAATCAAGCTTAATAAAATGAAACATAAACAGATTCTTTAAAGGCAGCAAGGCTCAAAGCAAAGGTAACACACAGAGAGAAGTCCTGTAAGTTTTCTTCTGACTTCTTAGCAGAAATGATGTTGGCAAGAAGACAGTGGGTTGATACGTTCAAAGCCTTGAAGGAGTAAAACTTCCAACCAAGAATAACACACTACAGAACTGTCTCTCAAATAAGATGGTGAAATTAAGACATTTCACAGATGAACAGAAACCCAAACCAAACCCAAACTACCCAAAGCCAAACCCAAACCCAAACCAAAACTGCCAGAAATACTAAAAGAAGCTCTTTTATTAGAAAAATAAATACATCAAGTATATACTTAAGGAGGCAATGCAGGACACAACACCCAGAATCCTACTCAGGGAAGTCACAAAGGTCAATCAAAGCTACAGTAAAAAAAGAAAGGAACCAGTGATCTTAACATGAAAACTATGACATTATCAAACTGAAAAGAAGGATATATTACAGTAGTTATAACCCTTTCAGGTGGAGAGGAAATTAAATAAATATGAAGAAGTTAAAGTCTGGTTTAAACTTATAATAATAATGGAGATCACAGGGCTGGTCACAAAGCAAAGTAACAATGTGAAATGTCAAAATAAGAAACATAACACAAACGTCTCAACAAGCACAAATCCAATACTTCAAAAGATTAAAAGTCAACCCGTAAAGACTGACCTGGAACAGAATATTAAGGGCAACATAGAAAACATCAACAACATGAAAATAAAGCCATAACAATTACAGTGTTAAACACCAACCTATCAATAACTACACTGAATGTAAACAGACTGAATGTTTCAATAAAGAGGCAGCGAATGACATCCTGGATTGAAAGACACGACCCATCTGTATGCTGCTTACAAGAAACACAGCTTAGACTCACAGATATGAACAAACGGAAAATCAACAGATAGAAAAATATATACCAAGACAACAACATACAGAATAAAGCAGGATAGAATTCCTTCAATGTAAAATCCACCAATGTGGACAAGGATGGTCACTATTGCTGAAAGGTTCAATACAGAATCAGGACTTAACAATATAGGTACTCATGCCCCCAACATCAGAGCACAATAATAGTTGAAGTCTTCAACACTCCGCTTTCGGTAATGGACAGATCATCCAGAAAAAAACTAAGTAAGGACACACAAGATCTTATTGTGACAATTAACCAAATGGACCTCATTGACACATACAGAAATTTTTTATTCATCAACAGATAAGGATACTTTCTTCTTCAAGGCACCTGGTACATTTTACAGAATAGACCACGTGTTAGCATATAAAGCAAGTATCAACAAAACCCAAACCATTGCACTACTGCAATGTATCTTCTCAGACCATAAAGCCATAAAAGTTGAAATGAATAGCAGCAAAATGTAGGGAGAAATTTGAACTGACAGAAACTGAACAACACCTTGTTCAAAAATCCATGAGTTACAGAAGAAATCAAGGATGAAATAAAGAAATTTATGAAATCAAATGAGAGTGAAAACACATCCTACCAGAACCTATGGGTTACAACCGAAGCAGTGCTTAGAGGTCAATTTATCTTTATAAATGTACACATCTGGAATGAAGAAAGAACTCAAACCAAAGAATCCTGCAGCTTGAACAAGTAGAAAGAGAGCAATAGAGAAACCCCTCAGGAACCAGAAGAAAACAGATAATAAAGATTACAGCAGAACTAAATAATTTAGAGACTAAAAGAACAATTGAAAAAATTAACAAAACCAAACGCTGGTTATTTGAAAAGGTAAAAAAAAAAAAAATTGATAAACCATTGGCTAAACTTACAAAAGAAAAAAATGGAGAGGAAAAAAATAATCCAAATAAGAAATAAGATTGGAGATGCTGTAACAGACCTAACTGAAATCAAAAGCGTAACAGAACACTATGAAAGAATGTGCTCTAACAGATCTGAAAACCCAGAGACTATGGGCAAATTTCTAGACTCATACTGCTTACCCAAATTATCACAAGGAGAAGTAACTACTTAATAAACCCATCAGAAAAGAAGAGATTGAAAAAAATATTAATAAAATACCAACCATAAAAAGTCCTGGCCCAGAAGAATTCACCAGATAATTCTACCAAACTATTAAAGAATAGTTAACTCCAACTCTACGGAAAGTATTTCACAGCATAGAGGGGGATGGAATACTCCCAAATTCATTCTATGAAGCAACCATAACCTTAACACAAACCAGGGAAAGAGCCTACAAAAACCAAAAATTACAAATCAATAGCACTCATGAACTTAGATGCAAAAGTCTTCAAAAAAAATCATAGCTAATAGAAGTCAACAACATACCAAAAAAATAATTCATCATGACTAAGTTGGATTCATACCAAAGATGCAAGGCTGGTTCAACATGAGAGAAATAATCAATGTGACCAACTATATAAATAGCACAAAGGGTAAGAATAATCTGATTGTTTCAACTGATGCAGAAAAGGCATTTGACAAAGTCTAACACCCATTCATGCTAAAAATGCTCAGCAAAACAGGAACAGATGGTAAATTCCTGAACACAATAAGCTGCATCTATGCAAAGCTAACTGCCTACATCATTCTGAATGGAGAGAGGATGAAAGAATTCCCACTGAGAATGGGAACTAGACAAGGATGCCCACTCTCACCACTTCTATTCAACAGTGTCCTAGAGGTTCTAGCCAGAACAATTAGACATGACAAAGAAATAAATGGAATCTGCATTGGCAAAGAAGAAGTAAAAATGCCCCTATTTGCAGATGATATGATTGCAAACAGAGAATCTTAGAGAATCAATAATAAACTACCCAAACTAATAGAGGAATTCAGCAAAGTATCAGGATAGAAGATAATCATAAGTAAATCAGTACAATCACTTTATACCAGGAGATCATTCAAGAAGAAATCTCCAAATCAATATCATTTGCTATAGCCCCCAAGAAGATAAAACACCTAGGAGTAAATCTAACTAGAGAAATAAGGGACTATACAGAGAGAACTACAAGACCTTACTGCAAGAAACCAAAAGTGTCTTAGAGAAACGGTGAAACTAACCCTGCTTATAAATAGGAACACATAACATTATACAAATGTCTATTTTACCCAAAGTGATCTACATATACAATGCAGCCCCAACACAAATTCCATTGCCATTGTTTAATGAGATGGAGAAACAAATCACTAACTTTGTTTGGAAAGGGAAGAAACCCGAGATAAGTAAAGCACTTCTGAAGAAGAGGAACACAGTGAGAGGCTTCACAATATCGAGCCTTAGATCCCATTTCACTGCCACAGTATTTGAAACCGCCTTATACTGGTACAGAAAGAGACATGCAGACCAATCGAACAAACTTGAGACCCCAGAGATACCACGATACTCTTCTTAACAGTTGGTATTAGACAAAGGCTCTCAGATTGTAAACAGGGGTAAAAACAGTCTCTTTAATCAACTGTGCTGGCAAAATCGAATATCCATCTGCAAAAAATTAAAATGAGACCCATATCTCTAACTTTATCCAAAAACTAACTCAAAATGGATCAAAGACCTAGAAATCAAGCCTGAAACAATAAAGAACATGCCTGAAAAAACAAGGTCAACAATGGAATTTCTAAAATACAGCCTAGACAGCCTTCAACAACTAACAAACAAAGCACAATCAACAGACTAGAAAATACATACATGAGAACTACTAAGAATCAAACAATTTGCTCATCTAAAGAAGTTCCAGAAAAGTAAAGACCACAGACAGACTGGGAAAAAATATTTGGCAACCACATGTCAGACCATTGTTGATCTCCATAATCAACAAGGTACTGCAAAATATCAACAAGAAAATGATAAATAACTCAACTAAGCTATGGGCAAAGGAGACGGACAGACATTTCATGGAAGAGGACATCCAGGCAGGCAAAAGACACATGAGAAAATGCTCACGATCGTTAGCTATCAGCAAAATCCAAATCAAAACTACAAATGAGACACCATCTGACCCAAAAAAGGTTGGCCATAATCCAAAATACACACACACCAAATGCTGGAGATACTATAGAGAGATGGGAACTCTCCTACATTGCTTGTGGGATTGCAAAATGTTACAACCTCTTTGGAAAGAAATTTGGCACTTTCTTAAGAAGCTGGAAATAGATATACCATTTGATCTAGAAATCCTACTGCTCAGAATGTATTCTACAGAAACAAAAGCTGTGACACAAGCAGATACATGCACACAAATGTTTACTGAGGCACAGTCCATGATAGCAAAAAGATGGAATCAATCCAAATGCCTAAGAACAGATGAATGGATCAACAAACTATGGTACATATACTCAATGGAGCACCATGCAACAATAAAGCCCAATGATGATTTTAGGAAGCATCTCATAAACTGGTTTCAATCGGAAGACATTATGCTGAGTGAAATCAGTCAGTGGCAAAAGGACGATTAGTGTAAGAGACCCCTGCTATAAAGCCTTAAATATAAACTTATCTATAGCAGAAAAAGACTCTTTTACAGTTTTAAGGGTGGAGAGGGAGGGAGAGTGTTGGTCGTAGACTCGATAATTGATAGAAATTTGATTAGGCGAAAGTGATGACAGCACACGGTACAAAGTAGATCAACTTAAGTTGGACTTCAGCATAAACTGAAAACTCTTCTAATCTCAACCCAATATATTAAGGATAGAGCAGCAGGGGTGAGGTCTGTGGACCAAGCTCACAGGGGACATCAAGGCCAACTGGCATAACTAGCCAATAAGAAAGTCTTCTGCACCCCGTATTGGTGAGTGGCATCTAGGGTCTTAAATGCTCACAAGCTGCCATCTGAGTTACACCAAATAGTCCCAACTCATCCGGAACAGATGATCATGGAGAACAATAAGGATACAAGGAAAAAAGAGCTCAGGAGACAGAAGAATCCATGTAAATGGGAAACTATATCAACATGTGACCAGAAGAACCAGATGGTGCCTGACCACAACCAAAGACAGCCGTGATGGGACACACAATGTTGAGTCCCTGCGGCAACATGAGAAAAAGAATGATGCAGCTCAAGAACTCTACTAAAAGACCAAAACTGGTGGTCCTTCAGTCTGGGGGTCACTTGGGAGCATGGCCCATAGATCTGCTGCTGCCCCAGTCTGGAAAGCACTACTGAGGTCAACTCTTCAGAAAAAAATGGACCAGACTTGAGGACACAATGTGACCATATGATGTATGTACTTTATGGCTCTGTGTATTTACAGGATGCTCTCCTACTGCTCTCTTTCTAGATGAGAGAGAAGAAAGTGGATAGGAGGGGACAGGAACTTGTTAAGAGGTTATGACAAGCATAGAATGAAAAGTAGAAATGTGCTGTCACTGGGCAAGGAGAGCAGAAAGAGCTGCAGGCAGGCAGGCATGCAAAATTAATTTAGATTGTGTACTTTCACTTAATCACAACAGAAAGTATGTGCACCTGACGTAAGCTATGGTGTTTTTAATAACCTCATGTGTATTGGAAAACTGCCCAGTGAACAAAGAACACTGAAGAAGAGTCAAAGGCTGTGAATCATGGTGTTGGTGAAGAAACTGAATTTACCACAGCCAGTCGAAGAAAGAACAAACTTGTCTTAGAAGTACAGCCAGAATGCTCCTTAGCAGCAGTGGTGAAACTTCTTAAATACTTTGGACATATTCTCCCCGGAGAAAAAAAGATCTTTCTTAATAGAGTAGAGGGTCAGAAAAAAAGAGGAAAATTCTCAATAAGATGGTTAGAAACATTGGCTGAAACAACGGGCTCAAGCATAACAATGATTATGAGGACAGTGTAGAACTTCACAGTGTTTACTTAGCAACAACTGTACAGTTTATTTTAGTTAGAAGCATTCAATTCTATGCTAATACATAAACGAGTAAGCATGGCTACAATTTATTAAAACGTAATTACAAAAATGTGTCACATATTGGACTGCAGACCATAATTTGCTTGTCCTTGTTTTTGAGAGACAGCAGTGTCATAATCAAATGCTTAAATAACTTTGTAAGGAAAAAGACAGAACTAGAGAAATACAACAAATAAGAAACTTCACAATTAATATAGCAATTCATTGGGGAGGATCCTACAGAAGTCTATTGAAAATAAAATCACAAACTTGAGTGGAGGAATCTGGCTTATCAAGAAGGAAGAAAAAGTTTAGGAAAAAAATGAAGATGAACAAATAGCGTGATTGTGATGTTGATGCAACCTATTTGGCAGTGCCTACATTTGAGATTTGCAGTGGGAAAATCCTCTGCAAAACACCTCCTAAAACTTTTCAAAAGTAAAGATATCACTTTGATGACTAAGTTACACCTGATGCAAGCCATATTCATATCAATCCCCTGATGTGCATTGGAAAGCTAAACAATGAAGAAAGAAGACAGAGAATTGATGAACTCAAACTGTGACGCTGACAGAAGACAGTGAGCTCTTTTACTTCGGACATGTCATCAGGCAAAAAACATTAGCTGGAAAAGGACATCATGTCTGGCAAAGTAGAAAGTGAAAATGAGAGACCTTGTCAGTGAGTGAATTAGCAAAATAGCCACAACAATGAACTGAAATGTAACAGTGATTATGAAGATGGTGCAGAATTAGGCAGTGCTTTGTTCTGCTATACGTAGGTTGACATGATTTGAGTCAGCTTCAAGGCAAACAACAACTTTTGAGATTAGACAGTGAAGTCAAATACTGGGAGTAAGAGTACATGGATAATACTGAGGATTTGGAGATTACTGACTGAGAATGTCAGGTGTTTTTAGTCAACAAAAGATAGACAATAATAATAGCAAACAGTAATATTAGGTCAACTGACTTTTTATTGGAAACAAAATCCTTACAGTTTTAGAAAAGTGTTCTCTTCCCATCTTGCTATCCTATCATTCAAAGAGTATTACTTTTCCATCATGAAAAAGTATGCCTATGTTTGCCCACTGTGGAAGACATGATGATGCCCTTCTTCCCCAAGCATGTTCATATACAAAGAGGTAGAACCTGTGAATATGTTACCTTACATGACAAAGGACACTATAGTTGTCATTAAATTAAAGATCTATAGATGAGAATATTATTCTGAACTATCCATGTGGGCCCAATATCATCACCAGGATCTTTATATAAGAAAATTGGGAGGCTTTATCAGAGAAGGAGACAATGGAGAAGGGGTCTGATAGGAGGCTGACTTTAAGATGCTATTCAGAAGGGTTTGAAGAGGGAAGGATCTAGGAGTCAAGGAATATAGGCAGTCTTCAGAAACTGGAAAAAGCATGGGAACATATTCTTACCTAGAGCCTTTAGGGAGGAATGCTCTCCTGCCAGGACCTTAATTTCATATTAGTGAGACAATTTTGAATTCTGAGAAGTTTTCAGATAAATTATTTCAAGAAAATAAAAGTACCTTGCTTTTATTAAGTAAATTTGTGGTATTTTGTCATAGTAGCAAAAGGAAACTTATAACTTATTAGCACACTTGGCTCTCCTTTTTAAAGGAATAGTTTCAGGCAGTCTAAATACTACTTACTTATCTTTCTTGGTGATCATGTTTGTAACTCATGCGAGAACGCTAAGTTCTTTTTTTATATAGATTGATACAAATAGTGGAAGAGATACAATCTTCTTTTGAGTATCTTCTACCGAGGCCGACGGAAAACTAGATGAAAAGATAACATCTTTATCATTCAGTTCAGAGAGAATGCTTGAACACAGCACACAGAGAAGCATGAATTTTTTTAAAAAAATTGAGAAACAAAGATAAAAATAGCTTCCTAAGAGATTTTCAGACAGGACGGGGATCAGATGGCAGAGTAGTAGTCTGACACTTTCTGTGATACCTCTTAAAACAAAGACCCCCTAAACAAATAAATTATTTATATTTTACAAAGTAGGAGCTCTGAACATCAAAGGCTACATTGAAGAACTGGACTGTGTAGCAGGCAGAGGGAGAGACAGTTTAGAAGAGTCAAGGAGTTACCAGACCCGACCTAATGAGACTAGCACCTCTTCTGAGTTTTATCCTATCTAGTCAACTGATCATAAGGAACTCCTCATGAAGTCATGGGTGCAGAATGGAGATGGAAGGTAACATGATGTGTGAATAGAGACTGTGGGTTTGGGGGGCCAATTCTTCATGCAATTTACTTGTGCCTTCAGTCTTACTTGAGCTGGATCTCATAAATATCACTTTCAATTAATGATGGAGTGCTGCAGTACACATCCAATTTTATGACTCCATGGGTCAGACAACACCCAGCTGTTGATCGTCAGTCAGGCCATATGGTGACCTGGTGTCCCATGGTTAGTGTTTCATTTCCACTAAGGCCCAATAACAAGCCAAAAGCTGTTTCTCCAAAGGAGTAGTTACCTGCAGATGGTAACAGGACTTTACTTCCAAATCTTAGGTGTCTGTGCTGTGATTCCCTGATATCACAGCATTTCTATCTGCCACTACAAGCACCACTGAGTCAGCTTAATTATATGCTCAAGTGGTACAGCAGTTTGCACAGCAGCCTGAACCTGTTGCAGACCATCCTTTTATTCTGGTATGTAATCAAAACCAGGAGCTTTTAAAGTAATTTGATAAATAGTCCTGAACAGCAACATGTATATGAGGGATAAGTTACCTCCTAATTTGAAAGAGTTCAACAGGTAATGTGCCTCCATTTGTAGCTGTAGAAGGGGATAGATACAATAAGGTATCCACCACTTTAAAAGGAATGTCATGACATGCCCCATTCCACTAGACTCCTAGATATTTTACTGAGGCGAAAGTACCTGAATTGTTGCCTGCTTAGTTTCCCACATTGGAGTACTCAAATGGAGCCCTACTGGCACATTGGTTAACAGTTTAGTGGCTAGTCAAAAGGTCAGCAATTTGAATCCATAAGGCTCTTCTCGAAAACCCCATTAGGTAGTTCTACTCTGTCCTATAAGGTCACTACGAGTCAGAATTGACTCAACGGTAACAGATTTTGTTTTTGTATTGGCTTATTACAACTTGAATATATCCCACCTGAGTTTAGAAACATTCTCAGGAATAAGGTTGATGCCCTTATCACTGAAGACCAAAGATCAGATGAGTTGCAGATTGACATCAAAAACATTGTACATGAGGAAAGCAAGAGGTCATTAAAAAGACAGACAAGAAAGAAAAGACTAAATGGAATGTCAGAACAGACTCTAAAACTTGCTCTTGTATGTGAAGTAGCTAAAGTAAAAGGAAGAAATGATGAAGTAAAAGAAATGAGGGGATGATTTCAAAGGACAAGTCGAGAAGACCAACAAAAGTATTATAATGAGGAGCAAAGAACTGGAGGTAGAAAAGAAAAGGCGTTTTTTAAGCTGAAAGTACCAAATTAAAAATCCAAGGTTTGAGTTGCAACAGTGAAGAATCCTACGAGGAAAATATTAAATCATGCAGAAGGCATGACAAGAAGATGTAAGTAATACACAGGGTCATTATATCAGAAAGAATGGACCCATGGTCAGCCATTTCATCGGCTGTACACGATCAGGAACTAAAAGTACTGAAGGAAGAAGTACAAGTTGCATTGAAGGCACTGGCAAAAAACGAGACTCCAGGAGTTGATGGAGTGTCAGTTGAGATGTTGCAGTGAACTGGAACTCTGGAAGTGCTCACCTGTCTTTGCCAAGAAATTTGGAAGACAACTAAATGGCCAATGGACTAAAAGAGACCTGTATTTATGCCTGATACTGAGCAAGGTGATCCAGTCAAACATAGAAACTATGAAACAATGGCATGAATATCACACTCAAATAAAGTTTTGCTGAAGATCATTCAAAAGGGAATGTAGAAGTATATTAACAGGGAACTGCCAGAATTTCAAACCAGATTTGGAGGAAGATATGGAACCAGGTATATCATTGCTGATATCATATAGATCTTAACTGAAAACACAGAATACTAGAAAGATGTTTACCTGTGTTTTATTGACTATGCAAAGGCATTTGAATATATAGATTGTAACAAATTACGGATAGCATTGCAGAGAGTAAAAATTGTAGAAAGTGTAACTGCTTATGAGGTATCTGTACATTGATCATGAGACAGTCATGCAAACAGAACAAGGGGACACTGCATGGTTTAAAATCAGAAGTGTGCATCAGGGTTATATCCTTCACCATACCTATTCACTCTGTATGTCAAGCAAATAATCTGAGTACCTAGGCTATACGAAGAATGGGCGTTAAGGTTGGAGGAAGACTCACTAACTGTCTGCAGTACACAGATGACACAGTCTTGTTTGCTGAAAGTGAAGAGGACTTGAAACATTTACTGATGAATATAGAAGACCAGGGCCTTTAGTATGGATTACACCTCAACATAAACAAAACAAAAAATCCTAACAAGTGGACAAATAAACAACTTTATAATAAATGTAGAAAAGATTGAGGTAGCCAAGGATTTAATTTCACTTGGAGTCACAAGCAGCACCTTGGCAAGCAGCAATCAATGAAACAAAAATGCATTGCATTAAGGAAATCTTCTGCAAAAGACTTCTTACAGTTTTGAAAATCAAAGATGGATGTCATTGTGAAGACTAAATTGTACCTGATTCAATCACATCATAGACATACAAAAGCTGGACAATGAGTAAAGAAGACAGAAGAACTGACACCTTTGAATTTTGGTGTTGGAGAAGAATATTGAATATACCGTGGATTGTGAAAAGAACAAACAATTCTGTTTTGGAATCAGTACAAGTAGAGTACTCATTAGAAGCAAAAATGGTGAGTCTATGTCTTATATATTTTAAACACATTTTCAGGAGGGATCAATCCCTGGAAAAGGACATCACACTTGGTAAATTAAAAGCTCAGTGATAAAGAAGACTCAGCATGAAATGAATCATGTCTACCTAAAAACATGTGTAGCAATTTGGCTAGGCCGTCATTCCTGGTATTGTGTGATGTTCCTATATGTTGTAAATCATGTCTCCATGATGTTACTGAGGGAGAATAGGTGATGGTTGTGTTAGTGAGGCAGTGCTCAATCTATAACATTGTGTTGTGCATTGAGGCCTTCTCTTGGAATATAAGGGAAAGAGAAGCATGCAGAGAGGTGAGACCTCATACCATCAAGAAGCAGTACTAGAAGCAGAGCACATCCTTTGGACTCATGGATGCTGTGCCTAAGAATATCCCAGTCCAAGGGAAGATTGACAAGACTCTTCCTCCAGAGCCAACAGAGAAAGACTTACCTTGGAGCTGACACCCTGACTTCCTACTTTTATGTGAGAAAGAAAATTTCTTTTTTTAAAGTCATCAATTTGCATTGTATCTGTTACAGCAGCACTAGATGGCTAAGACAATCCTCAACAAGATGAATTAACACAGTTGCTACAACAGTGGGCTCAAGCAGAACAAAGATTGTGGGAATGATGTGGAATTGGGCAGTGCTTTGTTCTGTTGTATGTAAGGTCACTATGAATTGGAACCAAATTGATGGAACCTAACAAGACAAAACTTCCTCTGATGATCTATTACAAAAGCTCTGACTCCTTATAGCTAAAGACTTGTCTTTAAGTCTACGTTACTCATATTAGCAGTTTTGTATATAAATTAATGTAATTTTAATTTTGTTCTTCAAGTGGTCCAAGTAGCTGTAAATCATTGGGTAAATTGTCATTTACCCAATGGGACAAATTATGTCAATGTTTCCATTGAAAATAAAATGTGTCATTAAGTGATACATAATGTGACTCAGGAGTGTCAAGGTTTGTTTATCTATTCTCCAGGGTACTTGGAGCTCATGGACTCCTCCACATCCTCAGTAAGCAATGCCAAGAGTCTTTCAGTTTTGCCATGCACAAATTACTTCACCATTTTGTGTTACTGAAGAGGGTTTGTGTCATCAATTGAATTACATCCCCCCCCCCAAAATATTTGTAGCCATGCAGCCTGGCAATGATTCCCAGTATCTTGTGACTGTCCACCATTTTGTGGTTTTCCTTTGATGTATGTTAAAGGATTAGGGTGGGTGTGCAAATCCCTTTTATAAGATCACCTGCCTGCTCCACTGTAAAGGGAGTTTCCCTGAAATATGGCTTGCCCTACCCTTAATCCTTTCATCCTACAAGAGATAAAAGGAAATGGAAGCAGGCTGAAAATTGGGAAACTCATACCATCAAAGAAAGAGCACCGTGAGAAGAGCATGTCCTTCAGACCCAAGGTTCCTGCACCACGATGCTCCCTGGACAAAGACTGATACTATACTGGACTTTCCTCCAGAGCTGACAAGGGGTAGAACCTTCCCCTGGAGCACACATTCTGAATTTGGACTCGTAGCCTACCGGACTCTGTAAGACTAAACCTTCCTTTGTTAAAGCCACCCACTCTGTGATATTTCTGTTAGAGCAGCCCTAGCTGAGTAAAACAGTTTGTGACTTCATTTACCAGCAGAAAATCCCAAGATGTGAGTTTAAATACAGTTCCCTCTAAAAGAAAGTCTGGTGGTGTAGTGGTTAAGTGCTATGGTTGTGAACAAAAAGGTTAGCAGTTTAAACCTGCCAGGTGCTCCCTGGAAACTATGGAAACATTCTCCACTGTCCTTACGGTTGTTATGAGTTGGAACTGACTCAACGTTTTTTTGGCTTACTAGGGGAATATAGCTAGCAGAGTTAGATGGTATACATTTGAGCTAAAGCAATTAAGTTGTGATGTCTTAAAATGTACATACAATGGATAGTTTGCTGGGGGGCTAGACTACTCTGCATTTCATCATGAATCATTCTTTTGCATATAAAAGGTCAATATTAATATCACAGAACGTTAGTTATTGTTTTAGTTTTAAGAATAGTTATTACATATTGAGTCAGAAGTGGTACAGTATAGAAATAGAATTATCATTTTGTCAAAATTATTTAAAACTGCAAAATATCTGTCTCTTGTGATTTTCCCAAAATTTGCCTGAAATAAATAATGGTTCTTGTGTGTGTGAGAGAGACAGTATTTACTTGAAAAATTTTGAGCATTTTTTATTGTAAATTTTCTTTTTTGAGTTAACACATGCATATGTTTTGTGTGCAAACTTATTTCATGTCATCATTAGCTATGCATCTCTATTACCAACTCACACTCTGATGGTCAAGATTGTGTGCCAACTTGGATGGGCTATGATTCTCTGGACGTCCTTTGATGTTGCAGTCACCCTCATGATGGGATCTATTGTGAGTAGCTGATCAGTTGAAAGGGACCTTCTTTGAGTGTCTCATCTGTATTGAATATGAGTGGAGATTCTGGCAAGGCTTGTGGCTTTTTGTTTGTGCTGGATCCTGCAATTGGCTCCTTCTCTTTCTTCTGGACTTTGGCCAGAAGCTTACCTGCGGTCTTGCCTGCTGATTTTGAGATTCATCAATCTTTGCAGTTAGTGAGCAAGAGCTCTGCTCTCTGATATGTTGATCTTGGGTTTGCTAGCCCTTGTGGCTGCATGAATAAGCCTCTATCCTGACCCATGGACTTGGGATCTTCCAGCCTCTACAACTGCATGAGTCATTTCACCGTATGGCTCTCTTTCTATATGTTTTTATACTCTGTATTGATTTTGCTTCTCTAGGGAACCCAGCTTAGAGTACTCACCCAAAAAATGTTTGGGAATTCTTAATAGTAAAAACTAAACATACGAGGCGGAGTCAAGATGATGGACTAGACACACATCTCCTTACCTCTGAAAACTAAGGCCTGGATTGATAGTTAAATAGAGTCTTCTGGACACCCAGTGAGCCCTAGGACACTGTATAGGACTGTCAATTTGGACTATATGTCACTGAACAGGAAACTTCTGCTCTTTCACTGATCCCCACCCTTGTTGAATGTTGGCTCTCATGGACTGAAGGTTTGTGATTTTCACTTTTTTAATCTATCTTAGCCAGTAGGTGGGGCTTGGGCTTAACTGGTAGCGAAGCACAGCTGCATTGTTGACTGGATCAGCTGGTGGAATAGCCACATTTTGGGAGCCCAGCTGTGTACATTGTGTACCTTGCCCCTCCATTCTCTCTTTCCAAACCTCCACCATTGATTCGGCTATTTCAAGTTGGGCAGGAGAGCTTGTGTGGGACACCATCTTGTTTGACTGGGAGGTGGAGTTACCCAAGTAGAAGTCTCAGCAAGGACTAATTCACAGTGTGGGAAGCAGTGCCAGCTCAGGGAGTGCTTTCCCAGCAGAAAAGCTGTGCTTAGCACAGTGTGGTCTTACAAGTGGAGAATGGCAGTTAATGAAAGCGGGGCAGTAGCCTTTCTGTACTTTGACCTAGTTTACAGCATCTATGGTTGGATATACAGGTGCTTACATTGTGAGCTGGGAAGAGGAGCTTGCACACCTGACAACCTGACTCCTTTTGGAATCTGTCAAATAGCTTTTGCCTTTAAAAAATAAGACTACTTAGAGAAGCAACTGCAGTGTATCCAGATGACATCTCTTCCAGCCTTTACTGTCCCACATCATAGACTCAGCTGACAGCCTCCCAGTGACTCAATAAGTAGGGCTGTGTCTTTGCTAATAAGGAGGTGGAGCCTGCTACATCAAAGATTCCACTGGGCTCACTGGAGTATGTAGAGGTGACTGGTATCACCTTCCATCTGAGACTGTGATTCAGACCCTGTTAAGGTAACACAGGAGAAACTAAACAACCTCTAGATGCCCCCAAAGCAACAAAACTTGGCCAGAAACTTAAAGAAAAATTGACCTATGGCTCCAGAAAGCCCCCAAAAGAAAGAACCAAATAATTTCCTAGATGAAGAAGCCTTTCTGAAACTATCCGAGGTTGAGTATAAAGCGATTATATAGAGATCCCTCCTAGATGTACAAAATTTAGCAGAGCAAAATGAAAAATTAAGCAAACTGTTCGATCTGATGGAACACAAGTATTCTGAAATCCAGCCGATCGAGAACAAAATCAAAGACATGGAAACTTCCATTCAAAGCCAAGAAAACAGTATGGAACTAATGGAAAAGAAAATTTCTGACTCGAAAGATAGAGCTACTGACTCCAGAAACTATGAGGAGAAATGAGAAAAAAAGAAACAAGAAAAATTAAGAAGCATTAAGAAGCATGTGGGACTCTATTACGAGGAACAATCTACAATTAATTGGAGTTTCTGAACAGGGAGGGACACCTGAAAACACAGAGAATACTGTTGTTGAGCTGCTGACAGAAAGCATACCTGAAATTATGAAAGAAGAGAATGGCCAAAGCCAAGTGCCGTCGAGTAGAGAGTATACATATCCAAAATGCATATTGCATGCCACACAATGTAGGTACCAAAAGAAAGACACCAAGACATATTATAGTCAAGCTTAACAAAATGAAACATAAGCAGAAAATCTTAAAGGCAGTGAGGCTCACAGAAAAGCTCACATTCAGAGGGAAGCCTTGTAGGTTTTTGCCTGAATTCTCAGCAAAAATGATGCCGGCACAGAGGCAATGGTCAAAGTTTTAAAGGAGAAAAACTTCCAACCAAGAACTGTATAGCCTGCAAAACTGTCTTTCAAGTAAGAAAATGAAATCAAGACATACATAGATAAACCGAAACTCAGAGACTTTGTAAAAACCAAAAGCAAACTACAAGAAATACTGAAAGAAGCTCTTAGCTTAAAAAAACAAACCCATTAACTCTATATCTTAGGAGACAATACAGACACATCATCCAGAAACCTACTCAGTTAGGGAAGGCACAAAACTCAACCAAAGCTATGATATTAAAAGAAGGGATCCAGTGAACATATAATGAAAACTATGATACCATCACATTAGACAGAGGGATATACTACAGTAGTTACAGTCCTTCCAGATGGAGAGGAATTTAATAAGGTATGTAGAAATTAAAATTGGATTTAAACAGATTTTTAAGAGGGATCATAGTGTTAGATGCAAAGCACAGTAAAGATGCAATATATCAAAACAAGAAATGTAATACAGGAGTCTCAACAAACACAAAACTGACATTGAAAAGGGTGAAAAATCAACCCATAAAGAAGAACGACTGAGAACAGAATATTAAGAGCAACAGAAAAAGACATCAATCCAAAAATAAATACATCAAAATGACAGCACTAAACACATACTCATCAATAATTACATTGGATGTAAATGAACTGAATGTTCCAGTAAGGAAACACCAGGTAACATCTTGGACCAAAAGGCACAATCCATCTATATGTTGCTTACAAGAAACTCACCTTACACTTAAAGACATGAACAAAATGAAAATAAAAGGATGGAATAACATATACCAAGCTAACAACATACAAAAAAGAGCATGTATGGCAGTATTAAGCTCAGATCAAATAGATTTTTATGTAAAATCCACCATCGTGGACAACCATGGTCACTATTTACTGGTGAAAGATTCAATAAACAAGCAGGACTTAACAATATTAAATATTTATGCACCCAATACTAGAGAATCTGAATACATCAACAAAACATTGACTACATAAACAATGAAATAGATCACTCCACAATAATAGTGGGAGACGTCAACAATCCATTCTCAGTATTAGACAGATCTTCTAGAAAACTCAATAAAGGCACAGAAGATCTTATCACCATAATTAACCAACTACACCTTGTCGACATACACATAACTTTCTATCCATAAGCAGACAAATATACCTTATTCTTCAGTGCATATGGAACATTTTTCAGAATAGACAATGTGTTAGGACATAAAACAAATTTCAACAAAATCCATACAACTGAATTATTGCAAAGCATCTTCTCAGGCCATAATGCCGTAAAGGTCTAAACACAGATAGAAAATGGAACACATGGAAGCTGAACGACATCTTGCTCAAAAAACCATGGGTTATATAGAAGAAATCAAGGATGAAATAAAGAAATTTATGGATTCCAATGAGAATGAAAACATTTCCTACCAGAACCTATGGGATACAGCCAAAGCAATGGTCAGGGGCCGGTTTATCTCTATAAAAGCACACATCCCCAAAGAAGAAAGAACTCAAACCAAAGAACTAACCCTACAGCTCAAACAAGTAGAAAGAAGGCAACAGAGGAATCCCCTCAGCACCAGAAGAAAACAGATCATAAAGATTAGAACAGAACTAAATGAATTAGAGAACAGAAGAGCAATTGATAAAAATTCATAAGACCATATCATGTGCGTACTTTACAGTTCTACGCATCTATAGGATATTGTCCCACTGGCCTCTTACTAGAGGGGAGTGAAGGGGTGGATAAGAAGGGGATTGCTAAGAGGATATGACACGTATAGAACAGATAGGAGGAATGTGCTGTTGCCAGGCAAGGAGAGCAGTAGGAGCTGCCCATAGGTTGGCATATAAATTTAAACTGGATTGTACGCTTTCACCCAATCACAGTAAATAAATAAATAAAAATAAAATAAAACACATGGGGAAGGCAGAGCCAACAAGGCATTATAAAGTGCTGTGTCTTCCCTCCACAGCAAAGACCTAAAAATCTAAGTAAAACAGAGACAAGCATCAGTCCAGGAACCTGAAGTGTCAAATTAATGGATCACAAACTGAAACAAGCACCAAATGAAATAAGAAACTTACAGAGAACAGAGAGCTAGGAGAAATATAGTCAGAGGCTCCCAATCAGCTAATGCAGCAAGGACTATTGTTTGAGATCAGCAGACAGAGAGTATTGGAAAGTAGTTGCACAGAGCTCTCAGCTGAAGACAGGGTACCTGGTAACTAAGGATGCAAGCTTCCCCATCCCCACTTTTATTCCCCCTACTCAGCCACTACAGCTTCCCAGAAGTCCAACCTGCCTGTCCCTAGTGGGCTGAATGGCTGCAGTCCAGGAGGTACCAACTCTGTGCCACTTGGATTTGCTCCACCCACATGAGCAGGCCCCTTCAGTGTCATTTCTTTGGTTTCTGATGTTGCTTTTATTTGCTTCTTTTGATTTCTTCATTGCCTCTCACTTACTCCCCTTTACTTTCAAACACCTGACTCTATATGCCATCTTTTCTTCTTCTTAACAGACTGTGAAGCTCCACCAGCTGGTGAACTTCTTCCAAAATTTGATTTACCATACCGGTGGAATAGCCAGATTCTTCCTGTTTTGTGTGCTTTTTTTTTTTTTTGTTACTTTTTGTGGCTTGGAAGCCCCTTTGAGTCATCTGTACTGTGCTGCTTGGGAGTCACTGCCCCAGTCTGTACATCCATGCTGATGGCATCCTTGGGAGTATTTTTTTTCCTTTACTTTTTTTGTCTTCATTTCTCAGTTTTTCTTCTCTACTTAGTTTATTGTCCTGTCTCCTGAATACTAATGCAGTGAGCCATCTCTACCCCTTCGAGGTGGGCTGTACTACATGGCTTGGGAGCCACATTTTCTGTCTGCGCAGTTGCACCAGGGTGATCCCTGGGGACTTTTCTTTCTTTCCATTTTTTTATTATTATTTTTTTATGTTTGTATCCTTTTTCTTCTTTTGACAGCTTCTTGTCTCTCTCTACTTATCTTCTTTTCCGTTCTCCCCAATAACTGGTGTGATCTGCCATGTCTACCTATTCTAGCAAGCTATACTTTGAGGCTTCAGGGCTCCTTCATTGGTCTGTACAGCCATATCAGTGGGATCATTGGAGATCTTTTTTGTTCTTCATTTATTTATTTGTTTGCTTATCTGTTTCACTTTTTTCTTCACTTTTCAGTTTCTTATGTCTCCATACTTTTTTTTTCCTGTCTCTTATATACCTGGCACTGTGTGCTAACTTTGCCCATTCTAGACATACTGTATCCTGAGTCATGGGAACCGCTTCCCTAGTTGCTAGTGAAACCCCTGGGTGCATCACTTCTTTTTCTTTTTACTTATTTATCTTATTTAGTGCTCTTTTTGTTTTGCTTCATTTCTCTGTTTCTTGCCTACACACATCAATGACAAGATTCCTCTTGTCTAAACAAGCATTTCTTGTTTAGTTTTGTTTTTTGGTTTCTGTTTCTCTTTATTCTCTGTCATCTTTCCCATAATAATCTCAGCTGCACACATTACAGTCTCCCACCTACCTCTAGCCTACATCAACCATGCAAAAAATTTCACACCCCAAAGCAGCACAGCCACAGACTAGTATCATCTGCCCTGCACAGACCCTTGGCCTGACCTGTTGGCCACAGTACAAGTGAGAAAACAACCTGTTCTAGTCCTTTTCATTCAGCTAGACCTTGCCTGTAGTACCATACTGAGCAAGTGGCCCTGATCTTTCCACAAAGTATCATTCTAACAGATGAGCAAACAACAAAGAACTCAGAGTCTGCTGCTCAGACAAAACCAAAAGTCTTTTACAAAGGATAAAATAAGAAAATCTACAATCATAAAATGAAGAAAACAACTAACAAATATTCCAAAACCAGCAGACAATATCAAAACATGTAAAACAACAGCACAGGATGATTCCTGTGGGCTTCCAAAGTAAAACACCAGATGACTTTCCAGTAAAAGAAAGGCACTAGGACTACTTGATAGGGAATTCAATCCCTAATATTTGGAACTGTTAAAGAGTTTGAGCAAAAAGCAGACAAAAATGAGGAACAACAGACAAATTCATGGAAAAGTCAGACAAACAGAGGGTAAGTACAGACAAAACAATAGAAGAATTCAGGAATAGAAGAAGAAAATGTGAAAACAAATTTATAACTGAAAATCATACAAAAACAATGATTATAAAGATAGAAAATATCTGAGAAACAGACAATTGTATAACATCTGAGGAGTAAGTTTTAAAAGAATGGAAGCAAGGTCAGAAAAATTGAGGATATAAACTTGGATACCACTTTGAGGAAAAATTAGAAGAATGAAGAAACCTGGAGAATGATGTAGGATTCAAAAACAAAACTGTGAGTGATAGGAGTTCTAGAACAAGGGCAGAAAATAGAAAACAGAGACGGTCATGGAACAATTGCTGACAGAAAATTTCTGAAATATCATGAAAAGTTAAAAGCCAGCAATCAACGAACTCCATATAGGACAGGCAGCAAAAGAAAATCACCAAGGCATATCATAAGCACACTAGCTGAAAACAAAGACAAACAGAAAGTCCTGAGAGCAGCTTGAGAAAAACAAAAAAATCACATAGGAGAAACTGACATCTAATTACGTGGTAGAAACCCTCAAGGCAAAACACAATGGGATGACACATGAAGTATCACAATTAAGTCCATGAACTTATTGTTCTACTACTCACCTCGTTGCTGAGTATCACTATAGTCACCTTCAATGCACTCCCTTTGTAAAGCCATGAACTGATGTCAGCACCTAGTCCACCCTTCACAGCAATTTTGAAACTCTTTCTGGAACAGCCATTGCTCATGGTGGCAAAGTGGCAAGTTTGCGAACTTATTTGAATTGTTGTCTCTGAGAGAGTTTTTAGCCAGTAAATAAATAACAGTATCGGAATATCCTTCCTACTCACCTGATCTGCACCCAATGACTTTTTTCTTTACCCCAGAATAAAGGAAATATTGAAAGGAGGACATTCAAGATGTTAAGGGAAATAGGACCACGGCTCTGACAGCCATTCCAGAAAAAGTGTTCCAAAATTGCTTTGAAGAGTGTTCTGGGAGCTGGTGTGGGTGCATATACTTCCCAACAGAAGTACTTCAAAGGTGACTAGTAATATTCAGCAATGAGGTATGTAGCAAAGACCTGGGAGGGTATGGACACAAGTCTAGCTCCCTCTTGTTCCAGAATATATCAACAATGACCCCGCAAGAAGGCCATTGTTATTTTGATGCAAAGCTCAGGTTTTGTGACTTATAAAGAACAAGTATCTGTTGTTTTAGTGAGTACTGGAAGAAGTAGGATATGTTTTCTAGTTCTCCTCCTCCACTCTGCTCCTTTTACCTATATATGCTCTTCCACTCTTCTGCTCTGGGGGAATAATCTTTCTGTTCACTTATGTATTCTGAGAATAGATTTTTCTCTTCCCTTATTTCCTCTGACAAAATTTTCTCTTATTTTATTCATTCACGATGTACTTAAAATAGCTCATCAGATCTAGAGTTACAAACAATTAAACACTTTTACTCAGAAATTTCAATCCTACATGGAAAAGAGAGTCTCAAGCATTCTAGCACAGCATTGGATAAGAAGGAAACAAATATTCGAAAAATCAGAAGATTCATAGTCTTCTATACTCAGAGACAAGTCCTCATGATCTCTGAACTTAATCTATATATTATTGCACTTTAAACTTTTCATTTTTCTATTTAAAAGCTAGAACGTAATTTTGATTTCCTACTATAAAGCTGAAAGTCATTCTCTCAGTCTCTGCTCTATTTATCTGCTTGTATAGCCTTGTAAGTCTAAGTTATCTAAGTGGTGTTTCTCTTATTATTACTCCTGCTTCAGTAAAGATGATCTTCTCTTGGGTTCAAGACGAGTGAATAAGTAAACATTTATTACTTTTCTGGTGTAGAAATCTGTTAACATTTTCTCTAGTAACAAAGGAGAGAAGGTAGGTTTGTATTTACACTTTGCTCTATCACATTGTGATTGTAGCAAACTGTTTTTTATGTTATTGGTCTAATGTTATAACGAAATAAAATATTGTTTCATTATTTTGCTACTTCTAAAAATCTACTTAAATATATGCTGTTTTCACTTTTATGTAAACTCCTCTTTCCCTATTCTTTCCCCTGCACATATCACCACATAAGTACACACAAACGTGTGAGTGCACTCGCGCACGCACGCGCGCGCGCACACACACACACACACACACACACACACACAAGTCTATCTCTGCTGAACTCAAGGCTATAACCAAGGAGATGTCCCTCATTGGTGACAAAAAGAATAAAAAGCCTAACCCACTTATGCATTCTGAGAATAGATATTCTCTTCCCTTATTTCCTCTGAAAAAAACATTCTCTTTTTTTTTGTTTTTTCACAACATATTTAAAATAGCTCATTAGATCCAGAGTTACAAACAATTACATAATTTTACTCACTTAGAAATTTCAGTCCTACGTGGGAAAGAGAGTCTCAAGCACTGCTAGTATGGCAAAGGATAAGAAGGAAACAAAGATTTAAAAAATTAGAGAATTCACAGTCTTCCATATTCAAAGACAGTTTCTTATTATAGAAGGATTAGAGTGCAAGATATATTATCGAATGGAATTGCACACTGGAAGGCTCATCATGTTTTACAATGATTGACTGGAACGGCAATTTGATTACTTTGTAGGCAACCAACTACCTTGTGACAAGTGAAAAAGAGACCATACGTGAAGATGCATGAAATTAGCAGGAAGAAAATATTCCTTCAGCATTTTAGATGAAAAATACGTGTAGTTTTGAAACTTAAGATTTGCTATTTCAAAGACACCAAGAACATCTGTTAGGTATTACATGATCTAATCTTTCACACAGCAGAGGCAGTAAGCTTTTCAGCATGTCACACCATTATTAAGTAAGAAGTCAGAAAATGAGCAGCCAGGTCACTTTTCACCTTATTAACACAGCAGGAGGGGGCTCTGGAAAAGAAGATGCCTGCAGAAGCCATGGGGTTTGCTAGTATCTCTTTTGAAAAACAGAGGAAAGCCCCAGCTGTGTATTCCTTCTAACTCTACCTTTACATTCTTTCCCACACAAATCCTCTTCTTTTTTCCAGCTTTTCACCAGTTTGGCCCCTGCAGTGTTCATAAAACACCATAAATTCCTGTGTGTGAGATATATAATTTATCCCTATATTTGTCATGGCAGATCTTGGGCTTAATAAAATCATATTCAATATGACATGGATTCACAGGACTCAATGTCTTTGACAAGATTGAAGCTTGTGATACTTTGGAAACAATTGTAGAGAAAGTACTGGAAGAGAAGGTATTACTTCATTCGCTGAGCTAGTTCTTGCATAGACAAATAGAAGTTTACTTTTTCCATTTCTGAAGTTTGTCTTCTGTTTTTCTCACCTTTGCATTTCTTCCTAAACTGTTTTATTGTCCCCAACATTATCATCATCACAATGGTGGTTTCTTCATGAGCAATGATTCGTGTGTGACTGTGATGATCAGATCACTTCCATCAATACATGATGGAATAGAAAATAAATATTATTTTTTAATACATTAAAACTTGGAGACTATATCTTACTTTTCATGAAGCAGTTGAAGTACAGGGATCCAAATTATGGAAAATTCCATTGCCTCAGGTAGCTTTCACGGACTGTCTCACAACTTTGAATTAGAATCCAAATTCCTTTGCTTGGCTTGCCCTGTAAAAATTCTGGCAATTCTTGAAGTTATATGTAAACCCCGATGGGCTTCTGTAGTATGATTTAGAATGTTGCTGAAGTAACTTATACATACTCTTTACTTGTAAACTCTTTAAAAATAACTTTTCTAGGAGCTAAGATGGTAGAGTACTTGGACACTACTTGTGATCCGTCTAACAACAAAGACACTCTCCCCCCAAATTAGTCAATTATATATGACATTCTAGGAGCCCTGAAAAATCAGAGGGAAGCTGAGAAATTGAACTGAGTGCCAGGGAAGGGACAGTAGGTCCAAAAGTACCTAGGACTGGCCAAACTTAACTTGCAGGTTCAGTGGTCCACAGACAGATAGGTGGCAGTGAGCTTGGTGAGTGGAGTGGTGGCTTTAGGAAGCCATTTCCCTCAGCAGGAGAGACCAAGCAGTAGAGAGCCTACAGAAGTTTTGAGAATCAGTGAAAAGCAGATTTAATCATCAAAAGCTAAGTGGATTGCGTCTAATCTGCTATTTGTGGACCCTAAATGTATCCTTCAGGGTAAACCTCTCTCCTTTTTTACAAGCACTTACTCCCTTCCTTCTCTTCACTGAACCCTGGTCAAGAGTCTGACATCATTATGTGAACTAAAAGTGGACTCCTTATGTGTGCCCTAAGCCTTTCTCCTAGACTTAGAGAGGGAATAATTTAGGAAAAAAGGGAGGAAAACAAAATAATCTACCAGCTTCCCTAAGACAGGAACTCAGGGTAGAAACAACTTCTTTGTCTAAGTTCAGGTATAAGGGGACATGCCTCCCTCACAGATACTTACTGGTGATTGCCAGCCCCCTGCCTTACTCAGTACATGCAGCTAGATACCTGTGCCTACCTACCTAGGTCAGTAGGAAAGAGCTTGTACTACACATGTGGTGACTGACTACCTAGGCATTTGAGCTGAATGCCACAAGAAAAGTAAATGGACACCTGGACTCATCTGCCTAATAATAGCTCTAACCATCTGGTGAAAGAATGTTAGAGAATCAAGGGTGCCACTAATCAAACTACCTCACATGACTAGTCTATTTTGAAATTTCATAACAAAATAAAATAATAATGATGACTCAGAGACAGCAGTTGTTATCAAATCACCTAAAGAGTTACAGCCCCATGGCTCCAGAAAGCTCTCAAAACAAAAAAATCAAGAGATTTTCAGGATGAAGAGAACTTCCTGGAATTATCAGAGGTTGAATATTAAAGACTAATATTTGGAACTCTGCAAGAGACAAAGAAGGTGAAATGGAAAAATGCACCAGAAAATACAGACAAATTGAATAGGCTGCAAGAAAGCATAGACAAATGATGTTCAGAAATTCATAAGATTAATAATAAAATTACAGAATTACACTGTTTTATAGAAAGGAGCAGGATTCAGGCAATAGAAGCTAGAAGTAGTGAGACTGAAGATAAAAGACATGACTTCAGTGTATTGGAGGAAAATCAAATAAAACAATTAAAAAATAAAGAATCATTAAGAATTATGTGGGGTGGCAGAGTCAAGATGGCTGACAAAGCACACATCTCCTTATGTCCCTCTGGAAACCAAGACCTGAATTGATATTCAAATGGAGGCTTCTGGTCATCTAGTGAGCCCCAGGACATGGCACAGGGCTGTTAATTTGGACTTCATACAACTGAACAAAAAACCCACTCTCTTTCGCTGACTCCTGATCCTGGCTAGCCCTGGCTCTCACAGACTGAAGGTAATGCACCCTTGTGACTTTTTTTTTTCTCTATCTTGGCCGGCAGGCAGAGCTGGGTCTTGAGTAGCAGCTAGTCTCAGATGCACTGCTGGTGAGATAGGCTGGCACAATTGCCATATTTTGAGAGCCAGGCTTAGGACTCTGTACACCTAGCCACTTTGGGCCTCACTTTGTATCTCTGCCACAGTGTGGCATGGGGCCTATGTGCAGGATGCCATGTTGGATATGGAGATTTTAGGAGAACCTTATTCTTAGGTGGGTGCCAGTGCCTGCAAAAACACAGTGCTTCTCCAACAGAAAAGCAGTAGTTTACAGTGTCATCTATGGCGGGGGCCAGGCAACAGAGGCTGAGGACTCACTACATCTCTGCACTTTCAGCCTCTCTATCTGCCGACCGAGTGGAGGGCACGATCTTAGGTACGATGGCCGAGCTGGACCTAATTCTTAGCTTGGGAGCCAGAGAGAGAGCTTTTCTACCAGAAAAGCAGTAGTTTACCCAGTGTCGCCAGCCAACAGGGCAGTAGCATTGCTGTATTTTGAACTAGTTCATATCATCTGGGGTTGGATATAGAGGTCCTTAGTTTGCAAGTTGGGAAGAGGGACCACTAGACTTGAAAACCTGACAGACTTGGGAAGTGATCATATACAATTTGTTTTACATTTTTCAGACAGCCTAGAGAAACATCTGCAGTCCATCCTCACAGTATCGCTCCTAGCCTCTACTTACTCACATGAAACCCAAAAAGAAACAGACACTTGTGGCAAAAAAGAAATCACCCATGGCTTCAGAAGACTCCCAAAAAAACAACCAAGGAGTTTTCTGATTTAAGAAACTTTTCTGAAATCATCAGAAGGTGAATACAAAAAGATTCCATACAGAGCCCTTATAGACCTTATAAAAAATGCAGTACAACAAAATGAAAAAATTAAGCAAGCTGTTCGATCTGATGGAACACCAGTACTTTCAAGTCCAATAGATCAAGAACAAAATCAAAGACAAAGAAACTTCCATGCAAAGCCAAGAAAACAGAATGGAACAAATAGAAAAAAGAATTTCTGACTTGGAAGACAGAGCTACCGATGCCAGCATCTATGAGGACAAATCAGACAAAAGAAACAAGAAAAATGAAGAAGCATTAAGAAGCATGTGGGACTCTATTAAGAGGAACAACCTTCGATTAATTGGAGTCCCTGAACAGGATGAAACACCCAAGAACACGGAAAATATGGTTGCTGAGCTGCTGACAGAAAACTTCCCAGAAATCATGAAGGAAGAGAATACAGATGTCCTAGATGAATATTGTATGCCACCCAGTATAGACCTCAAAAGAAAGACTCCAAGACATATGATAATCAAGCTTAACAAAATGAAACATAAGCAGCAACTCTTAAAGGCACCAAGACTCAAAGCAAAGCTAACATTCAGGAGGAAACCCTGCAGACTTTCATCAGATTTCTCAGCATGCTGACACAGAGACAGTGGGATGACACATTGAAAGCCTTGAAGGAGAAGAACTTCCAACCAAGAATTATATATCCTGCAAAACTA
Source organism: Heterohyrax brucei (assembly GCA_028571685.1). Classification (NCBI taxonomy): domain Eukaryota; kingdom Metazoa; phylum Chordata; class Mammalia; order Hyracoidea; family Procaviidae; genus Heterohyrax; species Heterohyrax brucei. The sequence goes on from CM053158.1 coordinate 86,793,270, forward strand.
TATTTCGAATATGAAAAAGAAATTAAGACATTCCCAGATAAAAAGAAACTCAGAGACTGTAAAAACTAAACCCAAGCTACAAGAAATACTGAAAGAAGTTCTTGGTTTTGGCTTAGAAGAACAAAACCGCTAACTTTATATTATAGAACAACACATCATCCAGAATTCTACTCAAGTTAAGGAAGACTACAAACTCGATCACAGCTTTAATACTGAAAGAAACAATCCAGTGATTATCATGAAAACTATGATGCCATAGTATTAAAAAGAGGGATGTACTACAGTCATTATAGTCCTTCAGAATGGAGAGGAAGTCAACAAGAGTGTAGTAAAATCGGCTTTATGTATAGTATATTAAGGGGACAGCCGTAAAGTATATCACAGGGACAGCCGTAAAGCACAACAAAGATGCAACATGCCGTGCCAAGAAATGTAACACAAGAGTCTCAACAACTACAAAACCATCTCTGGAAAAGGAGAAAAATCTACTCACAAAAAAAAGAATGTCACAGAACAGACTAATAAGAACAACAGAGAAAACATCAACATAAAAATAAACATACCAAATGGCAGTACTGAACACATATCTATCAATAATTACATTCAATGTTGATGGACTGATTGCTCCAGTAAAGAGACCTTGAGTGACATTTTGGATCAAAAGACACGACCCATCCATATGTTGTCTACAAGAAACTCACTTGAGACTTAAAGATAGGAACAAGCTGAAAATTAAAGAATGGAAGAATATATATCAACCTAAGAATGAACAAAAAGCAGGTGTGCCAATTCTAATCTCAGACAAAGTCAATTTTAATGTAAAATCCACCATCGTGGACAAAGATGGACACTATTTATTGCTGAAAGGCTCAGTACACAGGGAAGACTTAACTATACTAAATATTTATGCACATAATATCAGAGCACCTAAATACGTCGAAGAAACACTGACTTTACTAAAAAAAGAGTTAGATTACTCCTCAATAATAGTGGGAGACTTCAACACTCCACTCTCAATACTGGACAGATCATCTAGAAAAAAGCTCAGAAAAGATACAGAAAAACTTATTGCCACAATTAACCAACTAAACCTCATTGATATATACAGAACTTTCCACCCATCAGCAGACAACTACACCTTCTTCTCCAGTGCACATGGAACATTCTCCAGAATTGACCGTGTGTTAGGATGTAATGCAATTCTCAACAAAATCCATACCACTGAATTAATGAAAAGTATCTTCTCAGATCATAAAGCCATGAAAGTCTAAATAAATAGAAGAAAAAACACAGGCAGAAGGTGGAACTCTTGGAAACTGAACAAGATCTTGCTCAGAAAACCATGGGTTATACAAGAAATCAAGAATGAAATAAAGAAATTCATGGATTCCAATGAGAATGAAAACACCTAGCAGAAACCTATGGGATACAACCAAAGCAGTGCTCAGAGGTCTGTTTATCTCCATAAATGCACACATCTGGGAGGAATAAAGAAACCAAATCAAGGAACTAAACCTATAGCTTGAACAAGTAGAGAGAGAACAACAGAGGAAACCCTCAGACAACAGAAGAAAACAGATCATAAAGATTAGAGAAGAACTAAATGAATTAGAGAATAGAAAAACAATTGAAAAAGTTGAAGAGACCAAAAGCTGTTTTTTTTGAAAAGATCAACAAAATTGATAAACCACTGGCTAAACTTACTAAAGAAAAACGGGAAAGGAAACAAATAACCCAAATTAGAAATGAGAGGGGAGTGGTCACAGCAGACCCAACAGAAATTAAAAATGTCATAATAGAATACTATGAACGACTGTACTCTAACAAATTTGAAAACCTAGAGGAAATGGACAAATTCCTTGATTCCTATCACCTACGCAAATTATCACAATGTGAAGTAGAAGAACTTAATAAACCCATCACAAAGGAAGAGATTGAAAAGGTCATCAAAAAACTGCCAACCAAAAAAAGCCCGGGCCCAGATGGCTTCACTGCAGAATTCTACCAAGCTTTTAGAGAAGAGTTATCTCCAATACTACTGAGACTATTTTACAGTATAGAAAGGGATGGAGTCCTCCCAAACTCATTCTATGAAGCCAGCATAACCCTGATACCAAAGCCAGGGAAAGACCCAACCAAAAAGGATAACTACAGAGTGATATCACTCTTGAATCTAGGTGTAAAAATCTTCAACAAAATTCTTGTCAATAGAATACAACCACATATCAAAAAAAATAATCCATCCTGACCAAGTTGGATTCATAGCGGGGATGCAAGGCTGGTTCAACTTCAGAAAAGCAATTAATGTGATGAACCACACAAATAGCACAAAAGACAAGAATCACCTGATTTTGACCACTGATGCAGGAAAGGCATCTGATAAAGTCCAACACCCATGCATGCTAAAAACTCTTAACAAAATAGGCATAGATGGAAAATTCCTCAATGCAATCAAGGCCATTTATACAAAAGCACCTGCCTACATCATCTTGAATGGAGAGAGACTGAAGAGTTTCCTTTCAGAACAGAAATTAGGCAAGGATTCCCACTCTCACCTCTCCCATTCAACATAGTACTAGAAGTTCTAGCCAGAGCAATTAGACAAGACCAAAAAATAAAGGGCATCTGCATTAGCAAAGAAGTTAAAATCTCCCTGTTTGCTGATGATATGATTGTATATGCAGAGAATCCCAAAGAATCTATAAGTAAACTACTCAAATTGATAGAGGAGTTCAGCAAAGTCTCAGGATACAAGATAAATGTAGTAAAACAGTAGGATTCCTTTATACCAACAGTGAGACTGCTAATGAAGAAATCATCAAAACAGTACCATTTACTATAGCCCTCAAGGAGATAAAGTACCGAGGAAATAATCTACCCATAGATTATTTCTATAATAACAGACCTTTAAAAGAGAACTACAAGCCCTTACTCCAAGAAACTGAGAGAGACTTATATAAATGGAGAAACCTCCCTGTTCATGGATAGGAAGACTTGACATTGTGAAAATGTCTGTTTTACCCAAAGCAACCTATTATATGATGCAATCCCAGCACAAGTTCCAGTGTCATTTTTTAATGAGATGGAGAAACAAATTACCAATTTTGTTTGGAAAGGGAAGATACCCCAGATAAGTAAAGTACTACTAAAGGAGAAGAACATAGTGGGAGGCCTCTCATTACCTGACTTCAGAACCTATTACACTGCCACAGTGGTCAAAACAGCCTGGTATTTGTACACGAACAGACAGATTGATCAATGGAACAGAAATGAGACCCCAGAGATGACACCATCTGCCTATGAACAGTTGATGCTTGACAAAGGCCCTAAGACATTAATCTGGGGTAAAAACAATCTCTTCAACAAATAGTGCTGGCAGAATTGGATATTAATCTGCAATAAATTGAAACAAGATCCATATCTTAAACCTTATACAAAAACCAACTCAAACTGGATAAAAGACATAAATATCAAATCTAAAACAATAAAACTCACCGATGAAAAAGTAGGAACAACAGTTTAAGTTTTAATGTACAACACAGACTTCAAAATCTGTCAAAGAAACCACAATCAACAGAAGAGAAAATAGATAAATGGGAACTATTAAGAATCAAACACTTTTGCTCATCCAAAGACTTTATCACAAGAGTTAAAAAGGCCACCTACAGAATGGGAAAAAATATCTGGCAACTCTATGTCAGACTGATGCCTGATCACCGTAATTGATAAGGTACTACAAAATATCAATAAAAAAAAGATAAATCATCCAATTAAGCGATGGGCAAAGGAGATGGACAGACGTTTCTCTAAAGAAGAGATCCAGGTAGCCAAAAAACACATGATGACATGTTCACAATCTTTAGTTCTTAAAGAAATTCAAATCAAAATGACAATGAGGTAGCATCTCACCCCAACAAAGTTGGCCATAATCCAAAAAACACAAAACAACAAGTGCTGGAGAGGCTATGGAGAAAGTGGAAGTCTCCTACAGTGTTGGTCGGTTGCAAAATGGTGCAGCCTATTAGGAAAGCAATCTGGCGCTTCCTTAAAAAAATGGATATAAATATACTGTTTGACCCAGTAGTTCCACTACTTGGAATATATGCTACAGAATCAAGGCCATTCACACCAACGGACACTTGCACAACAATGTTTATTGCAGCACAGTCCATGATAGCAAAAAGGTGGAATCAACCCAGATGCCCAACAACAGAGAAATGGATGGGCAAACTATGGTATGTATACTCAGTGGAGCACTATGCAATGATAAAGAACAATGATGATTCCAGGAAACATCTCCTAACCTGGTTTCAACTGGAAGAGATTATGTTGAGTGAAAGTAGTCAGAGACAAAAGAACAAATATTGTATGAGACCCCTATGATAAAAACTCAAAAACAGACTTATGCATAGAAGAAAAGACACTTTGATGGCTGTAAGGGAGGGGAGGGAAGGAGGGAGGAGGAGGGTGAGGGTTTAGATTAGATAGTTGGTAGAAATTTGGTTGGGTGAAATTGGTGACAGCACACATTAGAAAGAGAACAGTATTAAGTGGACTTCGAGATAACTTGAGTATTCCTCCCATCTTAACCCAGTAATGCAAGGACAGAGTAGCTGGTGCAGTGGGCAGGGGACCATGCTCTTACGTGAAATCAAGGCCAATTGGCACAACTAGTGTTTTGCTAAGAGGGCTCTCTGCACCCCACATTGGTGAGCGGCATCTGGGGTCTTAAAAGCTGTCATCAGAGGGCACAGCCAACGGTCCTAACTCAGCAGGAGTGGATGTTCACTGAGGACCAAAGTGACAACCCAGAAGACAGAGAGACCCACATGACTGGTTGTCTACATCAACTTGGTACTGGGAGAACCAGATGGTGCCCGGCTACCACCAGTGATAGCCATGATGGAGCTCACAAAGTTGAGTCTCATTGGCAACACAAGAGTAAAAAGTTGTGCACCCTGAGATCTCCAATAAAAGACCACAATTGATTGTCCAGCATCTTCAGGGTTCCTCTGGGAGCATGGCCCCTGGCCCTGATGCTTCCCTTGCCCATGGATCATAATGAAGATCCACTCTTCGGACAGCAAGGAATTGGACTTGGCAACACAGTGTGACTATGTATTGGGTGCACTTTATCGTTCTATGCATCTATAGGATATCATCCTGCTGACCTCTAACTGAGGGAAAGGGATTGGGTGAAGAGGAGGGGAAAGAAGACTGTTGGGAGAATGAGACATGTATGGAGCAGAGAGGAAGACTGTGTTGTCACCGGGCAGGAAGAGCAGTGGAAGCTGCACATAGGTGGGCACGCAAATCTATATGGGAATATATATTTTCATTTAGTCATAATAAAAAGAAAGTAATCCAATTAATTGATAGGCAAAGGAGATGGACAGGTATTTCTCTAAAGAGGATATCCAGGTAGCTGAACAACACATGCAGACTAGCTCATGCTCATTAGCTATTAAAGAAATTCAAATTCAAACTACAATGAGATACCATCTCACCCTAACGAGGTTGGTCATGATCCAAAAAACACGAAACAACAAATGCTGGAGTGGCTGTGGAGATATTGGAGCTCCCCTACACTGCTGGTGAAATTGCAAAATGGTGCAACCTTTTTGAAAAACAATCTGGTGCTTACTTAAAAAGCTGCAGACAGATATACCATTTGATCCTGTAACTCACTGTTCGGAATTTATCCTTCAGAATCAAAGATTGTCACACAAACAGACACACGTACATGAATGTTACAGTACAGTCCACAATAGCAAGAAGTTGGAATCAATTCCAGTGCTCATCAACAGATGAATGGATAAGCAAATTATGGTGCATATACTCAATGGAACACTGTGCTATGGTAAAAAAACAAAGACAGTTTTAGAAAACACCTCATAACATGGTCTCATTTTGAAGAGATTATGCTGAATGAAATCAGTCAGTGTCAAAAGGAAAAATTTTGTGTGAGACCCCTGTTATAAGGACTTAATAAGAGAATTATCCACAGAAGAAAATGACTGTGTTGGCTACTTGGGTGGGTGGGGGCTGAGGGTTTATCATAGATGAGACAATTGATAGATGTTACAAATTTTATTTTATTACTGTAATTAATGGAAAATAAAATGGTTAATAAAAGAATTATGTGGGACTTTAACAAGAGAAACAATCTGCAACTGATTGGAGTACGAGAACAGGAAAAGGATAACAGAAAATACACAGATTTGTTGAAGATTTGTTGACAGAAAACTTTGTAGATGTCATGAATAACATGAAGATATGTATCCAAGATGCTGATTGAACTCCATACAAGGTAGGTCCCAAAATAAATATACCAAGGCATGTTATAATCAAACTTTCCAAAACTAAAGGTAAGAAGAGAATTTTAAAGGCAACTGGGGATAAATGAAAAATAAGTTACAAAGAAGAGTCAGTAAGATTTAAAACTCAGAATACTCAGCAGAGACCATGCAGGCAAGAAGGCAGTGGAATTACATACACACAGCCTTTAAGGGAGGGGGAAGAAAATCACCCAAGAACTGTACATCAAGCAGAACTGTTTCCCAAATGTGATGGCAAAATTACGGTATTTCCAGATAAATAAAAGTTTAATGAATTTAAAACAAACAAAAAAAATCAATTAAAATGAAAAGATTTACTAAAAAGAGTTCCCCTGTTACAAAATCAGTAACATCAGACAACAACCCAAAACTGGAAGGCAGGATGGAGCAACTAGATATCAATCTAGACAGGAAAATCACACACACACAAATCAAAACAAAAACAGTGAAACTAGGGAAACAGACAACAATATAACAAAAAGAGGTACTATAAAATCTAGTCATAGATCATACATATGGAGAGAAAGTGAAGGTAAAATAAAGAAGTAAACACTGGTTTAAATTTAGAAAAATAGTGACAAATGTTAAGGAAACAATCATAACATCGAAATTAAAAAAAAACACAAAGACTCTGCAAATACATAACCAAAACCAATGAAAAAGATTTGAATATTTAAAAAAATGACTCAGAACAGAAAATTAAGTGGAACAAAGAAATAGTTGACACTGTACAAAAAACAAAAATGGCATCAAAATGACACTACTCCACTCATACCTACAGATGGAACTGTGTTGAATGTAAAAGGTTTATATGTATGAGGTCTGACAAATAAATCTGTAAACTTAATTGTTCTAAGTGCTATGTACCTCATTGCTGAATATCACTACAGTCACCTTCATAGTACTCCCCTTGGGAAGCAATGCACCAACATCAGTGCTTAGGTCAACATTCAAAGCAATTTTGGAACCTTTTTTGGAATGGCCATTGCACCCAGTGGCAAGGTGGTATGCTTGCAAACTTGGTTGTATAGTTGTCTGTAAGGGAGTTTTGGGCCAGTAATAAATAACTATGTTGGAATACCCTCTCTACTCACTTGATATCACCCCCAATGACCTTTTTCTTTAAGAAGATAAAGGAAATTTTGAAAGGGAAACATTTTGATGATGCTCAGGACTCCATTGGTAATATGACAGCTCTAGTGTCCCAAAATTGCTTTGAAGGGTGGATTAGGCACTGATGTCAGTGCATAGCTTCCCAACGGAAACACTTTGAAGGTTACTGTGGTGATATTCAGCACTGAGGTATGTACTACTTTGTAGGATGAGTTTGCAAGCTTAATTGTCAGTCATTGTATGTACCAATAAAGAGGCAGAGGGTGGAAGAAGGATTTTTTTAAAAAAACAAGATCCACTTATATGCTCATAAAAGATTCACATCTTAAAGACATAAACTAAAACTCAAAAGATGAAATAAATAAATAAATAAAACTTAGCCAGCAAACAACATAAAAAGCAAGCAGGAGTGCACGTATTGATTTTTGACCATATAGACTTTAAAGTACAATCCACCAAAACAGGCAAGAGAGGACCCTATATAAATGATTGAATGGTCAATACACAACAAACTCTAACAACATTGAAAAGAGAAATAGACAGCTCAAAAATAATAATAGGAGACTTCAACACAGCACTTTCAGTGAAGGACAGAACATTCAGAAAGAAGCCCAACAAAGGTACAGAAGATCTAAATGCCACAGTCAAACAACTTGACCTCATAGACATATACAGAACACTACACTCAACAGCAGCCAAGTATACTTTCTTTTCCAGTGCACTTGGGGCTTCTCAGGAACTGATCTTATATTAGGCCATAAAGCAAGCTTTGCCAAGCCAGCCAAGTGCCGTCGAGTTGGATCCGAGTCATGGCGACCCTAGAGGCCAGAGTAGAACTGCCCTCTAGAGTATTCAAGGAGTGCCTGGTGGATTTGCACACCACCAGGGTTTAAAGCAAGCTTTAGACAAATCAAGAGCATTGCAATATTGCAAAGTATCTTTTCTGATGATTAGAAAGCCATGAGGGTAGAAATTAATAACAGAGAAAGCAAGGAAAAAAGTGAAACATGGAAACTGAACAACATGTTGCTCAAAACAACTGAGTTACAGATGAAATTAAGAACAGGATAAGGAAAACTGCAGAATGAAATAAGAATGATCAGGCATTCTACCAGAGACTTTGGGACAGAGAAAAGCAACGCTCAGAGGTCAATTTATTTCAAAAAATGCACAAATCCAAAAAGAGGAAAGGGTCCAAATCAAAGTATTAACTTTACAACTTAACAGGTAGAAAGAGAGTAACAAAAGAAGCTAGTTGGTCACCAGAAACAAAGCAAATAGTAAAAATTAGAGCAGAAATAAATGACTCAGAAAATAGAAAAACAAGTGAGAGACAACAAAACCAACAGCTGGTTCTTTGAAAAGATCAACCAAATTAATAAACCACTGCCCAAGTTGGGAAATGAAAAACAGAAGGAATCAAATAAGCCAAATAATAAATGAGAAGGGCAACATCACAATACACTCATCTGAAATTTAAAAAAATTATAGGAAAATTTGCACCCCAAAAATGTGAAAACCAAGAGGCTAAAACAACTAAATAAGCCTATAAAAAAGAAAAAAGAAAGAAAGAAAAAGGAAGAAGAGACTGAAAAGGAAAAAGTAAAATCCCATTAAAAAAAATGACTCTGGCTCTGATGACATCACCGGAGAATTCCACCAAACTTTCAGAGAATAGTTAACACCACTATTAATTACTAAAGGTATTTCAGAGGATAGGAAAGTATGGGATACTCCCAAAGACATTCTATGAAGTCAGCATGACCCTGATACCAAAACCGGGGAATGACACCAGAAATTGACAGTGCTACAGATCAGTATCCATCACGAACATAGATACCAAAGTTCTCATCAAAATTTTAGGCAATAGAAATCAACAACATATCAAACAAACAAACAAAAAATTCGCTATGGCCATTTGGGATTATATCAGGTATGCAGGCATGATTCAACATCAGAAAAGCAATCACAATAACAAAACCAAAAAAAGGACAAGAACCACATGACGTTTTTTAACTTTTTAATTTTGTTTTTCATTGTGTTTTAAGAGAAACTTTACAATTCAAGTCACTTTCTCATACAAAAACTTACGTGCACTTTGTTTTGTGACCCTAGATGCTCTCCTCACTCTGTGACAGCTCACTCCTCCCCTCTACCGCATGTTTCCCAAGCCCACTGAATCAATTCTATCTCTCTCAGTCTTCTCATCTTGCCTCCCTATAGGAGCTGTGCAGATAGTTGTCTGCATCTACTTAAGCCAAGAAACACAAGTCTTCATTGTATCAAGTTCACTCTTTGTCTAAGGAGTTGGTTTCCTGAATGGTTTCAGTTTGGGGCTGATGGACAATTTGGGAGTCATGTCCTCAGGGAACCTTCGTGTTTGTTCAGACCACTAAGTCTGGCCTTTTTACTAGAGTTTGAGTTCTCACCCCACATTTCTCCCGCTCCATCATGGACTCTTTGTTGAGTGCCCTGTAAGGGCAGTCTTTGACAGTGGCTGGGAACTATCTACTCATGTTGATGTCTCTAGTTTATGTGGCCCTTCCTGTCTCTTGGGCTTATATTTTGCTGTGGTTTTGATGCATTTCTTTCTCCTTTGTTCCAGGTAAGTTGATTGGTATCAACTTCACAGATGACTGCTTGCTACTTTTTAAGATCCCAGACACCACACACCAAAGTGAGATACACAACATTTCATTGAACTTTGTTGTATCAGTAGAACTAGATGTCCCCTGAAACTGTGGTCCTCAGATCTCTACTCCCGTTACTTTGTCCCTTGAAGTGTTTGGTTTTATTTCGAATACTTAAGAGCTTTGGGTTTAGTCCATCTTGTGCTAACTTCTCCTCTACTATGTTTTGTCTCTCCCTCTACCTAAAACATCTAATAATAACAAATATCTAATTAATGAATACGCCCTCACTCTCACCCCAAACCCTGTTAACCTTTGAAGAATGTATTCTTCTGTGTTTAAACCTATTCTTAATTCCTTATAAAAGTGGTTTTATACAATATTTTTCCATTTGAAACTAATCTGACGTGTCTTCCAGATTCACTCACGTTATAAAATATTCTGAAATTCGTCTTTGTTCTTTATCGTTGCAGAATACTCCACTATGTGAACATACCATGTTTTATTAATTTTTCCATTGATAAGTGGTATATCTATTTCCATCTTTTTAAGGAAATACCAGATTGCTTTCCAAAGAAGTTGTACCACTTAGCGATCTCACAAGCACGGTAGGAGAGTTCCAATCTCTCCAACATTTGTTGTTTTTTTTTTTTGGATCATGGCCAACCTTGTTAGGGTGAGGTGTTACCTCATTGTAGTTTTGATTTGGACTTCTTTAATAGCTAATGATCGTGAGAATTTCCTCATGTGTCTTTTGGCTGTCTGGATATCCTCTTTGGTGAAGTGTCTGTCCACCTCCTTTGCCCAGTGCAGTCAGAGTTTCTTCGATGCATGTAAGTGTTTGTTTTAGTCAGCTAGGGCTGCTCTAACAGAAATACCACAGAGTGGATGGCTTTAACAAAGAAAGATTTATTCTTACACAGCCCGGTAGGTTGCAAGTCCATATTCAGGGTGTCCGCTCCAGGGAAAGACTTTCCCCTTGTCAGCTCTGGAGGAAAGTCCGGTATTGCATTAGTCATTGTCCAGGGAGTGTCCTAACGCAAGAACCTTTGGTCTGAATGACACGCTCTGCTCCCGGTGCTGCTTGCTTGATGGTAGCGAGGTTCTCAAATTGTCCTTGGTTCTTTTTCCTTTTATTCCTTGCAAGCTAAAAGCATTAAGGGTGGGGCAAGCTATACTCCAGGGAAACTTCCCCATAGCAGGAATTCACAGCCCCACCCTAATCCTTTAACATACAGGTTAGCAAAACCACACAATGGAGGACAGTCCCAAGATACTGGGAACCATATCCCAGCCACGTGGCTGCACACATTTTTGGGGGGACACAATTCAAGCCATGACAGTGTTCTAATATTAGGAGTATAAATATTTAATATTGTGTATTGAACCTTTCGGCAGGAGTGTCCTTCCTTGTCCACAGTGGTGTATTTTACATTAAAATCTATTTTATCTGAGATCAGAATTGCCACACCTGCTCTTATTTGTTCATTGTTAGCTTGATATATATTCTTTCATCCTTTAATTTTCAATTTGTTCCTATCTTTAAGTCTAAAGTGAGTTTCTTGTAGGCAATATATGGATGGGTTGTGTCTTTTGATGCAAGATGTCACTCAGTGTCTCTTTACTGGAGCATTCAGTCCATTCACATTCAGTGTGATTATTGATAGGTTCATGTTCAGTTCTGCCATTGTCATATATTTATTTTTGTGTTGATGTTTTCTCTGTTGTTCTTATTAATCTGTTCTGGGGCATTCTTCTTTGTGAGTTGATTTTCTCACCTTTTTCAGGATTGGTTCTGTGGTTGTTGAGACTCCTGTATTACGTTTCTTGGTTTGATATGTTACATCTTTATTGAGCTTTATGGCTGCCCCTATGATCCCTCTTAATAAACTAGGCATAAACCCAATTTCAATTACTACCATTCTTATCAACTTCCTCTCCTTCTGGAAGGGATTTAACGACTGTCGTAAATCCCTCTTTTTAATATGATGACATCATAGTTTTCGTGATCTGATCACTGGATTATTTCTTTCACTATTATAGCTTTAACTGAGTTTGGAGCCTTCCCTAACTGAGTAGGATTCTGGATGATGTTTTCCATATTTGCTTCTAAAATGTAAAGTTAGTGGCTTTGTTCTTCTAAGCCAAGAAATTCTTTCAGTATTTCTTGTAGCTTTGCTTTGGTTTTTACCAAAGCAAATGTCTTAATTTCATTTTCATATCTGAAAGATAGTTTTGCTGATTGGAAGTTCTCCTTCAAGGATTTGAATGTGTCATGCCACTGTCTCTGTGTCAGCATCCCTTCTTCTGAGAAATCTGACAAAAGCCTACAGAGTTTCCCTCTGAATGCTAGCTTTGCTTTGAGTCTCTATGCCTTTAAGAGTTTCTGCTTATGTTTCATTTTGTTAAGCTTCATTATAATAATATCTGACTCGATGGCACTTGGCTTGGCTTTTCATTATAATATGCCTTGGAGTCTTTCTTTTGAGATCTATATTGACTGGCATTTGATATGTATCTTGGGTATTTGTATTTTCTTCCTTCGTGTTTTCTGGGAAGTTTTCTGCCGGCAGCTCAGCAATAATACTCTCTGTGTTCTCAGGTGTCTCGCCCTGTTATGGAACTCAAATTAATCATAGATTGCTCCTCTTCATAGAGTCCCACATACTTCTTAATACTTCTTCATTTTTCTTTTTCCTTTTACTGATTTCTCTTCATAGATGCTGGAGTCATTAGTTCTATCTTCCAAGTCAGAAAGTCTCTTTTCCATTTGTTCCTTTCTGTGTTCTTGGCTTTGAATGGAAGTTTCTATGTCTTTGATTTTGTTGTTGATCTGTTGGATTTCAGAGTACTGGTGTTCCATCAGATTGAACAGCTTGCTTAATTTTTCATTTTGTTCTGCTGCATTTTGTATAAGATCTAGGAGGGTTCTATATTTAATCCTTTCATATTCAGCTTCTGATAGTTTCAGAAAAGCTTCTTCATCTGGGAAATTCTGGGGTGGTTTCTTTTGAGGGCCTTCTGAAGCCACAGGTGATTTCTTGGTTATAGTTTTCTCCAGAGCTTGTTGCTTTTCGGCCATCATGTGATTCAACAGAGGCTGGGAGAGATACTGTGAGGATGGACCACAGATGTTTCTCTAGGCCATCTTAAAATGAGAGGTAAAAAGAATCTGACAAGCTCTAAATTCAGTCAAGTTTTCAAGTGTATAGGTCCCTCTTCCCAGGTGGCAAAATAAGCACCTCTGTATCAAACCCCAGATGTCATAAACTATCTCAAACTTTGGAAAGGCTACTTCCTTGCTGTCCTCTGCTGTTGGCCCCAGCTGTTGGTGACACTATGTAGAACACTGCTTTTCTGCCAGAAAAACACTTTCCTCTGGACAGGCACTGACTCCTAGTCCAGTAATTAGGTCCAGCTAAGGCTTCCATATAGGTATGTCTGCCTCCCAGTGGAAGAAGATGGTGTCCTGCACAAGCTCTCTGCCTGACTGGATCCAGGCTACTCTATAGTGGAGGTAAAAAGAGAGGCTGAAGTACTGAAATGCAGAGTCCACAGCTTCTGTTGCCAGGCCCCAGCTGTAGGCGACACTGTGTAAAATACTGCTCTCTCCTCTGGGCAGTCGCTGCCTCTCAGCTGTGGAACTAAGTCCAGCTTGGGCCTCTGTATGGATGTCTCTGTCTGCCAATGGCTCAAGATGGTGTGTCGCACAAACTTGCCACCTGGCTGGGTCCAGGCTACCCTATGGCGGAGGCGGAGAGGCCAAAGCTGCCAAGATGCAGAGTCCAAAGCAGGGCTCTCAAAATATGACATTTTCACTTGCCGATCCCACCAGCAGTGTGTCTGAGATTAGCAGCTGGTCAAGTCCCAGCTCCACCCACTGGCTAAGACAGAGAAAAAAAAATTAAAATGCTGAGTTACCTACAGTCCGTGCAAGCCCACGCTCACCGAGAGTGGGGTCAGTGAAAGAGAGGAGGTTCTCTGTTCAGTGGTATGAAGTCCAAATTAACAGCCCTATGGTGCGTCCTAAGGCTCACCAGATGTTCAGAAAGTTCCATTTAATTACCAGTTCAGGTCTTGGTTTCCAGAGGGATTTAGGGAGATAAGTGTTTAGTTTGCCTTGTTGACTCTGCTCCCCTCCACCATTTTGACTTTGCTCTTCTTCTGTGAATGTCTTAATTTCATCTTCATATTTGAGAGACAATTTTACACGATATATAATTCTTGGTTGGCAGTTTTTCTCCTTCAGAGCTTTGAATGTGTCATCCCACTGCCTTCTGCCAAGAAGTCAGACAAAAGCCTACAGGGCTTCCCTCTGAATTTTCGCTTTGCTTTTAGCCTTGTTGCCTTTAAAAGCCTCTGTTTGTGTTGAATTTTATTAAGCTTGATTATAATATGTCTTCGTGTCTTTCTTTTGGGGTCTTCTTTTTGTGGTGTTCGGTATACCTCTTGCATATCCATGTTCTTTTTTTTTCAGAATTTCAGGGAAGTTTTCTGTCAGCAACTGAACATCAATATTCTATGTTTTCAGCTATCCTTCCCACGTTCAGGAACTCCAGTTAATCATAGGTTTTTCCTCTTAATAGAGTTCCACATGATTCTTAATGCTTCTTCGTTTTTCTTCTTTTCTCTGGTTTCTTTTCATAAATGCTGTTGTCAGTGGCTCTGTCCTCAAGGTCACTAAGTCTGACTTCCATCTCCTCAATTCTCCTCTTTTGGCTTTGGATTGAATTGTCTAATTCTGTAATTTTGTTATTGATCTGCTATATTTCAGATTGTAGATGTTCAAATACCTTGCTTAATTGTTCAGTTTGTTCTCCTAAATTTTGTTTAATCTCTAGAATGGTTCTCTATGTAATTCTTTTGTACTTGACTTCCAATAGTTTCAGAAAGGCTTCTTCATCTGGGAAGTTTTTTTCATTCTTTATTTGGGGAGTTTTCTGGAGTCATGGTGGACTGGATTGTTTCTTTAAATGATTAGCAATGGTATGTTAAACTCGACGGCACTTGGCTTGGCTAATGGTATGTTGCCCTCAGGCCATCTAGAGGCTGTTTAGTTTCTTTAGTGTTATCTCAACAGGAGCTGAGGCATAGTTCTGAGAAAGGAATTTTTCCCCAGCTGCCTCTGTGTACTCTAGTGACTGGCCCTAGTGGACTCTTTGGGGTGGCAAGCTCTGCCTCCTGGCTGGAAAAGACAGAACTCCACTTATAGAGTCACTTGGGGGCCATCAACTGGCCTGATAATGTGAGTCAGACTGGAAGATAAGCCTCCAGGTAGCTCAGCAGTTATTTCTCTAGGCAGTCTTATCTTAGAAAGCTAGGAGCTGTCCAATAGCTGCCAAAATCAGGTTGTCAGGTGGGGCAGGCCCCACCTTCCAGCTGATGACAGAAACACCTCTTTAGCCATCCCCAGATGCTATGATGCATTTCTAAGAAAGGAGGTGTCACAGCCTTGCTGCCATCTTTAGCCAGGCCTCACCCACAAGGTAACAATGTCTTAAACATTGACTTTCTGATGGAAAAGTGCTTTCTAGACTGGTACTGCTTTTCACCTTGAGAGTTAGTCACTGCTAAGCCCTCTGGTTGGGTGACACCACCTCCCAGCTGACCAAGATGGTTTCCCAGCCAAGCTGCTCTTCCCACCAGAAAACAGCAGAGTCTATGTTTCAGCTTGGAAAATAGAAGGTGGAGGGGCAGTGGTGTCCTCAGTCAGTAGCTGGGCTCTCAAAATGTGCTATCCTCCACACTGTCTGTGCTGCACTATACACTATTTACTTCAGTGATGCAGCTCAGTGTATTTGTTGGCTCTTGCCCATCACCCACCTACTAGATAACAGTGACAGTGTCAGTACTTGTAGTCTGCCCAAGCACTGTGTCAGCAGGAACAGGGGTCAGTGAGAGCTGGCTCATGTTAGAGAGAGGTAGTATCTTGTTGAGTGACATGTAGTTCAATCTGACAAAGCTATGCCATATCCTAGGGCTCCCTGGGTCTCCAGAGTGCTCCATTCAGTTGTCAATCCAGGCTTTAGATCTCAGAGGAAATTGAGGAGATGTGAGTCTATCAGCCATCTTGGTGCCAACACCTCCAGTGACTTTTTTTTAATGAGAAGAGAAACAAGCAAATCACCAATTTTGTATACAGAGAGATGAGATCCTGAAGAAGTAAAGCATTATTGAAGAAGAAGAACAAAATTGGAGGCCATATACTTCCTGACTTTGGAACCTGTTATATCAGTACAGTAGCCAAAACACCCAGTTACTATTATAAAGACAGATACATAGTCCAATGGAAAAGAATTGATAACACAGACATGATATTATCTACCTATGAACAGCTGATGTTTGTCAAAATCCCAAACCTGTTAACACAGAAAACACAATGTCTTTAACAAATGGTGCTGAGATAACTGAAAATCCATCCGCAAAAAATTACAGGAAGTCTTGTATGTCATATCATGCACAATAACTTAACTCAAAATGGATCCAGTGCCTAAGTATAAAATCTGAAGTCAAAAAGATACTGGTAGAAAAAATAGGGACAACTCTAGGAGCCCTAAATGCAGGGCATAAGCAGAATATAAAACATTTCTAACAATGTACAAATACCAGAAGAGTAAACAAACAACTTGGAACTCCTAAAAGTCAAATACTTGTGCTCCTTCAAAAACTTCCCCAAAAGAGTAAAAAGACAAGCTACAGATGGGAAAAAAAATTTAGAAATGATAATTCCATTCGACGTCAATTTTCTAAGATCTAGAAGATAATTCAAAATCTTAATTACAAATAAACCAATAATTGATTTAAAAAATAGCCATAGGGTATGAATATCCATTTCACCAAAGAACACATTCAGGCAGCCAACTGATACATGAGGAAATACTCATGATCATTAGTTGCTCAACAAATGCAAATCAAGACTACAATGACATGCCATCTCGTCCCAGCAAGATTGACATTAATGTAAAAAAGCCAGAAAATAATAAATGTTGGGGACACTGTGGAGAGCCTGGGACCCTTTACACTGCTGGTGGGAATGTAAAGTGGTGCAACAACTTTGGAAAATGATTTGACAGTTTCTTTTTTTTTTATTATGATTGAATGAAAATGTGAATTCCCGTATAAATTTGCATGCTCACCTATATCCAGTTCTCACTGCTCTTCCTGCCCTGTGACTGCACACTCTTTTTCTCTGCTCCATGCATGTCTTATCCTCCCAACAATCTCTTATCCTCTCCTCTCCACCCACTCCCCTTCCTCCAGTAAAAGGTCAGCAGGACAATTTGCTATAGATGCTTAGAACCATAAAGTGCACAAATAATATGGTCACTCTGTGTCAACAAGTGCAATCCCTTCTTGTCTAAGAGTTGACCTCCACTATGATTTATGGACAGGGGCAGCATCAGGGCCAGGGACTATGCTCCCAGGGGAACTCTGAGGCCCATGGACCATCAAGTGTTGTCTTTTAATGGAGATCTCAGGGTGCACCCCTTTTTATTCTTGTGTTGCCAGTGTGACTCAACTTTTTGAGCTCCATTGCAGCTATCACTGGTGGTAGCTGGGCACCATCAAGATCTTCCAGTCATGAGTCGATGTAGACAACCATCCCATGGGTCTCTCTGTCTTCCGGGTTCTCTTTCCCCTATGTCGTTATGGTCCTTGGTGATCATTCGTTCCTACTAAGCTGCGACCATTTGTTGTACCCTCAGATGGCAGCTTAGCAGCTTTTAAGACCCCAGACGCCACTCACCAATGTGAGGTGCAGAGGGCTCTCTTAGCAAAATGCTAGTTGTGACAATTGGTTTCAGTTTCCCCTGAAAGCATGGTCCCAAGCCCCCTGCCCCAGCTACTTTCTCCTTGTAATAATGGATCAAGACAGGAGGAGTACTCATGTTATGTTGAAGTCCAGTTAATAGTGACCTTCTTTCTAATGTGTGTTGTCACAGATTTCACACAACCAAGTTTCTATCAGCTGTCTAATTTAAACCCTCCCCCTCTCGCCCTCCCTCCCTCTCCACCCTTGCAGCTGTCAAAGAGTCTTCTCTTCTATGCATAAGTCTGTTTTTAAGTTCTTATCGTAGGAGTCTCATACAATATTTGTCTTTTTGTCACTGACTACTTTCACTCAACATAATGTCCTCCAATTGAAACCAAGTTATGAGATGTTTCCTAAAATCATTGTTGTTCCTTATCATAGTTCACCTATCCCTTCCTCTGTTACTGGGCATCTGGGTTGATTCCATCTTTTTGCTGTTGTGGATGGTGCTGCTATAAACATTTGTGTGCATGTATCATTTGGTGTGAATGGTCTTGATTCTGTAGGATAGATTCTGAGCAGTGGAATTACTGCGTCAAATGGTATATCTTGATCCAGCTTTTTAAGGAAGCGTCAGATTGCTTTTCAAAGAGGTTGCACCATTTTGCAATCCTACCAACAGTGTAGGAGAGTTCCAATTTCTCCACAGCCTCTCCAGCACTTGTTGTTTTGCAGTTTTGGCATTTTCTTAAAAAGCTGAAAGTAGAGATAACATATGATCCAGCAATCCTATTTCTTATATCTTAGAAAAATAGCAGCTGTCATAAGCACACCCATGTTCACTGCAGCACTGTTCACAGTAGTAAAATAAGGGGAACAACCTAGATGCCTATGAGGGGATGACTGGATAAACCAGTTATGGTATATTCACACAATAAAATACTATGAAATATGAAGAACAAGAATGAATCTGTAAAATATAACAGATGCATCTGGCAGATATCATGCTGAATGAAATTAGTCAGCTGGAAAAGGATAAATATTGTAAGACATCACTATTATAAGATCACAAGAAAGATTTAAAAATTGAATAAAACATTCTTTTATGATTTGAGAGTGGGAAGAAAAAAAGTGTGGTATTCACTAACTAGATAGTGGACCACCATTATTTTAGATGAAAGGAATGACAGCATACATTAGAGGAAAAGTCAGCACCACTGGACTGAACCACAAACTAAGAAGTTTCCTAAACACAACCAAATATTTTGAGGCAAAGAATAGTAGGGGCAGGAATCTAGGGATCATGGTTTCAGGGGATATCTAGATCAATTAACACAACAAATTTTATTAAGAAAATGTTCTACATCCCACTTTGGTGAATGAAATGTAGAATCTTAAAAGCTAGCAAGCATCCATCTAAGAAGCATCAATTGCTCCCAGCACACCTGGAAATAAGGAGAGTGAAGCACACCAGAGACACAGGGACATAAGAGTCCAGAAAGACAGAAAGGGACACATAACTCAGAGATTTCATCAGCATCAACCTGAAAGAACTAGATGGTGAAAGGTGATATCATCAATGATCACCTTGACAAAGCTGTAGATGTTTCATGATTTTCTTGAATAATCTGAAAATCCTTTTTGCTTCATCTCTTTATCTTACCACTGCTGTGGCAACTACTTGCAGAAGTATCCTGGCTGGACTCACTAAGGTGTAGTTACATCATGTCTTGTTCTGTCTGTCTTCTTGTTCTTGCCCCAGGCTTCTCATGCACCACAGTGTAGAACAACCACAGCTCTGCACTTTAAATACTCTGTTCTCATAATAACAGTAAAAGAAGCAAATGAAATAGGTACTTAATTTTATGTTGTATTTAATACAAAATTACCCATTATGTCAAATGTATTATCATTTCAACATGTAATTGCAGTGACCATGAGTCAGAATTGAAGGCAAGTTTTTTTTTTTTTTTTTGGTCGTGAAATAATTAACCATATTGATTTTGTTTATTTATTTATGTATTTATTTATGGTTTGGACCTTACACTTGCAGCATTATTAGGTGGGATAGCCACCTTTTACAGTGTGCTCAGTAGACACACGTGGTAAACAGCTGCTGTGCTGGACAGCACGGTCATCTATAGAACTCAAAGTTTTTGCCTGTAATTTAATTTCCTCCTAGTTTGTGTATATTTTTTGTGTTACATAGGGCTCTCTCTCTCTCTCTCTCTCTCTCTCTCTCTCTTTTTGTAGTTCCCTGAATATGCTTAAGTATTTGGAGCAACATTCCTTTTTTCCTCTTTGATCCTTTATTCCTCCGCTTAATGTAGTGAAGACCCATAATTTACTATTTGCCAAGTGTACCTGTTATCTGACCATTGTAAAACTTCAAGACCAGTTTTCAAGGCACCAGATCATGTACATGTAGGGCTTGGTCTTCTGATGGTGTGATTTAAAATTTATTCTTCAAATATAATGCTTTGTAAGCTGGAATGGGAATCTTGACAGTGTAGTGGTTAAGTGCTAAGGTTGCTAACAAAAAGTCAGCAGTTTGAACCTACCAGGTGCTCCTCGTAAACTCCGTGAGGTAGTTCTAGTCTTCCCTATGGGGTCTCTGTGAACCAGAATCAACTTAAGGGCAGTAGGTTTAGTTTCCCCTTCTCCAAGCTGAAATAGTCTACACTATTTATTGCCCTTAGGAAGAATGATTTTGTTATTAGGTTGTCAGATGCCCCCAAGTCAGTTCCAACTCACATTAACCCTGTGAACAGAACACTGCCTGATCCTGTGCCATCTACACAGCCCCTTGTTGCACCTGCTTTTTTTTTTTTTGCACACCTTTCAACTCAAGTGGCCCATCTTTCAGGACTGCATTAGACAATATTATGCTGCTATTCATAGGGTTTTCACTGGTCAGTTTTCTCAGAAGTAGGTTGCCAGATCCTGGTTTCTGGTCTGTCTTAGTCTGGAAGCTCCCTGGAATCCTGTCCACCAGGGGTGACCATGCTAACATTTGAAACCCTGGTGGCATAGCTTCTAGCATCACATTAACACACAAACTATCACAATACAGCAAACTAACAGATAGTGGTAGAGCAATAATGATATATCGTCTAATGTGTTTATTTTCAGCATAAAGGATAGTTGAATTCAAGGAGCTATTTTATCAACATTTAAAAAAATTTTTCCTGTGTCACAACTTACTTATCTGCAAAATGAGAATAATGATAGTATCCACCTCATTAGAACACAGTGAAAACTAATTGGCTAATACTTAGAAGCCACTTGCTGTACTTTATGAAGACAATGCACAAATACAAAATACACATTTTGTATTTGTTTTCCAGCTGTGCCCTCCTCCTGGACAGCATTTTTGTAAGTTCGCTACACTCATTTAGCTTTAGTTTTTTTACAGTAGCAGCTGCAAGAGATTTAGCATGCGTGAATGCCTAGCAGTGGGGAAGGTACAGTTGTCAAACAAATGCAAGAGGTGTGTGCTATTGCATAAAATTTTAGAAGTATGCCTGGCACTTAAATATGTGTTCAATACACGTTATGATTTTTCTTACCATTATTATTTTATCAGAGTTTCTTTTAATGAAGTAAAAATGACTATGCAAATTCAAGCTTCTTGAATATTTACAGGTGTAATTTCTGCAAATAAAAGCTTATGTGTGAAATCATAAATATTTGCATCCAAACTTGAAAAATGTAGGGGGAAATCACACAATAACAAGAAGTCACTAATAAATGATTTTCCATTTTCCCTGATTTCACAGTAGTGTAGATGTTTTTAACATTCTGTGGCAGTTATCAAAGATTTAAATTCATTATCACTTTTGTGCCATACCTGATTATATTTGGGTAATTTCAGCTACCTCCCTACCCTTGGCAGGTTTGTCAGAGACTGCATATATCCTGGCAGTTTTTCAGAGATTCATGGCTGAGAACTGAGTTGATGTTGTAACAGAATCTATCTCCTTAGAGAAATAAATCAAGGGTCATTTTATGTGTTCATAAATATCAGTGTCTTTTAAGGTGGTGTTGAAAGGAAGGCCATGATAGTAGTAGAAATGCCATCTATATGACCTATAGATTATCAGAACTCACAGGAATAGTAGTAACTTTTCTGAAAATGCAGTAAAAACCTAGACTTTGACATATAGTTTGATAGAATAGTTCAGCAATTTATTGGCCCACATTTTTTACTAGTTTTGATTGCAAAGTTAGCTGGTAGAATAAAAGTTGGCAAGCTGGGAAACTCAAGCTTTCACAGTTTGTAAGAGGGAGGATTTAGTGCCACTGCAAGTAAATGGACAGTTACTCTGTGCAGTTTAGATAATTGCAAAGAAAGCAGTCACCCTGACATGATTGGAAGGTAACTTAAACTGGGACGTTACAGCATCCATTATTCAAAATTTTTGAGATGCATTATTTGGTCCAAATATCATTTTTCTTGTAATTGATACTTTAGGATCAATCCACTGGTGAAATACAGCGCTGAATTAATGAAGAGTAGCTTCCTCAGAATTTGGCAAGTTCTCCACAAGTGCCTCTACATCAAGAGATTCACGCTAAAAATGTCTGAAGTATGATTTTTTCACCTGTTGAGATTGGTTTTGAGGTGATGTTTTGAAGAATTTCTAATGACCCTCTCTCTATTTACTCCTGTAGTTCAGGTAGTATCATAGTATTTCTTTTTATCCAACTCTGAATTGGCAAACATTCGGATTCTAACCTAAAACGGTAAGGAAATCTGGCACTTAAAGAAAAGACCAAGTTAAACAAAACAAAATTCCCTTTCTTCAAGTCACCTGTCAAGTTAAAAAGGTCATCTGTGAATAAAAGCAGTGTAAAAAAAGTTCAAATCTGCATTTTCTAATTTTAATAAGTTTACAGAATAGTTAGTACACAGTATATGACTTTGAATTGATTCCAACTCATAGCGATCCTGTAAAACCAAAACCAAACCTTGTGCCGTCCAGGCTATTCTGATTTACTGTGATTCTACAGAACAGAGTAGAACTGCCACATAGAGTTTCCAAGGAGTGCCTGGTGGATTTGAATTGCTACCTTCTGCTTAGCAACAGTATCACTTAACTACCAGGGAACGA
This sequence comes from Heterohyrax brucei, assembly GCA_028571685.1. Taxonomy (NCBI): domain Eukaryota; kingdom Metazoa; phylum Chordata; class Mammalia; order Hyracoidea; family Procaviidae; genus Heterohyrax; species Heterohyrax brucei. Next base: position 86,816,218 of record CM053158.1, read on the forward strand.
GGTTTTCCTAGCGACCTTATAGAACCGAGTAAAACTGCTCCATTGAGTTTCCAAGGACTGCCTGGTGGATTCAAACTGCTGACCTTTTGGTTAGCAAACAAAGCATTTAACTACTACACCACCAGAGTTTCCGTACATAGTATACTTTTATGTTAATACGTCACAATGTGTTGTTGAAAGGCATCTTTCCTCTTGCACAAATACACCCCGTAGTAACAAAACAGCATTGGCATGCTAAATATTTTTGTTTGAAAGAGGAGACCTAATTATTGCTAATGGCTGGAGACCTACTGATAAGCTGTCTTTTGAGACTGTCTTTAGCAGTTAAAAATTAATCATGTACCTTGCATAGCAGTGTGTTTGTCATCAATTTGATTTCTGCAGCAATACCAGATAATGATTTGAAATGTCTTTCTATAGAGGCTCCAGGTAAACACAGGGCACCTAGAAGTATACTGTCAAGTCTAACCAGCTCTACTAAAACAATCTATTTACAGAGCTAAGAATATAATGATACCCAGAGGTCTGACTCCAATTCACTTTTGTCACCAGAAATTTTCACTTACAAATGTCTTATCACAAAATCACCTCAAATTTATATTTTTTGGACTGAAAACAAAACCAGACTTAAACATCAAGTTATGTTACACACTGGAGCATAAGTAAACAGAGAAAAAACAAAAAGGAATACAAGTAAAGAAAATAAATGTATGGAAAGAGAACCTTAGTCAATTACCAGAACAAAAAGGAACTAAACAAATAGAAATAAAACATTCGCAACTGCTGGGACAAATGAAATGCCCTTATGCCTTGCACCAAAGGCAATTATCCTTGAACTCAAGCACATCTTAAAATAAGTCAATAATGAAGAGTGTGAAGCTTTAACAGTCAATATGATATCTCCATACTTCACCCTTGGAATCAACTGAAGGAAAGGAAAGAATGTATGGATTTTACAAACGATTCAAATTGACTTGGCCAAAATGTAATATAAACTATGGGTTTGGTTACCTTTCAGCTTTGTTTATTGTTTGGCTTTATTTTAAGGTACGGTTTGGTTTTCAGTTATTACTGCTTTCCAAATGACTGGTTGAAGATCTCAGAATCCCTGTAAATTATTTCTGACACTACATAGGATGTCTGAAGGAGCCCTGGGAAGACTTCTGAATACCCAGGACTCATCAGGGCTTATTAAAAGAAAAAAATGATGGTTCTTAAAATGGAAAGCTAGTTCCAGTATCATGTGAATAGAAGTAGATACACCCAGCTTACTATAGCTGGAGAAATTTAAGAAGTATGTGCGGATTTGGTCTCTGATCCTCAACCAATGATGTATCAGTCTTCCCTACAATGAATCTTGTGAGTTCTTTCTAACCATGTGTAAATTTGAGTGTGAGTCCATTATTAATATACGGAAAATCATAAGTCGAAAAATGAAAGTACTGTTTTTATTCTGCTATGTGTAGAATTTTAAGAAGAAAAATTTATCTTAAAACATTTATCCACCAATTATTGAATAACTGTTTAAACCCTTCTATTCTGTCAATTTTCTTAGAATTTCTTAGGTTAAATGATTTCTGATGAGCATTTTTTGTCAAATAAATCCCAGTATAAACGCCATATGTTTAAAAATCCAATGTTTTGTATGCTGTACTCATAGAAAGCCAAATATTCTATAAAGTAAGGAAAGCAAGGAAATGAGGCCAAAACCATCAAAATAGCATCTTTATCTTAAAAGTATGCTGGTAAAGTTATTGTAGCTTAGAAATCAGTTAAGCATTGGAAACATATCATTTTTGCATCTCCCTCACACAACATCTCAGCATCTAGCATTTAATTGGGAACCTCTAATTGGCTGTTTGCTTGCACTGGCATGTCGGGCCAACGAAGAGCAGAATGGAGTGATCTGAAGTTGAAGATTAGCCAAAACTATAGTCAGTGCAAACTGGAATCTGCATCTGAGAAGTCTCTGTGTGGCTAAGGAGTCCCCAGCTCTGGGTTTCAAATAGGAAATCAGAATTCAGCTCTGAGAACTTAAGACGCTACGAAGTAAAGAACAAGCCTTAAAGCATTGCTGGTTGACAAAACGTAGACACGAAGCAGAAGCATAGCCATCAGCATCAGAGATTGACTCAATTTGAGTTCCTAGCAAGGATGTTGAACATGAATCTTACAGTACAGAGCTGGGTAGCCCTTTCTTTATTTTTTAACCGTATCAGTTTGTCATATAACACCCAGAACATTCACCGATACTCTATTCTAACTCCTCCCTTTCTTCCCTCCAGTGACAGAGCACTTCGCTCTTTCATCTGGAGCCTCCATGACCCTTTGACAAAGATCTGACATCCGTATCATTTTGGCTCCAGCAATGAGCTTCTGGAAGAGCCCTGTGTACATATTAAAGTCCAAAGTTTTGTTCCTCGCCAGCCTCACTCTTTATTTTGTACAGTTCAATTCAGTCTTTGTCAGGAGATCTGGCCTTGGTGTCAATTGCTGTTTAAGGTTAGAGAGTCCTGAAGCGACCCTCCCAGGGGGCCCTCCAATCTGAGGGACCATCTTTTGGTAGAGTTCTAGCTCTGCCCTCTAATCTTTCTCCCTCTGTGTCCGGGATTCCTCTATTGCTCCAGGTAAGTAGAAAATAATTCACGTACCTTGGATGGCTGCTTATGAATAAGTCACCTATCAAACATAGATTTGAGACTGAGAATAACCTGATGGTGTTAGAATTCACTGTGATCCAGGACAAAATCAGTTACCTCATTGGAGGTTTTAAAATGGATATTTCTGATTCTACTTTGTCCCTCTGCATTTATTAGCAGGTATTTCTTTAAAAAGAAAAATGCTTCCTGTCTATCCCTTCTCATCTTTTGTCTGAGTATCAGAGATGATTAGTGGACTTTTGTTTTATTAAATAGATTCAAGTCTACCCCTGCCAATTTTCTTTTTATGCTCAAATCATCCCAAATTTGGCCACTGGAATGCCTTCAAGAGGAATAATAAGGTTCCCATCTGTCTTTGAAACTGTCCTGGCTTTCTTGGGAAAGTACCTTTTTGGTAGCTTAGTTTATTTTCTAAGAAGTCCTATTTTATTTCAGTGGTGATTAGAATCCTAATCCAGGTGCTATATGTGATGCTACTGTAATGTCTATGCTTCTTAGTGCTTCAACTGAACACATATAGAAGAGATATGTCTAAGCATAACTTTGTAAATAATTCCTAATTAAATCCAGTATCATAAGGTTTTCTCTCTTCCTTTCTCAGTTCATACTTACATATCCCTTCTCCATTAGTGACAACTCTGGTTACTAGAAACATCATTATACTTATATTTTGCTGTATCTTACAATAAACAAAAAATTAAAAAATTACTGTACCAGTGTTATGATTAAAATAAACACACTAGCTAAACCTATTACATAAAATGCAATTGTTTTGGTGTGTGTTCCTAGACTCTGGCTTTTCAGCCATGCAGTTAGGATTCTGTACTTACTAGTTTCTGTCGACTTTTCATTTTAGCATTTACTTTTTTCTTTAATCTCGCTTTCAAGATATATAAAACATCCACATTTCAAAAGTCAAAACTCTAAACAATTTTTTTAGATCAATCTTATTCCCAGCCCTATTATTTCTGTCTTTTTTTTCCTACTCTCCCCCTTTAGGTACTTATTTCAGTAATGACTGGTTTATCCTTCTTGAGGATTTTTTCTGAAACCTAAAAATGTGTGCAAATGCACCAACATGTGCACAAACATGCAACTGGTTGTCAAAACAAGACAAAATCCATTACTATCTAGTACATTCCAACTGTTGATCGCCACATATGTGTCAGAGTAAAACTGCTCCTTAGGGTTTTCTTAGCTATGATCTTTATAGAAGCTCAGGTGATACAGTTGTTATGTGCTTGGTAGCTAGCTGAAAGATTGGTGTTTCAAACTTCCCCAGGAGTTCCAGGAGAAAGTCCTGGTGATCTGCTCCTGTAAAGATTACAGGTTAGCAAGATATATGAAACAGTTCTAGTTTGTCACAAGTGGTGACTATGAACTCAGATAAGACCTGACAGCACCTAACAACAGCAATCTTTACAAAAGCAGACTGCCAGACGTTTCTTGACAAGAGCCTCTGGGTGGATTTGAATTATACATCTGGAACTCAGCATAGACTAAATCAGAAACTATGGACATAATATCTAGAAATCTTTTTTGTTTGTTTATAAATGTTCCATGTTGTTCTAACGTGTAACTAGGTTTAAAGGAAAAAATCTTAACCATTTTTATTCTGTCTTCTTTTGAATCTGGTACCCAAGTTCCACTTCTTCATATGACTTCCATTAATTCTGTTTCTGCAATTATTTTTCCTCCTTGGCAGAATTACATTCAGAGTAGCAGTCTTTTCCACGAGTTTCTGTGTGGCCTTACAAAGATACCAACAAGAAAAGTCAGGAATGTACTTAAAACACTACTTTTATTTGAATAAGCCACCCACCTGCGTTTGTTATGATCTTCAGCACTAGCCAAGTGCTGTCACACTTATTAAAGAAAAGAATGTTTAAATGGCTTCATACAGGAATTCATCAGTGAATAAGCATGTGGCAGCTCTGTTTTGTGTTTCACAAATGGACCATTTATTTCCGTCATCTCTCTAAATACCTTATGGTAAACTGCTGCAGCAGTGATGTTACTTCTACTCTTTTATCCTAATGTTCTCTCCCACAGGTTCTCTAAGGACGTTTTGCTATTAGCTGTGTGGTAGTAGAAAAATATCACTTAACTGAGGGGTGGAGTCAAGCTGGCAGACTAAGCACACTTCTCCTTCTATCCCTCTGGAAACCAAGACCCGAACTGGTAATCAAATGGAGCCTTCTGATAACCTAGTGAGCCCCCAGGACATGGCATAAGGCTGTTAAATTGGACTTCGTACTACTGAACAAAAAAACCTCCTCTCTTTCGCTGACTCCCGTTCTGGCTTGCCCTAGCTCTCACAGACTGAAGCTAAATGCACCATTCTGAGATTTTTTTTTTCTCTGTCTTGGCCGGCAGGCAGAGCTGGGTCTTACCTAGTGGCTAGACTCAGACACACTGCTGGTGGCATAGGCAGGGGAAATGTCCATATTTTGAGAACCAGACTTTGGACTCCATTCTTCTAGCCTATTTGGGCCTATCTTTTTGTCTCTGCCACAGCGTGGTTCACACGGAACCACAGTGCCTGTGTGCGGGACTCCATGTTGGATATGGAGATTTCAGTGGGACCTAATTCTTAGCCTGGGGACCAGTGCCTGCAAACAGGACAGTGCTTCTCTGACAGAAAAGCAGTATTTTATACAGTGTCACCTACGGTAGGGGCCTGGCAACAGAGGCGGAGAATTCACTACCTCTCGGCAACTTCAGCCCCTCTATTTGCCGACCTTGTGGAGGGTGCCTTCTTAGATACGGTGGCCGAAGCTGGACCTAATTCTTAGCTTGGGAGCCAGAGCCTGCCCACAGGAGAGTGTTTGTCTACCAGAAAAGCAGTAGTTTATCTAGTGTCGCTTAAGGCTGGGACCTGTCAGCAGAGGACAACAGGGCAGTAGTATTGCTGTATTTTGAACTGGTTCATATCATCTGGGGTTGGAACAAACTGAAAATTAAAGGATGGAAAAAAATACATCAAGCTAACAATGAACAATTCAAATCTCAGACAAAATCAATTTTAATGTCAAATCAACCATAGTGGACAAAGATGGACACTATTTATTGCTGAAAGATTCAGTACACAGGCAAGACTTAACTATACTAAATATCTATGCACCTAATATCAGAGCACCTAAATACATCAAAGAAACACTGCAGTCAAAGAAGAGTTAGATCATTCCAAGATAATAGTGGGAGACTTCAACACTCTCCTCTCAATACTGGACAGATCATCTAGAGAAAAGCTCAGTAAAGATGTAGAAGACCGCATTGCAAAAATTAACCAACTAAACCTCATTGATTTATACAGAACTTTCTACTCATCAAGAGACAACTACACCTTCTTCTCCAGTGCACATGGAACATTCTCCAGAATTGACCGTGTGTTAGGACATAATGTAATTCTCAATAAAATCCGTACTATTGAATTAATGCAAAGCATCTTCTCAGATCATAAAGCCATAAAAGTCTAAATAAATAGAAGAAAAAACACAGGCAGAAAGTGGAACTCTTGGAAACTGAACAAGATCTTGCTGAGAAAACCATGGGTTATACAAGAAATCAAGGATGAAATAAAGAAATTCATGGATTCCAATGAGGATGAAAACACTTCCTACCAGAATCTACAGGATACAGTCAAAGCAGAGCTCAGAAGTCTGTTTATCTCCATAAATGCACACATCTGGAAGGCAGAAAGAAACCAAAACAAGGAACTAAACCTACAGCTTGAACAAGTAGAGAGAGAACAACAGAGGAACCCCTCAGGCAACAGAAGAAAGCAGATCATAAAGATTAGAGAAGAACTAAATGAATTAGAGAACAGAAAAACAATTGAAAAAATTGAAGAGACCAGAAGCTAGTTTTTTGAAAAGATCAACAAAATTGACAAACCAGTGGCTAAACTTACTAAAGAAAAACGGGAAAGGAAACAAATAACCCAAATTAGAAGTGAGAGGGGAGTGGTCACAACAGATCCAACAGAAATTGAAAATATCATAACAGAATACTGTGAAAGACTGTACTCTAACAAATTTGAAAATCTGGAGGAAATGGACAAATTCCTTGATTCCTATCACCTACACAAATTATCACAATGTGAAGCAGAACAACTTAATAAACCCATCACAAAGGAAGAGATTGAAAAAGTCATCAAAAAGCTGTCAACCAAAAAAAGCCCAGGCCCAGATGGCTTCACTGCAGAATTCTACCAAGCTTTTAGAGAAGAGTTATCTCCAATACTACTGAGACTATGTCACAGTATAGAAAGGGGTGGAGTACTCCCAAATTCATTCTATGAAGCCAGCATAACCCTGATACCAAAGCCAGGGAAAGACCCAACCAAAAAGGAGAAATACAGACCGATATCACTCACGAATCTAGATGCAAAAATCTTCAAAAAAATTCTTGCCAATAGAATACAACCACATATCCAAAAAAATAATCCATCCTGACCAAGTTGGATTCATAGCAGGGATGCAAGGCTGGTTCAACTTTAGAAAAACAATGTGATGAACCACACAAATAGCACAAAAGACAAGAATCACCTGATTTTGTCCACTGATGCAGGAAAGGCATCTGATAAAGTCCAACACCCATTCATGCTAAAATCTCTTAGCAAAATAGACATAGACAGAAAATTCCTCAGTGCAATAAGGGCCATTTATACAAAACCAACTGCCTACATCATCTTGAATGGAGAGAGACTGAAGAGTTTCCCTTGAGAACAGGAACTAGGCAAGGAGGCCCATTCTCACCTCTCCTAGTCAACATAGTACAAGAAGTTCTAGCCAGAGCAATTAGACAAGACCAAAAAATAAAGGGCATCTGCATTAGCAAAGAAGAAGTTAAAATCTCCCTGTTTGCTGATGATATGATTGTATATGCAGAGAATCCCAAAGAATCTATAAGTAAACTACTCAAACTGATAAAGGAGTTCAGCAAAATCTCAGGATACAAGATACATGTAAGTAAAACAGTAGGAATCTTTTATACCAACAACGAGACTGTTAATGAAGAACTCATGAAATCGATACCACTTAATATAACCCCTAAGTATAAAGTACCTAGGAATTAATCTAACCAGAGAAATAACAGACCTTTACAAAGAGAACTACAAGCCCTTATTACAAGAAACTAAGAGAGACTTAGATAAATGGAAAAACCTACCCTGCTCATGGATAGGAAGACTTAACATTGTGAAAATGTCTATTTTGCTCAAAGCAAACTACTTACATAATGCAATCCCATCACAATTTCCAGTGTCATTTTTTAATGACATGGAGAAACAAATTACCAATTTTGTTTGGAAAGGGAAGAAACCCCAGATAAGTAAAGAAGAAGAACTACTAAAGAAGAACACCACACTGGGAGGCCTCTCATTACCTGACTTCAGAACCTATTACACTGCCGCAGTGGTCAAAACAGCCTGATACTGGTACAAGAACAGACAGATCGATCAATCGAACAGAATCGAGACCCTTGAGATGACACCATCTGCCTATGAACAGTTGATATTCGACAATGGCCCTAAGACATTAAAATGGGACAAAAATAATCTCTTCAACAAATGGTGCTGGCAGAATTGGATATCCATCTGCAATAAATTGAAACAAGATCCATATGTTACACCTTATACAAAAACCAACTCAAACTGGATAAAAGACCTAAATATCAAATCTAAAATGATAGAGCTCATCCAAGAAAAAGTAGGAACAATGAAAGTTTTAATACACAACATAGACGGACTTCAAAATCTGTCAAACAAACCACAATCAACAGAAGAGAAAATAAATAAATGGGAACTACTAAGAATCAAACACTTTTGATCATCCAAAGACTTTATCACAAGAGTTAAAAGATCACCTACAGAATTGGAAAAAATATCTGGCAAGTCTATATCAAACTGATGCCTGATCTCCATAATCTACAAGGTAGTATAAAATATCAATAAGAAGAAGATAAATCATCCAATTAAGCGATGGGCAAACGAGATGGACAGACAGACAGACATTTCTCTAAAGAGGAGATCCAGGCAGCCAAAAAACACATGAGGACATGTTCACAATCTTTAATTCTTAAAGAAATTCAAATCAAAACTACAATGAGATACCATCTCACCCCAACAAGGTTGGCCATGATCCAAAAAACACAAAACAACAAATGCTGGAGAGTCTGTGGAGAAAGTGGAACTCTCCTACACTGTTGGTGGGGGTTGCAAAATGGTCCAGCCTCTTTGGAAAGTAATCTGGTGCTTCCTTAAAAAAATGGATATCGATATACCATTTGACCCAGTAATTCCACTACTTGGAATATATCCTACAGAATCAAGGCTATTCACACCAACGGACTCATGCACAAGAATGTTTATCACAGCACAGTCCATGATAGCAAAAAGATGGAATCAACCCAGATGCCCAACAACAGAGAAATGGATAAGCAAACTATGGTATATATACTCAGTGGAGCACTATGCAATGATAAAGAACAATGATGATTCCAGGAAACATCTCATAACCTGGTTTCAACTGGAGGACATTATGTTGAGTGAAAGTAGTCAGAGACAAAAGGACAAATATTGTATGAGACCCCTATGATAAGAACTCAAAAACAGACTTATGCATAGAAGAAAAGACTCTTTGATGGCTGCAAGGGAGGGGAGGAAGGGGAGGGAGGGGAGGGAGGGGGGAGGGTGAGGGTTTAGATGAGATAGTTGGTAGAAATTTGGTTGGGTGAAATCGGTGACAGCACACATTAGAAACAATAACAATATTAAATGGACTTCAACATAACTTGAATACTCCTTCCATCTTAACCCAAAATTGCAAAGTCAGAGTAGCTGGGGAAGGGGGCAGGGGACCATGCTCTTAGGCAAAATCAAGACCAATTGACCCAACTAGCTATTGCTAAGAGGAGTCTCTGCACCCCACTTTGGTGAGTGACGTCTGGGGTATTAAAAGCTGCCTAGCTGCCATCTGAGTGCACAGCAAATGGTCCCAACTCAGCAGGAACGGATGCTCTCTGAGGATCAAAACGACATGGGGGAAAGACAACACAGAAGACTGAGAGACTCACATATGTGGGTGCCTACATCGACTTGGGACTGGAAGAACTGGATGGTGCCTGGCCACCACCTGTGACAGCCACGATGGAGCTCACAAAGTTGAGTCTAACTGGCGACACAAGAATGAAAAGGGGTGCACCTGAGATCTCCACTAAAAGACCACAATTTATGGTCCAGTGGCTTCGTTGTTTCTCTGGGAGCATGGCCCCTGGCCCTGATGCTGCCCTTGCCCATAAATCATTATGAAGGTTCACTCTTCGAACATGAATGAATTGGACTTGGCAATGCAGAGAGACCACATATTGGATGCACTTTATGGTTCCGTGCATCTAAAGGATATCATCCTGTGGACCTCTGGCTGGAGTAAGGGGTGTAGGTGCAGAGGAGGGGAAAGGAAACTGTTGGGAAGATGAGACATGTATGGAGCAGAGAGGAATAATGTGCTGTCATCAGGCAGGGGGGGCAGTGGAAGCGGCATGTAGGTGGGCATGTAAATTTATATGGGAATGTACATTTTCACTCAATCATAATAAAAAGAAATAAAAAAAGATATATTTCACAAAAAACACATAGCATTATGTTTCAGATTTACTCCCCAAAAAATCATTTTACTTTTAAGATTTACATCATCTATAAAGTGGGGAATAATGAAGATTTCCTCATAGGGTTCTTCTGCAATGTATATGAAGATGTATGTAAAGCTGTCTAAAAACCTTAAGTGGCATAATATGTGTTACATGATATGATACCTAACATGTACATTTGAAACATAGAGCAATTATACCTAGATTATATTTATGTCTTTGCATTGAAACCATGACTACTCATGACAACCCATAACTGCTTTCTTTTTGTTACTAATGCTCTGTAACTTGATTTGAATAGATGTGAGGTCATGAACATTATTTCTTATTCATCATTAGGATTTTCTCTAGTTTTCTGACTTCAGATCATAATATTCTTCTTAGTGTTTCCATTGATTTCTTTGAAAATGATTATTATGTTGCAAGCTTAGCAATATGACTCAAAATGATAGATACCTAATGATAGTCTTATGATATTCTGTTTTTATATGAAAGTCCTCGTATAAAAAGAGAGAATAGCTGAAATTTAATAAACAAAGCAAAGACAATTTTGAATTTTCTATGATCAGAAAAAAAGAACTAAACCATTGTAGTAATAAATAGATCATATATAATAAAAACTTTAGATGAATCAATAAAAAAGTTCAATGTAATATAAACAGAGGATAAATGAAACTAGAATTTATAAGTTTATACACATCACTTTTATTTTTAATATATGCTGCTAAATTCTCCTTCCATTATCCCACAGATCTCTTTCAGAGCTGATAAATAAAGGCCTTATATTTAGACAGGAAGTCTGTGCTCCTTGGTATACTTTATCTTTCTAAAATAGGGAAATTCCTGAAAAATCAGGGAAATCTGACAATTTATAAGAAACAGGAATACTTACCTGGCAATTTCAAGGCTGTGAAAGTGCCTGTGAACAACAAGAGCCTGTGTTCAAATGCTAGGCAAAATAACTTTTGTAGCTAACATGGCCGTGCGAATGTTAAATGCTGCATATGACCACGATTAGCTTTCATTCTGAAAAATAGATAGTAAAAGCCCAAATTCTAGACTGGCTTCCTATGCTTGAGACCTGTGAAGTCCCGTGAATCTTTACATGCAGAGGAATACTAAACTTGGTTTAAGGCTCTGCTGTCAATGTATTATCTTAAATAATTTTTGAACAAGAGGCTCATGTTTTCTTTCTTTGCTAGGCCTCACAAATTATGTAAATAGTCTTTTCCAAATTCGTTTACTTCAAAACACTCTTTTTTAGTGAATCTTCTCTAGAGAATCAAGATTGAAGGATCGATGGTATATAGTTGCTGATATAATCAACAACAAATGCTTGGAAAAAAAATACACAGCTCCAAGTGATGTCAAACAAGTTTTTAAAAATTCAGCAATAACTTTGAGGTCATCCCTAGCTACATAGGATAGACCCTGTTCCACAAACTCTCAAAGTGGTAGAAAAAGCATCAATTATTTAGGTGTTTTTTCCTTGTGTATGCTCATGAAGGCTCCAGTGGTTAAGCACACAGCTGCTAACAAAAGGCCTATGGCTTGATCCCACCAGCCAGAATAGAAAGATTTGGCAGTCTGCTTCAATAAAGACTATAGCCTTCGAAACCATATAGCATAGTTCTACTTTGTCCTATAGCGTTGTTATAAGTCATAATTGAGTCAAAGGCAATGGGTTTGGTTTGGGTTTCAGTTTATCCAAGAAATTCAAAAGGGAACTGGCCAAATGAGACCAAAACTTGAGACCTTCACATTAATAACTACGCCTTTAATCAATCAATCTGTCATCTATCTAATTAACCCTCTTCTAAGTGTTTAATGTTGAATATTTTATGTCATTTTTAAAAAGTCACTTATGGTGATAGGAATGCTAATATAGCTATTGGTTTTGTTGTATTAAAATAGCAATAATATTCAGTGTTGTGTTGCAATCTTACTTATTCGGAGCATTTTCAGTGTTGTATATATATCAGCTAGTCCTCACAAAATACTTTGACATATACATGGTTATCATCCTCTAGTTTACTGAGAAAAGAAGTAAGGTACCTAGAAGTGTAGTACCTTGGCAATGCTATGGTCGATGTTGGAACCAGCTTTCAGTCTCGCTAATGGATGGCAGAGCCTGGGCTTTTACCAGTACACTTCATTGCCTTTGTAACAACAACAGACTTTGGCCAGAAAATCACTTTTATTTTTCTACCCTAGGAGTATAATTTAAAAATTTCCATTAATAAGTCTCAACCCCCTGAAATGTGGCTATTGTGCCCTTAATTTAAAAAAAAAAAACAAAACATGTTTTGGAATAACTATAGAATTTGATTTATTTAATTTCATTACAGGAGTTTTGGTGGTGCGGTGCTTAAGAGCTCAGGCTACCAACAAAAGCCATCAGGAGCTCAAATTCAATAGCTGCTTCTTGAAAACTCAGTAGTCAAAAGCACACTTTTAGTGATGGTATTGGTCATTGTCCAGTGGTTGTCACAGGCTCTTTTCTCCTAGGTCCACAGTCTCTAGAGTGAGGAGAAACATGCATGGCAAAGGTGGCAATGTTAGCACAGATCTTTAGCTGCTCTGTCCTCTCTCCTCCGCCAATAAACTGATGTGGTCTCTGGGGCCATCAGATGAACAGCTTCACAGATGTTAAACCTCCTGCAAATTAGGCAAACAGGGAAAAAATTTATGATTACAGCAAATGCCATTGTGTTAATGGTTTCAGCAGGGACATTAGTGGATTAAATAAGTTTGGGACACTAAATCTCTTAATTTTGCTGTTGTCAGTGTGGCGAATCATGTACATTCTTAAAATTTATTTAGTTTTTGTATATGTAGTGCCGTGAAACATTCCTTTACGTCAACTGACAATACTGTACTTTGTTTCCATCTTTAAATGCTAGCCTATTTATGTGGCTGTCTGGCAGTTCAGAGCTGACCTCTGCTCTAGCCAACTGCTGCAGTTAGTTGATGGACAATTCAGCATATTTTTATACCTATCAAGCCAGCTTTATATCAACATCTGCTTTGACAATTTGGAGAGAGATCAGTACATGTTCACTTGAGTTTATGTGAAAATGAAAAATTTAAGCAGTGCAGGTTAATTGTTCAACTTAACTGCCAAATGTTACAGAATTCATTGTTCAGTCATCACAGTAAACACATCAAAGTAAACACAATGTAACAATAGGGAAAATAACTGAAATCGGGTTTCTTTGGCAAAACCTGTGACTCTGACAGCCATATTTGTCAAACCACCTAAGCAACATTTTTTGTTGTTTGTTTGAAGCTTTCTACTCCCCCAAACATTGTATTTATCTTGTGTGTTTCTAATATTTAAAATAATTCTGAAAATTTCCTTTGAAGCAAGGTACAGTGATCTTGGAAATCAATATATTTCTCTTTTTCCAAAGTTCTCCCATGGCACCTTCCAGATAGTTGCTTATAATAACAGATTCTCTAGAATAGATTATGGCATTGCGTTTTTCATGTATATGCCTGTCTTCCACCTACTGCCATCGAGTTGGTCTGACTCACAGCAACCCTATAGGTCAGAATAGAACTGCCCCATAGAGTTTCCAAGGAGTGCCTGGCAGATATGAACTACTGATATTTTGGTTAGCAGACATCGCACTTAACCCACTAAACCACCAGGGTTTCCATGCCTGTCTTAATCATATCTGTCTTATCATCTATTACTGCTCAAACAGAAATACCACAAGTCGATGACTTTAACAAAGAAAATTTATTCTTACACAGGCCAGTAGGCCAGAAGGTTAAATCCAAGGTGCCGATGACAGAGAAACACACTCTCTCCATTGGCTCTGGAAGACAGGCTTTGTGTTCCATCAGCCATTCCTTGGTCTGGGATCATCTTGGTGCAGGAAACTTGGATCCAAAGAACATGCACTACTCTCAGCACTGCCTTCTTGGTGGTATGAGGTCCCCAAATCTCGGCTTGCTTCCCCTTTCTTTTTTAACCTCTTGCAAGGTAAAGGTGGTGCAAATCACACTCCGGGGAAACTTCCTTACTAACAGTCCCACCCTAATCTTCTTTAACATAATCCAGTTTATTAATCAGAGGCAGAGATTAGGACTTAGAGCATTGAAAAAAAAATCACAAAATGGAGGACAATCACAACCACGCAACACCAGGAATCATGGCCCAGTCAAATCGCTTTACACATTTTCTGGTGACCACAATTCAGTCCATAAGAATGCCATTTCAGCCTTTCAGTGGAGATGGAATGAGGTGTGGTGTGTAGTATCTGTAAGTACCAAAGTGACACAAATTTAATTCTTTTGCACCACACTAGTACAGTGCTTGTGTGTTCAACATTTCTACCTGGGTTTTTGTGAGACTTGCAGTTTGATCCTCTTTGTGGTCAGTTCCTCTTGTAGGATTTCATGACAGACTGATCAGTTCATGGAGCAAGTAGAAACACTTGCTAAAAATGTAGATTACAAAGCTACACCACCAGATACTCTACTTTAGAAGGTCTATAGAGGGGCCAAAATATCCACTTTTTTAAAACAAGTTTCCCATGAGTTGCTAATTCAGTTCTTCTGCAAATCATATGTTCCAAAAAATTGCTGCAAGATCATTTTACCATACCTTTAACTTGCTTTTAATCCTCTGTTGCCTCTAATCATCCTCATAGTCAAGTAAGTTATATGAAATAAATATAAATTTTAGAGACCTGCCTAAGCCATGGTATAAGTATCACTGAAACATTCCAATCTAGTTTACAGGAATGACTCTTCACAAAAATATATAGTATCAAGTAGCAGAATTGAAATGGTGAACCAGTGATTAATAAAGGTATCAGTGATGTTTTGTGAGAGACTGATCACTTCTGGTTACAGTTTCTGAGGAAGGCTTCCTGGAAGAACTGAAACTTAATTTTGGCCTTAAAATAATAGCTGGACCAAGGGGAAATGAACTTCAGACCAACAAAAGTCACACATACTCACACCCCAAAGTCTGAGTGGAGATGCATATAGAATATTTGGCAAAAAGTGATGGGAACAAGCTTGTCTGAAATCCATGGTCACCAAGAATATGGCCCAATTAAATATAAAACAAGAAAAGAGGAATTCATATCTCTACAAGGACTGTAAGAATCGGAGTTAGTATGTGTTCAGAGTGCAAGATGTTCTTCTCTTATTTCAGGATGCATGAGATCTCCTCTTCTCTCAGTGTGCTTTATTCATTCTTTTCCTTTTCTGTATACCTCCTTCACTGTGTAGAATGAAATGATGTTCTCCATCCACACCATAAATTCTTTGTGTATACTTTAAGCACTTCTCTTTTTGTGATCAAGTAAATACAGGATTTGTATATGTGCGTATGTGTGTATGTTTGATTTTAGCTCAGGATCAGAGCGCATATGTTATTAGTGCTACAAGGACATAGATAGTTTGGAGAGAAATTAACCCATCTTCTTCTCAATAGTAGATGTTTTTATTCTGATTTTAAAGACTCTCTAAAGTATGCTTCAGCCACAGTCTAAAGTATAAGACATCTCTGGTTCCTTCTTCTTCCTCCTCTAAGTGATCTAACTCACTGCTCTCCACTTCTCTGTACCTCTCAATTGGAAAAAAAATAATAAAACAAAACTAGGAAGAGTTTAGAGGATCTGTGACTGGGCTTCTGAGAAACATAGATAGGTAGGCCCCTCTGGATAAGGGTGGTTCCAGGTGGTTCCACAGCTACAGCGGTGGGTGAAGGTGGAGGAAGAGGGAAGAGTGAGCTGATAGAAAATAAGATTGTTTTATAGCAGAGGTGATGGCAAGAAAAGTATCCTGAAATATGTATAGGAAAAAAAAGGCAGCAAGTAATAAAGAAGAAAACCCAATTAAATTTAATTAGCAAGCATTTATTAAATGCATGCTACTCACAAAGCACTGAGGTGATCATTTTGAAATGTTTCAATGGTTTTATATTTTCTTGACTTCACTCTGCAGAGTTAGTTTAAATTCCCCTTCCATGGTACATAAAAAGAAGACAGAATCCTAGTGGGGGAACACTGCAGACTCTACTAAATAATTTGGTTTACCTTGTAAGGAAAGGAGAGTCATTGAAGGATTTTGAAACCTGAGAGCTGGGGAAAGACTGCTCTGAATAGAATTTTTGATGAAGTTACTTCATTTTCCTTGGTCAGATTTTGGGTGAAGAATTTTAGCCATAAGTATTGTCCTAGTATGAAAAATTTATTTCTGTATTCCCATGAGTCATCGATTTCCAAAATATTTCTCTCTACAGCCTTCACAGTAAATAAAAATAAAAATAAATGAACAAACAAAAATGAAGACCCAGCTGCTTTGCAACTGATGCAGAATCATGGGGATCCCACATGCATCTGAGTGGAACTGTGCTCAATAGGGTACTTAGTGGCTGATTTCCTGGAAGTGGATTGTAAGTCTTTTCTTCCCAGGCACCTTTAGGTAGACTTGAACCTCCACGGTCCACAGTTTCTGTTAGCAGATGAACTTATTTACCTTCTTTTTGGTTTTCATTAAAAAAGCTTGTTGTCTAGTTGATTCCAACTCACAGCGACCCTGTAAGACAGAAGAGAACTTCTGGCCTTTTGGTTAGCAACCGGAGTATATAACCACTTCACCATCACCATTTCCAGTTCTCGTATAGTCTGACTAGAAGCACCAAAATTTCAGAAAAAAAAATACTTCCTATTTTTAGGCTAAAAGAGAAAGGAATGCAGATTTCAGTTGATTGATGAGTACCTATCAATGTTCTGCTGATGTTCTATAGAAATGGTTTTTGTGTTCAAATTATTTTTGATAAAAGCTA
Source organism: Heterohyrax brucei (assembly GCA_028571685.1). NCBI lineage: Eukaryota > Metazoa > Chordata > Mammalia > Hyracoidea > Procaviidae > Heterohyrax > Heterohyrax brucei. Next base: position 86,833,339 of record CM053158.1, read on the forward strand.
GATTAAATAATCTTAAAAGGTGTATTTATCGTGAGACTGAAATGTCAATGTGCTAATATGCAACGTGAATCTTCAAGAAGAGAAGGAGGATGCAGAGCATATCAAAGGCATGCAAGACAACCAGCTACCACTTGGGAAATTAGCAAACATTGTAGAAAACACTCACCAATGTAATAAAGCTTCTTAATTATATGTTGGAAACCCTGGTGGCATAGAGGTTAAGTGTTTTGTCTACTACACAAAAGCTTGGGAGTTCCAAGTCTCCAGGCACTCCTTGGAAACTCTGTGTAACAATTCTCCTGTGTCGGGTAGCTATAAGTCAGAATCAACTCGATGGCAGTGGGTTTTGAATTAAGTGTTGTTCATGTATGGATAGTGTCGTTATTGTTATCTGTCTTAAGATTATCTGCAATTCACAGAAATCTCTTGGACAACAAATGGAGACTGGTCCTGGCTCTGTATCACTGTTATGATCATGTCTATACACAACATCATCGTTGCAGCCACCATGCATTTTGAGGACCTCATACTCTAGGGGATGCATCTTCCAGCACTATCTCAGACAATACTCCATTGTGATCTATATGGTTTTCATTGGCTTGTTTTTAGGAGTAACTCATTAGGCTTTTCTTTCTAGCTTGTCTTAATCTGGAAGCTCTGATGAAGCCTATTTACAATGGGTGGCTTTACTGGTACTTGAAATATCAGTGGGATAGCTTCCAGTATCAAAATAGTATGTACTCACAATAGGACAAAAAATTGACATGAATGGTGGGTGTGCAGATATATAAAAACTGTTGAGCTAATTCCTGATTGTAGAATATGTAAGTTATTTACAGCATGTAGCTATTTGAAAAACTACCGTGATAAATATTTCGTGTGCATACGCTTTCTTAGGATGCTCTAGAGAAATAGAATAGGCAACAATATATACATATATATGTTTCTAATATAAACATGTATTTATATATCATTATACCTATGTCTCTTTTAATACACATTTATGTGCAGTAATAAATACAATTTATGTATGTATACAGATTGTACATAGAAAGAGAAAGAGAGAGAAATTCACAAGATTTATTTCAAGGAATTGGCTTATGTGATTACGGGGTTGACAGGTTTAAAATCTCTAGGTCAAATTATAGTATAGAGACTGCCTCAGGGTTGTATCTTAAAATACATAGATCATGGGACAGAAAAGAGTGAGGAGTGAAGAGAGTTTCACTCTGGGAAGTAGAACACATACGCTCCTTTCAGGCTAATCAATTGCAAACATTGCAAGCTGTGGTTACATTACTAGATTATGATATGTAACAACTAAATTACTATTTGGCCAGATCACTCAAAATGATAGTCTAGTAAAGTTGATAAATAAAATTTACTGTCACATATGCATAAACATACATCATTTATATCTATATCTACATTTTTGTGTGTTTGTCTGTATTTGTATATGTATCTTTCCTTTTTCTCTGTAAATTCCTTAACATGAAGTCCTAATAGTGAAATTTAAGCTGCAAAATGTATTGATTTAGGATACATGCCAAACCATAGCAATTTACTCTGATACTAGATGAATTCAGCAGGACTGCACATATTTATCAACACTTCACATTATCTTTCTTCATAGCTTTTGTTAATGTTTTGCTGGCGTTAGCTGTCACTGAGTTAACTCTTACGCCTGGTGACCTTATATACAATAGAATAAAATGTTGCTTGGTCCTGTTCCATTCTTATGATTACTAGTAACTTTGAGCCTATTGTTGTAGCTATTAAGCCAATCTATTTTACTGGGGGATTCCCTCCTTCACTGACCCACCCAAAGACAATTTTATCACATAATGTAACTGGTGAGATAGAAATCTTTTTCATATTTATTAGACATTACATTTCTTTTGAGAGAATTCCCTATACACAGTACTATTCCATTTTACTGTTAAAAATCATGCAAATTTAAACCGGATTGTACATTTTCACTCAATCACGACAGAAAAAAATTCTGTCTCTTAATGATTTGTAAGAAATTTTTGTAAATCCTGGGTGTCGTTATGTGCCATTGAGTCAATTCCAATTCACAGTAACCTTATATCCACTAGAATGAAATATTTCCCACCTGAGCCATCCACATAATCATTGTTGTCCTTAAGCTCATTGCTACAGATACTGTCAATCCATCTAATTTAGTCTTTCTCTTTTTTTCTGATCCTCTACTTTACCAAGTATGATGTCATTTTCCAGGGACTTGTCCCTCCAGATAGTTTGTGAGACAGTCTAGCCATCCTTGCTTCTAAGGAGTGTTCTGGCTGTACTTCCAAGAGAGATCAGGTCATTCTTTTGATAGTCCATTGTATACACAACAATCTTCACTAACATCACATTTCAAAGGCATCAATTCTTCTTCAGTCTTTCTTATTCATTATCCAGCTTTCTATTCATGTGAGGTGACTAAAAATGTTATGGGTTGGATCAGGCACATCTTAGTCCTTAAAGTGATGTCTTTGCTTTGTTACACTTGAAAGAGATCTTTAGGAACAGATTTGCACAGTGCAATGTGTCCTTAGATTTCTTGACTACTGCTTCCACAAGTGTTGACTGTAGCTCTAACTAAAAGGAAGTCCGTGACAACTTCAGTATTTCACCATTTTTCATGATATTACTTATTGGTTCAGTTGTAAGGATTTTTGTTTTCTTGATATCAAGGTGTCATTTGTACTGAAGGCTGTGTTGTCTTTTCTCAGTTTATTAAGATTTTGCTTATTGGTTACAGTTGTGAGATTTTTTTTTATTTTTTATTTTGAGATATAATCCAAACTGCAGGCTGTGGTATTTGATCTTCATCAGTAAGTACTTCACTATTGAAACTTGAAGGTTGAATTTTTTCTTCAGTGCTTTCAGCTTGAAAAATGCAGAACGTGTTCTTCCCTTTTGGTTTTCTATTTCCAGCTCTTTGTGTATGTCACTATAATATTTTGTTTTGTCTTCGGTAGCTGCCCTTTGATATCTTCTGTTTAGCTCTTTTATTTCATCATTCCTTCATTTTGCTTTAGCTGTTCAACATTTGAGAGCAAGTTTTGGAGTCTCTTTTGGCGTCCAATTTGATCTTTTCTTTCTTTCCTGTCTTATTAGTGACTTCTTAGTTTCTTCATGGACAATGTCTTTGGTGTCATTCCAAAATTCATCTGGTCTTCGGTCATTAGTGTTTAACACTTCAGTCTGTTCTTGAGATGATCTTTAAACTTAACTGGAATATACTCAGCATCATACTTTGGTTTTTATGGACTTGTTCTAATCTTCTTCAGTTTCAATTTGAATTTACATAGGAGAAATTGATGGTCTGTGTCACAGTAAGCACCTAGTCTTGTTCTGACTGCTGATATGGAGCTTTTCCGCTGTCTTCTTTCACTGATGTAGTTGATTTGATTCCTGTGTACTCCATCTAGTGAGGTCCATGTGCATGGCCACCATTTGTGTTGGCGAAAAAAAGGTATTTTCATTGAAGAAGTTGTTCGTCCTGCAAAATTCTGTAATGCTATCTTCAGCACCATTTCTGTCACTAAGGCCATATTTTCCTCACAGCTGGGTCAGTAAGCAACATCGTGATAAATGGAGAAAGGACTGAGGTTGTGAAGAATTTCATTTTACTTGGATCCACAATCAAGCCCATGGAAGCAGCAGTCAAGAAATCAAAAGGAGCATTGCATTGGGAAAATCTGCTCCAAAGGACTTCGCTAAAGTATTGAAAAGTGAGGATGACACCTTGAAGACTAAGATACTCCTGACCCAAGCCATGGTACTCAAAGCAGCATCATATGCATGCAGAAGCTGGACAATTAATAAGGAACACAGAAGAAGAATTAATGCCTTTGAATTGTGGTGTTGGAGAAGAATACTGAATGCACCATGGTCTGTGAAAAGACCAAACAGATCTTTTCTGGAAGAAGTACATCCAGAGTGCTCCTTGGAAGCAAAGATGGCAAGACTGAGTCTTAAATACTTTGGACATATTGTCAGGAGGGATCAGTCCATGGAGAAGGACATCATGCTTGCTAGGGTGAAGGAACAGTGAAAAAGAGGAAGCCTGTTAATGAGATGGATTGACACAGTGTCTATAATGTTGGACTTAAGCATAAAAATTATTGTGGACATGGTACAAGACCAGGTAGCGCTTCATTCTATTTTGCATAGAGTGATTATGAGTCAGAATTGACGTTACGGCATCTAACAGTAAATACTTCAAATCCTCTTCACTTTCGGCAAGCAAGGTTGTGTCATCTACCCACTGCAGCTTGTTAATGTGTCTACCTTCAATCCCAATGCCTTATTCTTCTTCAGCTTCTTTGATTATTTGTTCAGCATGCAGAATAAATATGCATAGTGAAAGATACAACCTTGAAGCATTCCCTTCTTGACTTTATATTAAGCAGTATTACCTCATTCTGTTTGAACAACTGCCTCATAGTTTAAATACAAGTACCTTGTGAGCACAGGAAGTGTTCTGGAATTCCTCACAATGTTATCCATAATTTGATATGATCTACACAGCTAAATGCTTTTGCATAATCAATAAGACACAGGTAAACATCTTTCTGGTATTCACTGCTTCCAGCCAAGATCCATCTGACATCAGCAATGCTTTCCTTTTTTCCATGGCCTCTTTTGAATCCGGTTTGTTTTTCTGTCTCTTGCATGTCAATGTACTGCTGCTACTACTCTTAAATGATCTTTAGGAAAATTTTACTTGTATGTGATATTAACATTGTTTGATAATTCTTCGTTCTGTTGCCCAGATAACAGACTTTCAAATTTCTTGAGACAGATGTATGAGTGCTTCCATCACTGCTTCCATCACATTTTTTGAACTGGAGTTTGTTTTGCACCAGTGTTTTCAGTGCAGCTTGGACTTCTTCTTTCAGTATCATTGCTTCTTGGTCATATGCTACCTCCTAAAACGGTGGAACTTTGACAAATACTCTTTGGTAAAGTGACTCTGTGTATTCCTTCCATCTTCTTTTGATTCTTCCTACGTTGTTTGATATTTTCCTACTAGAATCCATCAGTGTTGCAACTGAAAGCTTGAATTTTTTTCTTGAGTACTTTCAGCTCTGGTAATGCCAAGTATATTCCCCTTTTGGTTTTCCGTGTCTTTTGACATGTTTTGTGTTTTTGGACATTTCATTACAATATCTGGCCTCTGGAGCAAGCTTTTGAAATCTTTTGTTAAGCTCTTTTACTTCATCATTTCTCCTCAACTGTTCTTGGTTGTCATCTTTTCCAGGTAGGTTGGGACTAGTTAATGTTCCTCAGATAGCAGCTTGCTGGCTTTTAAGACCCCAGTGTTTACCCATTTTTAATTGAGTTATTTGTCTTTCTGTTGGTGATGTTTGCAGTATCTTATACATTACAGAAGTTAGATGCTGATTGGATTTGTTCTGGCCAATATTTCCCCAAGTCTGTACATCACCTTTTTACTCCTTTTGGTGAAGTCTTTAGCTGAGCATAAGTGTTTGATTTTTAGGAGTTCCCAATTATTTATTTTCTCTTCTGGTGTTTATTCACTGCTGATAATGTTTTGCACTGTTTATGCCATGTATTAGGGCTCCCAGTTTCTCATACTTTTAATGATTCTAGTCCTTTGAGATTTGATATGTAAGTTCTTGATCCATTTTGATTTACTTGTTGACCATAGTGTGAGTTATATATGTTTTGTTTCACTTTTTTGAAGAAGGATATCCAGTGATGTCAACATTGTGCATTAAAGAGACTGATCTTTCCCCAGTTTATGGAAGTTGAGCCTTTGTCAAATATATGCTGCTCGTAAGTGGATGATTTTTATGTCTGGAATCTTAATTCCGTTCCACTGGTCTATGTAAAGCTTTTTGTGCCAGTGCCAAGCTGTTTTGACTATCACGGCAGTATAGTAATTTCTAACGTCAGGGAATGCGAGGCTTCCCACTTTGTTTTTCAGTTATGCTCTACTTACCTGGGGCTTATTCCCTTTCCTTGTGAAGCTGGTGATTTGTTTCTCCATCTCATTAAAGCATGTTACTGGAATTTGCATTGGGATTGCATTGTATGTATATATCATTTTGTGCAGCATAGGCATTTTCCCCACAATGATTCTTCTTATCCATGAGCAATGTATGCTTCTCTACTTGTGTAGGTCTGTTTGGGTTTCTTGTAATAGTGTCTGGTAAATTTCTTTTTATACATCTTTTACACATCTACTTAAATTTATGCCTGACTACTTTATCTACTTGTGGGCTATTGCAAATAATATTGATATGATGTTCTTTGATGTTCCCTTTGTTGGTGTAAAGGAATCCAGCTAATTCTTGCATTCATTTCTTGTATCTTGATTCTTTGCTGAACTCTTCTATTAGTTTCAGTAGTTTTTTTTTTGTGTGTGTTGTGTATATGTGTGTGCATTATTTAGGGTTTTCTGTATATGAGAACACATCATGTGAAAATAGAGGTACTTTGATTCTTTTTTTTACAATTTTGGATGCCTTTTATTTCTTCGTCTTGCCTGACTGCTTTGGCTACAACTTTCAGCACAGTGTTGAATAGATATGGTGACAACGACATCATTCTTTGGTTGTCATTCTGAAAGGAAATACTTTCAGACTCTTTCCAGTTAGGATTATGTTAGCAGCAGTCTTTGTAGAGAGATTCTTTATTATGATGAGGAAATTCCCTTCTATTCTTATTTTGCTGAGACTTTTTTAACATAAATGGGTGTTGGAGTTTGTCAAATGCCTTTTCTGCATCAATTAATAAAAATAGTTGGTTCTTGTCTTTTATTTATGATTTTATAGATTGTTTTTCAAATGTTGAACTATCCCTGCATTCCTAGTATGAATCCTACTTGGTCATGATGAATTATTATTTTTTTTAATCTGTTGTTGAATTCTATTGGCTAGAATTTTGCTGCGCATATTTCCATCTAACTTCATGGGAGATATTGGTCTGTAATTTTTCTTTTGGGGGGCTATCTTTATCTGATTTTGGTATCAGGGCTATGCTAGCTTCATAGAATGAAATTGGCAGTATTCCATCATTTTCTATGCTCTGAGATATCTTTAGTGATAATGCTGCTAACTCTTCTCTAATAGTTTTGTAGAATTCTCCAGTGAAACCATCCAGAGCTAGGGCTTTCTTTAGTTGGGAATTTTAAAATTACCATTTCAATCTCTTCTTTTGTGATAGATGTATTTAGTTGTTATATAGTTGTTTGTGTTGGTTTAGATAGGTAGTGTGTGTCTAGAAACTTGTCCGTTTCCTCTATGTTTTCAATTTTTTTTTATTATGACTGAGTGAAAATGTACATTGCCGTAAAAATTTACATGCCCACCTATATGCAGCTTCCACTACTCTCCCTGCCCGGTGACAGCACACTCTTCCTCTCTGCTCCATACATGTCTCATCTTCCCAATAGTCTCCTTTCCCCTCCTCTCCACTCATTCTCCTTCCTCCAGCCAGAGGTCAACAGGATGATATCCTATAGATGCATAGAACCATAAGGTGCATCTAATATATGGCCTCTCTGCATCGCCAAGTCCAATCTATTCGTGTCCGAAGAGTGGACTTTTTTTATGATTTACGGGCGAGGGCAGCATCAGGGCCTGGGGCCATGATCCCAGGGAAACCCCAAAGCCACTGGACTATCAGTTGAGGTCTTTCAGTGGAGATCTCAGGGTGCACCCCTTTTCATTCTTGTGTTGCCAGTGAGATTCAACTTAGTGAGCTCCATCACAGCTATCACTGGTGGTGGCTGGGCACCATTCGGTTCTTCTGGTCCCAAGTCGATGTAGGCACCCACTCATGTGGGTCTCTCTATCTTCTGAGTTGTCTTTACCCCATGTCATTTTGGTCCTCTGTGAGCATAAGTTTCTGCTGAGTTGGGACCATTTGCTGTGCCCAGTGTTTATTGCAGCACAGTCCACGATAGCAAAAAGATGGAAACAACCCAGATGCCCAACAACAGAGGAATGGATAGCTAAACTGTGGTATATATACTCAATGGAGCACTACACAATGATAAAGAACAATGATGACTCCAGGAAACATCTCATGACCTGGTTTCAACTGGAAGACATTATGTTGAATAAAGGTAGTCAGCGACAAAAGGACAAATATTGTATGAGACCCCTACGACAAGATCTCAAAAACAGACTTATGTATAGAAGAAAAGACTCTTTGACAGCTGCAAGGGAGGGGAGGGAGGGAGGGCGAAGGGGGAAGGGTTTAGATTAGATAGTTGCTAGAAAACTGGTTGGGTGAAATCAGTGATAGCACACATTAGAAACAAGAATAATATTAAGTGGACTTCAGTATAATTTGAATACTCCTTCCATCTTAACTCAATTTTTTTAAGAGTACAACATGTCACAATATTTTATTACAATCTTTTAAATTTCTGTTCAGTGTATGAGATATCACTTGTATCATTTCTTGTTTGGGTAATTTGTTTTATCTCCAGTTTTTGTTTAGTCAATCTGGCCAGTGGTTTATCAATTTTGTTGATTTTTTCAAAGAAGAAGCTTTTGGTCTTGTAAGATTGATGCTTTGATATAGACCCTTTCTTCTTTTTGGATATATGCATTTATTGAGATAAATTGAGCTCTGAACAGTCCTTTTTCTGTGTCCCGAAGGTTCTGGTAGAATGTATTTTCACTCTCATTTGATTCTGTGAATTTCTTTTTTCCTTCCTTGACTTCTTCTATAATCCAGTAGTTAAGTGAAGTGTTGTTCAGGTGCCATGTGTTTGACCTTTTTGTTTTCCTCTTCATTTTGTCTGTTATTGATTTCTACTTTTATAGCTTTATGGTCTGGAAAGATCCATTGTTATATTTCTACACTTTCAGTTTTGCTAAGATTTGCTTTATTGCCTAGTGTGTGCTCTATTCTGAAGAATATTCCAAGTGTACTGGGTAAAATAAAGTATACTTGGCTGCTGTTGGGTGGAGTGTTCTATATGTATCTTTGAGGTCTAGTTGGTTTATTGCATCATTTAGATTTTCTGTGTCCTTATTGATCTTTTTTTCTGGACGTTTTCTCAACATGGTGTGCTGAAGAACCCTAGTATTACAGTGGAGCTGTCCATTTCTATTTCCAGTGCAGTTTGAGTCTGCTTTATGTATTGTGAAGTCCTGTCACTGGATGCATAAATATTTAATATGGTTATGTCCTCTTGGATTATTGACCATACAAACATTATACATATATGTATATATCTTGCCTTATCCAATATGATAGTTTTTACTTTAAAGAGTATTTTGTGAAAATTAATATTACCACTCCTGTTCTTTTCCAGAAGTTGTTTACTTGATATACTTTTTCTACCCTTTGAGTTTTAGTTTTTTGTGTCATTAACCCTAAGCTGGACCATAAACAAAGAAGACAGAAGAGGAATTGATGCCTTTGAATTGTGGTGTGGAGAAGAAGGTTGGATGCACCCTGGACTGCCAAAGGAACAAAGGATCTGTTCTGGAGGAAGTACAACCAGAGTGCTCCTTGGAAGGAAACATGGCAAGACTGCATCTTGCATACTTTGGAGTTGTTGTCAGGAGGATCAGACCCTCGATAAGGACATAATGCTTAGTAGACTGGAGGGCCAGAGAGAAGGAGGAAGATTTATGAGAAAATGCATTGACACAGTGTCTGAAACAATGAGTTTAAGCATAAAAACAATTGTGGACATGGTGCAAGATCCAGCAGTGTTCTGTTCTATTGTTCATAGGGTTGCTATGAGTCAGAATAGACTTGACAGCAACTAACAACAACAACCCTAAGGTGTGCCTCCTGTGGGTACAATCTAGACTGATTGTGCTTTTTTATCCAGTCTGCAATGCTCCATCTCTTTGTGGGTGCATTTAATCTATTTACATTTAATGTAATTATTGATAGGCATGAGTTTAATGCTGCCATTATATTTTTTTTTGTTGTTGTTGTTTTAGACATTTCCTTTGTTCCACTTAATATTCTCTGCTGAGTCATTTTCCTTTTATTTTCCCAGTTTTCATTTTTGGTGGTTTCGTATTTGCTGAAACTTCATGTTTTCCTTGTTTTTTATTTTGATTCATGGCATTGATGATTTATTTTTGGTTACCATAGTATTTGCCTTTGTTTTTATAGATTTAAACTGTTCTTTGTGTTGTCTTGACTTTCTCTCCATATGAGATATGTATGATTACACTTTAAGTCTTTTTTCTTTTTTACATTTATTTATTACAGTAAATTAATAAAATTTCTAACATATCAACTGTCAAATCTATGATAAGCCCTCACACCCCATACCCTGGTAGCTGTCAAAGAGTTTTTTCTTCCATAGATAAGTCTATTTTAAGACCTTATCGCAGGGGTCTCATACAATATTTGTCCTTTGCCACTGACTGATTTAACTCAATATAATGTCTTCCAATTTAAACCATGTTATGTTTCCTAAAATCATCATTGTTTTTTTATTAAGTACTATAGTTTGTTTATCTGTTCATCTGTTGATGAGCATCTAGGGTGACTATCTTTTTGCTATTGTGGACTGTGCTTCAATAAACATACTTGTGCATGTATTTGTTTGTGTGACAGCCTTTGTTTCTGAAAGATAAATTCCAAGCGGTGCGATTACTAGATCCAATTGTGTATCTATTTCAAGCTTTTGAAGAGCTCCAGATTGCTTTCCAAAGAGGTTGTACTATTTTGCAATCCCATCAGCAGTGTAGGACAGTTCTGATCTCACCACAGCATTTGTTATTTTGTGTGTTTCGGATTATGGCCACCCTTGTTGGGGTGAGATGGTATCTCATCTGGATTTCTCTGATAGCTAATGACCATGAGCATAATGATATCTCTTTTTTACTATTTTCAGTGCTTTGCCTTGATTTAAATTTGTAAATTCTCTATTTGGATTGATACTCAGTTGCTCTGTTCTACATTCTACAAGGTCCAACAATTAAGTCCACAAACTTAATTGTTCTAAGTGCTACATATCTCACTGCTGAATATCACTAAGGTCACCTTCAAAGTACTCCCTTTGGGAAGCTATACACTGAAGCCATCGTCTCGTCTACCTTTCAGAGAAATTTTGGAACTCTTTCTGGTCATTGCACACAGTGGCATGGTGGCAAGTTCACAAACTTAATTGTATAGTTCTCTATGAGGAAGTTTTTTAGCCAGTAAACAAATAACTGTATCAGAACACCCACCCTACTCACTTGATCTAGCCCCCAGTGACTTTTTCTTGACTCAAAGATAAAGGAAAAATAGAAAGGAAGACATTTTGATGACATTGAGGACATCAAGGGTGATATGATGTCAGTTTTGATGGTCATTTCAGAAAGTGTTCCAAAATTGCTTTGAATGGTTGACTAGGCACTGGTGTTGGTGCAGAGCTTGGGGGGTACTTCACAGGTGACTGTAAGGGATATGCAGCAATGAGGTATGTAGCACTTTTTCTAGTTTGTGAACACAATTGTCAGTCCTCATAGTCTTGGGTTGTTAAGATGTGATTGATTTTCTAAGTAAAGTATTCCTTTTAGTAGTTTTTGTAATTTTGGTTTGGTTTATGCAAATTCCTTAAATTTCTGTTTATATATAATTTTTGGCTGGCAATTATTTTCCTTCAGGACTTTGTACATGTCATCCCATTGATTTCTTGCCCGCATAGTTTCTGATGAGTAATTCAACTTTATTCTTGTTAATCCTTCTTTGTTGTTTATCCCAGCCAGTTTTAAAATTGTCTTTAGTTTTAGTAAGTTTAAACATAATATGCCTTGGTGTCTTTCTTTTGGGATCAACCTTGTGTGGATGAACATCCTGAATAGTTATCATCTCATCTTTTGTTATATAAGGGAAATTTTTGGTCAGTACTTCTTTCACAATTCTCTCTGTATGTTCTGTTACCAAGCCCCCACTCCTCCACCTCCTGCTCTGATGCTCCAACAGATTACTCGTCTTGATATATTCCCACATAATTCTTACCATTTCTTGATTTTTTTGAAATTATTTTATTGGATTTTTTATCGCGTATGTTGGTGTCACAAGCTTTATTTTCAGTCTCACTACTTTGGCCTACCATTGCCTCAGTTTTGCTCCTTGTCTTTCTACTGAGTTGTCTAATTCTGTAATTTTATTATGAATTTTCTGAATTTCCAATTTCTGTGTATGTGTGCTTTCTTACAGCCTATTTGGTTATTCACTGTGCTTTGCTGTATTTTGCCTCATCTCCTTCCTGATCTCTTACAGAGTTCTGAATACTAATCTTTTGTGTTCTACCACTGATAATTTCAGGAACTTCTCCTTATCTGGAAAATATCTTGACTTTTTTGGGAAAGCTTTCTGAATCCATCATCGTCTGCCTCTTTAAGTGATTTGATGTTGACTGTTGTTTCCAAGCCATCAGTAAGTCATTTATTTATTTTATGTTTGCCTACTGCCTTTTAGCTTCTTGTTTTATTTGCCTTAAAATATCCAAATAAGATTGTTGTGTTTGCTAGTTTAGTTGTCAGCACCTTTGAAGCTCTAGTGTTCTATCACCAGGTAGTCAGTGCTTTTACTAGACACAGAAGCCCAAGAGTCCATTTACTTTCTCTGTATGGATTCAACTCAGGTGTCCAGATAATTAGTCATCAAGTTTATGGTATAAGCTCTTCCCTACTGTCTTAGATGCACAGGGGCAGTTTCTGCAAGCACAGGTATCTGGCTGTGGTTGCTGAGAAAGGCAGGGGGATAATAGCTGTCCCTGAGTGTCTATGAAGAAGATGCAGTCCCTTATGTCTGAATCTAGGCAGTTATCTGGACATCTGAGTTGAATCCATACAGGGAAAGTAAATGGACTCTTGGGCTTCTATGTCTAGTAAAAGCACTAACTACCTGGTGATAGAACACTAGAGCTTCAAAGGTGCTGACAACTAAACTAGCAAACACAACAATCTGCCCTGGTTTTCCTGCTCAGGTAAGTCCAGAGGGTTTTTTTTTTTTTTAATCCTTTTTATTCCCCTACTCTTTATTCCAGTTTGTTGATTATTCCCTTCAAGGGTCTACAAGAATGGCTCATTGCTGGCTTAAGGGGTCTTCTTTCGGCTCAGTCAGTAATGTCAGACACTAGAGCCAAGTGCAGTGCAGAAAAGGAAGGGCAAAGCACTGTGAGAAGGAGAGAGGATTAACTCAAAGGCAAGATTTAGACTCAGCAACACTAGGTTCGACACAAACCACTTAGCTTTTGAATATCTATTGCTGTTTCTCACTGGTTCTGGAGGCTCGAGTGACTTCTCCATTTAATTTTTACTACTGAAGAGGATTCCCTCAAAGCACCCCCACTGTGCTCACCAAGATAGCTGTAGCAATTTCTAGTGGGTCAGGTCTGGCCAATCTTAGGTACTTTCCATTCCTCATCACTCAGTCAGATTTTTAAGCTTCCCTTTGATGTCCTGGGCTCCTGGAATGTCATGTCTTATGGATTCATTTGGTTTTGGGGTCTTTGCCGTTAGAGGGATCACAGGAAGAGTCTCACTCTTCCACCATCTTGGCCCTGCCTCTACTATGGAGCTTTTCTGCTATCTCTTTTCATAGATGTAGTCAATTTTGTTTCTGTATATTCCCTCTGGTAAGTTCTATATGTGTAGTCACCATTTATATTGTTGTAAAATTATTTATCATGAAGAAGTCACTGTTCTCACAAAATTCTATTATATAATCTCTAGTGTTATTTCTATCAACAAGACCATATTTTCCAACTACTAATCCTTGTTTGTTTTAAATTTGCTCATTCAAATAGCCGGTAATTATGAGTGCATCTAGATTTAATGATCACTTTCACACTGCAGTGTTCATAAAAATCTTCAGTATCTTCATCTTTTGTCTTAGTGGTTGGTGCATACATTTGAATAACAGCTGTATTAACTGATCTTCTTTGTATGTATATGGATATTGTCCTATCACTGACAGTTTTATACTTCAAGATAGGCCTTTAAATGTTCTCCTTTGATGATGAATGACATGTCATTCCTTTTTACAGTAGACCATATGATTATCCTATTCAAAATGGTCAATATCAGTCTTTTTCACTCATTTCTGCCTAGGATGTGAATGCTTATGCACTGCATTCCATCTTTGATTATTTCCAATTTTCTTAGTTTCACACTTAGTAAATTCCGCATCTCAATCATTAACAAGTATTTACAGCTGTTTCTTTACATTTCAAGTTGTGCCTTATCAACAAATGAATGTCCCCCAAACTTGACTCCACCCATGTCATTAATGTCAACACTTCTTTGAAAAGACAGCTCTTTCCCAGTCTTCTGAGAGCCTTCCAACTGGGTGGGCTCATCTTTAAGCACTGTGTCTGACAATATTTGTTGCTATTCATATGATTTTCTTTGGTCAGTTTTTTCACAAGTAGACTTCCAAGTCCTTCTTAGTCTGTCTTTATCTGGAAGCTCTACTGAAACCACAGGCGATCCAGATGGTATTTGAAATACTGGTGTCAAAGCTTCTAGCATTACTTCAACACATGAGCCCCCACAGTATGACAAATTAGTAGGCATGTGGTAGAAATCCAGGGCAAAATTAACCAATTATTAATGATATTTGTTTCACATATTTTCAGAATTTACTGCTTTCTCTTTCAGAGTTATAAACACGACATGTCAAATCAGGCCTAGACTTACACTATGTAGTTCATTGGTGGTGAAAGAGATGATTTTTCAATTTGACTGTGAAATTTGAATTTCCATCTGTTGAAGACTGATATCACAATGAATGCTTCCTAGCTACAGTCTCATAGGTTACTCAGTTTCAAAATGATTTTTGTATTCCTTTCTTGTAATCTTATTAAATTTTTTGAGGTGGAGCTAAATTTCCTGGACTAACATTGTAATAATATTGTTGTTATTAGGTGCCACTGAGGCAGTTCTGACTAATGGCAGCCCTGTGTACAACAGAAGGAAATTAGGAAAATTAAAAATTGTGGAAAATCAAATGTAATGTATAAACATTAAGATACTAGGCTCTAGTGAGCTGAAATGGACAGGTACTTTATATTTTGAATTGGATAATCATATGGTACACTGTGTGTCTTAGGCTGGGTTTTCTAGGGAAGCAAAACCAATAACACGTGCAGGTAGAAGGAAAGATTTATAATATACAGATAGATAGGTAAATAGATGACAGACAGACAGGACAGACAGGACAGACAGGACAGACAGGACAGACAGGACAGACGGCAGGACAGACAGGACAGACAGGACAGACAGGACAGACAGGACAGACAGGACAGACAGGACAGACAGGACAGACAGGACAGACAGGACAGACAGGACAGACAGGACAGACAGGACAGACAGGACAGACAGGACAGACAGGACAGACAGGACAGACAGGACAGACAGGACAGACAGGACAGACAGGACAGACAGGACAGACAGGACAGACAGGACAGACAGGACAGACAGGACAGACAGGACAGACAGGACAGACAGGACAGACAGGACAGACAGGACAGACAGGACAGACAGGACAGACAGGACAGACAGGACAGACAGGACAGACAGGACAGACAGGACAGACAGGACAGACAGGACAGACAGGACAGACAGGACAGACAGGACAGACAGGACAGACAGGACAGACAGGACAGACAGGACAGACAGGACAGACAGGACAGACAGGACAGACAGGACAGACAGGACAGACAGGACAGACAGGACAGACAGGACAGACAGGACAGACAGGACAGACAGGACAGACAGGACAGACAGGACAGACAGGACAGACAGGACAGACAGGACAGACAGGACAGACAGGACAGACAGGACAGACAGACAGACAGACAGACAGACAGACAGACAGACAGACAGACAGACAGACAGACAGACAGACAGACAGACAGACAGACAGACAGACAGACAGATAGATAGATAGATAGATAGATAGATAGATAGATAGATAGATAGATAGATAGATAGATAGATAGATAGATAGATAGATAGATAGATAGATAGATAGATAGATAGATAGATAGATAGATAGATAGATAGATAGATAGATAGATAGGAAACAGCTCACGCAATCACAGAAACTGAATGTCCCAAGTTCTTGCACAAGCACCACGTGGCCACGGAAGCTGAGGAACCCAAAGTCAGCAGGTCAGAGACCAAAATTCTAGATCACCAGTTGTGTCGGTCAGTGGATCCCAAGCTGGTAGCGAGACGAAGCAACAGAGGTTGGTAAACCCAGGATCAGCAGGTCAGGGAGCAGGAGCAGCAGAGGCTGGAGAGCCCAGGATCGTCAAGTCAGGAAGCAGGACTCTCAAGTACCGACTATAAGGACTGGTGAGTCCAACAGCTGCTAGTTCAAGTCCCGGAACCAGACGCTGGAAGAAGAGAGCAGGAGCTCCTAGCTAGGTGAGCAGACCAGCAGCCGGTGAAGGTTGGGAGATGAGAGCTGAGGGGCGGGGGTCACCATGAACCCTGCCCTGCCACTTAATACAGCAGCCAAATACGGAGTAGCCAGAGTCACCATGAGTCGGATCTGACTCGATGGCCCTTGGTTTAGCTTGGCAAGTTGACATAATCCTGACCACCACACTGTGCTAGAAGAAAACAACTTGAAGAAGAATCAAAAAGAACACTTCAAGATCTATCCTGAAGAAATATGCTGTCGGTGCATCTATAAGGAAGAGCATTTAACATGACTAATATTCCAATTTGTGTGACAACTACTGCCACCAAAGTTGAAGAAATCAAAGATTTTTTTTTACCAATTCTGAAGTCTGAAATTTATCAAACATCCAGTGAAGATGCATTGATAATTACATTGCAAAAATACCAAATGTTTATATAGTACACTATGTTTCTCAAAAACTTAGGCAAGTATTATTTCAGGTATTTTACCAATAATGCACGGGAACTATAGTTTCATTTTCACCTGTGTCTCATTTGTCATTTCAGCCTTCCTTCACATCAAGCTCGTATTTTTTCTATTTTTTTGAACAAACATGATTCTTCCTACTATAGGATCATTGCTATAGTTTTCCCTCTAAGATATATTTCATAGCACACCATCCACACTTTATTAAGTTATGCCTTTCTTTCAGATCTATCTTCCTTTAGTCCCATTACCCTGGATTTCCTTAATACGTTTACTAGAAAATTCAAGCCACATGTATTTCTCATTTATAGCATATATCTCAGTGTAAACTCAGACTACTGCTGTGACTTTTTTTAAAAAAAGCCTTCTATATTATTGTACAATTAACTACTTGAATGATGGGCCAATAGTCAAAGCTATGATTTTTGCTCAGCATTGTATTCTGGGGCCAAATGTGGAGACTGGCACAGAGTGAATGTTTATTCACAAATATTTATGCAAAATAAATTGTTATTTATTTTACTTAATTTACCAATAAACATTTGGGTCTTGTACAAGCAAAATGGTTCTAGTAATCAATAACTAGGAAAATTGAAGTTTGAATTCTTGCACTCTGGTTCTAAATTCTGTGTTGTTCTGTCTGTGTGTGTACGTGTGTGTGTGCGCGTGTGCCCACTCGTGCAAGAGGGAACGTGTGTTATTTGTCTCCCAGTTACTTTCCACTATCTACCCTGTATTTCTGTTTGTTTTTTTGTTTTTTTTTTCAATATTTTCATTGTCTTTGTCAAACTGTAATATGGTCAGTTGTTCATTGAAGGGAAGTTGACATTACTTTGAATTCTAAGGCAAATATGATGAATAAAATGTTGCAGTAAGTCATAGGTCCTTCCAGAGAAATGTCAATCTACTTTTTCTAATGTTTTCTAGCAAATGACTAAGCCTTGAATTTTCATTTTCTTCTAAGGCTTAAAATCAAAGTAAAATCATTGTCATCAAGTCCATTAAGAGTCATGGTAACCCTATTGGGTAGAGCAGAACTGTCCAATATGGATTTCGAGGCTGTAATCTTTAGGAAAGCAACTGCCACATCTTTATTCCTTGGAACAGTCAGTGAGATTCAATCAGTGATTTTTTGGTTAGCAGCCAAAAAGCAAAACCACTGTGTCACCAGGATTTATGTACTCAGTGTTTAGAAGATCTTAATTTAATCTTATGTAAAGCACAAGTAGTATTGCAATTAAATGTCCTAGGAATAGTCTACTGTCCATGGCTTTTATTGCTACCTTTCTCTCTTTTTGTCTTTTTCCTCTTTATTCTCTCATTTTCTCTTGGCCTTTCTTTTTCACATGTATGCAATAGAGCCTACCACATCATATTTTATACCTTAGTGCTACTAGAAATTTTATACTTTCAACGAACCTGACTCAATAACATAGTAAGAAACTGAAATTGAGATCATTAATTTTCAGGGGATGTGAGGATGATAGATTAAGGACAGAAGTTTAGAGTCTAACCCTGGTTTGGGAAGTTAACTTTCCCAAAGCCTGATACTGAGGATAAAACTAGAGACTCTCACCTGAGATACATAGTCAAGGTTAACATTATTTTGGAGCTGTAGCTAATGCTATAGGACAAATATGGAGATGTCTCAGGATGAGGAATGACGAAAAATACAATGGATTCTGTATACACAAACATTGTTTTTAGGTAATATCTTTGCCTTAGTTGAATGTCCAGGCTAGTATTTAGAATAAATGATTAGTAGTGGGATAGAAAGAAGCTTATTTATGACTAAAGGAGTATTGATAACACCACTTTTGACTACATGAGAAAATACAGCTTTTCTATTACATACAAAAACATTTGCCCTCACCACCAGGAAGTTCAAATTGGTAGATATCATCAGAGTCCAGCAGACTCGAAATAAGTTTACTTACATCTTCTTACCTCCATGTTTCTTTAAGTACTGAAAGCAAAGGAATAGCCACAAAGCACTTAAAGTACCTCACTGAAAGTTTCATTCTAGTAAAGTATACATTTCTGACAGAAAGGATTTAATGATGAACTATGCTGTCATCAGAAGGTAAATGGAGAAAGAAGAAAAGAAATAATTTGGCAGAGATGAAGTCATGATGGTGGACTAGGCCCAAGTGTCCCAAAATGCCTCTGGAAACCAAGTCCTGAATTGATAATTAAATGGAGCCTTCTGGTCACCTAATGAGCCCTATGATAAGGCATAGGGCTGTTAATTTGGACTTCAAACCACTGAATGCAAAACCTCCTCTGTTTCACTGACTCCATTCTCAGCAAGCACAGGCTTGCAAGGACAGAAGGTAACTCACCCTTTTGACTTTGTTTCCTCTGGCTTGGCCAGCCAGTCTTGACTAGTGTCTAGTCTCAGATGCGCTGCTGGTGGGATCAGCCCACAAAATTGCCATATTTCAAGAGCCCAGCTTAGGAATCTGTGCATCTCACCACTTTTCGACTCTCTTTCTCCCTCTGCCATAGTGTAGTTTGTACAGAAGTGGCAGCAAGCTTGTGTGGCACGCCATCTTGGATGCAGAGGCCCCAGCTAGACACAATTCTTAGCTAGGAAAGCAATGCCTGTGCACAGGAGAGTGCTTCTCCAGCAGAAAAGCAGTATCTTACAGTGTCGCCTGTGGCCGGGGCCCGGCAACAGGGGCTATGGACTCTGTGCATCTTGGCATCTTTGGCCTATCTCTCTGCCTCTGCCATAATGTAGTTTGTACTGAAGTGGTGGCAGGCATGTGCGGGACACCATCCTGGATACGGAAGCCTCAGCAAGACCTAATTCCTACGCTGGGAGACATAGGCTGCTCACAGGACAGCAGTTTGCCAGGAGAAAAGCAGTATTTTGCACAGAGACACCTATGGCTGGGACCTATCAGCAGAGGTCAACATGGCTCTCACCTTGCTGTATTTTGAACTAGTTAATAACTCCTGGGGTTTGACATAGAGGTACCTACTTTGCCAGTTGGGAGGAGGGACCTGTACACTTGAAGGCCTGTCTGACTTGGGAAGTGGTCAGATACCTTTTACCTTTCATTTTAAGACAGCCTAGAGAAACAACTGCTACCCATCCTCACAGCATCTCTCCCAGCATTTATTGACTTGCATGAAGCCCCCAAAGCAACAGACTCTGGAGAAATCCATAACCAGGAAATCACCCATAGCTTCAGAAGGCCCACAAATGAAACAACCAAAGAGCTTTCTGGATGAAGAAACTTTTCTGAAATAATCTTAAGGTGAATACAAAAGGATTATATATACAGCCTTCCTAGACTTTATACAAAATGCAGCAGAGCAAAATGAAAAATTAAGCAAGCTGTTCAATCTGATGGAACACCAGGACTCTGAAATCCAACAGATCAAGAACAAATCAAAGATATAGAATCTTCAATTGAAGTCAAGAAAACAGAATGGAATAAATGGAAAAGAGACTTTCTAGTTGGAAGACAGAGCTACTGACTCCGGCATCTATGAGGAGAAATCAGAAAAAAGGAACAAGAAAAATGAAGAGGCATTAAGAAGCATGTGGGTCTCTATTAAGAGGAATAACCTATGATTAATTGGAGTCCCTGGGCGAGGCACCTGAGAACACAGAGGGTATTGTTGCTGAGCTGCTGACAGAGAACTTCCCAGAAATCATGAAGGGAGAGAATATACACATCCAAGATGCACATCGAATGCCACTCAATATAGATCTCTAAAGAAAGATGCCAAGACATATTATAATGAAGCTTAACAAAGTGAACATAAGCAGAAACTCTTAAAAGCATCGAGACTCAAAGTAAACCTTACATTCAGAGGGAAACTCTGTAGGTTTTCCTCAGATGTCTCAGCAGAAACAATGCTGGCACAGACACAGTGACATGACACATTCAAAGCCTTGAAGGAGAAGAACTTCCAACCAAGAATTATATATCCTGCAGAACTGTGTTCAAATATGAAAATGAAATTAAGACATTTGCAGATAAACAGAAACTTAGAGAATTTGTAAAAACTAAACCAAAGCTACAAGAAATACTGAAAGAATAGATTGGCTTTGGCTTAGAAGAACAAAACCACTATATTTTAGGAGGACATATCACGCAGAATCCTACTCAGGGAATGCTCTGAACTCAAGCAAAGCCATAATAGTGAAAGAAATAATCCTGTGATCGTACCATGAAAACTATGATGTCGTCATATTAAAAAGAGGGACGCACTACAGTCGTTATAGTCCTTCCAGATGGAGAGGAAGTTGACAAGACTGATAGTAATTAAAATGGGGTTTATACATATTTTATTAAATGGGATCATAAGGGCAGCCATAAAGCACAATAAAGAGGCAACATACCATATCAAGAAATGTAATACAGGAATCTCAACAACCACAAAACCAACCCTGAAAAAGATGAAAAATCAACCCACAAAGAAGAAGGTCCTAGAACAGATTAATAAGAAAGACAAAGAAAACATCAACACAGAAGTAAACATATCAAACTGGCAGCACTGAGCACATACCTATCAATAATTACATTGAATGTGAATGGACTGAATGCTTCAGTAAAGAGACATCGAGTGACTTCTTGGATCAAAAGACGTGATCCATCCATATGTTGCCCAAAAGAAAGTCACCTTAGACTTAAAGATATGAACAAACTGAAAATTAAAGGATGGAAGAATATGTATTAAGCTAACAATATACAAAGAAGAGCAGGTGTGACAATTCTAATCTCAGATAATATAGATTTTAATATAAAATCCACCATCATGGACAAGGATGGACACTATTTATTGCTGAAAGGTTCAATACACATGCAGGACTTAATATTAAATTTTTATTTGTGTTTGATTGCCTGTAGTAATTTTTTTTTTAATTTAACATAACTGAGTGAAAATGTACACTCACATGTAAATTTATATGCCCCCCTATATGCAAGCTTCCACTGCTCTCCCTGTCCGGTGACTGCACACTATTCCTCTCTGCTCCATACATGTCTCATCCTCCCAACAGTCTCCTTTCCCCTCCTCAGCATCCACTCCCCTTCCTCCAGCCAGAGGTCAGCAAGATGATATCCTATAGATGTATAGAACCATAAAGTGCTTCCAATATATGGTTACTCTGCATTGCCAAGTCCATTCCATTCCTGTCCAAAGAGTGGACCTTTGTTATAATTTATGGGAACGGGCAGCATCAGGGCCGGGGGCCATGCTCTCAGAGGAACCCCAAAACCGCTGGACCATCAATTGAGGTCTTTTAGTGGAGATCTCATGATGCACCTCTTTTTATTCTTGTGTTGCCAGTGAGGCTCCTCTCTGTGAGCTCCGTTATGGATATCACTGGTGGTGGCCGGGCACCATCCGGTTCTTCAGGACTCAGGTCGATGTAGGCACCCACTCTTGTGGGTCTCTCTGTCTTCTCAGTTGTCTTTACCGCATGCCATTTTGCCCTCAGTGAGCATCCGTTCCTGCTGAGTTGGGACCATTTGCTGTGTCTTCGGATGGCAGCTTGGCAGCTTTTAAGACCCCAGACGCCACTCACCAATGTGGGGGGCAGAGAGCTCTCTTAGCAAAACGCTAGTTGTGCCAATTGGCCTGGAATTCGCCTAAGAGCATGGTCCCCCGCCCCCCGCCCCAACTACTCTATCCTTGCAGTATTGAGTCAAGATGGAAGGAGTACTCAAGTTATGCTGAAGTCCACTTAATGGTGTTCTTGTTCCTAATGTGTGCTGTCACGGCATTCTCCCAACTAGATTTCTAGTAACTACCTAAATTAAACCCTCCCCCCCTCGCCCTCCCTCCCTCGTTCCCCTCCCTTGTAGCTGTCAAAGAGTCTTTTCTTCTATACACAAGTCTGTTTTTGAGATCTTATTGTAGAGGTCTCATACAGTATTTGTCCTTTTGTCGCTGACTATTCTCACTCAACATAATGTCTTCCAGTTGAATCCAGGTTAGGAGATGTTTCCAGGAATCATCGTTATTCTTTATCATTGCGTAGTGCTCTATTGAGTGTATGTACCACAGTTTACCTATCCATTCTTCTATTGTTGGGAATCTGGGTTGATTCCACCTTTTTGCTAATGTGGACTGTGCAGCGATAAACATTCTGGTGCATGTGTCCATTGGTGTGAAAGGCCTTGAATCTGTAGGATATATTCCAAGTAGTGGAATTACTGGGTCAAATGGTATATCGATATCCAGTTTTTTAAGGAAGCGCCAGATTGCCTTCCAAAGAGGCTGAACCATTTTGCATCCCCACCAACAGTATAGGAGGGTTCCACTTTCTCCACAGTCTCTCCAGAATTTGTTGTTTTGTGTTTTCTGGATCATGGCCAATCTTGTTGGGGTGAGATGGTATCTCATTGTTGTCTTGATTTGAATTTCTTTAATAACTAAAGATCGTGAACATGTCCGCATGTGTTTTTTGGCTGCCTGGATCTCCTCTTTAGTGAAGTATCTGTCCATCTCCTTTGCCCATCTCTTAATTGGATGGTTTATCTTCTTCTTATTGATATTTTGTAGTATTTTATAGATTATGTAGATCAGGCGTCGATCTGTCATAGAGTTGCCAAATATTTTTTTCCCACTCTGTGGGTATTCTTTTAATTCTATTAATAAAGTCTTTGGATGAGCAAAAGTGTTTGATTCTTAATAGTTCCCATTTATCTACTTTCTCTTCTGTTGATTGAGGTTTCTTTGACAGATTTTGGAGTCTGTCCTCATTGTGTATTAAAACTTCCATTGTTGTTCCTACCTTTTCTTGGATGAGCTTTATCGTTTTAGGTTTGATATTTAGGTCTTTTATCCAGTTGGAGTTGGCTTTTGTATCAGGTGTAAGATATGGATCTTGATTCAGTTTATTGCAGATGGATAACCAATTTTGCCAGCACGATTTGTTGAAGATACTGTTTTTACACCAGTTAAATGTCTTAGGGCCTTTGTCAAATATCAACTGTTTATAGGCAGATGGTGTCATCTCTGGGGTCTGAATTCTGTTCCATTGATCAATCTGTCTGTTCTTGTACCAGTACTACGGTGTTTTGACCACTGTGGCAGTGTAGTATGTTCTAAGGTCGGGTAATGAAAGGCCTCCCAGTGTGTTCTTCTTCTTTCATAGTACCTTACTTATCTAGGGCTTCTTCCCTTTGCAAAGAAAATTGGTGATTTCTTTCTCCATTTCATTAAAAAATGATGCTGGTACTTGTATTGGGATTGCATTATATAAATGAATTGCTTTGGGTAAAATAGACATTTTCACAATGTTAAGTCTTCCTATCCATGAGCAGGGTAGGTTTTTCCATTTATCTAAGTCTCTCTTAGTTTCTTGTAGTAAGGGCTTGTAGTTCTCTTTGTGAAGGTCTGTTATTTCTCTGGTTAGATTAATTCCTAGGTACTTTATCTTCTTCGGGGCTATCACAAATGGTACAGATTTGATAATTTCCTCCTTAACAGTCTCGTTTTTGGTATAAAGGAATCCTACTGATTTACTTATGTTTATCTTGTATCCTGAGACTTTGCTGAACTCTTCTATCAGTTTGAGTAACTTACTTATAGATTCTTTGGGGTTCTCTGCATATACAGTCATATCATCTGTGAACAGGGAGATTTTAACTTCCTCTTTGCTGATGCAGATGCCCTTCATTTGTTCGTCTTGTCTAATTGCTCTGGCTAGAACTTCTAGCACAATGCTGAATAGGAGAGGTGACAGTGGGCATCCTTGTCTAGTTCCTGATCTCAGGGGAAAGTCTTTCAGTCTCTCTCCATTCAGGATGATGCGGGCAATCGGCTTTGTATAAATGGCCCTTATTGTGTTGAGGAATTTGTCGTTTATTCCCATTTTGCTAAGAGTTTTTAACATTTGTTATGATGACACCATAGTTCTCATGATGATCACTGGATTGCTTCTTTCCAAATCAAAGCTGTGATTTACTTTGGAGCCTTCCCTAAATGAGTATTGAGTAGTGTGTCGTTCTAAAATATAAAGTTAGTGGTTTTGTTCTTCTAAGCAAAGCCAAGAACTTCTTTCAGTATTTCTTGTAGTTTGGGTTTGGTTTTTACAAAGTCTCTGAGTTTCTGTTTACCTGGAATTGTCTTAATTTCATTTTCGTGTTTGAAAGACAGTTTTGCAGGATATATAATTCTTTGTTGGAAGTTCTTCTCCTTCAAGATTTTGAATGTGTCGTGCCACTGTCTCCGTGCCAGCATGGTTTCTGCTGAGAAATCTGACGAGAGCCTACAGGGTTTCCCTCTGAATGTTAGCTTTGCCTTGAGTCTTGCTGCCTTTAAGAGTTGCTGCTTCTGTTTCATTTTGTTAAGCTTGATTATAATATGTCTTGGAGTCTTTCTTTTGAGATCTATATTGGGTGGCGTATGATATGCATCTGAGATTTCTATATTCTCTTCCTTCATGATTTCTGGGAAGTTTTCTTTCAGCAGCTCAGCAACAATACTCTCTGTGTTCTCAGATGTCTCACCCTGTTGAGGGACTCCAATTAACCGAATGTTGTTCCTCTTAATATCCCCCATGCTTCTTAATGCTTCTTCATTTTTCTTGCTTCTTTTTTCTGATTTCTGCTCATAGACACTGGCATCAGTAGCTCTGTCTTCCAAGTCAGAAATTCTTTTTTCCATTTGTTCCATTCTGTTTTCTTGGCTTTACATGGAAGTTTCTATGTCTTTGATTTTCTTCTTGATCTGTTGGATTTCAGAGTACTGGTGTTCCATCAGATCGAACAACTTGCTTAATTTTTTATTTTGTTCTGCTGCATTTTGTATAAGGTCTAGAAGGGCCCTGTATATAATCAATTTGTATTCACTTCCTGATACTTTCATAAAAGTTTCTTCATCTGGAAAACTCCTTGGTTGCTTTGTTTGGGAGCCTTCTGAAGCCATGAGTGATTGCTTGTATGCCACAATTGTCTGTTGCTTTTTGGTTCCCATGTGAGTATACAGAGGCTGGAAGAGGTACTGTGAGGATGGATTGCAAATGTTTCTCTAGGCTGTCTTCAAATGTTAAGCAAAAGGTATCTGACCAGTTCACAAGTCAGTTAGGTTTTCAGGTGTAGAGGTCCCTCTTCCCCTCTGACAAAGTAAGCGCCACTGTATCCAACCCCAGATGATAACAAACTAGTTCAGAATACAGCACTGCTAGTGCCCTGGTGGCCTCTGCTGACAGGGCCTAGCCTTATCCAACACTGAGTCAAGTACTGGTTTTGTGATAGAAAAGCGCTCTCCTGTGGGCAGGCTCTGGCTCCCAAGCTAAGAATTAGGTCCAGCTGCGGCCACTGTACCCTAGATGGCGTCCTCCACACAGGCAGCAGACAGGGGGGCTAAAGGTGCCCAGAGGCAGAGATTCGTCTGCTTCTGTTGCAGGGCCCCCAACGTAGGCAGCACTGTGCAAAATCACTACTTTTCTGATGGAGAAGCGCTGTGCGGTTTGCAGGCGCTTGCTCCCAGGCTAAGTACGAGGTCCTGCTAAAATCTCGGTACCGACATGGCGTCCCGCACCCTGACCGCGGAGTTCCATACAAACCCCACTGAGGCAGCTACAAAACGAAGGCTCAAAGTGTCTAGATTAACAGAGTCCCGAGCCTGGCTCTCAGAATATGGGAATTTCGCCTGCCTATCTCCCCAGCAGCGCGTCTGAGTCCAGCCGCCGGGCAAGGCCCAGCTCCGCCCGCCAGCCGAGACCGAGGAAAAAAAAGTCAAAATGGTGCGTTTACCTTCCGTCGGTGAGAGCCGGGGCTAGCCAGGAGCGGGAGTCAGAGAAAGAGAGGAGATTTTTTGTTGAGTGGTATAAAGTCCCAATTAACAGCTCTGTGCCGAGTCCTGAGGCTGATTAGGTGCTCAGAAGGCTCTGTTTGATTGTCAATTCAGGTCTTGGTTTCCAGAGAGATAAAAGGAGAAGTAGGCTTAGTCGGCCATCTTGACTCCTCCCCCACAATATTAAATATCTATGCACCTAATATTAGAGCATGAAAACCGAAATACATCGAAGAACCACTGACTACACTCCAAAAGGAGATAGATCACTGCACAATAATAGTGGGAGACTTCAATAGTCCCTTCTCAATACTGGACAGATCATCTAGAAAAAAGCTCAGTAAAGACACAGAAGACCTTATTGCCACAATTAACCAACTAGAACCCATAGACATATACAGAACTTTCTATCCTTCTGAGGACAACTACACCTTCTTCTCCAGTGCATTCTCCAAAATTGATCATATGTTAGGACATAAAGCAATTCTCAACAAAATCCGTGCCTTTGAATTTATGCAAAGCATCATCTCAGATCATAAAGCCATAAAAGCCAAAATCAATAGCAGAAAAAACACGGATAGAAAGAAATAATTTTGCAAATTTAATAAATAGCAGCAAGACAAGGGAAATTTTTTAAATAATCATTTATTTGATTATTTATTTATTTTTTTACTGAGATCAAACCGGAAACTGGAAGCCACCAAGGCCTGACATATCCTATAGTCACAACCCTGAGCTTTGCTGGTTTGTGTACCTCCAAAAACCTATGTTCTGGATGGATGAAAACAATAATAACTTTAAATAAACATGTTCTTTATTTTAGAAATTTGTGATTAAATCAAACTATCAAGATTAGCAAAAGTTATACACTGTTCCAGGATATTTCTGTCTCCTTTGCTGATCTGTGCTTTGTACCATTTTGCCTCTACAGTAAGTACATTTCTGTATTCGTGCTTGGCATATGCAGTTATCTTTCATTTTCCACTCAGCTTTGATACACAGGTTGATATAACATGCAGAAAACCAACTGGAAGCTGATTCTTAAACAGTGTTATAAAGGCATGGATAATTCAGCTAAATAATAACATTAGAAGTTTTTCTACTTATATAGTCAGTGGCAGATGTACAGAACAAGGCTACAGGTTTATAACTTCTATAATATGTGTCAAATCCAATTATCAGGAGAAGAGATGGGCCTCAGGCAACTGAGAACATGGTGTACTTGGTAATTAGGGCTACATTGTTAAACTTCTCTATTTAACTACCTCCTATAAAGTCATAGCTTTTGGTGAAATTTGAAAATGGAGTCAACAAGGACATGGGAGGTTTCAGTAGCAGTTGTGAGCCAAATCTAGCCAAGAGACATTAAGGGAGGGCAGTGCCATGTCCAGGTGTGGAGGATCTACTATTATATGCATTTATTATTATTATTATTATTAAATAAAGAAAATTAAAGTGTACATACTCTGTGCTTACAATATCGGGTTAAGAGAGGAGGAACACACAAGTTCTGTCAAAGTCTCATTAATATTGATCTTCTTACTAATATGAATTGTCACCAATTTCACCCTACCAAATTTCTAACAATTATCTAATCTAAACCCTCGCCCCTTGCCTTCCCATCCTCCCACCTTCCCTACCATTGTAGCCATCAAAGAGTCTTTTCTAGTATGTATGAGTATGCTTTTAAGTTTTTATCGTAGGGGTCCCATATAATAATTGTCCTTCTGTCGCTGACTAGTTTCACTCAATATAATGTCCTCCAGTTAAGACCAACTTGACGGCACTTGGCTTGGCTTGGCTTAGTTGAGACCAAATTGAGAGATGTTTCCTGCTATCATTGCTGTTCCTTATCAGTGTATAGTACTCCATGGAGTACATATACCAAAGCTTACCTATCCATTCTTCCATTGTTGGGCATCTGGGTTGATTCCAACTTCTTGCTATCATGGATTGCGCTGCAATGAACATTCGTGTGCAGGTAGCAGTTGATGTGAATGGCCTTAATTTCGTAGGATATATTCCAAGCAGCGGAATAACTGGGTCAAATGGTATTTCTATATCCGTTATTTTAAGGTAATGCGAAATTGCTTTCCAAAGAGGTTTCACCATTCTGCAATCCCACCAACAGTGAAGGAGAGTTCCAATCTCTTCACAGCCTCTCCAACATTTATTGTTTTGCGTTTTTTGGATCATGGCCAATCTTATTGGGGTGAGGTGGTATCTCATTGTTGTTTTGATTTGAATTTCTTTAACAATTAATGATCGGGAACATGTCTGTATGTGTTTTTTGACTGCCTGGATCTCCTCCTTAGAGAAATGTCTGTCCATCTCCTTTGCCCATCGCTTAATTGCATGATTTGTCTCTCTCTTATTTATATTTTGTAGAACCTTATAGATTATGGAAATCAGGCGTCGGTCTGACATAGAATTGCCAAATACTTTTTCCCATTCTGTAGGTGGTCTTTTAATTATTTTGATGAAGTCTTTGGATGAGCAGAAGTGTTTGATTCTTATTAATTCCCATTTATCTATTTTCTCTTCTGATAAATATGTTTTGTTTGTCAGATTTTGAAGTCTGTCTGTACTGCATGGTAAAATGTCCATTGTTGACCCTATCATATCTTGGATGAGCTCTATCTTTTTAGCTTTTATACTCAGGTGTTTTATCCAATTTGAGTTGATTTTGTGTAAGGTGTGAGATATGGGTCTTCTTTCAAATTTTTGCAGATGGATATCCAATATCCAGCACCATTTGTTAAAGAGACTGTTCTTACCCCAGTTCAAAATCTTAGGACCTTTGTCAAATATCAGCTGTTCATAAGAGGATGCTGGCATCTCTGGGGTCTCTACTTTGTCCCATTGGTCTATACGTCTCCTTTTGTACCAATACCAGACTGTTTTGACTACTGTGATAGTGTAATAGGTTTTAAAGTCAGGTAGTGAGAGGCCTCCCAGCATGTTCTTCTTTTTCAGTATTGTTTTACTTATTCGAGGTTTCTTCCCTTTCCAAATAAAGCTGATAATTTGTGTCTCCATCTCATTAAAAAATGTCATTGGAATTTGTATTGGGATTGCATTATACAAGTAGAGTGCTTTGGGCAAAATAGACATTTTCACAATATTGAGTCTTCCTATCCATGAGCAGGGCAGATTATTCCACTTATGTAAGTCCTTCCTAGTTTCTTGTAGCAATGTCTTGCAGTTTTCTCTGTAAAGATCTCTTATTTCTCTAGCTAGATTTATTCCGAGGTATTTTATCTTCTTGGGGGCTTTAGTAAATGGAATTGATTTGGTAATTTCTTCATTAATAATGTCATTGTTGGTATAAAGGAATCCCACTGACTTAGTTATGTTTATCTTGTATCCCAACTGTTTTAGTCAGCTAGGGCTGCTCTAACAGAAATATCACAGAGTGGATGGCTTTAGCAAAGGAAGGTTTATTCTTACACAGTACGGTAGGTTGCAAGTCCATATTCAGGGTAATTACACAGTCCGGTAGTTTGCAAGTCCATATTCAGGGTGACCACTCCAGGGGAAGGCTTTCCCCTTGTCGGCTCTGGAGGAAAGTCTGGTATTGCATCAGTCTTTGTCCAGGGAGCATCCCAGAACAGGAACCTCAGGTCTGAAAGACGTGCTCTACTCCAGGTGCTGCTCTCTTGATGGTAAGGAGGCTTCCATTGTCCTTTGTTTCTCTTTCCCTTTTATCTCTTGCAAGTTGAAAGCATTAAGGGTGGGGCAAGCCAAACTCTGGGGAAACTCCCTCTACAGCAGGAGTTTACAGCCCCACCCTAATCCTTTAGCATACAGTTTAGCAAAACCACACAATGGAGGACAGTCCCAAGATACTGGGAACCATATCCCAGCCACATGGCTGTACACATTTTTGGGGGGACACAATTCAAACCATGACACCAACACTTTGCTGAATTCTTCTATTAGCTCTAATAGTTTACTTATGGATTGCTTTGGATTCTCTGTATAAACAATCATATCATCTGCAAAGAGAGAAATCTTTACTTCTTCACTGCCAATACAGATGCCTTTTGTTTCTTTGTCTTGTCTAATTGCTCTGGCTAGAACTTCTAGGACAATGTTGAATAGAAGTGGTGAGAGTGGGCATCCTTGTCTAGTTCCCGTTCTCAAAGGGAATTCTTTCAGTCTTTCACCATTCAGGATGATGAAATCAGTTGATTTAGCATAGATGCTGTTGATTATATTGAGGAATTTCCCTTTTATTCCTATTATTCTGAGAGTTTTAAGCATAAATGGATGTTGAACTTTGTCAAATGCCTCTTCTGCATCAATTGACAGAATCAGGTGATTTTTATCTTTTGTGTTATTAATATGGTTGATTACATTAATTGTTTTTCTGATGTTGAACCAGTCTTGCATCTCTGGAATGAAACCAACTTGATCATGATGAATAATTGCTTTTATATGCTGTTGAATTCTATTGGCTAGAATTTTGTTGAAGATTTTTGCATCTAGATTCATGAGTGATATTGGTCTGTAATTTTCTTTTTTTGTGGGATCTTTCCCTGGTTTTGGTATCAGGGTTATGCTGGCTTCATAGAAGGAATTTGGAAGTATTTCATCTCTTTCTATGGTGTGAAATAGCCTCATTAGTATTGGAGTTAATTCTTCTCTAAAAGTTTGGTAGAATTCTCCGGTGAAGCCGTCTGGGCCAGGACTTTTTTTAGTTGGTAGATTTTTTATGACTTTCTCAATCTCTTCCTTTGTGATAGATTTATTAAGTTGATCTATTTCTCCTTGTGATAGTCATGGGGAGTCATATGAATCCAGAAATTTGTCCATTTCCCCCAGGTTTTCAAACCTATCAGAGTATAGCTTTTCATAGTATTCTGTAAGGATACATTGTATTTCAGATGGGTCTGTTGTAATATCTCTCAACTCATTTCTTAATCGGGTTATTTGTATCTTCTGTTGTTTTTCTTTTGTAAGTTCAGCCAATGGCTTATCAATTTTGTTGATCCTTTCGAAGAACCAACTTTTGGTTTTGTTAATTTTTTCAATTGTTGTTCTATTCTCTAATTCATTTAATGCTGCTCTAAGTTTTATAATCTGTTTTCTTCTTATGCCTGAGGGGTTTCTTTGTTGCTCTCTTCCTACTTTTTCAAGCTGTGAGGTTAATTCTTTAATTTGTGTTCTTTCTTCTTTCCGGACATGTGCACAGATAGAGATAAGCTGACCTCTGAGCACTGCTTTTGCTGTATCCCATAAATTCTGGTAGGATGTGTTTTCGTTCTCATTTGAAACCATAAATTTCTTTAATGTGTCTTTAATTTCTTTTATAACCCAAGGCTTTATGAGTAAAGTGTTGTTCAGTTTCCACAAGTTGGAATTTTTACCTACGATTTTTCTGTTTTTGATTTCAACTTTTATAGCTCTGTGGTCCGAGAAGGTACTTTGCAATAAATCAGTGTTGTGGATTTTATGTAGAATAGTTTTATGACCCAACATATGGTGTATTCTGGAGAATGTTCCATGTGCTTTGGAGAAGAAGGTATATTTATCTGTTGATGGATGAAAAGATCTGTATATGTCAATAAGGTCAAGTTGGTTGATTGTTGTAACAAGATCTTCTGTATCTTTACAGAGCTTTTTTCTGGATGATCTATCCTTCACTGAAAGGGGAGTGTTAAAGTCCCCAACTATTATTGTGGAATGATCAATCTCATTTTTCAGTGTTGTCAGTATTTGTTCAATGTACTTAGCTGCTTTGGTATTAGGTGCATAAATATTCAATATTGTTAAGTCTTGCTTGAGTATTGAACCTTTCAGCAATAAATAGTGACCATCCTTGTCCATAATAGTGAGCTATACATTAAAATCTATTTTATCTGAGATTAATATTGCCACGCCTGCTCTTTTTCGTGTATTATTAGCTTGACGTATATTATTCCAACCTTTAATTCACAACTTGTTCTTATCCTCAAGTCTAAGATGTGTTTCTTGTAAGCAACATATAGATGGGTCATATCTTTTGTTCCACGATATCAGTCACTGTCTCTTTACTGGAGCGTTCAGTCCATTCCCATTCAATGTAATTATTGATAAATATACATTTAATTATGTCATTGCAATATGTTTATTTTCATGTTGGTGTTCTCTCTGTTGTTCTTATTAATCTGTCCTGGGACATTCTTCTTTATGGAAGGTATGAGTTTTGATTTTATATTTATTGAGACTCCTGTATTGTGATTTTTCATTACAAATGGTTTATTATTAATTAGTTCTATGCTACACACCTAATCCCCCTTAATGTATAATTATTGAAATCAATTTTAATTATTTTAGAAGTCAGAAACTGTCGCTGCATCAAAAAAACAACTGTAACTATTGTAGTGTATCCCTCTTTCAATGTGATATTATAGTTGTCATGATATGACCATGAATTCCCTTATTATAATATTGTAGTTTTTGGTTGGTTTTGATGAAGTTTTGTGCCTTCCTTAGCTGATCAGAAATTTGGATGAAGTGCCTTAAATTATCACCTAAAACATATATTTAGGGAAGAGCTTCTTTCAATATTTCGTGTAATTTGGGTTTAGTTTTTATGAAGTCTTTAAATTTCTCTTTATTTTTAAAAGTCTTAATTTCACCATCATATCTGAAAGATAATTTAGCGGGATAGAATATTCTGGGATGGAAGTTTTTCTTGTTCAGGACTTTGAACATGTCTGCCCATTGTTTCCTGGCCAGCATTGTTTCAGCAAAAAAGTCAGATGAAAATCTACAGGGTTTTCTTCCCAATGTTAGTTTTGACTTGAGCCTTGATGTCTTCAGAAGCATCTCTTTGTGTTATAGTTTATTAAGTTTAATTATAGTATGCCTTGGCGTTCTTCTATTTGGATCTAACTTTTGTGGTGTTAGATAAACATCTTGGATATCTATTTTCTCTTTTTTCATAATCTCAGGAAAATTTTCTGTCTGTATCTCTACAGCAATACTCTCTATGTTGTCATTAATTTTCCCTTGTTCAGGAACTCCAATTAAACATAAATTATTCCTCTTCATGGAGTCCCATATGTTTCTTAACATTTCTTCATTTTTCTTATTTCTTTTCTCTGATTTTACCTCATAAATGTTGGTATTAGTTAGTTTGTCTTCTAGGTCACTGATTCTAACTTCCATCTGTTCAATCCTACTCTTTTGGCTTTGGATAGAATTATCCAATTCTGTAATTTTGTTATTAATCTAACGTATTTTAAATTGTTGATGCTCTAGAATATCAAATAGTTTACCAACTTTTTCATTTTGTTCTATTGTATGTTGTTTAATTTCTAGGAGGGTTTTGTATATAATTTTTTTGTATTCAATCTCTGTTAGATTTAAAAAAGCTTCATCTGGGAAATTTTTTGAATCTTTTGAATCTTTAGGGAATTTTCTGGAGCATTTGAAGAGTGTTTCTTTAAATGACTAATTATGGTCTGTTGCCTGCGTGCCATCTAGATGTTATTTGATTTCTCTACTAATGGATCTAAAAGAATTGTTGGCCACCAGCTGACTATAATACTGTAGCGATTTGCCCCAGGTAGACTCTCAAGGGTGGAAGACTTTGCTTATTGAGTGGCAAAGAGGCTGCTCTGTTTATGGAGAAACGGGGGCTGTCAGCCAATCTTAAAATGTGAGAGGTTTTTCAATAGAGAGATTTCCAGAGAGAGATATAAGCCTCTCAGCCTTAAAAAAGTAAACCTTAAAAGTAAAAGTAAACTGCACTTCTATGCCGGGAGCTGTCCAGGTGCTGAATTGGTAGCTGGAAGCTGTCCAAACAGGCTGGCCTGAACAGGTAGTGGGGAACAACAGACTTCACCTGCCCACTTATAATGAAAGTATGTTATTGTTACTGGCCATTTGCAGAAGTTGCAGTTCTCTGCTACAATGTAGCAGCAGAAGTAGAAGTTAAATGGTCCTGAACAGGTAGCCGGGAACAGCAGCCTTCACCTGCCCACTTATAAAGAAAGTATGTTACTGTTACTGGCCGTTTGCAGAAGCTGCAGTTCTCTGTTACAATGTAGCAACAGAAGCAGAGGTTAAAGGGATTGTTTTTGATTGTTTTGAGAAGCTTAGTGTAATACTGTTGCCCAGTCAAATATGTTAGGTCCCAAGGCTTCTCAGGTATTCAGTGCTCCATAAAACATACCATCCAGGCCTTAGTTCTCAGAGGGAGATGAGGAGATGTCTGTTTACTCCACCATCTTGTAACGGATGCTTTAAAATGACTAATAAATGTCTTCACAATGTCCCAGTTTTCCAATGATGTCACTTGCCTCTCAATGTTTATTAGCTTTCCTTTTCTTTATATCCATGCCTAAGATTTTCACACTTCTAGGCCTGTGTCTTATCATTATGAGAAGAGATAGAAATGCAGCATTAGAGTGTCAGTGATTAAATTATTTGTACACGAGGGCTATTTGCAATCAAGGGAGTATACCTAGAGTGGGTACTGCACCACTGAAAAAATTAATCTTAAGTGGTAGAATTTCAGTCGTTTTGGCAACAGGTGAAAAAGGTACATTTTAGCACAGAGCTTCTCTACTCTGCTCAATTTATATTATGCACCACAGGTATTGATTACTATGCCTGAGAATAAGGCAGACACTGATGCAAAACTAGTTACAATGTTAAGAACAAGTGCATTTTTCTTTCTAGAACTGATTTGGCATATTACAGACAGTAAATAAACTAATCCAATACACATATACACAAACGTGTAAAGATAAACCATTGAACACAACCACTCTAAAAATGTTTTTTGTTCTAAAGTTTTTACTTCTGGCTTCAGGAGTTACGTGAACCGATGAACTTTGAAAGCAAAAGTCAAGCTATAACTTTTAGCATTCCCCTAGGCTAACATGAGAGTACACAATTTTATTTTTTCATTGCTGCAATTTATCAATTCAGTAACATAGTCTTGTAGCAACCAGAGTTTTCCCCTGAGTAATTAATCCCTTATGGCTGTTAGTCTTCAATCTTGCCCAAAATAATAGCTGAGGCTGGATGAGCTATGTAGTTGCCGTTGTATCATTTTTCCTATTGTACTTTTAAATGTATTAAATATACCTACCTTCCCCTCCCAATTTCGCATTTATTGTCCTGGGGAGGCTCTAGTAAGACTATGTGTTACCCAAAGTGGAATACTTAATAGTCTGCCTACCAGGCATAAGAACAAAAAAATGTTTTGAATAAATAACTCTATCAGGGAAAAGCTATTAAGCTGATGTATTATGTATGGAGTTCTGTCTGTTGCCATTAGCAGCTATGGAATCAATTTTTTCCCTCAACTACTGCTTGCTCATTTGCTTGTTTACTCTCTTTCCTATGTCGAAAGAGATTGACTTGAGGCACATATTATACTAATACCCTGATGTTGATAGAACAAAGAAAATCTATTCTCAAATGTTAGTGTAACCAGAGGGTTAGGTTTTACAACACATATCTTTAGAAGGCAAAATTCAATTCACTATCTAGGCACCTTTTGCTCCTCCCCCGAAATACTACTCTTCCCACATGTAAAACACATTAACCCCATCACATTATCCCAAAGTGTTAGATCAATTTTGAGTACAAAAATCTCATCTTCTGAATCATCTAAATCAAATATGGTTTGAGACTTTAGGTGTTTGCCATCCTTGCAAATTTTTCTTCATCTGTGAACTTATGAAATCTAGAATATGAATTATCTGCTTCCAAAGTAATTACCTGATTCCAAACTAAGACAGAGTAGGAAGAACGATCCATCAGTTTACTTCTGAAAATAATTAGCCAGGGAAATCCTTATGGCTGGCAGCAGAACACTGTCAGATATAGTGCCTGAAAATGAGCACCCCAGGTTGGAATGCACTCAGAAGATGACTGGGAAAGTTGCTTTCTTGAATTAGAATCCACCTTAATGAAGTAGATGGAGTAAAAACTTTGGTATTTTTGTTCACTGAAGTGGTACTACTCAAAATGAGAAGAAACAGCTGCAAACACCCGTTAATAACTGGAACATGGAATCTATGAAGTGAGGATCTAGGAATATTGGAAATTATCAAAAATTAAATGGCATACATGACCATTGATATCCTAGGCATTACTGAGCTGAAATAGATCAGTTTGGGCCATATTGAATTTGGCATTCATATTGTCTACTTATGCTGAGAATGAAATCTTGAAGAGGAATAGTGTTGTGTTCATCATCAAAAAGAACACTTCAAAATCTGTCCTGAAGTACAATGCTGTCAGTAATAGGATAATATCCATATGCCTCCAAGGAAGGCCAGTTAATACAACTATTACTCAAATTGACACACCAACTATTAAGGCCAGAGACAAAGATATTTAATATTTTTACTACCTTCTGCTGTCTGAAATTGACAGAGCATGCAATCAGGATACATTGATTATTACTGGTAACTGGAATGCAAAAGCTGGAAACAAAGAAGAAGGATTGGTAGCGGCAAAATACAGCCTTGGCGATGTAAATAATGCTGGAGATCGCATGATAGAATTTTGCAAAACTAGTGACTTCTTCATCACAAATATTTTCTTTAACCAATACAAATGGCAACTGTACACAGTGACCTCAGCAAAAGGAATACACAGGAACCAAATAGACTAAATCTGTGGAAAAGATGATGGAAAACTCTGTATCAGCAGTCAGAACAAGACCACGTGCTGACCAGGGCACAGATCATGAATTGCTCACATACAAATTCAAATTGAAACTGAAGGAAATTAGAGCAAGTCCACAAGAGCCAAAATATGACTCTGAGTATGTCCTTCCTGGGTTTAAAGACCATCTCAAGAACAGATTTGATGTGTTGACCACTAACAACTGAAGACAAGACAAATTGTGGAATGACATCAGACATCATCCGTGAAGAGAGCAAGAGGTCATTATTAAAAATACAGGAAATAAAGACCAAATTTGGATTTCAGGAGAGACTCTGAAACTTGTTCTCAAACACTGAGTAACTAAAGCAAAAGGAAGGAATGGTAAAGCAAAATACTTAAACAGAAGATTTCAAAGGGCAGCTCGAAAAGACTAAAGAAAGTATTATGACAATGTGTGCAAAGAGCTGGAAATGGAAAACCAGAAGGAAAGAACGTGTTCTGCGTTCCTCAAGCTGAAAAAGCTGAAGAAAAAAATTGAAGCCTCAAGTTGAAATAGTGAGGGATTCTACAGGGAAAATAGTAAATGATTCAGGGAGCACCAAAAGAAGATGGAAGGACTACACAGAGTCATTTTACCAGAAAGAGCTGGTCCATGTTCAGGCATTTGAAGAGGCAGCATATGATCAGGAACGAATGGTACTGAAGGAAGAAGTTGAAGCTGCATTAAAGGCATTGGCAAAAAGCAAGGCTCCAAGAATTCATGGAATATCAATTGAGATATTTCAACAAACAGATGCAGCACTGAAAGTGTTCACTTGTCTACGCCAAGAAATTTGGAAGACAGCTACCTGGCCAACTAATGAAAGAGATCTGTATTTATGCCCATTCCAAAGAAAGGTGATCCAATCAAGTGCGGAAATTATCCAACAAGATGGTTAGTATCACACACAAGTAAAATTTTCCTCAAGATCATTCAAAAGCAACTGCAACACTATGTTGAAAAGAAACTTGCAGAAATTTAAGCTGTCTTTAGAAGAGGACATGGAACCAGGATATCATTGTTGATGTCAGATGGATCTTGGCTGAAAATAGAGAATACCAGAAAGATATTTACTTCTGTTTTATTGACTATGCAAAGGCATTTGGCTGCACAGATCATAATAAATTATGGCTAACATTGCAGAGAATGGGAATTCTGGAACACTTAACTGTGCTCTTAAGGAATATGCATATGGATCCAGAGGTAGTCATGGGACCAGAACAATGAGACACTCATGGTGTAAAGTATGGAAAGGTATGTACCAGGGTTGTGTCTTTTCACCATACATTTCAATCTGTTTTCTGAGCAAATAATCTGAGAAACTGGATTATGTGAAGAAGAACCAGGCATCAGGATTGGAGGATGACTCATTAATAACCTGCATTACACAGATGACAGCACTTGTTGAAAGTGAAGAAGGTTTGAAACACTGGTGAAGATCAAGGACTACAGTGTTCAGTATGGATTGCACTTAAACATCCATAAAACAAAAATCCTCACAACTGGACCAGTAAGCAACATTGTCATAATTGGAAAAAAGACTGAGATTGTCAAGGATTTCATTTTTGGGGGGTCCACAATCAGTGACCTGAAAGCAGCAGTTAAGAAATCAAAAGATTCATTGCAATTGGAAAATCTGCTTCAAAGGATCTCTTTAAAATATTGAAAAGTAAAGATGTCACCTTGAAGACTATAGTGCACCTGACCCTAGCCATGATATTTTCAGTCACAAAGTACACACACCAAAGCAGGAAAACAAACAAAGAAGACAGAAGAAGAATTGATGCCTTTGAATTGTGGTGTTGGGGAAGAATGTTGAATGCACCACAGACTACCAAAGGAACAGACAGATCTATTCTGGAAGAAGTACAACCAGAGTGCCCCTTGGAAGGAAAAATGGCAAACTGCGTCTTACATACTTTGGATATGTTGTCTGGAAGGATCAGTCCCTGGAGAAGGACATCAGGATTGGTAGAGTGGAGGGTCAGTGCAAAAGAGGAAGACCCTTGATGAGATGGACTGACACAGTGGCCTTAACAATGGGCTTAAGCATAAAAACGATGGTGGACACGGCAGTGTTTCCTTCTGTTGTTCATAGTGTCACCATGAGTTGGAACTGACTTGATAGCACACAACAAGAAACAACAACAGAATACAGCAGTAGAACAGGCTTAAAGTAGACATGTCAGCTGTAAATGGGAGAAACTGTGTTGGCGCAGATCTGACTCTGAAACCTAGAAAGCTGTCGCAGCATCTTGGAGATACAAGGAATAGTGGTTATACTCTTTAGAACCAAAGCAGTCCTGCTTCTTCTGCTACTTTGAACAGCTTTGCAGGTATCCAGCTTCTCCAGTGATAGTCTTTTTCTTTTTCTAGAAGACAGACATTATTGATTTGGGGGACTGTTTCTTGCCTGTAGAATTCGAAGCAGACAGCTTTCTTTCCTTTCCTCTTATCTCTTTCAGTCTAAGTGGAGGGGTTTTCTGCTATAGTAGTTGGTTATATCTATCAGTCACAGATTGAATCTTTTTAATGAAAGATTGTGTAGTCATGTCCTTAGCAAAAATTCTAGAACACAC
Organism: Heterohyrax brucei; assembly: GCA_028571685.1. Lineage (NCBI taxonomy): Eukaryota > Metazoa > Chordata > Mammalia > Hyracoidea > Procaviidae > Heterohyrax > Heterohyrax brucei. The sequence continues at coordinate 86,873,215 of CM053158.1, forward strand.
GTCCTCAGTTTATTCAACAGAATTTTCCTAATCTTTAAGTTGTGCTTTCATGTTGTGGAGTTTACTCTTAAATCCGTCTCTTTCCTCTCAATTTTACTATATGCTTCAAAGAGAATGCACACAGTTTCTTTAAGATTATGCTTAGAAAACTCTTCAGCACATTATCCAAGTTCACTACTCACAAGGTGTATCTTCTGTCAGACATTTGAACATAATCCATACAAGTTCTTTGCCACAGCATAAAAAGTACTACCCTTACCCTTACCCTATTATCCGATGACATGTTCATCTTTTCCTTTTAAAACCTGATCAGAAACCTATTTAATGTTCACATTTCTAGCAACTTTCTTTTGATGGTATTATATGTTTTATCCAAGATGCCAGATACTTTTTCTATAGCTCTCTTCAATTCAGTCTGAGACCTCATCATAACTGCCTTTGATGTCACTTGTTCTACCAAGTCTCTTCAAAGCAATCTATGCTTTTTCTGTTAGGCACTTTAAAACTCTTCCAGTCTCTACTGATTACTAGATTCTAAAACCATTTTCACATTTTAGGTATTAGAGCAGCAACTCAGTCCTTGTACCAAACTCTGTCTTAGTTCTCTGCCAGCCAAGCCAAGTGCCGTCGAGTCGGATCCGACTCAGTGATACTATAACAGGAATACCACAAATGGGTGGTTTTGACAACCAGTAATTTATTTTGCAACACTGGTGAGCCCAGAATCTAAATTAATCATGCTGACTAAAAGAATGCTTCCTTTCTATTGACTCTGGAGAATGTCCTTGTTCTTTGGCTCGTTTGGTGGTCTTCCTGTGAGACATCATCCATCCATCCCCCAGCTACTATGTATTCACTTGCTTGTTTAAACTTTTATATCTCAAAAGAGTTTGATTCAAAATCAAGCCTATAGTAATATTGCTACTTTAAAGTAAACAGAAAAATTCATTGTGGAATGGGATTAAAACCATAGATATAAGAGTTAGGGTTTACAACACATTCTTTGGGAGTTCAGTTAAATACATGACACAATAAATCCCACCTTTGTCCAGCATTTTCCATGGAGTGCCAAGTGGGTGAAACTGAGGAAATATCCTCATCCAAAGCTTGATGCTCACTCCTTGTACAAACCATGCTCTGAGTTTTTATTTGGAATTCCCTGTCCAAACAGCATTGTTTACAGAAATACTGTATTAGCAGTGGCTAACACAAATGCGAGAAATTTAGCCGATACGTTTGAAAAATGAACATATTTACAGGAAAGAAGATATGTAGTTTTATATTTGTGGGGAATTCAATTTACCTAGCAAGAGTCAGAAATAAAGCAATAGAAATAGAGAATCAGCAATAATAAAACAATGCTCTGAATACCAAGGAGAACTATTACAAGTCTGTATAAACTCAAAAACAATGAAAGTATTGTCATTGTCATCGAAAGCAAAAATAAAACCATTTAACTCAAAATATCAAACTCTGAGTGGCTTCAGTCAACTTCTGAGCAAGAATAGAAATGGCATAAAATACGTTTGGTATAGAATTTTGAAGAAGAAATGCTGTGAAAAATATTAAATTGTATAATAGGCAAAATAATAGCATCCCAGAGACTTCCATGTCCTAATGATCCCTGGAAAAGATGAATATATTTTCTTACATGCAAAAGGGGCTTTGAAGATGTCATTTAGGTGAAGACCTTGGGATGGAGAGATTATCCTGAATTATTCAGGTAGGCCTGACCTAATCACATCACTGCTTAGAAACAGAATTTTCTAAACTAAGATCAGAGAGAAAGATAGCAATGTCAGATGAGACATTCTGTCTTTGAAAATGAAAGAAGGGATCATGAGCACAAGAGGTCTGCAAAAACTGGAAAAGGCAAAGAAGCAGCCTCTCTGCTAGTCTCCAGAAAGGAACACGATCTTGATGACATTTTCAATTTACAGTACTAAAATTTGTGTCAGATATCTGATTTACAGAAATTTAAAATAAAAATTTGTGATATTTTAATCCACAAAATTTCCAGCAATTTCTGATGACAGAAATAGAAAACAAATAACTCTATTAGAAAATTATCATTCCCACTGGTAAAGGCAATAAACGTAAATATTCTTGTACATTCTTTCGCTTAGAAATATTTTTTTTGCTGTTAATGAGATCAGTTTATTTTTTATTTTATTTATTTTGTTTATTATGATTGAATGAAAATGTACATTCCCATATAAATTTGCATGCTCATCTATATGCAACTCCCACTGCTGTTCCTGCTGGGTGACAGCACACTCTTCCTCTCTGCTCCACACATGTCTTATCCTCCCAACATCCTCCTATAACCTCCTCTCCACCAACTCCCCTGGCTCTAGTAAGTGGTCAGCAGGACGGCATCCTATAGTTGCACAGAACCATAAAGTGCACACATGATATAGTCACTCTGTGTTGCTGAGTCAAATCCATTCCTATCCGAAGAGTTGATCTCCATTATGATTTATGGACAGGGATAACATCAGGGCCAGAGGCCGTGCTCCCAGGGGAACTCCGAGGCCCCCAGATCAACATTTGCAGTCTTTCAGTGGAGATTTCAGGGCGCACCCCCTTTTATTCTTGTGTTGCCAGCGAGACTCAACTTTGTCAGCTCCATCATGGCTGTCCCTGGTGGTGGCCAGGTACCATCTGATTCTTCCAGTCACAAGTCAAGGCAGTCACCCACTCACATGGGTCTCTATCTTCTGGGTTCTCTTTCCACCAAGTCATTTTGGTCCTTGGTGATCATCCATTCCTACTGAATTGGGACTGTTTGCTGTACCCTCAGACAGCAGCTTGGCAGCTTTTAAGACCCCAGGCTCCCCTCACCAATGTGGGATGCAGAAGACTGTCTTAGCAAAACTCTAGTTGTGCAAAATGGCCTTTATTTCCCCTGAGAGCATGGTTCCCGCACCCCTCCCAGCTACTCCGTCCTTGTAATACTGGGTTAAGATGGGAGGAGTACTCATGTTATGTTGAAGTCCAGTTAATACTGATCTTTCTATTGTGTGCTGTCCCCAATTTCTCCAACCCAATTTCTATCAACTATCTAATCTAACCTCTCCCTGTCCTCACTCTCCCTCTCTCCCCACCCTTGCAGCCATCAAAGACTCTTTTCTTCTATGCATGAGTCTGCTTTTAAGTTCTTGTCATAGGGGTCTCATACAATATTTGTCCTTTTGTTGCTGACTACTTTCACTCAGCATAATATCTTCCAGTTGAAACCAGGTTATGAGACAGTTTCCTAAAATCATCGTTGTTCCTTATAGTTCACCTTTCCATTCCTCTGTTACTGGGGCATCTGGTTGATTCCATCTTTTTGCTATTGTAGATGGTGCTGCCATAAACATTCATATGCATGTATCATTTGGTGTGAATGGCCTTGATTCTGTAGGATAGATTCTGAGCTGTGGAATTACTCAGTCAAATGGTATATCTATGTCCAGCATTTTAAGGAAGCACCAGATTGCTTTCCAAAGAGGCTGCACCATTTTTCAATCCCACCAACAGTGTAGGAGTTCCAGTTTCTCCACAGCCTCCTCAGCATTTGTTGTTTTGCATTTTTTGGATCATGGCCAACCTTGTTGCTATTGATTCCAACTTTTACAGCTTTATGATCTGAGATGATGCTTTGCATTAATTCATTTGTGTGGATTTTGTTGAGAATTGCTTTATGTCCTAACACATGGTCTCTTCTGGAGAATGTTCAATGTGCATTGGAGAAGAGGGTGTAGTTGTCTGCTGATGGATAGAAAATTCTGTATATGTTGATGAGTTCCAGTTGGTTAATTGTGGCAATAAGGTCTTCTGTGTCTTTACTGAGCTTTTTTCTAGATTATCTGTCCAGTATTGAGAGTGGAGTGTTGAAGTCTCCCACTATTATTGTGGAGTGATCTATCTCCTTTTTGAGAGTAGTCAGTGCTTCCTCAATGTATTTAAGTGTCCTAATATTAAGTGCATAAATAGGCGTATTGAACCTTTCAGCAATAAATAGTTTCCATCCTTACACACCATGGTAGACTTTAGATTAAAATCTATTTTATCTGAGATTAGAATTGCCACACCTGCTCTTCTTTGTTCATTGTTTGCTTAATACATATTCTTCCATCCTTTAAATTTCAGTTTGTTCCTATTCCTATCTTTCAGTCTAAGGTGAGTTTCTGGTAGGCAACTTATGGATGGGTCGTGTTTTTTGATCCAAGAAGTCACAAGATGTCTCTTTACAGGAACATTCAGTCCACTCACATTCAATGTAGTTATTGATAGACATGTCTTTAGTAATGTCATTGTGATATGTTATTTTTGTATTGATGTTTTCTCTGTTGTACTTATTAATCTGTTCTGGGACATTCTTCTTTGTGAGTGGATTTTTCACCTTTTTCAGGATTGGTTTTGTGGTTGTTGAGACCCCTGTATTACGTTTCTTGATTTGATATGTTGCTTTACACTTGCCCCTGTGATTCAGCTTAATAAACTGTATAAACTCAATTTTAATTACTACCATTCTTATTAACTTCCTCTCCATCTGGAAGGACTATAATGACTGTAGTATATCCCCCTTTTTAATATGATGACATCATAGTTTTCATGATATGATCACTGGATGATTTTTTTCACTATTTTAGCTTTGATTGAATTTGGAGCCTTCTCTGAGTAGTTTTCTGGGTAATGTGTTCTGTATTTGCTTCTATAATATAAAGTTAGTGGTTCTGTTCTTCTAAGCCAAAGCCAAGAGATTCTTTCTGTATTTCCTGTAGCTGTAATTTGGCTTTAAAAAGTCTCTGAGTTTCTGTTTATTGTGAATGTCTTAATTTCATTTTAGTACTTGAAAGTTACTTTGTTAGGACACATAATTCTTGGTTGAAAGTTCTTCTCCTTTGAGGCTTTGAATGTATCATCCCATTATCTCCATACCAGCATTGTTTCTGCTGAGAAATCTGGTGAAAGCCTACAGGGCTTCCCTCTGAATGTTAGCTTTGGTTTGAGTCTTGCTGCTTTAAGAGTTTCTACTTACGTTTCATTTTCTTAAGCTTGATTATAATATGTCTTGGAGTCTTTCTTTTGAGATCTATATTGAGTGGCATTCAATATGCATCTTGGATGTCTACATTCTCTTCTTGCATAATTTCTGGGAAGTTTTTTGTCAGCAGCTCAGCAACAGTACTCTCTGTGTTCTCAGGTGTCTCACCCTGTTCAGGAACTCCAATTAGTTGCAGACTGTTCCTCTTCATTGAGTCCCACATGTTTCTTAATGCTTCTTCATTTTTCTAGGTTCTTTTTTCTGATTTCTCCTCATAGATGTTGGAGTCTGTAGCTCTGTCCTCCAAATCAGAAATTCTCTTTTCCATTTGTTCCATCCTGTTTTCCTGGCTTTGAATTGAAGTTTCTATGTCTTTGATTTTGTTCTGGATCTGCTGGATTCCAGAGTAGTGGTATTCCACCAGATTGAAAAGCTTGCTTAATTTTTCATTTTGCTCTGCTGCATGTTTTATAAGGAATATGAGGAATATAAGGAATATACTATTTCTATATAGTACTTTTTTATTTACCTTCCTATAGTTTCAGAAAGTTTTCTTCATCTGGGAAGTCCTTTGGTGCTTTCTTTTGGAGGCCTTCTGAAGCCATGGGTGATTTCTTGGTTATGCTTTTCTCCAGAGTTTGTTGCTTTTGGGGCATCATGTGAGTCATGAGAGAGATGCCGTGAGGATGGACCTCAGTTGTTTCTCTAGGCCATCTTATAATTAAAGGTAAAATGTATCTGACAACTTCTACAGTCAGTCAGGTTTTCAGGTGTACAGGTCCTTCTTTCCAGCATCTTTCTTTTTTTAATTTGTGCTTTAAGTAAAAGTTTATGACAAAAATTAGTGTCTGATGCAAAAACGTGTATACACATTGTTGTGTGATCTTAGTTGCTGTTCATGTAGTGTGACAGCACACTACATTTTTCCACCTTGAATTTCTCTTGTGCATTCAACCAACTTCTATTCCTTTCTGCCTTTTCATCTCCTCTGGATAGGAGCTCCTAGTTTAGTCTCATGTATCTGCTTGAACTAAGCAGCACATTCTTTACTAGTATGATATTTTATCTTATAGTTCAGTCTAATCTTTGAAGAGTTGGCTTTGGGTATGGTTTAGTGCTGGATTAGCAGATAGTTGAGGGGCTATGTCTTCTAGAATTCCTTCAGTCTCAGTCAGACTATTAAGTCTGTTCATTTTACTAGAGTTTGAGTTCTGCACCCTACTTTTCTTTTTTTTTTTGTTCAGGAACTCTCTGTTGTGTTCCTTTCCAGGGGGATCATTGGTGGTAGCCAGGTACCATCTAGTTTGTCTGGTCTCAGACTAATGGGGTCTCTGGTTTTCGTAGCCCTTTTTGTCTCTTGGGTTAATATTTTCTTTATGTCTTTGGTGTTGCTCATTTTCTTTTGTTCCAGGAGGTTTGGGGCCAACTGATACATCTTAAGTGGCCACTCACTAGCTTTTAAGACCCCAGATGCCACAAACTAAAGTGGGATGCAGAGTGTTTGCTTAATAAACTTTGTTGTCCCAACTGATCTAGATATCATTGAGACCATATTACCCAGACCTCAACTCCTGCTACTTTGCTCCTTGAAGTATTTGGCTGTGCTCAGGAAACTTTTTAGATTTTTACTCAGTCCAGTTGTGCTGACTTCCTTCATACTGTGTGTTTCAAAACTAACCTTTACAGAAGCATACTGACACATCTTTTTACCAAGGAGTGGCTGGTGCAATCCTAACTGCCTACCTTTCGGTTAGGAACTGAATATTTAACTATTACATCACTAGGAGTACTTCCTTATGACTGAGGAAGTCAAAGCAGGAAGATGAGGGACAAGCTGTGTGTCATGTCTTGAATTACATCCTCCCAAAAATGTGCATATCAATTTGGCTAGGCCATGATTTCTAATATTGTATGATTGTCCTTCATTTTATCATTTGATAGGATTATCCTATGTGTTCTAAATTCTACCTCTATGACTTAATAAGATGTATTAGTGACAGTTACATTGATGAGGTCTACAAGATTGGATAATGTCTTAAGCCAATCTCTTTTGAGATACAAAAGAGAGAAGTGAGCAGAGAGACAGAGGTCCCTAATACCACCAAGGAAACAATGCTGGTAGCACAGCACATCCTTTGGACTTGAAGTTTCTATGCTGAGATGCTCCCATAGCAAGGGGAGGCTGATGCATCACAATGACTTTCCTTCACAGATGATACAAAGAAAGACTTCCCCTGGAACTGATGCCTTGAATTGGACTTTTAACTTATTTTACCATGAGAAAATAGATTTATTTTTGTTAAAGTCATCAACTTATGTTATTTTTGGTTATAGTAGCACTAGATGACTAAGATAATATGTAAGCAGCTAAACAGCTATTTCTATACAATGATGTTATATGGTGATTGTTAATGCATCATTTTCCAGAACCAGTGAAAGTATTATAAAAGTGACTTTAGACTAAAGCATAAACAAAAACCAAGCCTGTTGCCACTGGGTCAGTTCCACTCATAGAAATCCTAAAGGATAGAGTAGAACTGTCCCATTGGGATTGTAAGGAATGACTGGTAGATTTGAACTGCCAATCTGTTGACAACCAAGTTCTTAATCACCACAACAGAGAACCATAATTAAGTTTTGAAGGAAAAATAAAATACCATGACTAGAAGTTAGAAAAGTAAAAAAATAAAATAAAATAAAAAAGAAGAAAAAGAAAAACAAAATTTCAGGTGTTATTTCGTGCATGGTGGTTTGAAAATAAAATATTGGCTTGTAACAGAATAATAGAGTCTGTTTCTTGACCTTACATTCTCTTCCCATTATCCACTTGTGCTGGAATATTAGTTAAATTATTTCACCTTTATTATATATTATACCTCAAATTCTCTATTATTCTTCTTCCTTCCTGAGATGTCTTTGCTATTTTCATGAAAGTGTATCCCAATAAATATTTAGAAATTAGCATGTGAAATTAAAACAACAACAAAAAACAAATACTGAGGCTTGCATATAAAGTGCAAAATCAGTTTAAAGATAGTAATTATCATATTTAACCTTATTAAACTGTCTCACTCCATTTATCCAAGATGCCACATTAGTAAAATTTTGTTACAGTTGACTCTTTATTATTTATACTATACACAGTATTTTACAATAATTATGTTTACTTTCGTCATGTATCCATATTATTAGATGTATTAGTTGGGGTTATTATTGTGAATAGATCAGTGTTATTCGGTTTTTAAAGAACATAAAATGAAGAAATAAATAAAATACTTATATTTAGCTTTCCAGTTGTCAACAAATTATAACCCTTGTTACATAGTCATGGAATAATTGGCATCCTGTTACAAAAACAATAGAAATGAACAAAAAAGGATTATAAGAATTGTGAAAATCACAAATTTTACAGACCACGTTAAGAATAATGAAACATGTCCGCTGACCTCTGGCTGGAGGAAGGAGAGTGGGTGGAGAGGAGGGGAAAGGAGACTGTTGGGAAGATGAGACATGTATGGAGCAGAGAGGAATAGTGTGCTGTCACCAGACAGGGAGAGCAGTGGAAGCTGCATATAGGTGGGTATGTAAATTTATATGAGAATGTACATTTTCACTCAGTCATATTAAATAAAAAAAAAGGGGGAAAAAAGAATAATGAAACAAACTTGACATTAACCTTTAAAACCCAAACCAAACCTATTGCCATAGGGTTTCGAAGAGCCAGGTGGATAAAAGAGTAAAATCCAGAATGTGAATTTAAAGAAATGTTACAATGTTTTGAAGATGTTTAAATTTGAATAGCTGAATGGTAGATAGGCTTTATTTCTACGTTTATGCTTGCGTGTTATGGTAAGCACGTATAACTTTTGTTATTATAAGGAAAATGATTTCCACAAAATGTTAACAGAGTGTTGTTGTTAGGTGCCATTGAGTCTATTCTACGCATAGTGACCCGATGTACAAAAGAAAGCAATGTTGCTTGATCCTAAGTCATTCTCATAATTGTTAGACCTGAACCCATTATTGCAGCCATTGTGTCAATCCGTCAAATTGCAGGTCTTCATCCTTTTCACTGACTCTCTACTTCTCCATGGGTTGGTCCTTTCTGATAACACATCCAAATATATGAGACAAATTTTCACCATCTTTGCTTCTAAGGAACATTCTGGCTGTACTTTGAAGATGAAACAATTCATTCTTTGGCAGTCTACGGTATATTAAATATTCTTCACACCAACACCATTATTGGAAGGCAGCAGTTCTTATTTGGTCTTCTTTATTAATTGTCTATAGAGTTGATACTTACCAGGCTATTGGAAACACCATGGCTTGGGTCAGGTGCACTTTAGTCTTCAAGATGTCATCATTGCTTTTTAAACATTTTAAAGAGGTCTTTTGAAGCAAATTTGCCAAATGCAATCTGTCTTCTGATTTCTTCACTGGTGCTTCCAGGGTGTTGATTGTGGATGCAAGCAAAATCTTGAAAATTTCAATCTTTTCTCCACTCATCATGATGCTGTTCGTTGGTCCCGTTGTGAAAAGTTTTGTTTTCTTGATATTGAGATGAAATCTGTACTGAAGGCTGTGATTTTAGAACTTCATTACTAAATGCCTCAAGCTCTCTTCGTTTTCAGCAATATTGTATCATCTGCGTATTGCAGGTTGTTAATGAGTCTTCCTCCAGTTCTGATGCCTCATTCTTCTTCACATAGTCCAATTTGTCAGATAATTTTCTCAGCATACACACTGGATAAATAGGGTGAAATGATATAACCCTGATGCATACCTTTCATGACTGTTAACCATGCAGTATAATATTGTTCTATTTGAATGACCGCTTCTTGATCTATGTAAAGATCTTTTATGAGCACAATTAAAAATACAGTGTTATCCATAATTTTTTATGATCCACCTAATCATATGCCCTTGCCTAGTCAACAAAACACTGATTAACAACTTTCTGGTATTTACTGTTTTCTGTCAGAATCCATCTGACATTAGCAATTATATCCCTTATTCTGCATCTTTTTCTGAATCATTTTTGATGGTCTATAGCAAAATTTTACTTTCACGTGATATTAGTGTTGCTGTGCTATAGTTTCTCATTGGTTTAAATTATTTATCTTTGGAATAGGAGTAATATGTATCTCTTGTGATCATTTGTTCAGTTCTTCCAAATTTCTTGGCTTAGATAAGTGAGCATTTCCAACACTGTGTTCCTTTTGTTGAAACATCTCAACTGGTATTGCATCAATTCGTTGAGTCTTTCTTTCTTTTTTTCACCTGGTGCCTTCCATGCATCTTGGACCTCTTATTTCAGTATCTTCACTTCCTGATCATATGCTACCTCTTGAAATGTTTGAATGTCAAATAATTCTTTTTGATATAGTGACTTTATTTATTCCTTCCATCTTCTTTTGATTAGTCCTGCATTGTTTATTTTCATCATAAAAAAAAAAAGAAACAAAACAGCTCACTGCTGTCAATTCTGGCTCACAACGACCATATAGAATCCCTCAATATTTCAACTGATGTTTGAATTTTTCTTCAGTGTTTTACACTTGAGAAATGCTGCAGTATGTTCTTCCCTTTTGGTTTTCTAACTCCAAACCTTTGCATATGTGATTACGATACTTTATTTTTTTCTTCTGGAGGTGCCCTTTGAAATCTTCTAGTTATCATTTCTTCCATTTGTTTTAGCAACTCAGCATTCAAAAGCAAGTTTCAGCGTACCTTCTGATATCTATTTTGGTCTTTTCTTTCTTTCCTGTCTTTTCATGACATCTTATTTTCTTCATGTATGAGATACTTTATATCATTCCATAACTATTCTTTGGTCATTATTGTTCAACACATCAAATCTATTCTTGAGATGGTCTCTAAATTCAGATGTGATATACTCGTGTGGGCTTGTTCTAATTTTCAACTTTAACTTGAATTTGCAACTGCTCCACAGTTGGCCCCTGGCTGTGTTCCAGCTGATGGAAATCAGCTTTTCCATCATCTCTTTGCATGTATGTCATCAATTCAACTTCTGTATATTCCAGCCAGTGAAGTCCACTTACATAGTCACCACTTTTGTTGCTGAAAAGGGTATAGGCAGTAAAGAAATTGCTGATCTTCTTTATTAGGCATCTCCTGCATTATTTCTAACATGAAGGCCATTATTTTCCAACTTCCAATTCTACTTTGTTTCCAACTTTCCCATTTCACTCACTAGAAATTATCCACGTATCCTAATTGCCTCTTCAATCAACTTCACGCTGCAGAAGCTGGTAAAAACTGTCAATTTCTTCATCTTTGGCATTAGTGGTTGATGCATAAATTTGAATACTACTAAGACTTCCAATTAAGTTCATGAACTAGTTCCAGAAAAAGTGCTACATAACCTGTTTGCTGAGTATCACTGTAGTCACCTTAGAAGTATTCCTCTTGGGAAGCTATGCACTGATGCCAATACAGTTATTTGTTTGCTGGCTAAAAACTCCCTCACAGACAACTGTACAATTAAGTTCCAAAACTTTGCATCATGCCGCAGTGTGCAATGGCCATTCCAGAAAAAGAGTTTCAAAATTGCTTTGAAAGGTGGACTAGGCAGTGGTGTCAGTGAGCAGCTTTCAAAGGGGAATACTGTGGAGGTGACCTATCAGGAATGAGGTATGCAGCACTTAGAACAATTAAGTTCACAGACTTAATTGTCAGAACTTGTAGTCTTATTAATTGGTCTTCCTTGCAAGCATGTGGATATTATTCTATTACTGACAATGTTGCACTTCAGGAGAGATCTTGAAATGTTCTTTTTGATAAGGAACACAGGTCCATTTCTCTTCAAGCTGTCATTCCTGGCATAATAGATTATATGACTGTCCAATTCAAAATGGCCAATGGCAGTCCTTCTTAGCTCACTAATACCTGAGATATCTATGTTTATTGCCCCATTTATTTTTTTTGACAATTTTCAGTTGTCCTACTAGATTTGCACCACAATTTATAAAGAACACTCCATCTTCTGATTATTATTGGATTTTGCAACAGTTTCTTCTCATTTTGAGTCATGCCACATCAGTAAATGAAGATCCTGAAAACTTGACTCCATCCATGTCATTAATTTTGCCTCTATTTTGTGAAGTCAGTTGTTTCCCAGTCATCTCTTGAGCACCTTCTAACATGAAGGGCTCACTTTCTGTCATTATGTCACACAATACTGCAGTGTCTACTGCTATTCATAAAGATTTCATTAATTAATTCTTTTCAGAAGTAAGCCACCAAGCTTAGTCCATCTTAATCTAGGGACTCAGCTGAAAGCTGTCCATCACGGGTGATCTGCTGGTATTTGAATACCTGTGACAAAGCTTTAGGATCACAGGAATAGGCAAGCCCCCACAGCGTGCAAAATTTACAGAGTATTTTTACTAAAGAGTATTTGTAATATGTAATTTACTTGGCTGGCTATGGCATTAAATATAGTAAAAATGTTTTCTTTGTGATAAATAACCACTCATTTCTTATTTTTGATGTATTTCTCTGAATTTCTGTGTTTCAACAAATTGATAGCTTTTCCCTGAATCTACTCATATTTTTAACACTTATTAGGCATAAACATTTGACTAGGGATAGAGTGAATGATTAAAATAGCATAACTCATAGTTTTTATTCTCAGTGAACCTACTTAGAAGTGAAATGTAAATCAAATTGAAAATGAATCACGGTATTTTTGCAAACAGTGCTTTCTGTATGTTTGCCAGTTGTGCCCTCCTCCTTCGAGGTATTTATGTAAGTGTCTTTATGTCATTTTTTTAACATTTTGCTGTATAAAAAATGAACATTGTATACTTAGGAAAGTATCTTACTGGATGAGGGCTTAGTTGGCAAACTTAAGAGGCATGTGTTACTTATTTAAAAATATGATTGTGCTAGAAGTTCTAGCCAGAGAAATTATACAAGACAAAGAAATAAAGGGCATCTGTATTGGCAATGAAATATCTCCCTGTTTGCAGATGATATGATTATTTATACAGAGAATCCAAAGGAACCCGTAAATAAACTACTGGAACTGATAGATGAGTTCAGTCAAGTATCAGGACACGAGATAAACATAAGTAAATCAGTAGGATTTCTTTATACCAACAGTGAGATTGTTAAAGAAGAAATCACCAAATCAATTCCATTTACTATAGACCCCAAGAAGATAAAATACCTAGGAATAAATCTAACTGGAGAAATAAGAGATCTTTACAAAGAGAACTACAAGACTTTACTACAAGAAACTAAGAGAGACTTATATAAATGGAGTAATCTACCCTGCTCATGGATAGGAAGACTCAACATTGTGAAAATGTCTGTTTTGCCCAAAGCAATCTACTTATGTAATGCAATCCCAATACAAATTCCAGCTACATTTTTTAATTAGATGGAGAAACAAATCATCATCTTTGTTTGGAAAGGGAAGAAACCTCAGATAACTAAGGCAGTACTGAAGAAAAAGAACACACTGGTAGGTCTCCTCACTATCTGACTTTAGAATCTATTACACTGCCACAGGTGTCGAAACAGCCTGGTACTGGTACAAAAAGAGACATATCAACCAATGGAACAGAGTAGAGACCCCAGAGATTCTACCATCCTCCAATGAACAGCTGATATTTGACAAAGGCCCTAAGATTTTAAACTTGGGTAAGAACAGTCTCTTTAACAACTGGTGCTGGCAAAATTGGATATCCATCTGCAAAAAATTGCAACAAGACCTATATCTCACACCTTATACAAAAACCAACTCAAACTGGATAAAAGACCTAAATATAAAAGCTAAAACAATAAAGCTCATACAAGATAAAATAGGACCAACAATGGAAGTTTTAATATACAATATAGACAGACTTCAAAATCTGACAAAGCATAGCCATCAGAAGAGAAAATAGATAAATGTGAATTACTAAGAATCAAACACTTCTGCTCATCCAAAGATTTAATCAAAAGAAATAAAAGACCATCTACAGAATGGGAAAAAATATTTGGTAACTCTATTTCAGACTGGTATTTGATCTCTGTAATTTATAAGCTATTACAGAATATCAACAAGAAGAGGATAAATAATCCAATTAAGCAATGGGTGAAGGAGATGGACAGATATTTCTCTAAAGAGGATATTCAAGTAACTGAATGACATGTGCAGAATTGCTCATGATCATTAGCAATTAAAGAAATTCAAATCAAAACTGCAATGAGATATCATCTTACCCCAACAAGGTTGGCCATGATCCGAAAAACACAAACCAACAAATGCTGGAGAGGCTGTGGAGAAATTGGAACTCTCCTACACTGCTGGTGGGATTGCAAAATAGTACAACCTCTTTGGAAAACAGTCTGGAGCTTCCTTAAAAAGCTGGAAATAGATGTACCATTTGATCCTGTAATTCCACTGTTTGGAATTTATCCTTCAGAAACAAAGGTTCTCACATGAACAGACATATGTACATCAACATTTGTTGCAGCACAGTCCACAACAGCAAAAAGTTGGAATCAACCCCAATGCCCATCAACAGATGAATGGATGAGAGAACTATGGTACATATACTCAATGGAACACTATGTTATGATAAAAAAAATGACAATTTTAGAAAACATCTCATAACATGGTCTCATTTGGAAGAGCTGAGTGAAATCAATCAGTGTCAAAAGGACAAATTTTGTATGAGATCCCTGTTATAAGGACTTAACAAGAGAATTATCCATAGAAGAAAATGACTGTGTTGGCTATATGAGTGGGTAGGGGGCTGAGGGTTTATCATAGATGAGTTAATTGGTAGATGTTAGAAATTTTATTCTTTTGTTGTAATTAATAAAAAATAAAAATAAATGATAAATATTCAATTGTTAAATTTACTAATGCAGTTTGAGTTTCAAAATTCAGCTTATTTTGGAATGAGGTGAAATAAGTAGCAGTTTATAATTTCAGGAAAAAAATTCATATAATAGAAAAAATTTTGGTTAAGACTGTAATCAACAATGCTTTCCATTCAATGCTGTTCTAAGTGGGTGTCATCATAAGTCCTGGGGTGCGGTGCATGCTAACGATTAACAGCATTAGCTAGAATCTTATTGCAGAGTAGTTCTTCACTATGTCACTTACTAACTCTTGGACTTTGGGTAACTTCTTTGTGCTTCGTTATCATCAACTGCAAAATGAGATGATGACTTTGTCAGTATTTACCTTAAGGTAGTTTTGAATCTTATGAGTTAATGTTTGAAAAACGATTAGATGAGTGAGCGGCAAAATGTAAGTATTTGGTATTGTTTTTTGCTTTTAATAGCTTGGAATTCTTGAGTGATACTCTGGAAAGCTCCTTAATCCTGTCTCTGTACAATTGCAGGATAATGTGTTCTACAGGAACCAATAGATAATTATCTTTGATTAGGTTGTTTCTAAGAATTCAGAAAATAACTATGTTAATAAATAGAAGACATGCAACAGACAAATAAAAATGCATTCACAATATGTAAAGGAGATGAACTTTGAAAAAAAAATTAAAATTAAGATTCCAGGGCTTTATAAGCAACACTTCATTGACACAGGGTCCTTGATTAAGTAAGTGTGAATTGGGACTAGTGTTTCTTCTCTGTCAGTGAGCAGCTGAGTTCTCACAGTACTATGTGTACTTCTGTGTTCCAGCAAGGAAGACTCTCTTGGGCTAATAAGTAAGTAGAAAGAAGCAGAAGAACCACATAGCTAAAACAGATAAATATGGAAAGTATAATCATATAATAACAATGATATATTTTGTCACAGACTTTGCTAAATTATCCCATAGAAAGTTCTCCAAAATTTGCTTAGATTTGATATTTGCAGTGGAATAGAAAAAACATAAACATAGAAGTACACACTAAAAGTAAAAATTACTTACATGCATGATGAAAATGGTGTAGATTACTAAGCTAATGAAAGTTGCAATTATTTTGTCTTTGGAAATCATGAAAGAGTGATGACCAAATGGTATGTGAATAGAAATGTTATTTGAATAGTATTTTTAAAAATTCAACTTTATAAAGACATATGTATGTGCATCTATATTAAATAATAAGATTAAAAACATGGAGTCACAGGTAGTGTATTTATCTACTTTGAAAATATCTTTAGTGTTACACATAATTATATAGCTATCATCATATAACTATTTGATGTAGTTATATTTATATAATTATTTAATAACACGTAAGATTTTGATTAATAATTTGTTTGAAATAGTTTGAAATTGAAATTGTTTGAAATCTTTTACTATGTCTATAACCATGTGTTTATGAATATGTTGAATTTTGAAAAAATATGTATGTAATCTGAAAAATTGCATATATTTTGGAAACTATAATTGATCACCTAAGTGCATATTTCTTAGTGCATGCATGTGAGATAGTTATACAATGTGTAACCTAGAATTAGAGAATGTAGTGATTGTTATAACGTGTGTGTGTGTGTGTGTGTGTGTGTGTGTGTGTGTGTTTGTAACTGGCAATTTGGTGTCCGTGGGTACTATATTATGAATCTTTTTTCGATTAAAAACCTGAAATAATATTACTTTAAGCTTATTTAGATTAATCATGTATAAAGTAGAAGAGAAGAGAAAGGTTATGTTTTTTGATTCTGTATCCTCCAACGCATCTTTCTAAGTGGTAGATAAAAACCCCTGAAGAACTTTTAGAAACCCTGTATTTATATTGCTATTTGAAAAGCGCATCAGTAAACGTTCCTTTAAAAAATATGAGTTCTTAAAGTCATGTTTCTGCTTCTTATAGTTTTAATTATTACTGTTTTTTTCTGGGGATGTAAACTGTGTTGTTGAAGTCTATGGCACAGGAACTGGACTGAGACTGCTGGTGCTCAGTTTCAGAAGATGTCTCTGAGGTCTAAGTTTCAATTAAGAGCTGTAATAACAGATTAAGAAGAGCCCTTCATAATCACACAACATCACTATATTGATTTCTTAAGCCCATTAAATATAGAAGTTCAATTTGATGTACCAAAGCAGCATAGTAAAAATCCTGATAATTTTGAAGGATTATGAATCTGAGTGCAAAGACATGAGGGAAGCAGTCATTGATCTCAGTAATGCTCTTGGGGAAGCAGCTCAAGGTGTTTCCCTGCCAGACAATTAACATTACATCTTCATTTCTCATTTTCAGAGAAAGCACCAGCTAAATGAATGGGTCACTATATTCTGCCACCATGACTGAAGTTCGCTTTTTGAAAGCGTGGAAGGGGTAATACAGAAGGCCAAATCTGTATTTGTTGGTCACTGTTTTTTCACCATGCTGGAATGCACTTTTGTAGCATGGTAGATGTTTTACCTGAGATGTTCAGTCCTACTGTCCAGAAACTGTGAATGCGATATCATTAATTGTTCTGTTGTATGGCACAGTTGTTCTTAAAGTAGGTGGATTATTCTGGATCGTTGAGATAGATCCAGTGTAGTTACATAAATTCTTTAAGTCAAAGACCTTTCTGTTGTTGGTGGCAGAAGGAAAAAGCAGAAAGATTTGAAACTTGAGAAATACTCAGCACATCGTTGGTTGTTAGAAAACAGAGGTGGCAGCCAAAGAACAAATGTCCTTAAGGAGCATAGAGAGATCATGGCAGAATCATCAGTCCTACAACAAAAATACTATAATTTTGTCAACAACCTGAATGAATTTGAAAGCTTTCTTTTCAGAGCCCCAGGTACGTGTCTGATGAACACTGATTTCCATGTTTAACATAGAACCCAGCTAAATACATTTCAAATAATCTACCCTACTGAGATTTCTGTGTATTCTGTCTGGTGAGGTCCATGTGTAAACGGGTGTTATTTCAAGGCCACTGTATCAATTCATCCTGTTGACGATATTCCTCTTCTTGCTGACCCTCTGCTTTTCCAAACATGAGTGCTTCTCCAATGACAGATCACTCCTGACAACATGTCCAATGTACAATGAAGTCTCGCCATATCCTTGCTACTAAGGAACATGCTGGTTGTGTTTCATCCAATACGTACCTGCTCATTCTTTGGCAGTTCAAAGTATATTCAGTACTCTCCTCCAACACTATAATTCAAAGGAGTCAATTTCTCTTCTGTCTTCCTTGTTCATTGTCCAGCTTTCATGAGCAAATGAGACGATTGAAAACAAAATGACTTGGGTCAGGGGCACTTTAGTCTTCAAGGTGGTATCTTTGTTTTTCAACACTTTAAAGAGGTTTCTTGCAGCAGATTTTCCTGATGCAGAAAGTCTTTTCATTACTTGACTATTGTTTCCGTGGTGGTCGACTGTGGATCCAAGTAGACTGAAATCCTTGACAACTTCACTGTTTTCTCCATTTATCATGATGTTACTTTATTGGTCTAGTTGTGAAAATTTTTGTTTTCTTTATGTTGTAGGGCAATTTACACTGAAGGTTGTGGTGTTTGATTGTCATCATAAGGGTTTCAACTCCTCTTCACTTTCAGTAAGCAAGTTTGTGTCACCTGCATAACACACATTGCTAGTGAGTCTTCCTTCAATCCTGCTAACATGTTCTTCTTCATAAAGTTCAGTTTCTCAGATTATTGCTTGGCATACAGATTGAATAGATATGGTGAGAGGATGCTAGTCTGAAACACACCTCTCCTGACTTTAAACCATGTAGTGTCCCTTTGTTCTGTTCTAATGACTGACTATTGATCCATGTACAGATCCTCATAAGCACAATTAAATGTGTTGGAATTCTCATTCTCTATAATGTTATTCATAATTTGTTGTGATCCACACAGCTGAATGCCTTTGTATAGTGCATAAAACACAGGTTTAGCCATCTTTATGGGCTTTCAACCAAGATCCATCTCTTTCCTAAGCAATGATATCCCTGATTCCATGTCCTTTCCTGAATCCAGCCTGAATTTCTGGCACTTCCTTGTCAAGATACTGCTGAAGCCTATTCTGAACAATACTCAGCAAAATTTTGCTTGTATATAACATTAATGATATTGCTTAATAATTTCTGCATTTGATAACTGGACTAAACCACAAGCTAAGTGATTTTCTAAATTCAACCCAACATTTCAAGGGACAGAGTAGTAGCAGGGAAAGGATTCTTGGCACTGTGTTTTCAGGGGACCTCAAGGTCAGTTGGCATAACTGCTCTTTTTCTAAAAGAGTCTTCTGTCCCCCACATTGGTGAGTGACGTCTGGGGTCTTAAAAGCTAGCAAACTGCCGTCTGAGCATCATCAGTTGGTCCCAACCCACCTGAAACGGATGACAACCAAGAACATCAAAGACAAGAGGCAAAAAGAGTGCAGAAGACAGAGGGACCTATGTGATTGGGAGACTACATCAGCATGAGTTTAGAAGAACCACATAGTGCTTGACCAAAGACAGCCCTGATAGGAGACACAGTGTAGAGTCCCTGACTTAACCATGAAAAAAGGATGTGCATGTCAAGAACTCTTGAAACACCAGACGCAATGGTCCAACAACCTGTAGTTTCCCCTGAGAACATGACCCCCGGAGTTGCTGCTAGCGCAAAGCTGAAACCAGTACTGAAGCCAACACTTCAGAGAAAGAGTGGTTTGGATTTGGAGACCCAGAGTGATGCACGTGGTGTGCGTGCTTTACGGCTTATTATACGTATGAGACTGTACTACTGGTTTATTTTTAGAAGGTAGAGGAGGAGACAACTGTTGGTTGAGTGGATACCGGAAGTGAAGAGTGAAAAGGAGGAGTATGCTATCACAGGGTGAGGAGAGCAGAGCTGTAGAGAGGCAGGTGCTTGGGGTTTTATATGGAAAATTGAATTGTATTGTAAACTTTCACTTAATCACAATAAAAAAATTTAAAAAGAAGAAGTTCTGCATTCAGTTGGATCAGATTTATTGGGAATAGGCATTAAGAGGATCTCTTCAAGTTGGTTAGCCACGTAGCTGTCTTTCAAATCTTCAGAACAGATGAGTGAGCATTTCCAGGGCTGCATCTGTTTGTTGAAGCATCTGCATTCCTGTTCTGTCAGTTCATGAAACCTTTTTTTCACCATTACCTTTGAAGTGTCTTATACCATCGGTTTCTGATCTTATGCTACTGCTTAAGATAGTATAACTTTGACCAATATTTTTTGTACAATGATTCTTTATATTCCTTCTGTCTTCTTTTGATGCTTCTTTCATCTTTTAATATTTTCCTCATAGAATCTGTCAGTATTGCAACTTGAAGCTTGTTTTCTTCTGTTCTTTTCAGCTTGAGAAATGCTGAGCTTGTTCTTTCCTCTTGGTTTTATCATTTCTTGTAAATATTTTATTGTGCCTTGAGCAAAAATTCACAATTCAAGTCAGTGTTTCATACAAAACTTACACACGTATTACTGCGTGATCCTAGTGGCTCTCCTCACACTACCCTTTATTTATTGTGTCTATTCAACCAGGTCCTGTACCCTTCTGCCCTCTCATCTCCCCTCTGGACTGGAGCTACCCAGTTAGTCTCATGTACATACTTAAACCAAGAAGCATACTCTTCATCAGTATCATTCTGTCTCTTACAGTCCAGTCCAATCACTGTCTGAAGACTTGACTTCAGGAATACTTTCAGTTCTGGGCTAATAGGGAGTCCAGTGGCCATGTCTTCAAAGGACACTCAATTTTCCATATAAAACCCCAAGCACCTGCCTCTCTACAGCTCTGCTCTCCTCACCCTGTGATAGCATACTCCTTCTTTTCACTCTTCATTTCCGGTATCCACTCAACTAACACTTGTCTCCTCCTCTCCCTTCTAAAAATAAACCAGTAGTACAGTCTCATATGTATAGTAAGCCATAAAGCACGCACACCACATGCATCTGGTCTTTTTAAATATAGTTCAAGTTTTTCCCTCCATTTTTCTCTTGCTATGGCAGGCATTTTTGTTTTGTTTCCTGTCAGGGCAGTCGTCGCTGGTGGCTAGCTACCAGCTAGTTCTTCTGGTCTCATGCTGATGATTATGTGGCCCTTTCTGTCTCTTGAGCTCTTACATCTTTGATGTCTTTCATGCTTCTCTGTTCTACGTGGGTTGGTACCAATTGATCCTTCTTAAATGGCAGCTTGCTAGCTTTTATAACTTAGATGCCATTCATTAAAGTGGAATGCAGAACACTTTTTTAAAATAAAATTTGTTATGTGAAATTGACCTAGACATCTGTTGAAACCATGGTGTCCAGCACTCTACACTTGCTAAATTGTCCTCCAAAGTATTTGGTTGTATTTAGGAAACTCCTTAACTTCTGATTTAGTCTGGATGTGCAGACTTCTCCTCCGCTTTGTGTTTTCTTTCTTTTCACCTAACATAATTGTTATCTGTTGTCTAATTAATGAATGCTCCCCCACTTCCTTCCTACTTCATAACCATCAAACATCAAAGTTTGCACCATCTGGTGCAAACTTTTTCTTCAGTCATTATAATAGTGATCTCATACAATAAGTATCCTTTTGCAGCTGACTGATTTCACTCAGTATAGTATCTTCTGGATTCCTCCATGTTAGGAAACATTTCTTAAGTTTATCATTGTTCTTTATTGTTGCGTAGTATTCCATTGTGTGAATATACCATAGTTTGTTTATCCATCCAACCACTGGTGAGCTCTTAGGTCGATCCAAACTTTTTTGCTGTTGTGGGCAATACTGCAATGAACACTGGTAAGCATGTGTCTTTCTTGTGACAACTCTTATTTTTCTAGGACATAGCCCAAGAAGTTGAATTAATGGATCGTATGGTATTTCTATGTCTAGCTTTTGAATAAAGTGACAAATAGATTTCTAAAGTGGTTGCACAATTTTACAGTTCCACCAACAGTGCATAATTATTTCAGTCTTTGCATATCATTTACTGTTTTGTGTTTTATTGTTTTCCATCATTTATCATCTTGTGATTTTGGATTAATACCAGCCTTGTTGAGGTACAACACTATCTCACTTTAGTTTTGATTTGTATTTCTCTAACGGCTAATGGTCCTGAAGCATTTCTTCATATATCTGTTAGCTGCCTGAATATCTTCTTTTAGACGAAGTACCTGTTTCTATCCTTTGCCCATTTTTAATTGGTTTTTTTTGTCTTTTTGTTTTTGTGGTTTTGCAATATATTGTAGATTTTGAGACTAGACACTGATTTGATTTGTCATAGCCAAAATTTTTGTCTCCAGTCTGTTAGCTGTCTTTTCACTCTTTTGCTGAAGTCTTTGGATGAGCTTAAGTGTTTGACTTTTAGGAGTTACCAGTTATCAATTTTCTCTTCTGCTGTTTCTGCATTCTTAGTAATGTTTTGTACTCTATTTATCCCATGTATTAGGCCTCCTACTATTGTCCTTATTTTTTTTCCTGTGATCTTTATTGTTTCAGATTTTATATTTAGGTATTTGATTGATTTTGAGTTAGTTGTTGTGCATGGTGCGAGATATGGGTTGTGTTTTGTTTTCTTGTAGATACATATCCAGATATGCCAACACTATTTGTTAAAGAGCTTGTGTTTTCCTCAATTTATGGACTTTGACTCCTTGTCAAATACCAGCTGCTCAAAGACAGATGATTTTATGTCTAGATAATTCAGTACCATAGATACATGCATCTGTTGTTATACCAGTACAAGGCTGTTTTGACTGTCATGGCAGTGTAATAGGTTCTAAAAGCTAAGTAACATCATGCCTTTCACATTGTTCTTCTTCTCTAGTAATGCTTTGCTTATCTGGAGATTTTTCCCTTTCTACATAAAGTTATGATTTGTTTCTCCATCTTAATAAAATGGCACCAGAATTTGAATCATGCTTTCATTGTATCTCTGTAGGTCGCCTTACTTAGAACAGATATTTTCACACTGTTGAGTCTTTCTATCCAAGAACAACATAAAGTTTTCCATTTATGTAAGTCTCTCTTCTTTTCTTGCAGTAGTATCTTGTAGTTTTCTTTGTATAGGTCTTTTATGTCTCTGGTTAGGTTTATTCCTAAGTGTTTTATCTTCTTGTGAGCTTATCGTAAATGGTGTTGATTCAGTAATTTACTCTTTGATGTTCTTTTTGATGGCATGAAGGAATCCAACCAATATTGTATCTGCAATTATTTATTCATTTTTATCTTGTATCCTGCTTTTTTGCTGAAGTCTTAGCTCTAGTAGGTTTATTTTTTCTTTTTCTTTTTCTCCAATTCTTTGTATAAGATCACGTTATCTGCAAATAGAGATACTTTGACTTTCTCCTTACCAGTTTGGTTGCTTCTGTTTCTTTTTGTAGTGTAATTGCTCTGGCTAGAAAGTATAGCACAATGCTAAACAAAAGTGGTAACAAAGGGCATCCTGATCTGGTCCCTGTTCTCAAAGGTAATGCTTTCATACTTTTTCCCATTTACAATAATACTGGCTGTTGGCTTTGTATAATTTGACTTTATTATGCTAACAAATTTCCCTTCTATTCCTATTTTGCTGAGACTTTTTAACGTGAGTAGGTATGGTCATTGCTGAATGCCTTGTTTGCAGTAATTGACAAAATCAAGTGGTCTTGCCCATTGCTTTATTTATGTAATCAGATTACGTAGATTGTTTTCCTAATGTTAAACCACCTCTGCACACCTGGTAATTAATAGTATCCAATCACATATCAAAAATAATAATTCACCATGACAAAGTGGGATTCTTACAAGGTGTTCATAAGAGACATTTCTCTGTAATATTCCTTTTTTGTGGTGTCTTCACCTGGTGTGTGTATCACGGTTACGCTGATTTCGCAGAATGAGTTTAGTGGTACTCTATTCTTTTCCGTGTTCTGAAATCCCTTTACTAATAGCTGTGTTGACTCTCCCCTAAAAGTTTGGTCAAATTCTCCAGTAGACATCAGGTCAGGGCCTCTTTGGTTGTTGGGATTTTTTTAAATCACATTTTCAACTCTGTCTTTTGTTATGGGACTATTTAGTTGTTCTAACTCTGCTTGTGTTGGTAGGTAGTGTGGGTCTAGAAATTTGTCCATTTCCTCTAGATGCTATTTTTTGTAGTGTTCTTTAATGATTTTTCAAATTTCTGTTGGGTCTGTTGTGACATCACACAATTCTTATTTGAGTTATTTTATTCTTCTGTCATTTTCCTTTTGTCAGTTTGGCCATTAGTTTATTGATTTTGTTGATCTTCGCAAAGGACAAGTTTTGATCTTGTTAACTCTTTTATTTTTCTTTTTCTGATTCTTTTAGTTCTGCTATAATTTTTATTACTTGGTTTCTTCTGGTGACTGAGGGCTTCTTTGGTTGCTTTTTTATTTGTTTGTTCAAATTGTAGGGATAATCCTTTGATACGGCACTTTTCTTCTTTTTAAGTTTGTGCATTTGTTGAAATAATTTGACTCCAGAACACTGTTTTTGCTGTGTCCCAGGATTTCTGGTATGATGCTTTTCCATTCTCATTTGACTCTGTAAATGTTTTTATTCTATCCTTGATTCCTCCGGTAACCCGGTAGCTTTTGAGCAAGGTGTTGTTCAGTTTCCATGGGTTTGTTTTTTTTTTTTCTCTTGCTTTTCCTATCATTATTTTCTGCTTTTATGGCTTCATGGACAGAAACAATGCTTTGTAACACTTTTTAAATAATATTTTATTGTGCTTTAAGTTAACGTTTACAATCCAAGCTAACTTTCAATACAAAACCCTGCACCCACAGGGCTATGCAACTCTACCTACTCCTCTTACCCTGTGACAGTACACTTCTGCTTTCCACCCTGTACTTTTTGTAACGATTCAGCCAACTCCTACCTTCTCTTGCCCCTCATCTTGCCTTTAGACAATAGCTACTCAGACAGACTCATGTAGATAATTAAGCCAAGTAGTACTTCCTTGGCAAGTGTCACTCTACATCTTATAGTCCAGTCCAATCTCTATCTGACAAGTTAGCTTTGGTACTGGTTTCACCTCTAGGCGCACAGAGAGAAGGCCATGTCTTCAGGGGACTCTAAAGTCTAATGGACCATCAAGTGTAATTTTTAGTGAGTTCTATTTCTGCACACCCATTTTTCATCCTCTACATAAAGAACTTTACATTGTGTTCCCTGTCAGGACAGTTACGGGTGGTAACCCAGCATCCTTTAGATCTTCTGGTCCCATGCTGGTGTAGTCTTAGGATCACAAGGCATCTTTTCTCTCCTGGGATCATATTTTCCCCACGTCTTTGATGTCCTTCATTCTCTTATGATCTGGGTGAAATGGGACCAGTTGATGCTACCTTGACGGCCACTTATTAGCTTTTAAGAAGCAAGAGACCACTCACCATAGTGGTCAGAACATTTTCTTTAAAACAAAAACAAAAACTTATGCAAATTAGCCTACAAATCCCCTGAAACCATGGTCACTGGACCCCTGCTGCTCCTGTCCCTGTTACTCTATCCTTCAAAATGTTGAGTTGTATTTAGGAAAACCTTTAGTTTTTGGAATGCTCAGCTGTGCTAACCTCCCTTTTACCATGTTCTGTTGCTCCCTAACCCAATTTCTGTTTATTATCTAATCTATGAATGCCCTTCTCCCTCCCATCCCCCATGTAACTTTCAGAGATTATATTCTCGTGTGTTTAAACATTTTCTTATGTCCTTATAATAGTGGTCTGATACAATATTTGTCCTTTTGCAAGTGACTAATTTCACTCAGCTCAGTGTCTTCCAGATGTTACATTTCCTAGTACCACCATTGTTCTTTATTGTAGTATAGTATTCCACCATGTGAATACATCATAGTTTGTTTTTCCATTCTTCTTTCGATGGGCACCTGGCTAGATTCCATCTTTTTGCTATTGTGCTGCAATCAACATTGATGCACATGTACCTGTTTGTGTGACAGCCCTTATTTCTCTAGGATATATTCCAAGCAATGGGATTGCTAGATCCTACGGTATTTCTACCTCTTGCTTTGTAAGAAAGTGTCAAATCAAGTGGTTGCACCATCCCACATTCCCATCAGTGATACAGAAGAGTTCTGGCTCTCCATAGGCTCTCCAGCATTTGTTATTTTGTGTTTTAGGGATTCATGCCAGTCTTGTTGGGGTGAGATGATACCTTACTGTAGGTTTGATTTAGATTTCTCTAAAGGCTAATGATTGTGATCATTTCCTCAGTTATGTGTCAGCCACCAGGATGTCTTCTCTGGTTCTCTGTTCATATCCTTTGCCCATTTTTTACCTAGGTTACTTGCCTTTTTCTTGTAGAGGTTTTGCAGTACCCTGTAAAAGAAGAAGGTTAGAATCTGGTGAGATTCCTGGCAGCTAGTTTTTTTTTCAGTCTGTAGCTACTGTTTGGATGAGCATAAGTATTTGATTTTTGTGAGTTTCCAGTTATTTACTCTTCTGATGTTTGTGCACTGTTAGTAGTATTTTGTTTTCTGTTCATGTTCTTCCATAATATATGTGTTTCAGTTTATGTTTAGTTCTTTGATCCACTTAGAGTTAGTTTTGTGCGTGATGCCAGATATAGGTCTCATTTCATTTTTTTTCCGGATGAATATCTAATTTGCCAACAGTTGGTAATTTTTTTCTCCATCTTTACATTGGAATTTGTGTTGGAAGTGCATTGATCACTTTGGGTAGAATAAACGCCTTCAAAATGTTAAGTCTTCTTATCCATGAGCAAGGAGTTATCTCCACTTATGTAACTTGTTTTTTTGCAGTAGGGTCTTGTAATCTTCTTTGAATAGTCTGTTACATCTCATTGGATTTACTCCTAGATATTTTATATTATTGAGGGCTATTGTACATGGTATTGATTTGGTGATTTCCTCTTTGATGGTCTTTTTGTTGGTATAAGAACTCCTACAGATTTGTTTATGTTGACCTTATATCCTGATACTTTGCTGAACTCTTCTATTAGTTCCAGTAGTTTGTCAATGGATGCTATAGGGTTTTCTGTGCATAAGATCCTATCATCTTCAAATAGAGATACCTTTACTTCTTCTCTATCTATGCAGATGCTCATTACATCTTTATCATGTCTGACTGCTCTGGCTGGCACTTCCAGTACAATGATGAATAAAAGTGGTGACAGTGGGCATCTTTGTCCAGCTCCTATTCTCAGAGGTAATTCTTTCAGTCTTTATCCATTCAGCATGATGTTGACTGTAAGTTTTGCATAGACGCCCCTTATCACATTGAAGAATTTCCTTTCTGTTCATATTTTGCTGAGAGTTTGTAACATGAGTGGGTGTCGAAATTTGTCAAATGCCTTTTCTGCACTGGCTGATAAAATCAAGTAATTCTTGTCTTTTATTTATTTGGTTGACTACATTAATTGTTTTTGTAATGTTGAATGAACTTTGAATCCCTGGTATGAATCCTACCATGTTTTTTTATATGTTGCTGAATTTTTTTGGATAGAATTTTGTTGAGGATTTTAGCATTTCACTTCATGAGAGATACTACTTTGTAATTTTCCTTTTTTCTATCTGTATTTGCCTGTGGTATGAGAGTTATGCTGGCTTCATAGAATGGGTTTGGTAGTGCTGTATTCTTTTTAGCGCTGTGAAATACTTTTAATAGTATTGGTGTTAACACCTCTCTAAAGATTGGTAGAATTTTCCAGTGAAGCCATTTGGGACAGGACTTCTTTTAGTTGTAGCATTTTTGTTACTTTTTGAACCTCTTTTTTTTTTTTAATTGGTTTATTAAGTTCTTCTACTTCTGTTTGTGTTATTTTTGGTAGGTTACGTAGTTCTAGAAATTCTCCCATTTCCTCTAGGATTTCAAATCTATTAAAGTGAAAGATAGTGGAGTCAAGATAGTGGACTAAATGCACATATCCTTAAATCCGTCTGGAACCAAGACTTGAAATGATAATTGAATGGAGCCTTCTGGACACCTAGTGAGCCTTGGAATGCAGCATATGGCTGTTGATTTGGACTTCATATCACTGAATGCAAAACGTCCTCTCTTTCACTGACCCCACTCTTGGTGAGCACAGGCTTGCACAGACCAAAGGTAACTCACCATTTTGGTTTTTATTTCCCTCTGTCTTGGCCAGTGGGCAGAGCTGGGACTCGGCTAGCTGCTGGTCTTAGACACACTGCTGGTGGGACCAGTAAGCATAATTTCCAGATTCTGAGAGCCTGGCTTTGGACTCTATATACCTCGGCTGCTCTGGCCTATCTTTCTGCCTCTACCATGTGGTAGCCATATAGATGCGCTTGTGCAGGATGCCATCTTGATCCTTTGCGAAATGGAGAAGCCCAGGCAGAGGCCCCAGCTGGACTTGGTTCCTAGGCTGGGAGGTGGTGCCTGCTTGGGGGAGAGTGCTGTTCCAGAAGGGAGGCAGTGTTTTACACAGTGTCTCCTGAGGCTGGGGCCCAGTGGCAGAGGCTGTGGACTCTGGGCATTTTGGCACTCTTGACCTCTCTTTCCACCAGGAGACTAGTCCCAGCCAGGTGGCAAGATTGTGCGGGATGCCATCTTGTTTCGCTGAGAGGCAGAGTCATCTATACAGAAGCCTCAGCTGGACCTAATTCCTGGGCTGGGAGGCAGTGCCTACCCAGAAAAGACTGCTTTTGTATCAGAAAACCAGAATTCTACACACTATTACCTACAGCTGGGGCCTGACAGTAGAAGCCAGCAGGCCAGTACACTTTCTGTATTTTGAGCTAGTTTATAACACCTGGTGTTTAATATATATGTGCTTACTTTGCCAGCTAGGAAGCAAGACCTACATCTGAAAACTTGACTGACTTTGGAAGTTGTCAAATACTTTTTACTTCTCATCTTAAGAAGACCTAGAGAAACAACTGTAACCCATCTTCACAGCATCTCTTCCAGCCTCTATTGACCCACATGAAGCCCCAAAAGCAACAAACTTTGGAGAAGACAGTAACCTGGAAATCACCCATGGCAAAAGAAACTACCTCAGAACTTTCCAGACAAAGAAGCTTTTCTGAAACTATTAGAAGGTAAATACAAAAGGATTATATAGAGAGCCCTCCTAGCCCTTATACAAAATGCAGCAGAGGAAAATGAAAAATTAAGCAAGCTGTTCAATCTGATGGAACATCAGTACTCAGAAATCCAACAGATCAAGAACAAAATCGAAGACATAGAAAATTCAATTCAAAGCCAAGAAAACAGAATGCAAGAAATGGAAAAGAAAATTTCTGATTTGGAAGACAGAGCTATTGACTCCAGTATCTATGAGGAAAAATCAGAAAAAAAAACTAGAAAAATGAAGAAACATTAAGAAGCATGTGGGACTCTATTAAGAAGAACAATCTATGATTAATTGGAGTTCCTGAACAGTGCAAGACACCTGAGAACACAGAGTATTGTTGCTGAACTGCTGAGAGAAAACTCAAAAATTATGAAAGAAGAGAATATAGATGTCCCAGATATGTATTGAACACTACTCAATATAGATCTCAATAGAAAGACTCCAAGACATATTATAATCGAGCTCAACAAAATGAAACATAAACAGAAACTCTTAAAGGCAACAAGACTCAAAGCAAAGCTAACATTCAGAGGGAAACTCTGTAGGCTTTCGCCAGATTTCTCAGTAGAAACAATGCTGGCATGGAGACAGTGGCGTGACATATTCAAAGCCTTGAAGGAGAAAACTTCCAACCAAGAATTATATATCCTGCAAAACTACCAAATTTATTAAAGTACAGCCAGCCAGTTAAGTGCCTTTGAGTCGGATCCAATTGTTCATAATATTCTGTTAAGATTATTTTAATTTCTGTTGGATCTGCAGTGAAATCACACATCTCATTTCTTATTCAAGTTCTTTGTTTCCTCTCCTGTATTTCTTTTATGACTTTGACTAACAATGATTTATCTGTTTTGTTGATCTTTTCCTTTTTCTAATTTTTTTTTTGTGTGTGTGTTTGTGATTGAGTGAAAGTATGCAATCCAAATTAAATTTGCATGCCTACCTAATCTGCAGCTCATTCTACTCTTCTTGCCTGGTGACAGCACACTCCTCCTTTCTGTTCTACACTTGTCATATCCTCTTAACAATCCCGTGTTCCCTACTCTCCACCCTCTGCTGTCCCTTCTAGTAAGAGGTCAATAGGACAGCATCCTGTAGATTCATAGAACCACAAAATGCACACACCATATGGTCACATTGTGTCCTGGAGTCCAATCTATTACTGTTTTAAGAGTTGACCTCAGTAATGTTTTCTGGTTAGGGGTAGCAGCCGTTCTAGGGGTCATGCCCACCCCCCAAAAACCAGGCCTTTGGATCATCAATTGCAGTCTTTGCAGTCTTTTAGTGGAGTTTTTAGGTGAATCACTTTTTTTTCTCATGTTTCCACTGGGACTCGACACTCTGTGCCCATCACACCTGTCTTTGGTGGTGGCCGGACGCCGTCTAGTTCTTCTGGTCACATGTTGATACAGACATCCATTCACGCGTGTCTTTTTGTCTTCTGGGTTCTTGTTCCTTCGTGTTTTGTTGTCCTTGGTGATCGTCTGTTCCAGCTGGGTTAAGACTATTTGGTGTACCGCAGGCTGCAGCTTGCTAGTTTTTAAGACACCAGACTCCACTAACCAATACAGGATGCACAAAACACTTTTAGCTATAGGCAGGTTATGGCAATTGGCCTCGATGTCCATTGAGGGTGTGTTCCCCAGGGCCCTGCCCCTGTTACTCTATCCTTGCAATATTGGGTTAAGATTAGAAGTTTTCCGTTTATGTTGAAGTCTAATTAAGTTGATATTCTTTCTAGTGTGTCTTGTTACTGCTTTTATCCAACCAAATTCTACCAGCTCTCTAACCTACAACTAGCCCTCTTCCACCCTTCTCTACCTTGAAGCCATCAAAGACTCTTTGCTTCTGTACATAAGTCTGTTTTTAAGTCCTCATACTAGGAGTCTCGTACTTATTTGTCCTTGTGCTGCTGACTGATTTCACTTAACATAATGTCTTCCAACTGAAACCAGGTTATGGGATGCTTCCTAAAATCATCATTGTTCTTAATCATTGCATAGTGTTACACTGAGTATATGTACCATATTTTTTTTTTCGCCATTTATCTGTTGTTGGGCATCTGAGTTGATTCCATCTTTTTGCTATTGTGGACTGTGCTGCAATAAATATTCATGTGCGTGTATCTGTTCGTGTGACCGCTCTTGAATCTGTAGGATGTATTCTGAGCGGCGGGATTACTGGATCAAATAGTATATTTCCAGCTTTATAAGGAAGCATCAGACTGCTTTCAAAAGAGGCTGTACTATTTTGCAATCCCACCAGTAGTGGAGTAGGGTTCCAATTTCTCCACAGCCTCTCCAGCATTTATTTTGTGTTTTTTAGATTATGGCCAACCTTGTTGGGATGAGATAGTATTTCATTGTAGTTTTCATTTGGATTTCTTTAAAGCTAGTGATCACGAGTATTTCATCATGTGCTTTTGGCTGCCTGAATGTCCTCTATAGTGAAGTGTCTGTCCATCTTTTTTGCCCAATGCTTACTTGGGTTATTTACCCTTTTCTTGTTAATATTTTGCAGTACATTGTAGACTATGGAACTCAGACGTTGATGTAACATATGTTTCCAAATATTTTTTCCTATTCTGTAGGTGGTCTTTTAATTCTTTTGATAAAGTCTTTGGATGAGCAAAAGTGTTTGAAGCTTAGTACTTTATTTATCTATTTTCTGGTCTGTTGTTCATGCTTTGTCAGATTTTGGAGTTTGTCTAAGCTGTATATTAAAACTTCTATTGTTGACCCTATTTTGTATTGCATGGTCCTTATTGTTTTAGGCTTGATATTTAGGTCTTTTATCCAGTTTGAGTTAGTTTTTGTGTAAAGTGTGAGATATGGCTCGTGTTTAAGTTTTTTGAAGATGGATATCTAATTTTGTCAGCACGATTTTTTAAAGAGACTGTTTGTACTCCAGTTTATAATCTTAGGGGCGTTTGTGATTATCAGCTGTTCATAGGAGGATAGTGGCATCGCTAGAGTCTCAACTGTGTTCCTTTGGTCTGGATGTCTCTTCTTGTACCAGTATCAGGCTATTTTGACTACTGTATCAGTGTAATAGATCCTAAGGTTACGTACTGAGAAACCTCCCATTGTGTTCTTTTTCTTGAGTAGTGCTTTGCTTATCTGGGGTTTCTTCCTTTTCCAAACAAAATTAGTGATTTTTTTTCTCCATCTCATTAAAAAATCTCCCTGGAATTTGTATAGGGATTGCATTGTATATGTGGATCACTTTGCGTAAATTAGCCATTTTCACAGTGCTAAGTCTTCCCGTCCAATAGCAGAGGAGTTTTCTCCATTTATGTAAGTCTGTCTTAGCTTCTTTCAGTAGGATCTTACAGTTCTCTTTGTATAGGTCTGTTATTTCTCTAGTTAGATTTATTCCTAGGTATTCTATCTTCTTGGGGGCTATAGTAAATGGTATTGATTTGGTGATTTCTTCTTAAGTGATCTCTTTGTTGGTACAAGTAATCCTGCTGATTTACTTATGTTTAATCTTATATCCTGATACTTTGCTGAGCTCTTCTATTAGTTCTAGAAGTTTACTTATGAATTCTTTAGGATTCTCTGCGTATACAATCATATCATCTTCATATAGGGAAATCTTTACCTTTTCTTTGCTGATGCAGATGCTCTTTACTTCTTTGTCTTGTCTAATTGCTCTGGCCAGAACTTCTAGTACAATGTTGAATAGAAGTGCTGAGAGTGGGCATCCTTGTCTAGTTTCTTTTTGCAAGGAGAACTCTTTCCATTCAGGGTGATGATTGCTTTGTGTAGGTATCCCTTATTACACCGAGAAATTTGCCTTCTATTCCTATTTTGCTGAGTGTTTTTATCATGAATAGATGTTGGACTTTGTCAAATGCCTTTTCTGCACCAATTGACAAAATCAGGTGATTCTTATCTTTTGTGTTATTTATGTGGTTAATCACATTAATTGTTTTTCTAATGTTGAACAAGACTTGCATCCTTGGTATGAATCCAACTTGTTCATGATGAATCACTTTTTTGCTGTGTTGTTGATTTCTATTGGCAAGAATTTTGTTGAAGACTTTTGCATCTAGTTTCATGAGTGATATTGGTCTGTAATTCTCCTTTTTTGTTGGATCTCTCTCTGGCTTTGGTACCAGGGTTATGCTGGCTTCATAGAATGAATTTGGAAGTAGACTCAGTAGTCTTAGAGTTAACTCTTGTCTAAAAGTGTTGTAGAATTCTGTGGTGAAGCTATCTGGGCAGAGACTTTCTTTGGTTGGTAGTTTTTTGATGACTTTTTCAATCTGTTCCTTTATGATGGTTTTTTTAAAAGTTTTTTCTAGTTCTCCTTGTGATAATTTTGGTCAGTGATATGAATCTAGGAATTTGTCCATTTCCTCCAGGTTTTCAAATCTGTTAGTGTACAGTCTTTCTTAGTATTCTGTTATGGAACTTTTGATTTCTGTTGGATCTGTTATGACATCTCCTGTCTCATTTCTTATTTAGACTATTTCCTCTCCTGTTTTTCTTTAGTAAGTTTAGCCAGTGGTTTGTCGATTTTGTTGATCTTTTCAAAAAACCTCATCAATGTTTTGAATTGTTCTTCTTTTCTTTTAGTTCTGCTCTTATCTTTATCATCTGCTTTGTTCTGGTACCTGAGAGGTTCTTCTGTTGCTCTTTCTACTTGTTCAAGCTGTAGGGTTAATTCTTTGGTTTGGGTAGTTTTTTTCCTTCCCAATGTGTGCCTTTATAGAGATCAGTTGACTTCTGAGCACTGCTTTGGCTGTATCCCATAGGTTCTGGTAGATGTGCTTTCATTCTCATTTGAGTCCATAAATTTCTTTATTCCATCCTTGATTTCTTCTATAGCTCATGGCTTTTTGAGAAAGATGTTGTTCAGTTTCCATGAGTTCCACTTTCTATCTGTTTTTTCTGCTATTGATTTAGACTTTTATGGACTTACGGTATGAGAAGATAATTTGCAATAATTCAATGGTTTCCATTTTGTTGAGATTTGCTTTATGTCCTAACACATGGTCTATTCTCGAAAATGTTCCATGTGCACTAAAGAAAAATGTATAGTTATCTGTTGGTGGAAAAAAAGTTCTGTGTGTGTCGGTAAGGTCTAATTGATGAATTGTGACAGTAAGATCTGTGTCTTTACCGAGTTTTCTTCTAGATGTCCATGATGGTGGATTTTACATTAAAATCTATTTTATCTGAAATTAGTATTTTCATACCTGCTCTTCTTTGTATATTGTTAGCTTGGTATATATTATCCCCTCCTTTAGTTTTCAGATTGCTAGTTTCTTTAAGTGTAAGGTGTGTGTCATGAATTGACTTGTGTCCCCCCAAAAATATGTGTAGCCGTGTGGCTGGGACATGATTCCCAGTATCTTGTGACTGTTCTCCATTTTATGGCTTTCCTATGCTGCATGTTAAAGGATTAGTGTGGGACCATAAATACCTTTATAAGATCACCTCTCTGCTCCACTGTAAAGGCAATTTCCCTGGCGAATGGCTTGCCCCACCCTTAATCCTTTCATCCTGCAAGAAATAAAAGGAAAGGGAGGCAGGCTGAGAATTGGGAACCTCGTACCATCAAGAAAGCAGCACTAGGAGAAGAGAGCATCCTTCAGAACTGAGATTCCTGCACCAAGACGCTCCCTGGACAAAGACTGATGCAATACCTGACTTTCCTCCAGAGTCAACAAGGGGGAAAGGCTTCCCCTGGAGCAGACACCCTGAATATGGACTTGCAGCCTACCAGACTATGTAAGACTATGGCCTCTGTTAAAGCCATCCACTCTGTGGTGTTTCTGTTAGAGCAGCCCTAGCTGACCAAAACCGTGTGTTTCTTGTAAGCAACATACAGATGAGCAATGTCTTGTTATCCAATATGCCACGTGTTGTCTCTTTGCTGGAGCATTTAGTCCATTTTCATTCAACGTAATTATTGATGGTGTGTGTTTACTGCTGTTATTTTGATGTATTTATTTTTGTGTTGGTGTTTTCTTTGTTGCTTTTAATATTCTGTTATGGGTGATTCTTCTTTTTGGGTTAACTTTCATCTTTTTCAGTGTTGGTTTTGTTTGTTGAATCTCCTGTATTACATTTCTTGTTTTGACATGTTACAGCTTTGTGGCTACCCCTGTAATTCCCCTTAATATTCTAAGTTTAAATCCAATTTTAACTTCTACATATCTTTTTAGCTTCTTCATTTTAAAGAACTATATCTACTGTAGTATATCCCTCTTGTTATTGTGATGGTGTTGTAGTTTTCATGATATGATCGCTGGTTCCCTTCTTTAATATTGTAACTTGATTGAGTTTTGTGACTTCCCTAACTAAGTGTGTTTCTGGATGTTGTGTCCTGCAATGCCTCCTTAAATATACACTTAATGATTTGATTTTGTTCTAAGCCAAGAGCTTCTTTCAGTATTTTTTGTATTTTCAGTTTGGTTTCAACACACTCTCTAAACTTCTGTTTATCTGCAAATGTCTGAATTTCACCTTCATATTTAAAAGACTGTTTTTCAAGATACATAATTCTTGGTTGCAAGTTTTTTCTTTTTCAAGGCTTTGAATGTGTTGTCCCATTGCCACCTTGCTGACAACGTTTCTGCCAAGAAGTCAAGTGAAAGCCTACTGGGCTTCCCTCTGAATGATAGCTTTGCTTTGAGTCTCACTGCCTTTAAAAGTTTCTGCTTATGCTTCATTTTATTAAGCTTAATTATGATATGTCTTGATATTTTTCTTTTGAGTCTAGTTTTTTTGGCATTCGATATACATCTTGGATATTTATATCTCTTCTTTCATAATTTCAGGAAAGTTTTCTGTCAGCAAGTCAACAATAATACACTCTGTATTTTCAGTTATCCCTTCCTGTACAGGTACTCCGTTAATCATAGATTATTCCTTTTGATAGAGCCCCATATGCTTCTTAATTCTTCTTCTTTTTTCTTGTTTCTTTTTTTCTGATTTCATCGCACAAATACTGGTGTCAGTTGCTCTGTCCTCAGGGTCACTAAATTTGACTTCCATAATCTGAATTCTGCTCTTTTGGTTCTCAGTTGATTTGTCTAATTTTATAATTTTGTTATTGATCTGCTGGATTAAAGAACATTGATATTTCATCAGTTCAAATAGATTGCTTAATTTTTTGTTTTGCTCCACTGCATTTTGATTAATCTAGGGTTCTATGTATAATTTTTTTGTACTCGACCTCTGATAGTTTAGGAAAGGTTTCTTCATCTGGAGAGTTTTTTAATTATTTTGAGAATTTTCTGGAGCCATGGTAGGCTGTTTCTTTAAAAACTTAGTAATGGTCTGTTGCCTTCAGGCCGTCTTCAGGCTGTTTAGTTTTACTGATGTTGCCTTAACAGGAGCTAAGGAGTAGTTCTGAGAATGGAGCTGGTCATTAGTCTTCTCTGTATTCTAGTGACTGGCCTCAGTGGACTCTCTGGGGTGGCAGGCTCCATCTTCTGGCTGGCAAAGACACTGATCTACTTATGGAGTCACTGGGGCACAGTCATCTGACCTTATAATATAGGTCAGTAAAGGCTGGAAGAGATGCTGTTGGGCTTCTCAGTTGTTATGTCTTCAGTAGTCTTATTTTAAAAAGCTAAATGCTATCTGATAGCTTCAAAAATCAATCCTTCCAGCTGACAACAAAACCACCTCTTTGGCCATCTCCAGATGCTGTGATGTAGTTCAATGTAGGTAGGGTCTATGGCTCTGCTGCCATTCTCTGCCAGGAACTTCCCCTAAGGCAACACTGTGCTAAACACAGCCTTTCTGCTGGAAAAGCACTCCCTGGACTGATACTGCCTCCCAGCCTTAGAATTAGCCCCAGCTGAGGCCTCCAGTTGGGTACTTCTACCTCCTAGCTGACGAAGACAGTGTCCCAGTGGAGCTGCCCTTTCCACCATGAAACAGAAGAATGTACGGCAAAGCTCAGAAAGGAGAGGGTGGAGGGGCTGTGGAATCCTCAGTCCACTGCTGGGCTCACTAAAAGTGGCTATCCCGTGGAACGTCTCTCTGTTGTACCA
This sequence comes from Heterohyrax brucei, assembly GCA_028571685.1. Lineage (NCBI taxonomy): Eukaryota > Metazoa > Chordata > Mammalia > Hyracoidea > Procaviidae > Heterohyrax > Heterohyrax brucei. Next base: position 86,910,201 of record CM053158.1, read on the forward strand.
TACACTGTTTACTTGAGCACTGCAGCTGAGCATATCTGCTGGCTCATGCCCATCCCCAACCTCTCAGCCAATGAAAGGAAAAAAAATAAAATAAAAGCACCAGCAACTGCATTCCACCTAAGTGGTGAGTCAGCAGGAGCAGGGCTCAGCAAGAGAGAGGAAGTTTCCCATTTAATGGCGTGTAGTCCAATCTGACAACCCTATGCTGTGTCCTATAGCTCACTGAGTGTCCAGAATGCTTCCTTCAATATCAGTCCAGGCCTTAGTTTGCAGGGGGAATTAAGGAGATGTGTGTCTAGTCTCCCATCTTGGATCCCCCATCCCCCAATTTTGTTGATCTTTTCAAAAAGCCACCTTTTCTTTTGTTAATTCTTTTAATGTTTTTCTATTCTCTAATTGGTTTAGTTCTGCTCTAATTTTTATTATCTGTTATCTTCTGGTGCCATGAGGTTTTTTAGTTGTTCTCCTTCTACTTGTTTGAGTTGTTCAGTTAATTTTTTGCCGGGAGCCGGTCCCAACACTTTGTAGGGTCTTGCACGGAGGGAGGGAAGACACGGCGGGAAATGGACAAAGGAGACAGGAAAGAATTTTCTGGTTTAAGGCAGCCCGAGCCAGAGAGCAAGAGATCTTTTTCTGTTGCTGGTGGTGTCGAGAGCTGTCGTCTTTATTTTTTATAGGTGAGGTGATGTAGTTGGTCACCCTATTTTCTTTATAATGTAAACTATTGGTTAACAAGAAACTGACCCATCATTATTGGCTAACAAGAAAATGACCCCTCGTGGTCTTCTACTTCTGATTAATTGTCAAGGCCTTTTTGTATAATTGTCTAAGCCAGGTGTCCAGTGGTGATAAAATGTCAGGAACACAATTAATGGCTTTATTCATATCTCAAAGTGGGAGGTACCAAAGGGCAGACTCCTCAAGGTTTCACCATTTGGCTGTCTCAGTTTGTTTTTCCAAGTTTTATTTATATCTTTCTGTGTAGATAGTAAGTGTCTGCCATCCCCCAATTAAGCCAGCTGCACTAAGAAAGATGTTTCTTTAGTGTTTATCAGTTTTATATACCAGCTATAATAAACCTAAAAGTTTATCTATTCTTACAGCTGCAAGGAGAAAGGATGCTTTGTAGTTTTGATGGCTATGTGGAGAATTGTCCTTGAGAGCTTCCTAAGGGTTAGCTTGCAAACTTGTGTATGTGAAGAAAAGGGAGGGGGAATGTAATCAGTGGGGAGCCAGTGAAGCTGGGCAGGCCTCAGTGCTGTCAGGCATGCTGCATTGAAATCTATTTCTCTGATCTCTATTTCTCGGAAGTTCTTGGTCAGATTGTCCCAATATAGTCTCATAAACCGAGGGGTAGAAGCCCCTCTTAGGAGGCACCTCCTTGGTCCTCATGTCGGGAGAGGGGGGCCCGCTCCCGGAAATTTTTTTTTATTTGGTCCTTTTCTTCATTTTGGATGTGGCCATTTATTGAGATAAATTGATCTCTGAGCACTGCTTTTGCTGCATCCCATAGGTTCTTGCAGGATGAATTTTCATTCTCATTTAATTTCATGAATCTTTATTGGATCCTTGATTTCTTCTATAGTCCATGAATTTTTGAGCAAGGTGTTGTTCAGTTTTCAAGAGCTTGAGTTTCTACTCATGCTTTTTCTGCTGTTGATTTCAACTTTTATGGCTTTATGGTCTGAGAAAGTGCTTTGTAATATTTCAGTGTTTCGGATTTTGTTGCCAGCCAGACTTGCTTTATGGCCTAACACATGGTCTAGTCTGTAGAATGTTCCATGTGAATTGGAAAAGAAGATGTGCTTGTCTGTTGTTTGATGGAAAGTTCTATACATGTCTGTGAAGTTGAGTTGGTTGATTGTCACAATAGATCTCCTGGATTGTCTTTACTGAGGTTTTTTTTTTCGGGTGTTCTGTCCATTACTGTAAGTGGTGTGTTGAATTCTCCTGCTATTATTGTGGAGGGAAACATCTCAATTTTCAATGCTGTCAGAGTTTGATGTATTTATATGCTCTGTTATTTGGTGCATATTTAGTATTGTCATATCCTTCTTATGTATTAAAACTATAAGCAATAGATAGTGACCACCCTTGTCCATAATGGTAGATTTTACTTTAAATTCTATTTTGTCTCAGGCTAATATTGCTACACCCACTCTTTTTATGTGTGTTGTTAGATTGGTATATGTTTTTCTATGCTTTGAGTTTTGGTTTATTCATATTTTTGATTCTAAGGTGTGTTTCTTGTAAGGAGCATATAGCTGGATTGTGTTTTCTGATCAAACCTGTTATTCTCTGTCTCTTTATTGGTGCATTTAACTGATTTACATTCTGTATAACTACTGATAGGTATGAATTTAGTGCCATCATTTTGGTGCTGTTTTTTGTGTTGTTTACAGTTTTTTTGTGCCACTTAATATTATGTCCTAAGTCATTCTTCTTTTTAGGTTTTCTTTTCATCCTTTTCTATGTTCATAAGATGAACATCTGTTGAGACATCTAAATTGTGTTATTGTGTTTCTTATTTTGAAGTGTAGTGTTGTTAATTTGCTTTGTAGTTACCCCACTATTTCCCACTAATGTTCTAAATTTAAGCTAGTCTTTCTTTTCATCTCCTTAACTTCCTCTCCATTTGAAAGGTCTGTGAATGTGATAGTTTTCTCCTTTTTTTAGAATAATACTGCTATAATTTACATACTGGGATCTCTGTTTCTCTAATTTTAGTATTTTAGCTTTGACTGAGCTTTGTGACTTCACTAAATAAGTTGGATTCTGAATGTTATGTCCTGAAGCGTATTTTTGAGATTTGTCTGATGTTATTGGCTTTTTAGTTTGAAGAATTTCCTTTAGCATTTTTTTTTTTTTTTTGGTAATTTTGGTTTGGTTTTTTGAAATTGTCTATACTTCTTTTTATCTTGGAATGTCCTAATTCCACCATCATACTTGAAAGACAGTTTTGCAGGATATATAATTCTTGGCTGAAAGTATTTCTCTTCAAGCTTTTGTATATGTCATTCCAGTGCCTTCTTGCAGCATAATTTCTGTTGAATAATCAAAAAGATGGAATTAACCAGGAGCCTCACAGCAGATGAATGGATAAACAAACTATGGTATATATACTCAGTGGAACACAATGATAAAGAACAATGATGGTTTCAGGAAGCATCTCATAATCTGGTTTCTATTGGAAGACATTATGTTGAGTGAAAGTAGTCAGCAGCAAAAAGATATTGTATGAGACCCCTATAATAATAACTTAAAAACAGACTTATGTATAGTAGAAAAGACTCTGATGGCTGCAGGGGTAGTCAGAGGGAGGGTTGGTTATAGATTAGATAGTAGATAGAAATTCGATTAAGTGATATCTGTTACAGCACACATTTGAAACAAGATCAATTTAACTGGACTTCAACAAAACATGAACACTCTTCCAGTCTTAACCCATTATTGCAAGGACTAAGTAGCAGAGGCAGGTGTCTGAGGACCATGCTCTCAGGGGACATCACAGCCAATTGGCATCACTAGAGTATTGCTAAGAGTTTTCTGCACCTCACATTGGTGGGTGGCATCTGGGGTTTTAAAAGCTAGCAAGCTGCTATCTGAGGTACACCAAATGGTCCAAACTCAACAGGAACAGATGATTGCCAAGGACCAAAATGACATGGGGGAAAGAGAACTCAGAAGACAGAGAGACCCATGTCAGTGCATGACTACATCAACATGTGAACCCATAACCTGGTGCCTGGCCACCACCGGGAATAGCCATGTTGGGGTTCACAAAGTTGAGTCCCACTGGCAACATGAGAATAAAAAGGGGTGCACCCTGAAATCTCAACTAAAAGACCACAATTGATAGTCCAGGGGCCTCAAGGTTCCCCTGGAAGCATGGCCCCTCGTTCTGATGATGCCCCTGTCCATAAATGATTACTGAGGTCAACTCTTCAGACTGGAATGGATTGGATACAATGACACAGAGTGACCATATCATGCATGCATTTTGTGGTTCTGTGCATCTATAGGATGTCGTCCTGCTGGCCTCTTACTGGAGGGGCAAAAAGGGCAGAGAGGAGCTGACAATTTTAGGAAGATGTGGCATGCATGCAACAAATAGGAGGGGGTGTGCTGACATTGGACAGGGAGAGCAGCAGGAGTTGCACATAGATAGGCATGAACGTTTCTATTGGAATGTATCATTTTACTTAATTACAACTAGAATAAAAGCAACAACAAAAAAAAATCCTGTCTATCATTCATTTTGTTAAGTTTATGTCTTGGTGATCTTCTTTTGCTATCTACCTTTTGTGGAGTTTGATAAGCATCTTGGATAGATAACTTCATCATGTCAGGAAAGTTTTCTGTAAGCAAATCTTCAAGAATTCTCTCTGCATTATCTGTCATCCGTCCCTTTTTTGGTACTTTAATCATACATAAATTATTTATCATGGTAGAGTCTCACATAACTCTTAATGATTCTTCATTTTAAAAATTCTTTTATTTTCCTCACAAATGCTATTGTCATCTGCTTTATCTTCAGTCTCAGTAGTTCTGAATTCCATTGCTTTTATCCTGCTCCTTTGCCTGTCTGTTAAATTGTCCAACTCTGTAATTTTATTGTTAATGTGCTGAATTTCAGTTCATTGTTTCTCTAGTAATTCTTGTGGCTGGTTTAATTTTTCATTTTGTTCAGTTGGGCTTTGTATGATCTTCATCCTAATTTCTTGAGGGACTCTGTACATAACCATCTTGTATTCTACCTCTAATAATTCAAGGAAGGCATCTTCATCTGGAAAATTTTTTGTTTGTTTCTTTATTTTAAGAGTTTTCTAGTGCTGTGGTGATCTGCTTATTTAAATGATTAGAAAGTGTTTGCTGTCTCCGACTCATCAGAAAAAGGTTGTGTTTTATTTGTTAGTTTATTGCAGTTGAACACACACACATACACATAATATATATTAAAATTTGTTAAAATACATAGGTGGTCAAGTACGTATCCACACACACACACACACACACACACTCACAAGTACACAAACATACACACATACGTATAGGTATATGCTTTAATTTTGTTTTGACCACATGGTCTAGTCATTTGAGCTAGAGTGGTTATTGGAGCCTTAATACTTCTAATGTACTGTCACCCTATGGTTGGAGTAATGATTACACTGAGAAAGGTGGCAGGAATTGCTGGCTCAGGGGAGCCAATGGAACTCTTCTTCAAGTCTTCTCTTTGTTTTCCTCACTGTCTGAGAGAAAAGCTCAGGGCACACATGTAAAACGCCCCATTTCTGGTCCAAGTAGTGCTCTAAAATTTAGAATCAGATGTAGAAGACAGAAAGGAGGGTGAAATGGCTGAGTATAGGGAGTGAAGTCAGTGCATAGGAAAGGTTTGAATTATGGAAGTTCATGAGTACTTAGCTTGTAACCCTACAGAGAATTTCTGTGGCTTTGTGGGTGCAATGGTCCTTGTCTTCTACCTCTCACTTTCTTTCTGTCTCTAAGTATGGGAGAAAAGCTCAGGGCACACACCTAAAATGTCCCACTTCCTTAGTATCTGGTGTGGACCATGGAAGGTAAGTGGGAAAGTTTGAAGATACAGAGGGAAATCAGCCCATAGGAAAAAGATTGAGCTCTGAGGGTTTACAAGCCCGGTTCAGTGGAATTCTCCTGGGGCCTGGTAGGTGCCAAAATCTTCAGCTTAAGGAGGGTCAGGGGCACTTTTCTTCTACCCCTCCCTTTGTTTCCCTCTCTGAGTCGAGGATAAAAGATCAGGGCACACATGTACAGTGTTCCACTTCTGGTCCAGGTAGTGCACCAGAATTTAGCATCTAGTATAGTTCAGAGAAGGGAAAGGGGATGGATGCTGTGGTACTTCACTGCCTGCTGCCACCATACTGTATAGTTTCTGTGGTCCTAAGCTCAGCCTCTAGGTTGAAAGGGACACACTCACCTCTCGAGCAACTTCCCAGTGTGGCAGTCAGCCCTGGGCATGCTCTCAGGCACAGCAGTCCCAGGCCTAGCCTCACAGCCAACAAATATGAGCTCCACACCTGCACTGCTGTACCACTCCCATGCCAGCATAAATGGGATCCTCTGCGCTTCCAGTTTGCTTCTGACAATGGTAGTTGTTCCCCTTCCTGTCACCCAGTCCATTCTCACAGTTTTCTGCTGCATCCTTGGGCTCCTAGAATATCCTTTTTTGTTGCATTCAATTGTTTTTCAAGTTTTAGTTGTTAGAGGTATCGGAGGAGACCTGTGGCAAGTCTTCCATCTTATACCTGCCTGCGGGAAAAGTTCTTGATTTTTTTGTTTTGGGAGCCTTCTGAAGCCATTGTGGTCTTTCTTTTTTTGTGATTTGATGTTTACTGTTTTCTCTGAGCCATCAGTAAGTTATTGTGTATATTTATTTTATGTTTGTCTTCTATGTTTTAGCTTCCTGCTTTATTTTGTTTTGAAATGTTCCCATACACAAGTCATGTGTACTAGTTTGTTTATTAGTGTCTTTGAAGCTCTGATGTCCAACAGTGTTTGTTAAACAAACAATTTTACTCAATTTCCAGACTTGAAGCTTCATCAATAATCCACTGCTCACTGGTGTATGATTTTATGTTTGGATTCTCAAATCTGTTCCATTGGTATATGTGTCTGTTGTACTACTGTCAGGCTGTTCTGAGAACCTTGGCAATGTAATAGGATCCAAAGTCAGGTGGTGTGAAGCCTCCAACTTTGTTCTTCTTTTTCCGTACATTTTACTTATCCGGGTGTTCTTCCCTCTCCATATGAAGTTGATGATTTATTTCTCTATCTCATTGAAAAAACATTGCAATTTGTACTGGGATTCCACTGTATCTATAGATCACTTTGGGTAGACTAGACATTTTTACAATGTTGAATTCTCATATCTATGTGTGAGCAAGGAAAATTTCTCTACTTATGTAATTTTCTTTTGGTGTTTTACAGTAGCATGCTCTAGTTTTCTTTGTATAGGTCTTTTAAGTCTTTGGTTAGATTTATTCCTAAGTATTTTATCTTCTTGGTGGCTACTGTAAATGGCATTTGTTTTAGTCAGCTAGGGCTGCTCTAACAGAAACATCACAGAGTGGATGGCTTTAACAAAGGAAGGTTTATTCTTACATAGTCCGGTAGGCTACAAGTCCATATTCAGGATGTCTGCTCCAGGGGAAGGCTTTCCCCCTTGTTAGCTCTACGGGAAAGTCCGGTATTGCATCAGTCTTTGTCCAGGGAGCATCTTGGTGCAGGAACCTTAAGTCTGAAGGACATGCTCTTCTCCCGGTGCAGATTTCTTGATGGTGCGAGGTTCCCTAATTCTCTGCGTGCTTCTCTTTCCTTTTATCTCTTACAAGCTGAAAGGATTAAGGGTGGGGCAAGCCATACTCCAGGGAAACTCCCTTTACAGTGGAGCAGGGAGGTGATCTTATCAAGGGATTTACAGTCCCACCTTAATCCTTTAATACACAGCATAGAAAAGCCACAAAATGGAGGACAGTCACAAGATACTGGGAATCATGGCCCATCCACGTAGCTACACATATTTTTTGGGGGGACACAATTCAATCCATGACAGCATTGATTTGATGATTTCCTCTTTGGTGTTCTCTTTTCTGGTTTAAAAGAGTACAACTGATTTATGTTTATTCTGTAAAAGAAATACAAGCAGATTTTATGTTTGGATTCTCAAATCTGTTCCATTGGCATATTTGTCTCTCATACTAGTACCATGTTGTTTTAAGAACCATAACAGTGGCTGGCTTTAAAAAGATAAATTTTGTTTTGTTACAGTCCCGTAGGCTAAGAGTCCAAATTCAGGGTGTCAGCTTCAAGGGAAGGCTTTCTTTGCTGAATCTGAAGGAAGGTCTTTGTCATCAATCTTCTCCTGGAGTTTCTGAAGAGCAGGAAACTTGGTCTTTTCCAAAGGATCTTCTGTGCTCCCAGCACTACTTTCTGATGGTGTGAGGTCCCCAAATCTCAGTTTGCTTCCCTTTCTTTTATATACCAAGAGGCTGCCTCAAGCCACAGTACAATTCTACACATTATGTCCTGCCTGACCAATTCAACTACAGCTCATCCACCTTCATTAACATCATAGAGGCAGGATTTGGAACAGGAAAAAACGTCACATAATACCGGGACTTATATCCTCACTAAATAGCTACACAGATTTTGGAGGTAACACAATTCAATCTATGAAATGTTGTATCCTAGTACTTTGCTGAACTATTGCCTCAGTATTGTGTGTGTGTATTCTTTAGTGTTGTTTGTGCATAAGATCATAGCATCTGTAAATAGAGATATTTTTACTTCTTCTTTACCAATTTAGATTCTCTTCTTCATCCTGCCAGATTGCCCTGATTAGAAACTGCAGAACAATGTTGAATAAATGTGATGAAAAATAACATCCTTCTGTTTGCTGTTCTCATGGAGAACGCTTTAAACTCTCTCCATATAAGATGCTATTGGGTTGGTATAAATGACCATTATCATGTTGAGGAATTTCCCTTCTATTCCTATTTTGCTGAGAGTTTTTAACACGAATGTGTATTGGATTTTGTCAAATGTCTTTCTGCATCAGTTGGTAAAATCAAGTGGTTCTTGTCTTTTCTTTTGTTTAGGTGGTTCATTACATTCATTGATTTTTCTTCTAATGTTGTATTCATGGTATGAATCCCACTCAGTCATGGTGGATTCTTTTTTTAAAATGTATTCTTGAATCTTACTGGCTAGAATTTTGTTGAGGATTTTTGTGTCTAACTTCAAGAGAAATATTGGCCCTTGATTTTCTTTTTTTGTGGCGTCTTTACTTGGATTTGGTATCAGGGCCATGCTGGCTTCAGAGAATGAGTTTGTGAGTGTTCCATGCTTTTCTATGCTCTGCAATGCTTTTAGTAATAATGGTGTTAACTCTTCTCTGAATGTTTGGCAGACTTATCCAGTAAAGCAATCAGGGCCAGGGCTTTTTGTTAGTTGGATGTGATAACTTTTCAATGTTTCCTTTTGTTATGGGCTTATTTAGCTGTTCTACCTCTGTTTGTTGATTGCTCTTTGTTGTGAAGCTGGAAGCTATGCCACTGGTGTTTAGGTACCAGCAGGGTCACCCATGGTAGTCAAGTTTTAGCTGAGTTTCCAAACTGAGACCAACTAGGAAGAAGGAACCACCAGCATACTTCTGAAAATAATTATCCAGGGAAAACCTTATGAATAGCAGTGAAGTACTGTCAGACACAGTGCCAGAAAATAAACCCCCAGGTAGAAGGCACTCAGAAGATGACTGTGGAAGAGCTTCCTCTTCAAAGTAGAGGTGACCTTAATGTGGGTGAAGTAAAGCCTTTGGGATCTTCATTTGTTGATGTGTCACAACTCAAAATGAGAAGAAACAGCTGCAAACATCCATTAGTAATCAGAACACAGAATGTATGAAGCATGAATCTAGGAAAATTGGAAATTTCCCAAAACAAAATGGAATGCATAAACATTGATATCCTAGGCATTGGTGAGCCGAAATGGACCAGTATCAGCCATTTTGAATCCAACAATCATATAGTTTACTATGCTGGTAACCAAAATTTAAAGAGGAATGGTGTTGCATTCATCATCAGAAAGAACATTTCAAGATCTGTGTTGAAGTACAATGCTGCCAGTGATAGGATAATATCCATACACCTACAAAGAAAGCTAGATAATAACTATTACTCAAATTTACACACCAACCACTAAGGCCGAAGATGAAGAGACTGAAGATTTTTACCACCTTCTACAGCCTGAAATTGATCAAACATGCGATCAGGATATGTTGATAATTACTGGTGACTGGAATGCAAAAGTTGGAAACAACGAAGAAGGACTAGTGGTTGGGAAATACGGTCTTGGTGATAGAAATAATGTTGGAGATCACATGATAGAATTTGGAAAATTAACAGCTTCTTCGTTGCAAACCAAGCCAAGCCAAGTGCCGTCAAATACATTTTTTAACCAACATGAACATTGACTGTACACATAGATCTCACCAGATGGAATACACAGGAACCAAATCAACTGCATCTGTAGAAAAGAAAATGGAGAAGGTCCCTATCAGCAGTGAGAACAAGACCAGGTGCTGACTGTGGCACAGATCATCAATTTTCGTGTGCAATCAAATTGAAATTGAAGAAAATTAGAACAAGTCTACAAGAGTCAAAGTGCAACCTTCAAAATACCCCTCCAGAGTTTAAAGATCATCTCAAGTACAGATTTAATGTGTTGATCACTAACGATCAAAGACCAGATGAATTGTGGAATGATATCAAAGACATCATCCATGAAGAGAGCAAGAGGTCATTAAAGACAGGAAAGAAAGAAAAGACCAAGTTGGATGTCAGAAGAGATTGTGAAACCTGCTCTCCAAAGTTAAGCAGCTAAAGCAAAAGTGAGGAAAGATGAAGTGAAAGACCTAAACAGATTTCAGAGGGCAGCTCAAGAAGACGAAATAAGGTATTAGAATTACATGTGTAATGAGCTGGAAATGGAAAACCAGAAGGGAAGAACACATTCTGCATTTCTCAAGCTGAAAGAACTGAAGAAAAATTGAAGCCTCAAGTTGCAATAGTGAAGGATTCTACAGGGAAAATATTAAAGAACTCAGAGAGCCTCAAAAGAAGATGGAAGGAATGCATGGAGTCATTGTACTAGAAAGAACTTGTCTATGTTCAGCCATTTGAAGAGGTAGCTTACGATCAGGAAACTATGGTACTGAAGGAGAAAGTCAAAGCTGCATTGAAGGCATTGGCAAAAAACAAGGCTCCAAGAATTGAGGAAATATCAATTAAGGTATTTCAAGAAGCAGATGTGGCATTGGAAGTGCTCACTCATCTATGCCAAGAAATTAGGAGGACAGTTACCTGGCCAACTGATTGGAAGAGTTCCATATTTACTCCCACTCCAAAGCACTGTCACCCAATCAAACAATATCACTAATAATGCATCCGTGTAAAATTTTGCTCAAGATCAAAAGCAACTGCAACAGTATACTGAAAAGGAACTACCAGAAATTCAAGCTGGATTCAGAAGAGAATGTGGAGCCAGGCATATCATTGCTGATGTCAAATGGATCTTGACTGAATGCAGAGAACACCGGTAAGATGTTTACTTGTGTTTTGTTGACTACAAAACCATTTAGCTGTGTGGATTGTAATAAATTATGACTAACACTGTGGAAAATGGGAATTTCAGAACACTTAGTTGTGCTTTTAAAGAATCTGTATGTGGATCAAGAGTAAGTCGTGAGAACAGAACAAGAACTGAACTGCATGGCTTAAAGTCAGGAAAGGTGTGTGTCAAGGCTATATCTTCTCACCATACCTTTTCAATCTGTTCATCAAGTAAATAGAAGCTAGGCTATTTAAAGAAGAATGAGGTATCAGGATGAGAGGATGACTCATTAATAACCTGCATTTTGCAGACACACCACTTGCTGGAAGTGAAGAAAATTTGAAACACTTACTGATAAAGATCAAGGACAACAACCTTCAGTATAACATCCAGAAAATAAAAATCTTCACAACTGGACCAGTAAGCAACTTCATCATAAATGGAGAAAGGATTAAGGTTGTCAAGGATTTTGTTTTACTGAAGTCCACAATTGATGCCCATGGAAGTAGCCACCAAGAAATCAAAAGACGCATTGCATTGTGAAAATCTGCTGCAAAGTTTCTCTTCAATATATTGAAAAATAAAGATGGCACCATGAAGACTGAAGTGTGTCTGACACAACCTGTGGTATTTTCAATTGCATCATATGACATGAAAGCTGGATAGTGAACAAAGAAGACAGAAAAAGAATTGTGGTTTTGAATTGTGGTACTGTAGAAGAATGTCGAATGTACCATGGACTGCCAAAAGAACAAGCAGATCTGTTCTAGAAGTACAATCAGAGTGCTCCTGGAAGCAAAGATGACAAGACTGCATCTTGTATACTTTGGATCTGTTGTCAAGAAATCAGTCCCTGGAGACGACATCATGCAGGGTAGAGTGGAGGTTCAGCAAAAAACAGGAAGACTCTTGATGAGATAGATTGAGACAGTTGCTGCAACAGTGGGCTTTAGCATAAAAACGATTGTGGACCAGGCACAAGACTGGGCCATGTTTCTTTCTGATGTTAACAGTGTCACTACAAGTCAGAACCACCTCCGTGGCACCTAACAACAGCAACAACACCCCGTTTGCATTTGTTTAGGTAGATAGTATGTTTCTAGAAATTTATTCATTTCCTCTAAGTTTTCAAATTTGTTAGAGTACAATGTTTCCTAGCATTCAGTTTTTGTGTTTTTAATTTTGATTGAATCTGTTATGGTGTCACGTATCTACTTTCTTACTCAAGTTGTTTGCTCCCTCTCCTGTTCTTCTTTTGTCAGTTTGGCCCATGGTTTTTTCAATTCTGCTTTTCAAAGAAATAACTTTTGTTCCGGTTAACCCTTTAAGTAGTTTTTCTCATTCATTTAGTTCTACTCTAAATGTTACTGTTTTCAGATATTCAAGGACTTGTTTTGTTGCTGTCTTTCTGCTTGTTTGAGTTGTGAGGTTAGTCCTTTTATTTGGGCCCTTTCTAAGTTTTGTATGTGCGCATTTATTGAAATAAATCAATCTCTGAGTACTGCTTATACTATGTCCTCAAGATTCCCATGTGATGTGCTTTCATTCTCTTATGTTTCTGCATCTTTATTCATTCCTTGATTTCTTCTGTAACGCAGAAGTTTTTGAGCAAAGTATAGAAGTTCCATATATTTTTTACCCCTTGCTTTTTCTATTATAGATTTTTACTTTTTTTTTTACTATTATTTTTTTTTTACTATTATTTTTACTATTATAGATTTTTACTCTCCTCCCTTGCAGCTGTCTTTATGACCTGAAAAAATGCTTTTGTATTTGAACGCTTTAGATCTTTTAAAGCCTTGCTCTGTGGGATGTTCTTTGTTCAGTTCTGGAGAGTATTCTAAAGGGTCTTCCAATAAGGGTGTCCTATCTTTGAACTTGAATAAAACAAATTGTGTAAATTATACAGTTTTAATTATTTTATTATTGTGAAGATATTTGATGTCACGGAAAAGAACTTTGGGTAAGCGGCTGCTGTGGCACCTTCCAAATGGAGCAAAAAATAATCAATTATCATACTCTGGTGTTTTTCCCCATTGACAGTCACAGCTCCTCCTCATTCATCTTGGAAGAAATAAGAGCTAGTGATTCTTCTGGACCAAACTCCACACCAAATGGTAACTTTTTTTGGGTGTAGTGGACATTCTTGATTCTCCTTTGGATTCTCATCACTTCAAATGTGACAGTTTTGTTTGTTAACAAAAGCATTCATCCAAAAATGCGACTCATTGCTGAAGACTATTTTCAGTCAAAAGCAGGGTCAACTTCCAGTTGTTCCAGAGCCCAGTCAGCAAACATTCAGTGCAATCTATAGTTGCTGGACTTCATTTCTTGAGTTAAAACAGTTTCGTAAAGATAAAGCTTGAAGTCCAGATGCAAATCCGCAAATTGTGGTTAATGAAAGGCCCAGTTCTTCTGCTCAGCAAGAAATTCATTTGTCCCCTTCCCCCTGCCCCAGCTACTCTGTCCTTGCAATATTGGGTTAAGATGGAAGGAGTATTCAAATTATGCTGAAGTCCACTAAATGTTGTTCTTGTTTCTAATTGTGCTATCACAAATTTCACCCAACCAGATTTCTAGCAACTATCTAATCTAACCCCCCCAGCCCTCCCTCTCTCCCCTCCCTTGCAGCTGTCAAAGAGTCTTCTCTTCTATACATAAGTCTGTTTTTGAGATATTATTGTAAGGGAATGAATTCCTGCATACACTCTGACAAATAGTGGCAATATTTTCATTGGCACATGTGGTTTGTTGATGAGCAGCTTTGTCTGACTGGTAACAGACCCATTGTCTCAAACTTTTTTATTACACGTTGAATTGGTCTCTCAGTGGGACGATTATGTACATAGTAACTTTGATGTAAAGCACAGTGCTTGGTGAACAGAACACTCATTTTGATAATAAACTTTAATAATTTCTACACCTGTGGAATTATGCAAATTGTCATGGCTATTTGTCAAGACTAATAAAAACGTGATAAATATGGACACTATAGCTTCACAAGTATTGCCATTGTGAGCTGTCAAAACTAAGATATCCTTATCTGAAGACACTGTATGTGTTGACAGAGAAACTATACTTGGCTACAGTACAGTGGGATGATTTTTACATGTCCATGAGGTCGAGTAGGTTGATTGTATCATTTAGATCTTCTATGTCTTTATTGAGCTTCTTTCCAGATGTTCTTTCTTTTATCAGAAATTGTTGAAATCTTATATTATTTTTTGTTGTTGTTGCTAGGTGCCATCAAGAACGAAACACTGCCTGGTCCTGTGTCATGCCCACAGTCACTTTTATGCTTAAGCCCATCATTGCAGCCACTGTGTCAATACATCTTGGTAAAGGTGACCTTCCACTCTACCAAGCATGATGTCTTTCTCCAGGGACTGATCCCTCCTGACAACATGTCCACAGTGTGTGACACATAGTCTCATTGTCTTTGCTTCCAAAGAACACTCTGGTTGTACTTCTTCCAGGACAGATCTGTTTGTTCTTTCAGCAGTTCATTCAATATTCTTTTCCAATGCCACAATTCAAAGGCATCAATTTCTGTTTTCCTTATTCATTGGCCAGCTTTATCACACATGTGACACAATTGAAAATATTGTGATTTGGGTCAGGCACACTTTACTCTTCAAGGTGACATCTTTACTTTTCAATAGTTTAAAGAAGTCCTTTGCAGTGTATTTTCCCAGTGCAACGCATCTTTTGATTTCTTGACTACTGCTTCTATGGGCGTTGACTGCGAGTCCAAGTAAAATGAAATCCTTTGCAACCTCAATGCTTCCTCCGTTTATCATGATATTCCTTACTGATCCAGTTGTGAGGATTTTTGTTTTCTTGATATTGAGGTGCAATTCATACTGAAGCCTGTGGCCTTTGATTTTCATCAGTAAGTGTTTCAAATCCACTTCACTTTCAATAGTGCAAGGGTGTGTCATCTGCACAATGCAGGTTGTTAACAAGTCTTCCTCCAATCCTTAGCCTTGTTCTTCTTCATGTAGTCCAGCTTCTATGATTATTTGCTCAGTATACAAATTGAAAAGTTACGGTGAGAGGATGCAATCCTGACACACACCTTTCCTGACTAAACCATGCGTTGTCTCCTTGTTCTGTTTGCACAGATTGCCTTTTGATCCATACACACATTCCACATGAATACAATTAAGTGTTCTGGAATTTCCATTCTCTGCAATGTTATAGATAATTTGTTATGATCAACACAATTAAATGCCTTTGTACAGAAACTGAAACGCAAGTAAACATCTTTCTGGTATTTTCTGCTTTTAGCTGAGATCCATCTGACATCAGCAATGATATCCCTTGTTCCACGTTCTCTTCTGAATCGAGCCTGAATTTCTGGCAGTTTCCTGTCAACATACTGTTGCAGTTTTTGAACGATCTTTAGCAAAACTTTACTTGAGTGTGATGTTAATGATGTTGTTCAGGCAGCATATCGGCAGATTGTGGATTTTTTTAAATCCATTTTCCCCACTCTATTGGCGCATTTAATCTATTTATGTTCAGGGTAATTACTGATATAAGTTTAGGTGTCATTTTGATGCCCTTTTTGTGCATTGTTGAGACTTCTTTTATTCCATTTAATTTTCTCTGTGGAGTAATTTTTCTTTCTGTGTTTTCATATTTTTCATTTTGTTAATTTTGTATTTGCTGAGACTTCATAGTTAACTAAGTTCAGATCTCATCCTAGAAAAAGTACCACATGCCTCATTGTTGAGTATCACTATGATCACTTTCAAATTACTCCCCTTGGGAAGCAATGCACTGATGCCAGCACCTAGTCCACTCTTCAAAGCAATTTGGAACTCTTCTGTAATGGTCATCAGAGTTGTTACCCTTAATGTCCTGAATGTCATCAAAATTGTCTCCTTTCAATATTTCCTTTAACTTCGTGTAGACAAAAAGTCACTGGGGGCCGGATTAGAGGATTTGCAAGTGTTCCAATACAGTTATTATTTGCTGGCTAAAAAATCTCTCACAGACAACTTTGCAATTAAGTTAGCAAACTTGTCAGCTTGTGCAATGGCCATTCCAAAAAGGGTTCCAAAATTTCGTTGAAGAGTGGACTAGGTGATTAGGTTCCCAAGGGGAGTACCACGCAAGTGATATTCAGCAATGAGGGATGTAGCACTTGAACAATTAAGTTTGCAGACTTAATTGTCAGACTCTGCATTTAGCCCTGTTTTACTAACCTTAAGCCAGTCAAATCTTTTTTTTTTAATTTTTACTTTTATTTAACATAACTGAGTGAAAATGTACATTCACATGTAAATTTACATGCCCCCCTATATGCAGCTTCCACTGCTCTCCCTCTGTGGTGACAGCACACTATTCTTCTCTGCTCCATACCTGTCTCATCCTCTGAACAGTCTCCTTTCCCATTCTCTCCGTCCACTCCCCTTCCTCCAGCCAGAGGTCAGCAAGATGATATCCTATAGATGTATAGAACCATAAAGTGCTTCCAAAATATGGTCACTCTGCCTTGCCAAGTCCAATCAATTCCTGTACAAAGAGTGGACCTCTGTTATAATTTATGGGAGAGGGCAGCATCAGGGAAGGGGGCCATGCTCTCAGAGTAACCCCAAAACCGCTGGACCATCAATTGAGGTCTTTAGTGGAGATCTCATGATGCACCTCTTTTTATTCTTGTGTTGCCAGGGAGGCTCCTCTCTGTGAGCTCTGTCATGGCTATCACTGGTGGTGGCCGGGCACCATCCGGTTCTTCCGGTCCCAGGTCGATGTAGGCACCCACTCTTGTGGGTCTCTCTGTCTTTTAGGTTGTGTTTACCGCATGCCATTTTGGTCCTCGGTGAGCATCCGTTCCTGCTGAGCTGGGACCATTTGCTGTGTCCTCGGATGGCAGCTTGGCAGCTTTTAAGATCCCAGACGCCATTCACCAATGTGGGGTGCAGAGAGCTCCCTTAGCAAAACGCTAGTTGTGCCAATTGGCCTGGAATTCGCCTAAGAGAATGGTCCCCCGCCCCCCGCCCCAGCTACTCTATCCTTGCACTATTGAGTTAAGATGGAAGGAGTACTCAAGTTATGCTGAAGTCCACTTAATGTTGTACTTGTTCCTGATGTGTGCTGTCACCGCTTTCTCTCAACTAGATTGCTAGTAACTACCTAAACTAAACCCTCCCCCACTCGCTCTCCCTTCCTCCCTCCCCTCCCTTGCAGCTGTCAAAGAGTCTTTTCTTCTATACACAAGTCTTTTTTTGAGATCTTATCGTAGAGGTCTCATACAGTATTTGTCTTTTTGTCGCTGACTACTTTCACTCAACATAATGTCTTCCAGTTGAAAACAGGTTAGGAGATGTTTCCTGGAATCATCGTTATTCTTTATCATTGCGTAGTTCTCCGTTGAGTATATGTACCACAGTTTACTTCTCCATTCTTCTATTGTTGGGCATCTGGGTTGATTCCATCTTTTTGCTATTGTGGACTGTGCTGCGATAAACATTCTGGTGCATGTGTCCGTTGGTGTGAAAGGCCTTGAATCTGTAGGATATATTCCAAGTAGTGGAATTACTGGGTCAAATGGTATATCAATATCCAGTTTTTTAAGGAAGCGCCAGATTGCCTTCCAAAGAGGCTGGACCATTTTGCAACCCCACCAACAGTGTAGGAGGGTTCCACTTTCTCCACAGCCTCTCCAGCATTTGTTGTTTTCCGTTTTCTGGATCATGGCCAATCTTGTTGGGTGAGATGGTATCTCATTGTTGTCTTGATTTGAATTTCTTTAATAACTAAAAATCATGAACATGTCTGCATGTGTTTTTTGGCTGTCTGGATCTCTTCTTTAGTGAAATGTCTGTCCATCTCCTTTGCCCATCGCTTAATTGGATGGTTTATCTTCTTCTTGATATTTTGTAGTATCCTATAGATTATGGAGATCAGGCGTCGGTCTGACATAGAGTTGCCAAATATTTTTTCCCATTCTGTGAGTGTTCTTTTAATTCTATTAATAAAGTCCTTGGATGAGCAAAAATGTTTGATTCTTAATAGTTCCCATTTATCTATTTTCTCTTCTGTTGATTGAGGTTTGTTTGACAGATTTTGGAGTCTGTCCTCATTGTGTATTAAAACTTCCATTGTTGTTCCTACCTTTTCTTGGATGAGCTTTATAGTTTTAGGTTTGATATTTAGGTCTTTTATCCAGTTGGAGTAGGTTTTTGTATAAGGTGTAAGATATGGATCTTGATTCAGTTTATTGCAGATGGATAACCAATTTTGCCAGCACCATTTGTTGAAGATACTGTTTTTACCCGAGTTTAATGTCTTAGGGCATTTGTCGAATATCAACTGTTCATAGGCAGATGGTGTCATCTCTGGGGTCTCAAATCTATTCCACTCATCCATCTGTCTGCTCTTGTACCAGTAACCGGCTGTTTTGACCACTGTGGCAGTGTAGTATGTTCTAAGGTCGGGTAATGAGAGGCCTCCCAGTATGTTCTTCTTCTTTAGTAGTACCGTACTTATCCGGGACTTCATCCCTTTCCAAACAAAATTGGTGATTTGTTTCTTCATCTCATTAAAAAATGATGCTGGAACTTGTATTGGGATTGCATTATATAAATAAATTGCTTTGGGTAAAATAGACATTTTCACAATGTTAAGTCTTCCTATCCATGAGCAGGGTTGGTTTCTCCATTTATTTAAGTCTCTCTTAGTTTCTTGTAGTAAGGGCTTGTAGTTCTCTTTGTAAAGGTGTGTTGTTTCTCTGGTTAGATTAATTCCTAGATACTTTATCTTCTTAGGGGCTATCGTAAATGATATTGATTTCATAATTTCCTCCTTAACAGTCTCGTTGATGGTATAAAGGAAACCTACTGATTTACTTATGTTTATCTTCTATCCTGAAACTTTGCTGAACTGTTCTATCAGTTTGAGTAGCTTACTTATAGATTCCTTGGGGTTCTCTGCATATACAATCATATCATCTGCGAACAGGGAGATTTTAACTTCCTCTTTGCCCATGTAGATGCCCTTTATTTCTTGGTCTTGTCTAACCGCTCTGGCTAGAACTTCTAGCACAATGTTGAATAGGAGAGGTGACATTTGGCATCCTTGTCTAGTTTCTGATCTCGGGGGAAAGTCTTTCAGTTTCTCTCCATTCAGGATGATGTGGGCAATTGGCTTTGTATAAATGGCCCTTATTGTGTTGAGGAATTTGCCGTCTATGCCCATTTTGCTAAGAGTTTTTAGCATGAATGGGTGTTGGACTTTATCAAATGGCTTTTCGGCATCAATGGACAAAATCAGGTGATCTTTGTCTTTTGTGTAATTTATGTGGTTAATCACATTAATTGTTTTCCTGATGTTGAACCAGCCTTGCATCCCTGGTATGAATCCCACTTGGTCAGGATGGAATATTTCCTTGATATGTTGTTGTATTCTGTTGGCAAGAATTTTGTTGAAGATTTTTGCATCTAGGTTCATGAGTGATATCAGTATGTATTTCTCTGTCTTTGTTGGATCTTTCCCTGGCTTAGGTATCAGGGTTATGTTGGCTTCATAGAATGAGTTTGGGAGTACTCCATCCCTTTCTATACTGTGAAATAGTTTCAGTAGTATTGGGGATAACTCTTCTCTAAATGCTTGGTAGAATTCTGCCGTGAAGTCTTCTGGCCCGGACTTTTTTTGGTTGGCAGTGTTTTGATGACCTTTTCAATCTCTTCCTTTGTGATGGGTTTATTAAGTTGTTCTGCTTCATGTTGTGATAATTTAGGTAGGTGGTATGAGTCAAGGAATTTTTCCATTTCCCCTAGGTTTTCAAATTTGTTAGAGTACAGTCTTTCATAGTATTCTGTTATGATATTTTTGATTTCTGTTGTATCTGTGGTCACAACTCCCTTCTCATTTCTAATTTGTGTTACTTGTTTCCTTTCCTGCTTTTCTTTAGTAAGTTTAGCTAGTGGTTTATCAATTTTGTTGATCTTTTCGAAAAACCAGCTTTTGGTCTTTTCAGTTTTTTCAATTGTTTTTCTATTCTCTAATTCATTTAGCTCTGTTCTAATCTTTATGATCTCATTTCTTCTGGTGCCTGAGGGGTTCCTATGTTGTTCTCTTTCTAGTTGTTTAAGATGTAGAGTTAGTTCCTTGATTTGGTTTCTTTCTCCCATCCTGATGTGTGCATTTATGGAGATAAACATACCTCTGAGCACTGCTTTGGCTCTATCTCATAGGTTCTGGTAGGAAGTGTTTTCGTTCTCATTGGAATCCATGAATTTTTTAAATTCATTCCTGATTTCCTCTATAACCCATGTTTTTTTGAGCAAGATGTTGTTCAGTTTCCAAGAGTTCCACGTTCAATCTCTGTTTTTTCTGCTATTGATTTCAACTTTTATGGCTTTATGATCTGAGAAGATGCTTTGCAGTAATTCAATGGCATGGATTTTGTTGAGCATTGCATTATGGCCTATCACGTGGTCAATTCTGGAGAATGTTCCATGTGCACTGGAGAAGAAGTTGTAGTTGTCTGCTGATGGGTGGAAAGTTGTGTATATATCAATGAGGTTTAGTTGGTTAATTGTGTCAATGAGATCTTCTGTATCTTTATTGAGCTTTTTTCTAGATGATCTGTCTAGTAATGAGAGTGGAGTGTTAAAGTCTCCCAGTATTATTGTGGAGTCATCTAACTCTCCTTTGAGCGTAGTCAGTGTTTCTTCGACATATTTAGGTGCTCTGACATTAGGTGCATACATGTTTAATATAGCTAAGTCTTGCTTGTGTACTGAACCTTTCAGCAATAAATAGTGTCCATCTTTGTCCACGATGGTGGATTTGACATTAAAATTGATTTTGTCTGAGATTAGAATTGCCACCCCTGCTCTTCTTTGTTCATTGTTAGCTTGATATATATTCTTCCATCCTTTAATTTTCAGTTTGTTCCTGTCTTTAGGTCTCAAGTGAGTTTCTTGTAGACAACGTAGTGATGGGTCGTGTCTTTTCATCCAAGATGACACTCGGTCTCTCTTTACTGGAGCATTCAGTCCATTCACATTTAATGTAATTATTGATAGGTATGTGTTCACTACTGCCATTGTGATATGTTTATTTTTATGTTGATGTTTTCTCTGTTGTTCTTATTAGTCTTTTCTGAGACATTCTTTTTTGTGAGTTGATTTTTCACCTTTTTCACAGCTGGTTTTATAGTTGTTGAGACTCGTGTGTTAGATTTCTTGAAATGGTATAATACATCTTTGTTGTGCTTTACAGCTGCCCCTATGAACCCCCTTAATAAACTATTTATAAGCCCAATTTTATTTACTACCAGTCCTGTCATCTTCCTCTCCATCTGGAAGGACTATAGTGACTGTATTACAGCCCTCTTTTATTATGATGACACCATAGTTTTCATGATGATCACTGGATTGCTTCTTTCCAAATCAAAGCTGTGATTTACTTTGGAGCCTTCCCTAAAAGAGTATTGAGTAGTGTGTCGTTCTAAAATATAAAGTTAGTGGCTTCGTTCTTCTAAGCCAAAGCCAAGAACTTCTTTCAGTATTTCTTGTAGTTTGGGTTTGGTTTTTACAAAGTCTCTGAGTTTCTGTTTATTTGGGAATGTCTTAATTTCATTTTCATATTTGAAAGATAGTTTTGCAGGATATATAATTCTTGTTTGAAAGTTCTTCTCCTTCAAGACTTTGAATGTGTCATGCCACTGTCTCCATGCCAGCATGGTTTCTGCTGAGAAATCTGACAAGAGCCTCCAGGGTTTCCCTCTGAATGTTAGCTTTGCCTTGAGTCTTGCTGCCTTTAAGAGTTGCTGCTTATGTTTCATTTTGTTAAGCTTGATTATAATACGTCTTGGAGTCTTTCTTTTGAGATCTATATTGGGCGGCGTATGATATACATCTGAGATGTCTATATTCTCTTCCTTCATGATTTCTGGGAAGTTTTCTTTCAGCAGCTCAGCAACAATACTCCCTGTGTTCTCAGATGTCTCACCCTGTTCAGGGACTCCAATTAATCGAAGGTTGTTCCTCTTAATAGAGTCCCACATGCTTCTTAATGTTCCTTCATTTTTCTTGCTTCTTTTTTCTGATTTCTGCTCATAAACGTTGGCCTCAGTAGCTCTGTCTTCCAAGTCAGAAATTCTTTTTTCCATTTGTTCCATTGTGTTTTCTTGGCTTTGCATGGAAGTTTCTATGTCTTTCATTTTCTTCTTGATCTGTTGGATTTCAGAGTACTGGTGTTCCATCAGGTCGAACAACTTGCTTAATTTTTCCTTTTGTTCTGCTGCATTTTGTATAAGGTATTGAAGGGCTCTGTATATAATCAATTTGTATTCACTTCCTGATGCTTTCTTAAAAGTTTCTTCATCTGGAAAACTCCTTGGTTGCTTTGTTTGGGAGCCTTCTGAAGCCATGAGTGATTGCTTTTATGCCACAATTATCTGTTGCTTTTTGGGTCCCATGTGAGTATACAGAGGCTGGAAGAGGTACTGTGAGGATGGATTGCCAATGTTTCTCTAGGCTGTCTTCAAATGTAAAGCAAAATGTATCTGACCGGTTCACAAGTCAGTTAAGTTTTCAGGTATAGAAGTCCCTCTTCTCATCTGACAAAGTAAGCGCTGCTATATCCCACCTCAGATGATAACAAACTAGTTCAGAATACAGCACTGCTACTGCCCTGGTGGCCTCTGCTGACAGGGCCTAGCTTTGTCCAACACTGTGTCGAGTACTGGTTTTGTGATAGAAAAGCGCTCTCTTGTGGGCAGGCTCTGGCTCCCAAGCTAAGAATTAGGTCCAGCTGTGGCCACCGTACCCAAGATGGCGTCCTCCACACAGGCAGCAGACAGAGGGGCTAAGGGTGCTGAGAGGTAGTGATTCTTCTGCTTCTGTTGCAGGGCCCCCAACGTAGGCAGCACTGTGCAAAATCACTACTTTTCTGATGGAGAAGCGCTGTCCCGTTTACAGGCGCTGGCTCCCAGGCTAAGAACGAGGTCCCGCTAAAATCTCGGTACCAACATGGCGTCCCGCACCCTGTCCGCGGAGCTCCACGCAAACCCCACTGAGGCAGCTACAAAACGAAAGGCTCAAAGTGTCTAGATTAATAGAGTCCCGAGCCTGGCTCTCAGAGTATGGGAATTTTGCCTGCCTATCTCCCCAGCAGCGCGTCTGAGTCCAGCCGCCAGGCAAGACCCAGCTCCGCCCGCCAGCCGAGACAGAGGAAAAAAAAAGTCAAAATGGTGCGTTTACCTTCCGTCGGTGAGAGCCGGGGCTAGCCAGGAGTGGGAGTCAGCGAAAGAGAGGAGGTTTTTCGCTGAGTGGTATGAAGTCCCAATTAACAGCTCTGTGCCGTGTCCTGAGGCTGATTAGGTGCTCAGAAGGCTCTGTTTGATTGTCAATTCAAGTCTTAATTTCCACAGGGATATAAGGAGATGTGGGCTTAGTCCGCTATCTTGACTCCACCCCCCTCCAGTCAATTCTTTTGTAACTCTTTGGCTTCCTCTTCCTATGAACGAACTAGAACTACATTTTCTTTCTTAAATGTTTTCTTGTGCTTTAAGTGAAAGTTTACTATCCAAGTAAAATTGTCATGCAAAGTCCTACACATACACACCTCTATAGGCAAGTCTAGCTGCTCTCCTCATGCTGTGACAGTACACTCCTCCTGTCTACCCCTATTTCCTATGTTCATTCTACCATCTTCTGTTCCCCTCAAATCTTTCATCTTGCCTCTTGAAAAGAGCTGCTCAGTTAGCTTTTTGCATATAGTTAAGCCAAGAAGTACATTCTTTTCCAGTATCATTTTGTGTCTTATGGTCTATTCCAGTTTTTCTCTAAAGAGCTGTTCACAGGACTGGTTTCATCTCTAGTCTAGGGACCGTGTCTTTGGAGGATTGTCCAGTCTGTTGGACCATGAAGTTTAGTCTTCTAATAGAGTTCTCTTTCTGTACACTCATTTTTCTCCTTCTGTGTCAGGAACTGTATGATTTTTGCTCTGTTGGGGCAGTCGGTGGTGGTGACTGGATGCAATCTAGTTCTTCCAGTCTCATTCTGATGTAGTATAACTACATTATTTAGTCCTTTTTTCTTATAATGTTATCTTTTCCTACTGACATCTTTGTTCTCCTGTTTTCAATGTTTTAGCTTTAATATATTTTTGTAATTTTCCATCTTGGATTATTTTCTGATGGTATTGGTTTGCTAATTGAAGGATTTCCTTTAATATTTCTTTTAATTTTGATTTGGTATTTGCATATTCCTTTAATTTGTGTTTATCTACAACTATCCTAAATTCACTATCATAATTGGTAGAGAATGTTGCTGGATATATAATTCTTAGTGAACACTGTTTTTTTCCTTCAAGGTTCTGTATAGATCATCCCCTTGTATTCTTGTCTGCAGGGTTTCTGCTGAGCAGTCTTAAATTAGTCTTGTTGATTCTTCTGTGCAGATTATATTTTCATTTACCCCTTGGCACTTTAAAAATTCTTTCTATGTCTTTAGGTTTGGTATGTTTGATTACAGTATGCATTGGTGTCTTTCTTTGGGGATCCACCTTTTGTGGAGTTAGATAAACATCTTGGATACATATCTTTCACAACATCAGGGAAGTTTTCTGTCAACAAATCTTTGACAATTATCTCTGCGCTTTCTGTTATGCTCCCCCCCCCCGGTTTTCCAGTCACTCATAAATTTTTCCTCTTGATACAGTTCCACAAAACTCTTACTGTTTCTTCATGTTTTAGTTTTCTTCCTGTTTTAGTCTGATTTTTTCATCACAATTGGTTTATCCTCAGTCTCACTAATTTTGTAGTCTATTGTTTCAATTTTATTCATTTGATTTCCCATAAAGTTGTCTAATTATGTAATTTTATTGTTAATCTGCTGATGTCTCTCCCTCAAAGATTTCTTGCAGCATGTTCAATTTGTCATATACTCTGCTTTGTTTTGCCTGATCTTTAAATAATAATCTTTTGTATTCTACCTGTGATAATCCTAGGAAGTTTTCTTCATCTGGAAAATTGTTCAATCTTTTGTTTTGGAAGCTTTCTAAAGCCATAGTGGTTGTCCTCTTTAAGTAATTCGATATTAACTATTGTCTCTGAGTGGTCAGTAAGTTGTCATATTTGTTTATGTTTTCATACTGCATTCTGTTATTTTTTTTTGTTTTGAAATGCTCAAATAGCCTTGTCTTGTAAGCTAGTTTGATTATTGGTGCCTTAAAGGTCCTAAACTCCTGTCACCAAGTTGTAAGAGTTGTTACTATTTATGTGAGCTGAGGTGTCCATTTATTTTCTTGTATATATTCATCTCAGGTGTAGGTAGTCAGCTACCTAGTGTGTGGTGCAGATTCTCTTCTACAGTGCTAGATGGACAAGAGTGATTGCTATAGGCACAGATATGTAGCTGCATTCCCTGATAAATTTAGGGTGCTAATACCCATCCATGTGTGTCTATGTGGAAGACTTTTCTCTGTTCATTAATTTGGTGAGCAGATAGCTTTTGCTGCAGAACAGTGGGTGCTGGATGTTGTATGCAGTGCTGAAAGTTTTTCAGAGTTCTTGGACCTTTTGTGTCTGTGCCTAAGCAAAAGACCTGTTTATGCCCTCAGTTCATGGCTAGGGAAGTGGGCAGATTTTTCCCCCTCATGTGTTAAATTTTTCTCTCTGGAAGTCTGGGAGAATGCCTTAGGGTGCACATAAGGGGTCATACTTCTGGCCCAGGTAGGGTATCAGACTATGGAGCCCAGTGCAATGCAGAAAATGTGGAGGGAAGTGCTGGGAAAAGGGAGAGTTTTAACAGGAAGCATGTGCATACTTCACCGTCTTAGTCTTGTTTTCAGATCTTTCCTTTGTGCTGCTGCTGAGCTCATTCAGGTGGCCAACATTTAGGTTATTTGTTGAGCTCAAGCCATTTTTACTATCCAGGGGTCAGAACGTAGGACAGTGGCTCACAGAAGAAATAAACATGTCTGAGATCCTGATTTGGACTTTTAGCCTTCAGAATTGTGACTAAATAGATTTCTGGTTTTTAAAGACAACCACTTGTGACATTTTGGTTATGACATGTGTAGGTAACTAAGACAATAAGCAGCATATTTCCTAATGCTACCTCAACTTATATATCTGAATTTTAAAATAAAACACTTTTTCATAACAAGGTTAATAATTTTCAAAAGAAGTGTGATACTAGTAATTGGAATTTTGAGATAACTTAGCTGTGGATAGCCTAATACTTTCTCTTACTTTTTACTGCCTCATCCTAAAACAAGCAGATAGTGGAGTAGGGACGACCTTTGTTTCTGGAAACAAAGAACACTGGTGTAAGTTTTTAATAAAAAGGGTATGAATGATGGTTTGTATTTTCTTTTGTTTCTGTCATGAGAAAAACAGTCAGAGATCTCTTGTCTTACTTTTTAAAATTTTTTTATTATGACTGAGTGAAAATGTACATTCCCATATAAATTTACATGCCTGCCTATATGCAGCTTCTGCTGCTCTCCCTGCCTGGTGACAGCACACTATTCCTCTCTGCTTCATATATGTCTCATCCTCCCAACAGTCTCCTTTCCCCTCCTCTCCACCCACTCTCCTTCCTCCAGCCAGAGGTCAGGAGGATGATATCCTACAGATGCATAGAACCATAAAGTGCATCCAATACGGTCACTCTGCATTGCCAAGTCCAATCCATTTGTGTCAGAACAGTGGACTTTCTTTATGATTTATGGGCAAGGGCAGCATCAGGGCCAGGGGCCATACTCCCAGGGGAACCCTGAAGCCCTGGACCATCAATTGCGGTCGTTTAGTGGAGATCTCAGGGTGCACCCCTTTTATTCTTGTGTTGCCAGTGAGACTCAACTTAGTGAGATCAGTCACGGCTATCACTGGTGGTGGCCGGGCACCATCCTGTTCTTCTGGTCCCAAGTCTATGTAGGCACCCACTCATGTGGGTCTCTCTATCTTTTGGGTTGTCTTTATGCCATGTCATTTTGGTCCTTGGTAAACATCCATTCCTGCTGAGTTGGGACCACTTCCTGTGCCCTCGGATGGCAGCTTGCCAGCTTTTAAGGCCCCAGACGCCACTCCCCAATGTGGGGTGCAGAAAGCCCTCTTAGCAAAATGCTAGTTGTACCAGTTGGCCTCGATTTCACCTAAGAGCATGGTCTCCTGCCACCCACCCCAGCTACTCTGTCCTTGCAATATTGGGTTAAGATAGGAATATTCAAGTTATGCTTAATACTGTTCTTGTTTCTAGTGCTATCACTGATTTCACCCAACCACATTTATACCAGCTATCGAATCTAAACCCTCCCCCCGTCACCCTGCCTTCCTCTCCTCCCTTGCAGCTGTCAAAGAGTCTTTTCTTCTGTACATAAGTCTGTTTTTGAGATCTTACCATAGGGGTCTCGTACAATATTTGTCCTTTTGTCGCTGACTACTTTCACTCAACAAAATGTCTTCCAGTTTAAACCAGGTTATATGTCCCAGAACAGACTAATAAGAACAACAGAGAAAACAACAACACAAAAATAAACATATCACAATGGCAGCACTGAACACATATCTATCAATGATTACATTGAATGTGAATGGACTGAATGCTCCGGTAAACAGACCTTGAGTGACATCTTGGATCAAAAGACATGACCCATTCATATGTTGTCTACAAGAGACTCACCTGAGACCTAGTGATAGGAACAAACTGAAAATTAAAAGATGGAGGAATATACATCAAGCTAACAATGAACAAAGAAGAGCAGGTGTGGCAATTCTAATCTCAGACAAAATCAATTTTAATGTAAAATCCACCATCATGGGCAAAGATGAACACTATTTATTGCTGAAAGGTTCAGTACACAAGCAAGACTTAACTATGTTAAATATTTATGCACCTAATATCAGAGCTCCTAAATACATCAAAGAAACACTGGCGACATCAAAAAAGAGTTAGATTACTCCACAATAATAATGGGAGACTTCAACACTCCACTCTCATTACTTTTTTTTAAAAGACCAGACTGTCTTTTTATCTTTCTAATTTTTTTTCCAGTTTGAATACACTGCTGCATATGTTGTATGTGTGTGCATATGCTTATGTGTATCAATCAGACTTCATCTCACTAAGTGTAATTACTGACAGCACTCATAGTGAACAGTATAATTTTAAAAACATCTTAGAATGTTATGAATTTTATGTTCTTTTTGTTTAGCAACTTTCCAGTATGCAAATATTGATAATGATAACTGATTACTCTCCCTGAACACTGAAGTAATACAAGCCCATGAATCTATAATGGCACCACATTAGATTTTACCAGATAACATGTCTCTCAGAGCACAGGTGCCCTAAGAGCAATAAATAATAATTTGGTTAAATATCAGAGATGTCGATGAGTGGCTAGTATACATTTCTCTTTATGGGTCATTCTCACATATTTCAGAAGGCTAAAAAGATTTTTAAATGCTGACTTTCTGTGTGAACAGATAATAATTTTATAATGGTCCATGTCCTGCATTTATAGGGATTTTCTTAGAAAACAGAGAATACATGTGACCTTCTCTGAGAGTGTCATTTGGATGTTTTACCCAACATTTCCATTAAATAATGGATGATAGTGAGAACAGAACTCCAATATTCAAATTATTTATCAAATCATACTATTAATATATAAAGAATTTAGCTGTAAGCAACTGTCTATTATTGGAGTGATGGACATGTTAATTTTAATGACTGATTTAGGAAACAATCTTCTTGCAGTTACTGTGGTGGTAATATCATCAAGCATCATATTTGCTCTTATTTGATGAAGACTATTCCTGTCCTTCTAAAAATTATCAGTTAAATGAATTAAATGGTGTCCAGTCTAGTATTTAAAAGAAAACAATGAGGCAAGAAGTGGCCCTGAGCATTTAGTTGAAATTTAGCCAATAAGTCAACGTAATTATTATTTCTTTGGTACTCTCAAATCAACAACAGTTTACCAATCTGGTATGCATTCTTTCTTTAGAGAACTGGGTGATTCTAGTTTCATACACTTGAGTAATTGCCCCTACTTGAGCTAGCAGAATTATGATATCTGAACCACAAACACCTTTGCACTTACCTCTGTCTAGCTGAATTAATATTGTTATGGATAGGCCATAGGCAAGATACAATATCTAATATATTCTTTACTTTAGAGCTAGAGTCAAAGTGTACAAAAATGTTTGAAAATAATTAAAATGATATTAGAAGTAACTATTTGAGTAAACAATTTCCATTGCTGTCAAGTTGATTCTGACTCATAGTGACCTCCTGGGACACAGTGGAGCTGCTCCATATAGTCTTCAAGCAGTGCTTTGCAGACTTGAATTGCTGACATTTTGATTAACATTCATAGCTGTTAACCAATATATCATCAGGGTTTCCATTAAATTATTACAACTTCATAAAACAATATTGTCACAGATATGCCTCTAAAAACACCACCAAAACACTTGTCAGATCAGTTTCAACTCACATCAAACTGTTCTCCATAGGTTTTCAAAGATCTTTCAGAAATGTTAACCAAATTCATCTTGTGAGTCACAGGTAGGTAGATTTAAGTCACTAACGTTGTGTATAGTAGCTGAGCACTTAACCATTTTATATTACCCAGGGTCTCTACGCATGTCTGTCTGAACTTTCAATTCTTACAGGAAAGCTATTTGAATCTCTGCAGCTTGAATGAGGCTTATATTGAGTTGTTTTTTCCTGCAATTTCTCATTGTGTCATTTTGCAAAATGCCACATTTTCTTAATTTTTGATTAAAATCATGGGTGACTTTGCAACAATTACTCCCCAAATACCACTTTCTCCTTTTGCTTTTAGGCATTCTCTATGTCTGCCATTAAAATCTATGCATTTACTACAAAAATGTTAAGTTTACTTACTCCAAAACTGGTGAGATTACTTACTCCAAAATTAGTAAGTTTAATCAGAGGAACATGAGTCTTACAGATTCTGTTAAGCACTTTTCACTTACTCTGAGTCTTGAGCCTGTCAACTTCATTGAGTCTCAAGTTTCCGAATCTCATGACTTTCTAATATACCTGCTTTGCAGCTTTACCATTACTACCAGGTTTAGAGACAATTATTCAAGAACTTGGAACTTTTGGAAGCCGTTATTATTAGTATGGCAGGATAGGAAATAACCTATTTTAATAGGAGAATGACTATTCTCTTTTCCTTTGTGTTTTGTGATGCACTTACAAGATGAAATACAAATACTTCATTCTTGTTCAGTGAGAACATTTGAAGATTAATCTCCTGCTCTTTTTGAAATAAATGTCAGATTTTATTTTGAAAAATAGAAAGATTAATGTGATATGTAAGCATTAGGATTAGAATACACATGATGGTACATTGAGGAAGAGAGGACCGTGGAGGAATAAGGAAATTTTGTGAGAAACACAACAAACAGGGTCAAAGAAGGTAGAACAAAGGATTTCAGGAGTTTGGGGACTAACTGTATTTCCCAGGACACATTGGGTGTTTTGACCTCTGGGAGGGTGACTCTGAGACATTTTATTTGAATGCTCCGGAGGCAAACGGGAAGGGGTCTCCCAGAGCTCACAGCTTTACTTAATAAGCGTGGAACTTCACCCCTACCAGTGCCTCAGCTCCATGGATTCCTCATTGGAAGCATGATAAAACTTCACTGTCTGTGCACCAGGGCTTCAAATATTAACTGCATAGCAGGAATTATGGAAACTCTCCAACAAAAGTGTATCTGTATCTGGGCGGTTAATTCTGCCTTAGATGTTTATAAGGGAAACTTTTCTTGTTCTTAGTGGCTAGCAGTTTGACTCTGATGCATAGTGACTTTATGTATAATAGTGTAGTAATAGGTGAAATCTCATGCGTGGTGCTAGTACATGGCAAAGAGCCAAAACAAGTTTGAAATCGCTGACACTGCAGTAAAGTGTTCAATGACATGGTTATTAACATTATTTGTGCCCATGCTTTTTCATTCAGGGTAGTATTTTATTTTTCTAAAGGTAAAACTGCCCTTTTTAACAGACTTCTCTTTTATTTGCATGGGCAGAGATTCAGTGACCTTGTTACAACTCTTATTCGTTATGCTACTCCCTCTAGTTACAGAGCAAAGAATTACTGATGTCATTGCTTCAGCATTTTTAAGCTTGTAGACATTTGAAACTTGTTGGAAATTAATCACCAATCCATCATAACTTTTGTAGAATGCTTAGCATAGATCAGGGCACTTAATAGCTAATCAGTAATAATGTGCTTTCACCCTTATGACCAATCCTGATCTCATCTTGATTTTGTAATTTTGATTTCTTAATAACACAATAATTTCCAGTTAGCATACCAGTCTGAGTCCAACCTAAGTGTAATAACATAAAGCTTGTGCGTTTATTTTTGCTTGTGATCATTATAATGAAAGCATTTGAGTTTTACGTTTATTCTCACACATTGTGAGTGACAGAATGGCATATTAAATTGCTTCCCTAACTCTATGCATCAGAAAGCACATGGCGCGTTGGACTTCCTCCAGCACATTCGCTGCAACAATAAGAGACCTGCAGTCACCATGCCTGTACTGAAAGTATCAACAGTGTTCCAGCTGAAAAGAACTTGTAAGAAGGCTTTCATTTCTTATGCAGGATGTGGCAACAAGTAATACGTTTTCCATTTGTTGCTTTCATGTAGGACTCATGCTGTCAGATTCAGCCACATGCCATTATGTATTTCTATATTTACTTTTTTTTACTTTAACTTAGTAAATAAGGTACTACCACAGCTGTCCTTTTTTGGAAAAATGAAACCTCTGGTAAGAGAAGGCATTTTCATGTTGGAGTTTTCAGTATCTGTATTTGAATGCACACCAAACCTCTTATTTCAAAACTGAAATTATATATCCCTACATACACTGGTAGTGTTTAGATGTGTGCTTCTTGACACTGTAGCTTGCTTTGAAATTAATCAAACCAGAGAGCACTAACTTCAGTGAAAGAAAACATTTAACTCCAATAAGAGAAAACTAAATTCTCACCAATCGGATATATTTTCGCTAGTGACTCTGGTGCTCCTGGGAGGTTTGACTCATACAGTGAAATTACAAGCAACCATTTATTAAGTTCTTACTGTGCATCAGAATTGAGTCTTCTCTTAAAACAAACAAAAACCCATTGCCATCAAGTCAATTCCAACTCAGAGCAACCCTACTTAACAGAGTAGAACTCCCTCATAGGGTTTTGAAGGAGCAACTGGTGAATTCAAACTGCCAGCCTCCTGGTTAGTATTCACAGCTGTTGACTGCGATGCCACCTCTTAGGAAGACTAAAACCTTGTTGGGGAATGATTTCCAAAATACTGTACAGCTACATATCAAATTTTCTGACAGGAAATCATACTAAGAATATTAGATTTTGAACTTGGTGAACACATTTCTGTAGGAGTTGAAAATGTGGCTATATTTTGAAAATAAATAACAACTTAATAGTGTAGAGAAAAAGGCAGGGCATTACAAGAAAAAAAATTGGTGTGAACAAAGGGGCAACTAAACAAAATGTATTAGCAGGGTAATAAAAGATAACACCCAGATGCACACATTTGACAGAAGTTTGAGTGGTAATTTAGAGAGGAGTCTCGAAGCAAAAGGGACTGATTTCATTGCACATTACTTTAAAATTAGTGTTCCAAACTATACACTATTTTTTAAATTGAATTTTATTTGTAGCAAACATATTTAATAATTTAATGCAAAATAACACACAGTAAAGATCTGTGAAAGCCAGAACCTGTGTAAGGCAAAGGCCTGTCAGAGATGGAAAACTCAAAACTTGTCCATTAATAGCGATAGAAAAAGGGTAAGCCTACAGTCTGTGTAAGAACATTTACAGATCCAGAAAAACAAAGACAGCCACATTGAGTTCCAGTTCTCACAGGTTTCACTGCATACAGATCGCCAAGTGCCGTCGAGTCGGATCCGATACATGCACATATAAGGGTATGTACATATACATATATAAACATAGCTAAATAGTACTAAAAATGGTGTAAAGAGAAGTAACAGTTTGTTCGCTCTTTTATTCCTGTGGCACTAGTTTGTTTTCTAGAGCAGCCACTTGATTATTTTTTATATTTATATACATATTTCCAACTAGTATGTACATATTTCCAACTAGTATGTACATATTACTATTATTACTTATGTACTATAAAATCTTCTTTGGGCTTTTCTATTCTAGACCAAAAATTTTTTGGCTATGTTATGTTATTTATTGTTGATTCAAATGATGTACTAGGAGTATGTGTCCTCTCTTTTAATTTTTCCTGGAGTTAAGATTATCTTACTTAAAAAAAATCTTGATCTGTTTCTCATTATTTCCAACAGTCTTTCAGTCAATTTTCCCACAAAGTTATTGGGCAACCACTTTCTCTTGAGATCTCCCCTTGTGAACTGGAAATATTCAATAATACAATTTAAAATTTTTCTAACTACTTTTTTGTTTCGTATTTCTGGAACTACTGTTAATTGAATGAATTCATCTCAGAATATTCTTGCTCTTTCACTAACCTATTTATCTTTTTCTTTTAGTTAAAATACATTAGAAGATTGTCTTGAAATTGTTCTTAATAATGTTTAATTTTGGCTACCTTATTCTATATTTGGAAACTCTAGTGTCTAGTGGTCAAGTGCTGTGGCTGCTAAACAGAAGGCTAGTAGTTTGAATTCACCAGGTGTACCTTGGAAACTCTTTGGGGGCAGTTCTGCTCTGTGCTATAGGGTTGCTACAAGTCAGACTGCACTTCACAGCAACAGACTTGGGTTTTTAGTTATTCCATATTTGGCTGGCTTTCCTTTTAAAAAAATTATGTAATTTTAGGAAAATATTACATTTCACTGAGTAAAAGTCAATACTCAGTAAGTTACACAAAATGCATGGTTAAATTTTGTTTCTCTGAGTCAGATCCGACTCGATGGCACTTGGCTGTGTGCTCTCTATCCCATTCTCTTCCTTCTACTCCACCTGTAGTTAGTATTACCAACTCTATTGTTACTGCTTGTAAATAAAATCATATTGGGTATCTCTTACGCGTAGGTAGATACAAAAAAAGATTTTTGTTATACCCACTGTGCCTAAAATTAAAAAAAAGTCTTTTTATATGTGCACTGCCTTATACCCTGATTTCCCCCCATTTGTAGAATTGTCAATATTTTTCATTCTTTTTTTTAATTATGATTGAATGAAAATGTACATTCCCATATAAGTTTGCACGCCGACCTATATGCAGCTCCCACTGCTGTCCCTGCTCCATACATGTCTTATCCAACAATCTCCTGTCACCTCCTCTCCACCCACTCCCCTTCCTCCAGTAAGAGGTCAGCAGGACAACATCCTACAGATGCATAGAACCATAAAGAACACACATGATATGTTCACTCTGTGTCACAACGTCCGATCCATTCCTGTCCAAAGAGTTGACCTCCATTATGATTTATGGACAAGGGCAGCACCAACTCCGAGGCCCCTGGACATCAATTGTGGTCTTTTAGCAGAGATCTAAGGGTGCACCCCTTTTTCCTCTTGCCTTGCCAGTGACACTCAACTTTGTGAGCTCCATCACGGCTATCCCTGTTGGTGGTCGGGCACCATCCCGTTCTTCCAGTCACAAGTCGACGTAGTCACCCATTCTTGTGGGTCTCTGTCTTCTCTGTTTCCTTTCCCCCGTGTCGTTTTGGTCCTTGGTGATCCTTGCAATGTTGGGTTATGATGGGAGGAGTAATCACCTTATACTGAAGTACAGTTAATATTGACCTTCTTTCTAATGTGTGCTGTCCCAGATTTCACCCACCCAAATTTCTATAAACTATCTAATCTAAAACCTCCTCCCCTCTGGCCCTCCCTCCCTCACCACCTTTGCAACTGTCAAAGAGTCTTTTCTTCTATGCATGAGTCTATTTTGAAGTTCTTACGGTAGGGGTCTCATACAATATTTGTCCTTTTGTTGCTGACTACTTTCACTCAATGTGTCCTCCAAGTGAAACCAGGTTATGAGATGTTCTCTAAAATCATTGTTGTTCATTATCATTGCATAGTGTTCCACTGAGTATATATACCATAGTTTACCTATCCATTCCTCTGTTGTTGGGCATCTGGCTTGGTTCCATCTTTTTGCTGTTGTGGACTGTGTTGCAATAAACATTCATGGGCATGCATAAGTTGG
Organism: Heterohyrax brucei; assembly: GCA_028571685.1. Lineage (NCBI taxonomy): Eukaryota > Metazoa > Chordata > Mammalia > Hyracoidea > Procaviidae > Heterohyrax > Heterohyrax brucei. The sequence goes on from CM053158.1 coordinate 86,945,538, forward strand.
AGTGAATGGACTGGATTCTGTAGGATATATTCTAAGCAGTGGTATCACTTGGTCAAATGGTAAATCTACATCCAGCTTTTTAAGGAAGCACCAGATTGCTTTACAAAGAGGTTGCACCATTTAGTAATCCCATCAACAGTGTACGAGAGTTTCAATTTCTCCTCAGCCTCTCCAGCATTTGTTGTTCTGCATTATTTTGGATCATGTCCAAATTTGTTGGGGTTGGGATGGCATCTCATTGTAGCTTAGATTTGAACTTCTTTTATAGCTAATGATCGTGAACATACCTGCATGTGTTTTTGGCTGCCTGGATCTTCTCTTTAGAGAAGTGTCTGTCCATCTGTTTTGCCCATCGCTTAACCGGATGATTCATCTTCTTCTTATTGATATTTTGCAGCACCTTATACATTATGGACACCAGGTGTCGGTCTGACATAGAGTTGCCAAATATTTTTTCCCATTCTGGAGGTGGCCTTTTAATTCTATTAATAAAGTATTTGGATGAGCAAAAGTGTTTGATTCTTAATAGTTCCCATTCATCTATTTTCTTTTCTGTTGATTGTGGTTTGTTCGACAGATTTTGAAGTCTGTCTGCATTGTCTATTAAAACTTCCATTGTTGTTCCTTTTCTTGAATGAGCTTTATCTGTTTAGATTTGATATTTAAGTCTTTTATCCAGTTAGAGTTGGTTTTTGTATAAGGTGTAAGATACGGGTCTTGTTTGAATTGATTGCAGATGGATACCCAATTTTGCCCACACCATTTGTTGAAGAGATTGTTTTTCACTCCAGCTTAATGCTTAGGGCCTTTGTTAAATATTGACTGTTCATAAGCAGATGGTGTCATCTCTGGGGTCTCGATTCTGTTCCATTGATCTATCTGTCTCTTTTTGCACCAGTACCAGACCGTTTTGACTATTGTGGCCGTGTAATAAGTTCTAAGGTCGGGTAGTGAGAGGCCTCCCAGTGTTTTCTTCTTTAGAAGTGCTTTACTTATCCAGGACTTCTTCACTTTCCAGGCAAAGTTGGTAATTTGTTTCTCCATCCCATTAAAAAGTGTCACTGGAACTTTTATTGGGATTGCATTATATAAGTAGCTTGTTTTGAGTAAATTTCACAATGTTAAGTCTTCCTATCTATGAGCAGTGTAGGTTTCTCGATTTATGTAAGTCTCTCTAGTTTCTTGTAGTAAGGGCTTGTAGTTGTCTTTGTAATGGTCTGTTATTTCTCCGGTTAGATTTTTCCTATGTACTTACCTTCTTAGGTGCTATAGTAAATGGTATTGACATGGTGATTTCTTCCTTAATAATCTCGTTGTTGGTATAAAGGAATCCTACTGATTTACTTAGTTTTATCTTGTGTCCTGAGACTTTGCTGAACTATTCTATCAGTTTGAGTAGTTTACTTATAGATCCTTTGGGATTCTCTGCATATACAATCATATCATCTGCAAATACAGAGATTTTTACTTCTTCTTTGTCAATGCAGATGCCCTTTATTTCTTGGTTTTGTCTAGTTGCTCTGGCTATAACTTCTAGTCCAATGTTGAATAGGAGAGGTGAGAGTGGGCATCCTTGTCTAGTTCCTTTTCTCAAGGGGAACTGTTTCAGTCTCTCTCCATTCAGGATGATGTAAGCAGTTGGCTTTGTATAAGTGGCCCTTATTGCACTGAGGAATTGGCTGTCTATTCCTATTTTGCTGAGAGTTTTTAGCATGAATGGGTGTTGGACTTTATCAAATGCCTTTTCTGCACTGATAGACAAGTTCATGTGATTCTGGTCTTTTGTGATATTTATGTGGTTGATCACATTAATTGTTTTTCTAATGCTGAACCAGCCTTGCATCCTTGGTATGAATCCAACTTGGTCATAATGAGTTTTGCTATGTCATTGTATTCTATTGGCAAGAATTTTGTTGAAGATTTTTGCACCTAGATACATGAGTGATATCGGCCTGTAGTTCTCCTTTTTGGTTGGGTCTTTCCCTGGCTTTGATATCAGAGTTATGCTGGTCTCATAGAATGAATTTGGAACTATGCCATCACTTTTTATACTGTGAAATAGTTTCCCTAGTATTGGAGATAACTCTTCTCTAAAAGCTTGGTAGAATTCTGCAGTGAAGCCATCTGGGCTCAGGCTCTTTTTGGTTGGCAGTTTTGGGATGACTTTTTCAGTCTGTTCCTTTGTAATGGGTTTATTAAGTCATTCTGCTTCACCTTGTGATAATTTTAGTAGGTGATATGAATCTAGGAATTTGTCCATTTCCTCTAGTATTTCATAGTATTCAGCTATGATATTTTTGATTTCTGTTGGATCTGTGGTGACAACTCCCCTCTCATTTCTTATTCGGGTTATTTGTTTCCTTTCCTGTTTTTCTTTAGTAAGTTTAGCCAATGGTTTGTCAATTTTGTTGATCTTTTCAAAAAAGATCTTTTGATCTTTTCAAAAAAGATCTTTTGATCTTTTCAATGATCTTCTATTCTCCAATTCATTTAGTTCTGCTCTAATTGTTATGATCTGTTTTCTTCTGGTGTCTGAAGGATTCCTCTGTCATTCCCTCTTCACTTGTTCAAACTGTAGGGTTAGTTCTTTGAATTGGTTTCTTTCCTCCTTCCAGATGTGTGCAATTATGAAGACAAACTCACCTCTGAGTAGTGCTTTGGCTGTATCCCACAGGTTCTGGTAGGAATTGTTTTCATTCTCATTACCCAAGCCAAGTGCTGCAGGAATCCATAAATTTCTTTATTTCATCCTTGATTTCTTCTATAACCCATGGCTTTTTGAGCAAGATGTTGTTCAGTTTCCATGAGATCTGCTTTCTATGCTTTTTCTGCTATTGATTTTGAATTTATGGCTTTATGATCTGAGAAGATGCTTTGCAGTAATTCAGTAGTATGGATTTTGTTGAGAATTGCTTTATGTCCTAACGCATGATCTGTTCTGGAGACTGTTCCATGTGCATTAGAGAAGAAGTTATAGTTGTCTACTGATGGACAGAAAGTTCTGTATGTGTCGATGAGGTCTAGATGGTTAATTGTGGCAATAAAGTCTTCTGTGTCTTTACTGAGCTGTTTTTTAGACTATCTGTCCAATATTGAGAGTGGAGGGTTGAAGTTTCCTACTATTATTGTGGAGTGATCTGTCTCCTTTTTGAGTGTAGTCAGTGTTTCTTTGACATATTATTGTTAAGTTCTGCTTGGGTATTGAATCTTTCACCAATAAATAGTGTCCATCCTTGTATAGGATGGTGGATTTTACATTAGAATCGATTTTATCTGAGATTAGAATTGCCACAGCTGCTCTTCCTTGTTCATTGTTAGCTTGATATATATTCTTCCATCCTTTAATTTTCAGTTTGTTCCTACACTTAAGCCTAAGCTGAGTTTCTTGTAGGCAACGTAAGAATGGATCATGTTTCTTGATCTAGGATGTCACTCAGTGTCTCTTTACTGGTGCATTCAGTCCATTCACATTCATTGTAATTATTGACAGGTCCGTGTTCAATGCTGCTATTGTCATATGTTTATTTTTGTGTTGATGTTTTCTCTGTTGTTCTTATTAGTCAGTTCTGAGACATTCTTCTCTGAGTTGATTTTTCAACTTTTTCAGGGTTGGTTTTGTGGTTGTTGAGACTTATGTGCTGCATTTCCTGATATGGTATGTTGCATCTTTATTGTGCTTTATGGCTGCCCCTATGGTCCTGCTTAATAAACTATGTAGAAACACAGTTTTAATTACCACAAGTCTCTCAATTTCCTCTCCATCTGGAAGGATTATAATGACTGTAGAACATCCCTCTTTTTAATATGATGACATCATTGTTTTCATGATCTGATCACTGGATTATTTCTGCCACTATTATGGCTTTCATTGAGTTTGGAGCCTTCCCTAACTGAGTAGGATTCTGGATAATACGTCCTTCCAAAATATAAAGTTAGTGGTTTTTTTCTTCTAAGCCAAAGCAAAGAGATTCTTTCAGTATTTCTTATAGCTTTGGTTTGGTTTTTACACAGTTTCTGAGTTTCTGTTTATCTGCAAATGTCTTAATTTCATTTTCATATTTCAAAGATAGTTTTGCAGGATATATAGTTCTTGATTGGAAGTTCTTCTCCTTCAAGTCTTTGAATATGTCATGCCACTGTCTCCATGCAAGCATTGCTTCTACCCAGAAATCTGCTGAAAGCCTACAGAATTTCCTTCTCATTGCTAGTATTGCTTTGAGTCTTGATGCCTTTAAGAGTTTCTGCTTATGTTTCATTTTGTTAAGCTTGATTATAATATGTCTTGGAGTCTTTCTTTTGAGATCTATATTGAGTGGCATTCAATATGCATCTTGGATATCTATATTCTCTTCCTTCATTATTTCTCAGAAGCTCTCAGTCAACAGCTCAGCATCAGTACTCTCCGTGTTCTCTGATGTCTTGCCCTGCTCTAGAACTCCAGTTAATCATAGATTGTTCTTCTTAATAGAGTCCCACATTCTTAATGCTTCTTCATTTTTCTTGTTCCTTTTTTCTGATTTCTCCTCATAGATGTTGGAGTCAGTATCTCTGTCTTCCAAGTCAGAAAGTCTCTTTTCCATTTGTTCCATTCTGTTTTCTTGGCTTTGAATTGAAGTTTCTATGTCTTTGATTTTGTTCTTGATCTGTTGGATTTTGGAATACTCGTGTTCCATCAGATTGAATAGCTTGCTTATTTTTTTCAGAGTCAGATCCGACTCGATGACACTTGGCTTGGCTGGTTCTGTGTTTTGTTAAAGGTCTAGGAGGGCTCCGTATATAACCCTTTGGTATTCACCTTCCGATCATTTCAGAAAAGTTTTTTCATTTGGAAAAATGTTGTTTCATTTGAGGGCCTTCTCAAGCCATGGGTGATTTCTTGGTTATGGTTTTCTTCAGTGTCTTTTGTTTTTCAGGCTTCATGTGAGTCAATAAAGACTGGGAGAGATGCTGTGAGGATGGACCTCAATTGTTTCTCTAAGCTATCTTAAAATGCCAGGTAAAAGGTATCTGACCGCTTCCCAGGTCAGTCAGATTTTCAGGCATACAGGGCCCTCTTCCAAACTGACAAAGTAAGCACCTCTGTATCCAACCCCAGATATTACAAACTAGTTGAAAATGCAGCAACTCTACTGCCTTGTTGGCCTCTGCTGACTGACCCCAGTCATAGGCGACATTGTGTAACATACTGCTTTTCTGCTGGCAAAGTGCTCTCCTGCAGGCAGGTACTGCCTCCCGGCCTACAAATTAGGTCTTGCTGAGGCCTCCATATCCAAGATGGTGTTCCACACAAGCTCACCACCCACTGCCTCCATACAAACTACACTGTGGCAGAGGCGGAAAGAGAAGCTAAAGGTGGTGAGATGCACCAAGTCCTTAGCCGAGCTCTCAATATATGGCAATTTTGCCTGCCGATCCCACCAATAGTATTTCTGAGACTAGCCGCTAGTTGGGACCCAGCTCCACCGGCAGTCCAAGACAGAGAAAAAGAACTCAGAATGGTGAGTTACCTTCAGTCTGTGAAAGTCAGGACTGGCCAGGTGCGGGAATCAGCTACAGAGAGGAGGTTTTCCATTCACTGGTGTGAGTCCAAATTAACAGTCCTATGCCATGCCCTAACGCTCACTAGGTGACCAGAAGTCTCCATTTAATTATCAATTTGGGTCTTGGTTTCCAGAGGGATTTAGGGAGGTGTGTGCTTAGTCCACCACCTTGCCTCCCCACCTCAGAAGTTTCTTAAGATTAAAAATCTTCAGGTATTTTCTAATAGTACTGACATTTCTGTTTGAATAAGAACACTGGTTTTTGTTTCACAGTTTTACTTCAAGTTTTTTCCAATATGGAAAAATATGCCAAAGGCAAATTTATGTCTAAATCTGGGCCACAGTAACATAACTGATAGCTAACTAAGAGAATTGTCTCCCTATGATTTATAAAACTGTAGAGCACACTGTTTCAAAACAGAAATGATCTCTGAAAAACTGATCACTCTGACTATGTGATAGACACTGGGCTGAAGACATCTCAGTGGTACATGTAGAATGCTAACTGCTCCTCTCAGTAAGAGCATTTGCCAAAACTGATTAGCTTAATGTGCCAAGCCTCTTTCATTTCTTAGCTATATTCAGCTTCTCTAAAGGTCTATGCTATGACTCATTTGATGGACTGTAGAGTTGATAGTCTGAGACACAACTAGAGAAAACATACCATGGAGTGACACTTAACTTGGACTATTTATTTTTTAAATATATCTAATAAGGAAATTCAAGCTGGATTCAGAAGAGGATGTAGGACCAGAGATATCATTGCTGATGTCAGATGGATCTTGACTGAAAGCAATGAAGGCCAGAAGCTGTTTACTCGTGTTCCATTGACTATGCAAAAGCATTCGGCTGTGTGGATCATACTAAATTGTGGCCAATGTTGCAGAGAATGGGAATTCCAGAACATCTAATTGTGCTCTTAAGGAATCTGTATACGGATCAAGAGGCAGTCATGTGAACAGAACACAGGGACACTGCATGGTTTAAAGTCAGGAAAGGTGTTTGTCAGGGTGGTATCCTTTCACCATACCTTTTTAATGTGCATGCTGAGCAAATAATCTGAGAAGCTAGATTATGTGAAGAAGAACAAGGCATCAGGATTGGAGGACGACTCATTAACAACATGCGTTGTGCAAATGACACCATCTTACTTCCTCAAAGTGAAGACTTGAGACACTGATTAATGAAGATCAAGGACCACAGCCTTCAGTATGGATTTCATTTCAACATCAGGAAAACAAAAATCCTCACAACCGGACCAGAAGCTAACATTGTTATAAATGGAGAAAAGATTGAGGTTGTCAAGGATTTCATTTTACTTGGGTCCACAATCAATGCCCTTGGAAGCAGCAGTCAAGCAATCCAAAGACACATTTCATTGGGAAAATCTGCTGCAAAGGATTTCTTTAAAGTATTCAAAAGTAAAATGTTACCTTGAAGACTGAAGTGCGCCTGACCCAAGCTGTGGCATTTTCAATCACATCATATGCATGTGAAAGCTGGAAAATGAACAAAGAAGAAAGAAGAAGAATTGGTGCCTCTGAACTGCAGTGCTGGAGAAGAAAGTTGAATGTACCATGGACCTCCAGAAGAACAAACAGATCTGTTCCAGAAGAAGTACAACCAGAGTACTCCTTGAAAACAAGTATGGCAAGACTGCATCTTACATACTTTGAACATGTTGTCAGGAAGGATCAGTCCCTCGAGAAGAACATCATGTTTGGTAGACTGGAGGGTCAGTGCGAAAAAGGAAGACAGTCTATGAGATGGACTGACACAGTAGAGGCAACAATGTATGATTGTGAACATGGTGCAAGACCTGGCAGTGTTTCATTCTACTGGTCATAGTGTCACTATGAGTTGGAACTGACTTGATGGCACCTAACAACAATAAGGGAATAGTCACGTATAGTAAGACCTCTTTTGTGTATTTGTAGAAGTATAGACTGGTTAGACAGCACATGGCTTTTTCTCTTAGACTTTTTTCAAATCCCTGTTGCTAGTGATTCTGAACTGGTACCCCTGGAAGACATCACATAAAAGTGAAGCAGAGTCACATGCATAAGCTATTAAAGGAGAAGTAACAAGTATTCTTTCTTTTAGTGGTCCTAAGAATGAAACATTGACTGGATTTTTTTTTTATGTAAACATTTAGAATAAACTAAGCAGTACAGGTGAGTGGTTATTACATTGGTCTTTGGAATTAGGAGATCTGGCTTTGCTTTTTGGTTTTAGCAATATTTGGGAAACTTTCTCAGAATCTCTATTTTTTCAGCTATTGAGTTGACATAATAATGTATCTTATGTTGTTATAATAGAATCATATGTTTTAAACATTTAGGACAATAACTGGCACAGAATAGATGTTAAATATATGCATTTGTGGGTACTGCCAACAGTTAAAGTGCTAGACTACTAGCCTAAAGTGTGGTGATTCAAACCCACTCAGAGATGCTTCAGAAGAAAGTCCAGTGATTTGCTTTTTTGATGATGCCATCTAGTTGGTTCTGACTCACAGAGACCCTAAGAACAACAGAACATAACATTGTCAAGTCTTGCGCCATCCTCACAATTGTGTTATTTTTGAGTCTATTGTTGCAGCCACTCTGTTAGTTCATCTCTTAAAAGTTCTTCCTGATAACATGTCCAAAGTATGTGAGATATCAAACACCTTTGCATAGTCAATGAAACACTAGTAAACGTGTTTCTGATACTCTCTACTGATAGTCAGAATTCATCTAATGTCAGCTATGATATTCCTGTTTCTGTGTCCTCTTCTGAATCTGTCTTTTATTTCTGTCAGTTCCCTGTGGACATATGGGCTGCAGCTTTTGAATGACTTTCAGCAAAAGTTTACTTGTATGCAATATTAATGATATTGTTCAATAATTTCCACATTTATTTGGTCTAGCTCTCTTGAGAATAGACATAAACACGATTTCTTCCTGTCCATACTCAGGTAGCTGTCTTCTCAGTTGGCTAGCATAGACTAATGAGCAGTCTTGGGAAGACTATACAGCAGTTCTATACTGCACACAGGTCACTATGAGTTTGAATCAACAGCAGCTAACAAAAACATCTATTTGTTCATCTACCTAAGTACATTGTCATTGCTATAGCTGATTCACCTAGCTTATTCAACAGTGCTTTTTGGAGCACACGTTAAGTGCCTAACAATACTTGACAAATGAAGATGACTTCATTACTCACAATTATGTCTACTTTCTAATTACATGACATGATTTCTGTAGATTACTACTTTTAGTTCTGATTTCAAAGTTTTTTTTTCTTTATTATTCTTATGAGATTCACATCTGAGTTGATTTGTTGGTGGGAGGTCCTCAAATTTCATTTTTCATTTCAGCTGAGTTCTCAAGGTATCAGTTAAGTTACTTTGTCAAATTCCCTCAGGAAGAACACAGAGTGTTTAAAGTACATATTTTCTATAATATTATGTATGTCCACGTTACCAAAGCATGCTTACTTAAACGCCTGACAACAACAATTTCTGTGGCTCCTTCATTGTTCTATTAGATTTTTTCATGAAAAGTGCTATATGAATTGGGGGTAAAATCACAAAAATATCTTGCATTCTCTTTTCTACCAAGAAAACCATTACTGGGAAAATCCCTGAAATTTTAGAGGGCTGCTAAATCCATTGTATTTGTGTCAGGATATTATGAAAAGACATCTCTCTTGAAGAATATTCCTATATATTTTTTACCTGGTTAGTCAGAGAGTAGAACAGATAATTTCTGAACAAGTACTACCTCTTGTGAAGAAGATTTGTGGGAACTTTATTCTTTTGATCTAAGCTTTTCAATTATGTGGGAACAATGGCGATTTTGTGCATCACTGCCATCCTTTTCCACCTTTTAAATAAAAGTCCAGTGCAAAGCACAGCAGTCTAGTGAAAGACTGTTGGGGGGACCATCCTTGAGTAAATACATAAGAAATGTAAGACCAATTCATGGAAAGAATTTGCAAAAGTGTGAACTGCTTTTGTGTGTGTGGCAGGATGTTAGGACTGCATGGTAGAGAAATTGCTTGATTATAACTCACAGAAGCTGACTTCCATTATGAGCTCTGCTGTTGATTTGCTATATCAATATTGTAACCTACTTAGGTATTCATGATTTATTTTCCTTGACTACAAAGTAAAAGATGGAACAAGAAGATAGACAGAAGGTTCCTCCTTATCCTCTGCTCTGATTTTTCCCATCTCTGTTTTTCTAAATTGGTAATGTATGTCTCAGATTTGTTTTGAAAAAGAATCTTAATTTGGTCATCTCTGCATAAATCAAGGAAACTTCTCTGCATTTCTGTTCTATACAGGATTCCTAGCTGTTGCTGAAAGTGGCTCACCGTTTCCCTCAGGTTCCTCGAGAAGTTTTTTTTGGTCACCCTCACTGCCTTTGATTTCCTCCCTGTCTTGATTTCTCCATTCAATTAGGCAGACACTGGATAGATGCCTTCCTGCTCACTCAGTTGCCTCCACACATTCTCAGGGTTATTTCTCAAGCATCTCATCACTTTAGCATGTTTGTGGTTTAGACCAACTTACGGATCCATTTTAGCAGTGGCTGTTGACAAATCACATGATGACATTGAGCTTGTTACTTTATCTTTTAAAGGAGAGTAATAATAAACATCTATTCTTCCTTATAGGATTATTATGACCACCAGATAAGACAATCTATTGAAATTATATACAGTAAAATGGTTTCCAAAAGAGAGGGGAAGTTTTCTCCAATTAGTTGTCAGACTGCCTGATGGTAATCATGGGCATTTCTCTTTGGAAATGGTCCTAAAAAATTCTGCAGGTAACTTTGAATGCTTATTTATAGTGAATGTAATTGTTAGCCCCTACTAAGGTCATGCCTTGATTTGTATGTATATGTCTCAGAATTTGATAGGTGTGGAGATCTCTCACAACAAGATGAGTTTCCTGGATGCTGAGACATTGAAATGATCAGTCCAGCAATAAAAGACTAAAATCAACTACTGCCCATTTTCAGGATCACAGAAACATCTGCTGGACATTCTTAGGGTAGGTAAACATGAAGAAGTTCCAGTTCTTGCAATAACTTTAAAAATAATGTAAGTTATATTTCATTTTATGAATGGAATAGTCATGTTTCAAAAGTCAGCTCAGAAAGTTTTTATAGATTCAAGATTGCATGACTGGTAGATTCATGCAGTTTAAAAACTACAGTTTTGAGGAATTTTGTGTTCTATTGAAGTCCACTGGAGAACATTGTGCCTCAGATTAAAGAATCTTCTTGATCGTAATTCTTTTTCTTCTTCCATTGTACCACATTTTACAAATCAAGTAATTTGATTTGTTGAAATGACTGCAATCAAAATCATTAAGACTAAAATTAGGAATTCTAAGAAAATGTATGTGGCAGAAATGTCTCTAGAGAACATGTGCTAAAACACTTTTATTTAGTTTTGTTCTGCTTTATTTTGCTTTGTCTAGTTGATGCTTGCCTGAACTGGAAACATTTAGAACATATTTTCCTTTATAATCTATAGGGCACAATTTTTAGAATTTTCACAATACTTATCACTCAGAAAAGTAATGCTAATGAATATTAGTCTATTAGTGGCTCAATGTGAAGACACATACTAAAAGAATTATTAGTTTGTGTTTGGGAAGTGAAAGTGTTTTGCTTCTACGTAGTTCTTTTTTTTCTGTATGTAGATATTTATTTTATTTATCCATATAATCCCCTATACAATGTGCAGCATAGAGCAGGAACTCAATGACCATTTGTCAAGTGAATGAATATATGAATGAATATTTGAATAAGCTAACATAAATAAACAAGTAACAAAACAAGCCTCATCATTCCTTACATCTTGTATTCTTGAGTTTAACAATATTCTTTTGGCACCTACCCTTGATCAAGGATGGTTTAGTAGGGCTAGTATAGTTTTAAAGAACTATGGCTGCTGATCAATAGATCAGCCATTCAGATTCACCAGCTGCAGCCGCTCCTTCGAAATCGCATGTGGCAGTTCTCCTCTGTCCTGCTAGGTTGCTAGAAGTCTGAATCTATTTGACAGTAATGGACTTTTTTTTTTTTTTAAGCCTGGTTTTGAAGCTGGTTGCACAGTGGTTAAAAGCTGCAATTATTAATCCCAAGGTCAGCAGTTCTTATCCATCAGCAGCTCCTTTGAAACTCTACAGGGCAGTTCTACTCTGTTCTATAGCATCACTATAATCTGAATCAACTCAATGGAATTTTTTTTATGTTTTGGTTTTTAGTATGGATTTAGTGTTCAGCGGTAGAATTCTCACCTTCCATGAGAGAAACCAAAATTCAATTCCGAGTTAATTAGCCTCACATGCAGTCACCACTCATCTGTCAGTGAAGGTTTGCTTGTTGTAATAATGCTGAACAGAGTTCATCAGAGCTTTCAGACTAAGATGGACAAGGAAGAACAGCTTGATCTTCCTTTTCAGCAAAACTTTGAGAGATCGCAGTGGTTCAATCCACAACTGATCACAGGGATGATGTAGGACTGGGAAATGTTTTTTTCTGCTGTGCATAGGATCTCTGAAATTTCAGGACAGACTTGTCCACCGAGCAATACATACATAGTTTGGAATCAGTGACCACAAGTTTGAACCCAAGTCCTACCACCACATTTCTATTTTTCCTTCTATAAAATCAGGGTGATTTAGATTTTTCTCTGTTTCTTTCATGGATACACGTGTGCATGCATAGATATACATATATATATGCATGTTGATGCTTGCCTGAACTGGAAGCAGCAGAAAGCAGCAACCTGTGAACTGGAAACAGCAGGCAAGCAACAATTTGTGTTCATATACACAAGTATATATATAAGTACAGACATATACATATGTACATGTGTGTATAGTTACTTCACATGCCAGTACATGTGTAAAAAGGAATGCTGAGATCATCCTTAATACTATTTGTGGACGAGACCCAGGTAGTTGTCTACAGCTTTTCTGTAAAGGTACCTCATATGCACACACTGAGGTTTTTCCTGTTATTCGCCATGCATAATGTGTAACAGAATATATTTTTCCTATACTCACTTTACTTTGCTTCCTTTAAAAGTAAATACATCACTCTCTAGTCTGAGATCTGAGTACTAACCTCTGAAGAGAACTTGATGTGGTTTATAATAAAATAAGTGAGCATTAGAATGTTATAAAGTTCAAAGTTTATTAGACTAGTGCACCACTTTCTGACTCCTTTTAAACTGGGAAGCAGCGTTCAATGTAGATTGGAGCTCTTCTTTTTAATTCTCATAAGTTAACCTTACTAATTATATCCATTGTCTCAGAAATCTTTTATCGGGGTTAGATGACTTATTTATTCTTTGTTTCAAGATTGGTACTTTTTCTAGCCTACAGACTCTGGCAGCAAGAAAAAAAGTCATTTCTGTGATTTGAGGGGGTCATGATGGAGGCTCACCAGGTCAGAAATAGAGCTTTTGCGTATTTCCTCATGGATATTCTTACTTTGCTAAGGATTTAGATTAATATAATTTACAGCCATAGAATACATCTTTGTATATAATGGATGGATCTAAACCGTATCAAATAAAATTAAGTGAAATAATAAAACAAATTGGTTTAAAAATTGCCAAATTATTTTCATAAAAATACTTAGACTAACTGGTTTTTACAGTTTCATATGAACAAAGAAACCCTTAAGAAGGAAAGACAAAACTGCATTTTGACTTTACAAATGTTATTGTATTTCACTAAAGACATTATAATTTTTTAATACTTTTATTTTTATAATGTTATATATATTTATTTTAATAATTTTATTTTTTATTCTGTTTTATTTAACCAATTAATCAATCAATGATACAATAATTTGTATGGCATTTTTGAAAGTATTTATTTCCTATAATTACTAACACTGTACTTGGTGACATATATCATGCACACTAAAAAGATTCAGTGTGCCAACAAGTCAACTCTTTCACCACTAGATACAGGCCCCTTTGCAATTTTCAGATCATAAGTCAATTGACTGGAAGAGATCCATTCTTATGCCTGTTCCCAAGATATGTGACCAAATGATTTCAGAAATTATCAAACAGTATCACTAATATCACATGTAAGTAAAATCTTGCTGACAATTAGTCAAAAGCAACTGCAGCAGTGTATCAACAGGAAGCTCTCAAAATCTGAAGGTCAATTCAGAAGAAGACTTTGGAACTTCAGTTATCATGGCTGATGTCAGATGGATCCTGGCTGAAAGTGGAGAATACTAGAAAGATGTTTACAGGATTTTTTATTGACTATTCAAAGGTATTTGACAGTGTGCACCATAACAAATTGAGAATAACATTGCAAAGAATGAGAATTCTAAAACATTTTAATAGTCCTCATGAAGAACCTGTACATAGTTCAAGACGCAGTCATTCAGAAAAAAAAGGTAATGTCTGCATCAGAGCTATATCCTTTCAGCATACACATTCAATCTGTATGCTAAGCAAATAATACAAGAAGTTGTACTCAGTAAAGAAGAATGTGGAATCAGGATTGAAGGAAGACTCATTAACAACCTGCATTATGCAACTCACACACCCTCGCTTGATGAAAGTAAGGAGGGCTTGAAGCACTTACTAAGACCACAGCCTTCAGTGTGGATTACACCTCAACATTAAGGAAACAAAAATTCTCACAACTGCATCAGTAAACAACATCATGATAAACAGAGAAATGATTGAGAGGTGGGGCCAAGATGGTAGATGGGGCACACTTCTCCTCAATTCTGTCTGAGAATTAAGGCCTGGAATGATAATTGAATGGAGCAGTGTGGACCCTCAGGGAACCCTAAAATCTGGCATGGGGTTGTCAAGTTGGACCAGCCACCAGTAAGTGGGTAACCACTTCTCTCAAAGACCAGGCAGAGGCACGTTCTCTCCAACTTCTGCTAACTCACTGTTTGGGAGGATTGCAGGCACTGATACCTTCCTTGTTATCTGGGAGGTAGGGGGTGAGCATGAGCCAGCCAATATGTTGAACTACAGTGCTTAAGCAAACAGCATGTAGTGCAACAGAGAGACTGTGCTTGGGATAACAACATTTTGAGAGCCTAGTTGCTGACTAAGGGTACCACTGCTGCTCTGCTTTCTCTTTTCTGAGCTGTGCCATAGATTTTCCTGTTTCACAATGGGAAGGGCGGCGCAGGTGAGACGTCATCTTGGTCAGCCAGGAGGCAGAGTCACCCAACCAGAGGTCTCAGTGGGGGCTAATGACCAAGCTGAGAAGTGGTACCTGTCTGGAAAGTGCTTCTCCCACAGAAAAGCTGTGTTTAGAGCAGTGGTAACTTATGGGTAGGGCCTGGCAGAGGATGGCAGCAAGACCATAATACCTCCATACTTTGAATTATGTCACAGCATCTGGGGAGGTCTATGAGGTGTTTCACTGTCAGCGAGAAGATGGTACCCACCACATCTGAGGGCCTGACTGATTTTTGTAGCTATTGGACAGCTCTTCACTTATCAGTAAAGTACCTTTTTAAAATAATACTGTCTGGAGAACTGACTGCTGAGTGTCCCGATAGCATCTCCCCTAGCCTTCACTGATCCACATCATAGCACTAGCTAGTAGCCCCCCAGTGACTCCATATATAGGGTACCACTTTTACAGCCAGCAGGCAGAGCCTGCCATTCCAGAGAGTCCAGCTACGGTCAGGCACTAGAGTTCACAGAGGTGGCTGGTGACCAGTTCCCCTCTTAGAACTACTCCTCAACTCCTGTTGAGGTAACACCAAAGAAACTGAAGAGCCTCTAGATGGTGCATAGGTAACAATCAATTGCTAATCACTTACAGAAACAGTGCACTATGGCTCCAGAAAACTCCCAAAATAATAAAAAAATTCCTAGAAGAAGCCCTCCTGAAACTATTGAAGGTCAAGTACAAAAGAATTATATATACATCCTTCTTAGAGATTAAAGAAAAATGAAGCAAACTTAAATGAAAAATTAAGCAAGCTGTTTGAACTGATGGAACATCAATGGTCTGAAATTCAGTAGATCAAAAATAAAGTTACGGAATTAGACAATTCAATCCAAAGCCCAAAGAGAAGGACTGAGGAAATGGAAGTGAGAGTGTGTGAGCTTGAGGATAGAGCAACTGACACCAGCATTTATGAGGAGAAATGAGAGAACAGAAATAAGAAAAATGAAGAAGATTTAGGAAACATGTGGGACTCTATTAAGAGGAATGATCTATGAAAGACTGTAATTCCTGAACAAGGAGAGAGAGCTGAAAATACAGAGAGTATCATTGTAGAGTTGTGACAGAAAACTTCCCTGAAATTATGAAAGAATAGATTTCCAAGATGTGTATCAAACAACAAAAACCTGACCCCAAAAGAAAGACACCAAGACATACTATAATCATGCTTAATAAAATATAACATAAACAGATTCCTTTAAAGGCAGCAAGGATCACAGCAAAGCTAACATTGAGAGGAAAGCCCTGTAGGCTTTTGTCTGACTTCTCGACAGAAACGATGTTGGCAAGGAGGCATATTCAAAGTCCTGGATGAAAAGCTCTGAAAGAGGAAAACTTCTAACTAAGAATTATATATCTAATATGAAAATGATATTAAGACATTTGCCAGTGAGAAGCTTAAGAGACTTTGTAAAAACCAAACTCGATCCACAAGAAATACTGAAAGAAGCTCTTTGTTTACAAAAACAAAACCATTCAGTGTATATGTAAGGAGGCAATGAAGGACACAGCACCCAAAATCCTACTCACTTAGGGAAGTCACAAAGCTCAAAGCCACAATACTGAAAGAAGGGAACCAGTAATCATATCACAAAAACTATGGAACCATCATACTAAGAAAGACAAGTGCATTATAGTAGTTATAGTCCTTTCAGATGCAGAGGAAATTAAAAAGATATGCTGAAGTTAAAGACTGGTAAACTTAGAATGTTAAGGATGGGTCATGGGGTAGCTGCCAGGCAAAATAGCAGTGCAGTGTGTCAAAACAAGAAACACAGGAGTCTCAACAAAAAACAAAGCCAACACTGAAAAAGATGAGAAGTCAACTCATGAAAAAGAATATTAAGAAAAATATTGGGGGGCGGAGTCAAGATGGCCAACTAAGCACACTTCTCCTTATATCCCTCTGGAAACCAAGACCTGAATTGACAATCAAACAAAGCCTTCTGATCACCTAATCAGCCTCAGGACACGGCACAGAGCTGTTAATTGGGACTTCATACCACTCAGCGAAAAACCTCCTCTCCTTTGCTGACTCCCGCTCCTGGCTAGCCCCGGCTCTCATGGAGGGAAGGTCAACGCACCAGTTTGACTTTTTTTTTTCCTCTGTCTCCGCTGGTGGGCGGAGCTGGGTCTTGCCTGGTGGCTGGACTCAGACGCGCTGCTGGGGAATAGGCAGGTGAAATTCCCATATTCTGAGAGCCAGGCTCGGGACTCTGTTAATGTGGACACCTTGAGCCTTTCATTTTGTAGCTGCCTCAGTGGGGTTTGTGCGGAGCTCCGCGGTCAGGGTGCTGGACGCCATGTTGGTACTGAGATTGTAGTGGGACCTCCTTCTTAGCCTGGGAGCCAGTGCCTGCAAATGGGACAGCGCTTCTCTGTCAGAAAAGTAGTGATTTTGCACAGTGCTGCCTACATTGGGGGCCCTGCAACAGAGGCAGAGGAATCGCTGCCTCTTGGCACCTTTGGCCCCTCTGTCTGCTGCCTGTATGGAGGACACCATCTTGGGTATGGTGGTCGCAGTTGGACCTAATTCTTAGCTTGGGAGCCAGAGACTGCCCACAGGAGAGCACTTTTCTATCACAAAACCAGTACTCGATGAAGTGTTGGCTAAGGCTAGACCCTGTCAGCAGAGGCCAACAGGGCAGGAGCATTGCTGTATTCTGAACTAGTTTGTTATAATCTGGGCTTGGATATAGTGGCGTTTACTTTGTCAGATGATGTGGCGAGCCGGCCCCACACCCCCCGAGCGGCCGCACCCAAAGATGGTGCCTTGGCTTGTAGCCACACCCAGACCCAGAGACCTTAGAGCAGTAAACATCTTGCCTGCGCATGCCTGGGACACGCCCTAGCCCGAACGTGGGCCAGCAGTGATTGGCTGATTCATTCCGTATATAAGTGGAACTACTGAAAATAAGCTCTCTCTCTGCTTGAAGACCAGAGGACGTGGTGTCGGTCTGTTGCTGTCACTCGGCCGCGGGTTGGTATCGGGGGGATAGCAACATCTGGTGGCCCGTATGGGGACCCCAACAGGACCCCAACCCTCCTCTGGCCCGATCTACAACGCTGGTAAGAACCCCTGGGAGGGGCAATCCTATGAAACCCTAAGAAGGGCAATTGGAAAGATCCCTGGGAGGGACAATCAGCCCCAAGGAGGGGTAATCTAGACTAAACGCCTAAAAGGCTTCGGGGACGCCCGGAGCCGTTAGGCACAGCACCAAGAAAATGGGGAACCAGCCCTCTGCTGAACATCTACTAACTGCCTGTAAAAGCCTGCTTAGACAGAGGGGTATTGGATTAAAGCAACAGACGATTGAGCGCTTCCTCTCCGCAGTGGAAGAGGTGGCTCCCTGGTTCTTAGCTTCGGGCCATCTTACTGTTGCAGCCTGGAACAAGTTAGGGGCAGATCTAACTAGAGTAGATACACAAGGCAACCTGCCCCCAGGAGTAATGGGTATTTGGATTCTGATTTTAACTTGTCTAGAGGATGAGTCAGGAGTATTTCAAAGGGTGTTACAGACAGGGCAATCCTCATTAGAGCGAATTCAAGAAGAGTGCTCTCAGCAGGGCAGCACCTGTGGCGAGGAAGAGCCGAAGGAAAGTGAGCCTGAAAGTGAGTCAGAGGCAGAAGAGGAAGTGGAAAAGGTTGTGCGCCATTTTGGGTGTCTCCGCCCCATTTCCACATGGCCCTCAGCGCCTGAGCCGCCTAAAAAGCCGCCGGACGTGGGTGGGGGTAACCCCCCACCCTATAATCCTTATGCCCGGTGTGAGGCGTGGCCTGATACAAGGCCCAAAGCGTCAGCTAGAAGTTTTTGCCCCGAGGTCTGGAGAGAGGTACCCCATGCTATGGGTGCTTTTCCTGTTTTTCAAACTCAGCAAGGGCAACGGTATCATGAAGTCTTAGACTGGAAAACAGTAAAGGGGGTGGCTGAGGCAGTGAGAACTTATGGCGTTGCCGCCTCTTTTGTGGTGGCTTCCTTAGAAAACCTACACAGGTATGCCATGACTCCTAATGACTGGCAAAATCTCACCCGTGCCTGCCTAACTTCTGGGCAGTACCTAGATTGGAAATCCCTGGTGATGGAGTTTGCTACCGAGCAGGCAGCACGCAATACCCATAATGGCCAGCACACGTGGGACGTTGATATGCTGATGGGTCAAGGGCCTTATGCCAATCAACAAATAAACTATCCCCCTCAGGTGTATGACCAGATTAACCTAATATGTACCAGGGCGTGGAAGTGCCTCCCAAATCACGGAGAGCCGGCAGGAAATCTCACAAAAATCATTCAGGGCCAAAACGAGCCTTTTTCTGAGTTTGTGGCTCGTATGTGTGATACTGCCACAAAGATCTTCGGAGATGCAGACACAGCTATGCCCCTCATTAAACAGCTAGTCTTTGAACAGTGTACTAAAGACTGCTGAGCTGCCATCACCCCTCATAAGCAGAAAAGCCTAGAGACATGGATGAAAGTGTGCAGAGAAATCGGAGGGGGGCTCACCAATGCAGGGCTAGCAGCCGCCGTAGTGGCTGTAATCCGACAGACGCAGGGCCCTTCAAATAACCCCAGACGCCCAGAGCAAAAGGGCACACCTAGCACTGGTCAGCCAGCTTGTTTCCAGTGCGGGCGCCCTGGGCATTTTAAGCAAGACTGTCCCTCCTTTCAAAGCAATGCATCCGCAGTAAACAATCCCCAGGGGCCGGGGCGCTGTCCTCGATGCAAGAAGGTCAATCATTGGGCATCTGAGTGCTACTCAAAACAAGCGATGGACGGAACGCCTTTAGGCCCCAATCTCACTGGCACTAGGCCAAAAAACGTCCAGCGGGGCCCCCGCCGCCAGGGCCCTCGAATATATGGGGCACTCCAAACTCCGGCAACCAGTGCACCTCCTCAGCTAGTGTAGTGGCCGTCCCTGCTCCCTCCGGGGCAGGGTGTGCCACTGCCGTGGCCACCATCTGAAGGGCAACTGCCAGCAGCGCCGGACTGGACCTCCGTGCCGCCACCCAACTTGTACTAACCCCACAGATGGGAGTCCAGCCTATCGACTCTGACATGTCAGGACCCCTTGAGGCAGGTACGGTGGGGCTGATTATTGGTTGCGGCTCGGCCACCTTAAAGGGTATTATAGTCCATCCCGGGGTAATTGACCCTGACTATACTGGCATTATAAAAATCATGATATCTTCCCCAAAAGGAATTTTAGCCATTTCCCCGGGAGACAAGATTGCTCAGTTGCTTGTCCTCCGCAGCGACCATGATCAATTCCCAGCAGAGAACAGAATTAGGGGCGACCAGGATCTCGGGTCCACTGGGCCATCATGTACTATGCTAGCCCTTGACCTTGACCGCCGACCTATGTACACCCTAAAGGTAAATGGCAGAAAATTTATAGGGTTGCTTGATACCGGAGCAGACCGTAGTGTAATTAGTGAAAGGGACTGGCCAGCTAAATGGCCTGTACAAATATCCCAGCAAGTGCTTAGAGGGCTGGGCTATGCAGAGACCCCAAAAATGAGTTTAGCTGAGCTTCATTGGCTAGATGAGGAAGGACACGCAGGACAGTTTCAGCCATATGTCCTAAACACCCCTGTCACGTTGTGGGGACGAGACGTGCTTACAGAGCTTAACCTACATCTCACAAACGAACAACTTTATAGCCCTCAGTCCAAAGCTATTATGGCTGATATGGGGTATATCCCCAGCTTTGGGCTAGGCAAGCATACTCAGGGCCGAACCAGCCCTGTACCAACTTCCCCACACTCCAAAAGAGAAGGATTGGGTTTTTCACAGGGGCCATTGAGGCAATAAAAATCAAATGGAAATCAGAGCAGCCTGTCTGGGTACCTCAGTGGCCCCTTCCAACACAAAAATTACATGCTGCCACGGAACTGATTGCAGAACAGCTAGCTTTAGGGCATCTAAAAAAGTCTAACTCGCCTTGGAATACTCCTATATTTGTCATACAGAAGAAATCGGGACAGTGGAGACTGTTGCATGACCTCAGAGAAATTAATGCTACTATGGAGGTTATGGGGCCTGTGCAGAGAGGCTTACCAGTACTCTCTGCTTTGCCACAGAACTGGCCCATTATAGTAATAGACATCAAAAATTGTTTTTTCTCCATCCCACTGCACCCCGAAGATACCCCTCGATTCGCCTTCACCTTGCCGTCTATCAACCATACTGCCCCTGACAGGCGCTATGAGTGGGTAGTCCTTCCACAAGGCATGGCTAACAGCCCAACCATGTGCCAAATCTTGGTAGATAAAGCCATTGCCCCCGTCAGAGATGCTCATCCCTCCGTACACTGTATCCATTATATGGATGACATTCTCTTAGCAGCACCTACTCACGCTGAAGTTCAAAAGGCTTTTTCCACACTGGCAATCCACCTAAAAGCCCATGGGCTGCATATCGCACCTGAAAAGGTGCAGATGGGGAATGCCCTTGAGTATTTGGGTTCACACATATCTCCAGGACAAATTAAGCCACAGAAAATTACCCTAAGAAGAGATGGACTGAAAACTCTAAATGACTTCCAAAAACTATTAGGAGACATACAATGGATACACCCCTATCTGGGCCTGCCCAACCACATCCTACGACCCCTTTATGATATCCTACAAGGTGATCCACAGTTAACGTCTCCCAGACACCTTACAACTGAAGGCGCTCAGGCCTTAGAAAAGGTAGAGCAAGGACTTGCAAATGCTGCCCTACGGCGGCACAACCCCAAAGCAGACATCCAGCTGTGTATCCTCCCTTCAATTACACAGCCCACAGGAACCCTATGGCAGGGTTGCCCCCTTTATTGGATCCACCCGCGAATTTCTGCAGGGAAAAGTATTTCTTGGTACCCTGCTGCCGTGGCACAATTAGCATCGATTGGCCTACAGCATAGTGTTCAAATCTTTGGTTCTTACCCCTCCAAACTAGTAGTACCATATACCAAAGACCAAATTCAAACACTTGGATCGGTCAGCGATGATTGGGCAATCTTACTGTTCACCTTCCAAGGACAAATAGACAACCACTACCCCAAAGACCCCCTTCTACAGTTTATGGAATTTCACCCAGTAGTTTTCCCAAAGTTCACATCCTGTAAGCCGTTAGCTGAAGCCATGAATGTCTTCACTGATGGATCTCAATCAGGCATTGGCAGCATTCACATTCCTAACCGACAGCCTCAGCTGTGTCTGTTCCCAGGCGCCTCTGCTCAGGTAGTAGAATTACAGGCTGTTCAACATGTCTTTCAAACAATTGACTCACCCTTTAATCTCATTTCTGACAGTGCTTATGTAGTTCAAGCTGTGCAGCGGCTTGAAGCTGCAGGAAAAATTGACCAAAGTTCTCCCGTCGGATTAATTTTTTCTAATATTCAGCAGTTAATCTGGAACAGAAAACACCCTTTTCATATCATGCATTTAAGAGCCCACTTAAACCTTCCGGGCCCTATTACCGAGGGCAATGCCATCGCAGACGCACTGATGCGCTGCACCCTCATTCTTACTGCAGCCGAACAAGCCCAGGCTTTTCACAAAACATTTCATGTTAATTCCAAAACACTCACCAGTAGATTTGGCATCTCCCGTGAGGTCGCACGCGCCATTGTGCGACAGTGTCCTGCTTGCGCCCCCTATCGCCCATCACCCTCTGTCGGGGTTAATCCACATGGGTTACAGCCCATGCATATATGGCAAATGGATGTCACACATTATGCAGAATTTGGCAAGACTTGATACATTCATGTGTCAGTAGATACGGCCTCCGGCCTAATTTGTGCCTCGGCGCTCGCTGGAGAGTCTACTAAAGATGTTGTCACCCATTGCCTAGCCGCATGGGCTGCCTGGGGAATCCCAAAACACCTAAAAACTGACAATGCACCCACGTACACTTCCAAAACTTTTCACCAGTTCTTACAACAAATGGGCACCACTTGCAGCCATGGCATCCCCTACAACCCCCAAGGCCAAGGCATCATAGAGCGGGCCCATCTAACACTCAAAACCATGTTAAACAAACAAAAGGAGGGAGCTGGCTATGGCCGCACACCCAGGGACCGCCTTTCACTTGCTCTTTTTACCCTTAATTTTTTATCGTTGGACGCCACAGGGCGCTCAGCTGCTGACAGGCATATGGGTCCCCATGGGGCGTCCCAAGCACAGGTCATGTGGAAAGATATACTCTCCGGAGCTTGGAAAGGCCCTGACCCAGTGCTGATATGGACCCGAGGGGCCGTATGTGTATTTCCACAGGATGCTCAGGACCCTGTCTGGATCCCTGAACGCTTAACCAGACCAGTTGCGAAGCAAGATGCTGAGAAGTCTTCTCCCTCTTCTGCTCCTGCTGGGGGTGACCCTGGGGAAAGCAGTGACTGAACAATACCAAGAAAATCAGGATAAGTACCGGTGGGGGTTGTTAGATGTCCTACCCCTTCCCCTACCTATGCATCATACTGCTTCTGTCTTTCCCCGCATATCCACAACCAATAGCTCGCTTGAGCTACCCTTCCTAAAACAACAAGCTGACTTTGCCCCTGAACCGCGCCCCCTTAATATAAGCTTTCAAGGTTTTTTGTGCTTTCATATACTCACTAATTTTAATTCAGAAGTTAATAGCTCTGACTACAACCCCAGTTGCATTACCCTGTATAATCAGTCTGCTGGATGGTTTGATACCCCTAGCAATAGTAGCAACCCTCGAACAAATGATACCCTCCTGCAAGGCCAAATACCGCTCAGGGTACCTAAAGCCAATGGCAGCATCCCCTCACAGCCTCAATGGGCCCCAAAATGCAAAAGCACGCGGGACTGGCCTAGTCTCTGGACAGGTTGTCAGAGCCACCGCCTCCAGTGGACAGTAAAGCCTTACTCTACTTTCTCCCCAGCTGAACTATACTTGGCAAAAACCCTATATCCTGCACCAATTCAACCTGTTTTTACTCCCTCTGCTGGAATGCTACTGCTTTTCACACAGCCCTTGTAACTAGATTACCCCGATATGTCCCTTGGCCAGTCGAGCGACCCTCTTACGCCCAGCTCTGGCGCAAGCCTCGACCTTGTCCAAGGCTCCCTAGTGCATGTGGTTTAGCTGGGCTGTGAGTGGCGGTTCCCTGGCCACTGTGTTACTTCTGTGCAGTTTAACAATATCTCTCACACAGCTGGTCTCTCCAGACAACTGTCTTGTCAGCTACTAGGCAACTGGACTGCTGAAGTAGACAACTTACTTGATCAATTGCGAGGCGAGATCACTGTAATAAACTCCGTACGTATTGACACCTCTACCGCTGTCACCTTGATGAACTGGGTCCAGTCAGCCCTACATACTGTTCGAGAATGGGCAGGCTCTGGCGCCCTGGCATGCATCCAATGCTTCCTGGGTCTGTGGCTGATCCTATATCTTCGTCGCCAGAGGAGGCAACAACAGATGAACATGGCGCTTTTGGTGCAGGCTATCGCAAATGCTGAAGAACCAGCATCAACTTCAGCCGGAGTGTGGCTGCAAATGCTAGGAGGATAGCCAAAGACGGGCAACCTCTCTTGGGAGTGTTACCAACCTAAGACAGGGACCCCACCAAGCTGTGGGGTATCCCAATGATGGGTAAGGAGCACTCTAGCCAGAGATGACCTAAGACAGGCACTTTCATGCATATATAAAGTAAAAGGGGGAGATGTGGCGAGCCGGCCCCACACCCCTCAAGCGGCCACACCCAAAGATGGCGCCTTGGCTTGTAGCCACACCCAGACCCAGAGACCTTACAGCAGTAAACATCTTGCCTGCGCATGCCTGGGACACGCCCTAGCCCGTACGTGGGTCAGCAGTGATTGGCTGATTCATTCCGTATATAAGTGGAACTACTGAAAATAAGCTCTCTCTCTGCTTGAAGACCAGAGGACGTGGTGTCGGTCTGTTGCTGTCACTCCGCCGCGGGTCGGTATCGGGGGGATAGCAACAAGATGAGAAGAGGGACCTCTGTCACCTCTCCTATTCAACATTGTGCTAGAAGTTCTAGCCAGAGCAATTCAACAAGACGAAGAAATAAAGGGCATCTGCATCAGAAAAAGAGGAAGTTAAAATCTCCCTGTTCGCAGATGATATGATTGTATATGTAGAGAACCCCAAGGAATCTAAAAGTAAGCTACTCAAACTGATAGAAGAGTTCAGCAAAGTCTCAGGATACAAGATAAACATAAGTAAATCAGTAGGTTTCCTTTATACCATCAACGAGACTGTTAAGGAGGAAATTATTAAGTCAATACCATTCATGATAGCCCCTAAGAACATGAAGTACCTAGGAATTAATCTAACCAGAGAAACAACAGACCTTTACAAAGAGAACTACAAGCCCTTGCTACAAGAAACTAAGAGAGACTTAGATAAATGGAAAAACCTACCCTGCTCATGGATAGGAAGACTTAACATAGTGAAAATATCTATTTTACCCAAAGCCATTTATTTATATAATGCAATCCCAATACAAGTTCCAGCATCATTTTCTAATGAGATGGAGAAACAAATCACCAATTTTGTTTGGAAAGGGAAGAAGCCCCGGATAAGTAAGGTAATATTAAAGAAGAAGAACACACTGGGAGGCCTCTCATTACCCGACCTTAGAACATACTACACTGCCACAGTGGTCAAAACAGCCTGGTACTGGTACAAGAACAGACAGATGGATCAATGGAACAGAATTGAGACCCCAGAGATGACACCATCTGCCTATGAACAGTTGATATTCGACAAAGGCCCTAAGACATTAAACTGGGGTAAAAACGGTATCTCCAACAAATGGTGCTGGCAAAATTGGTTATCCATCTGCAAGAAACTGAATCAAGATCCATATCTTACACCTTATATAAAAATCAACTCCTACTGGATAAAAGACCTAAATATCAAACCTAAAATGATAAAGCTCATCCAAGAAAAGGTAGGAACAACAATGGAAGTTTTATTACACAATGAAGACAGACTCCAAAATCTGTCAAAGAAACCTCAATCAACAGAAGAGAAAATAGATAAATGGGAACTATTAAGAATCAAACACTTTTGCTCAACCAAAGACTTTATTAATAGAATTAAGAGAACACCCACAGAATGGGAAAAAATATTTGGCAACTCTATGTCAGACCGATGCCTGATCTCCATAATCTATAAAATACTACAAAATATCAGTAAGAAGAAGATAAACCATCGAATTAAGCGATGGGCAAAGGAGATGGACAGACACTTCACTAAAGAGGAGATCCAGGCAGCCAAAAAACACATGCGGACATGTTCACGATCTTTAGTTATTAAAGAAATTCAAATCCAGACAACAATGAGATATGATCTCACCCCAACAAGATTGGCCATGATCCCCAAAACACAAAACAACCAATGCTGGAGAGGCTGTGGAGAAAGTGGAACCCTCCAATACTGTTGGCGGGGTTGCAAAATGGTCCAGCCCCTTTGGAAGGCAATCTGGCGCTTCCTTAAAAAATGGATATTGATATACCATTTGACCCAGTAATTCCACTACTTGGAATATATCCTACAGATTCAAGGCCTTTCACACCAACGGACACATGCACCAGAATGTTTACCGCAGCACAGTCCACAATAGCAAAAAGATGGAATCAACCCAGATGCCCAACAATAGAAGAATGGATAGGTAAACTGTGGTACATATACTCAATGGAGCACTATGCAATGATAAAGAATAACGATGATTCCAGGAAACATCTCCTAACCTGGTTTCAACTGGAAGACATTATGTTGAGTGAAAGTAGTCAGCGACAAAAGGACAAATACTGTATGAGACCTCTATGATAAGATCTCAAAAACAGACTTGTGTATAGAAGAAAAGACGCTTTGACAGTTGCAAGGGAGGGGAGGGAGGGAGGGCGAGTGGGGGAGGGTTTAGTTTAGATAGTTACTAGAAATCTAGTTGGAAGAAAACGGTGACAGCACACATTAGGAACAAGAACAACATTAAGTGGACTTCAGCATAACTTGAGTACTCCTTCCATCTTAACTCAATACTGCAATGATAGAGTATCTGGGGCAGGGGGTGGGGGACCATGCTCTTAGGTGAATTCCAGGCCAATTGGCACAAGTAGCATTTTGTTAAGAGAGCTCGCTGCACCCCACATTGGTGAGTGGCGTCTGGGGTCTTAAAAGCTGCCAAGCTGCCATCCGAGGACACAGCAAATGGTCCCAACTCAGCAGGAATGGATGCTCACTGAGGGCCAAAATAGCATGCGGTAAAGACAACCGAGAAGACAGAGAGACCCACAAGAGTGGGTACCTACATCAACTTGGGACCGGAAGAACCAGATGGTGCCTGGCCACCACCAGTGATAGCCACAATGGAGCTCACAGAGAGGAGTCTCACTGGCAACACAAGAATAAAAAGGGGTGCATCATGAGATCTCCACTAAAAGACCTCAGCTGATGGTCCAGCGGTTTTGGGGTTTCTCTGAGAGCATGGTCCCCTGCCCTGACGCTGCCCTTTCACATAAATTATAACAAAAGTCCACTCTTTGTACAGGAATGGATTGGACTTGGCAATGTAGAGTAACCATATATTGGAAGCACTTTATGGTTCTAGACATCTATAGGATATCATCTTGCTGACCTCTGGCTGGAGGAAGGGGAGTGGACGGAGAGGAGGAGAAAGGAGACTGTTGCGAGGATGAGACATGTATGGAGCAGAGAGGAATAGTGTGCAGTCACCGGACAGGGAGAGCAGTGGAAGCTGCATCTAGGGAGGCATTTAAATTTATATGTGAATGTACATTTTCACTCAGTTATGTTAAATAAAAATAAAAATTAAAAAAAGACAAATATTAAGAGGAATGCAGAAAGCATCAATAGCACAAAAATAAAGGCATCGAAATGACAGCACTACACACATACCTATCGATAATGACAATGAATGTAAACAGACTGAATGCCCCAATAAAGAGACAGTGGGTGACTTCCTGGATCAAAAACATGACCTGTCTACATGTGGCTTACAAGAAACACCATTGGACTCAAAAATGTGAAGAAACTGAAAATCAAAAGATGGAAAAATATATATGAAGCCAACAATGTACAAAGAAATGCAAGAATGGCAATACTAATCTCTGGTAAAACAAACTTTTATGTAAAATTCACCATCATGGACAAGGATGGTCACTATTTATTGATGAAAGGTTCAATACATTAGCAGGACTTAACAATATTAAATATGAATGCTTACAATATCAGAGTATCTAAACTTATTGAACAAATGCTGACTACATTATGAGATAGAGCACTCCACAATAATAGTTGGAAACCTGAACACTCCGCTTTCAGTAATGGACAGATCATCCAGAAGAAATCTTGGTAAAGATACAGATCTTATTGCAACAATAAATAAACAGGACCTCATAGACATATACAGAACTTTTATCCATCAACAGACAAGTACACCTTCTTCTCCAATGAACATGGAACATTTTCCAGAATAGACCATATGTTAAACATAAAAGCAAGTCTCAACAAAATCCAAACAGTTGAATTAATGCAGAACAGCTTTTCAGATCATAAAATCATAAAAGTTGAAATCAGTAGCAGGAAAAACATAGGTAGAAATTTGAAATCATGGAAACTGAACAACACCTTGCTCAAAAATCCATGGGTTATAGAAGAAACAAAGGATGAAATAAAGAAATTTATGGATTCAAATGAGAATGAAAACACATCCTGCCAGAACCTATGAGATACAGCCAAAGAAGTGCTCAGAGATCCGTTTATCTCTATAAATGCACACATCTGGAAGGAAGAAAGGATCCAAACCAAAAAATAAACCCTACAGCTTGAACAAGTAGAAAGAGAGCACCAGAGAAACACTTCAAGGTACCAGAAGGAAACAGATCATAAAAATTAGAACAGAACTAAATGAATTATAGAAGAACAACTGAAAAAATTAACAAAACCAAAAACTAGCTTTCAGAAAAGAGTAACAAAATTGATAAGCCATTGGCTAACCTTACAAAAGAAAAACAGGATAAGAAATAACCTGAATAAGAAATGAGATGTGATATGTCACAACTGACCCAAATGAAATCAACTGCATAAATAGTACAAAACATAAGAATCATCTGATTTTGTCAGTTGATGCAGAAAAGGCATTTGACAAAGTCCAGCACCCATTCATGATAAAAAGTCTCAGCAAAATAGGAATAGATGGAAAATTCCTCAACACAATAAGGACCATTAATGCAAAACCAATGTCTAGCATCATCCTGAATGGAGAGACACTGAAAGAATGGAAACTAGACAAGGATACCCACTCTCACCACTTCTAGTCAACATTGTATTAGAGGTTCTAGTCACAGCAGTCAGAAAAGACAAAGAAATAAAGGGCATCCATATCAGTAAAGAAGTAAAATATCCCTATTTGCAGATTATATGATTGTATCTGCAGAGAATTGTAAAGAATCCATAAGTAAACTACTCGAACTAAAAGGAGAGTTCATCAAAGCATCGGAAATGTAAGATAAATGGTAAGTAAATCAGTAGGATACCCTTACACCAACAAATGGATCATTAAAGAAGAAATCACCAAATCAAGATTATTTATGATAGCCCTCAAGAAGGTAAAATACCTAGGAATAAATCTAACTACAGAAATAAGAGGCCTATACAAAGAGAATTACAAGACTTTACTGCAAGAAACCAAGAGACTTACATAAATGGAGAAAAGTAACCTGCTGATGGATAGGAAGACCTAACATTATGAAGATGGCTGTGTTACCCAAAGCGATCTACATATACAATGCAATCCTAACACAAAATCCAGTGACATTTTTAAATCAGATGGAGAAACAAATCACCAACTTTGTTTGAAAGGGAAGAAACCCTGAATATGCAAAGCACTATGGAAGAAGAGAAGCACAGTGGGAGGTCTCACATTATCCAAAGTTAGAACCTATTGTACTGCCGCAGTAGTCAAATCAGCCTGACACTGGTACAGAAAGAGATGTATAGACCAATAGAACAAACTTGAGACTCCAGAGATGCCATCATACTCTTATGAACAGCTGGTATTCAAAAAAGGTGCTGAGATGTAAACTGAGGTAAAAACAGTCTCTATAACAAATGGTGTTGACAAAATTTGATATCCATCTGCAAAAACTGAAACAAGACCCATATCTCGCACTTTACACAAAAACTAACTCAAAATGGATCAAAGACCTAAATATTAAACCTGAAATGGTAAAGATCATGCAAGAAAAAATAGGGTCAACAATGGAAGTTCTAATGCATGGCTTAGACAGACTTCAAAATCTCACAAACAAAGCATGATCCACAGAAGAGAAAATGCATAAATGATAACTACTAAGAATCAAACACTTTTGCTCATCAAAAGTCTTTATCAAAAGAGTTAAAAGACCACCTACAGAATGGGAAAAAATATTTGACAACTGTATGTCAGACTGACGTCTGATCTCCATAATCTACAAGGTACTGCAAAATATGAGTAAGAAAAGGGTGAACAACCCAATTAAGCCATGGGGAAAAGAGATGGACAGACACTTCACCAAAGAAGACATCCATGCAGCCAAAAGTTACAAGAAGAAATGCTCACGGTCATTAGCTATTAGAGAAATCCACATCAAAACTACAGTGAGATACCATCTCACTCCAAAAAGGGTGGCCATAATCCAAAAACACAAAACAGCAAATGCTGGAGAGGCTGTGGAGAGATCAGGAACTCTCCGACACTGCTGGTGGGATTGCAAAATGGTACAACCTTTATGCAAAGCAATTTGGAGCTTCCTTAAAAAGCTGGTTACAGATACAGAATTTGATCAGTGTCTTCCACTGCTGACAATATATCCTACAGAAACAAAGGCTGTCATGTGAACAGATGCATGCACACAAATGTTCATTGCAGCACAGTTCACAATAGCAAAAAGATGGAATCAATCCCAATGTCCATCAACAGATGAATAAGCCAAGGCCAAGTGCCGTCGAGTCGGATTCAACTCATAGATAAACAAATTATGGTACATCTTCTCTATGAAATACTGTAGAATAATAAAGGCCAATAATGATTTTAGGTACTATCTCGTAACATGGATTCAATTGGAAGACATCATGCTGAGTGAAAACAGCAGGAAAAGGACCAGTGTTGTATGAGACCCCTGCTATAAGGACTTAAAAATAGACTTATGTACAGAAGAAAAGACTATTTGATGGCTGCAAGGGTTGAGCGGGAGGCAGAAGGATGGTCATAGATTAGATTAAAAAAAGAAAACCCAGCCACTGCTGTCGAGTCGAGTATGACTCATGGCCACCCTAGAAGTCAGAGTAGGCTGCCAAGGAACATCTGGCAGGTCTGAACTGCCATCTCTTTGGTTACCAGACATAACACTTAGCCCACTATGCCACCAGGGTTTCCATAGTTGATAGAAATTTGATTGGATAAATCAGTGACAAGACACAGTAGAAAGTTGATCAGCTTTACTGGACTTCAACATAAACTGAAAATTCTTCTAATCTTAACCCAATATTGCAAGGATAGAGTAGCAGGGCCAGCGTCTAGGTACAAGATTCTCCGGGGGCATTGAGGCCAATTGGCATAACTAACCTATTCCTAAGAGAGTCTTCTGCACCGCATATTGGTGAGTGGCATCTGGGATCATAAAAGCTAGCAAGCTGCCATCTCAGGTACACCAAATGGTCCCAACTCATCCAGAATAGATGAGCACCTATAACAAAGAAAGGTGGAAAAAAGAGCCCAGGAGATAGAAAGACCCATGCACATGAGACCACAAGAATCAGATGGTGCTCGGCCACCACCAAAGAGAGCTGTGATGGGACACATGATCTTGAGTCCCTGTGGCAACACAAGAAAAAGTGGGTTTGCAGGTCAAGGACTATACTAAAAGACCACAACTGATGGTCTGACAGCTTGGGTGTTCTCCTGGGAATGTGGCCTCCAGAGTTTTTGTTGCCCCTCTCTAGAAAACACTACTGAGTTCAACTCTTTGGACAAAAATGCATGGGACTCATGGACTCAATGTGACCATATGATGTATGTACTTTTTGATTCTATGCATATTTAAGATGCTCTCCAACTGGTCTCTTTCTAGATAGGAGAGGAGAAGGTGGAGAGGAGAGGTTACAACATGTGTACAAGAGAAGTAGGAGTGTGCTGTCACTGGGCAAGGAGAGCAGAAGGAGCCGCAGATAGGCAGGCATGCAAATTTAGTTCGAATTATACGTTTTCACTTAATCACAATAAAATAAAAAGAGAGAGAGAAAAGATTGAGGTTGTCAAGGATTACTTGGATCTACAATCAATGCCCTTGGAAAGAGCAGTCGGGAACGCAAAAGACATGTTACTTTGTCCAAATCTGCTGAAAAGACAACTTTTAAGTATTGAAAAGTAAAGATGTCACCTTGAAGACCAAGGTACAACTGACCCAAGCCATGGGGTTTTCAGTCAACTCTTATACTTGTGAAAGCTGTACAATAAATAAGGAAGAAAGAAGAACAATCAATGTCTTGAAATTGTGGTGTCAGTGAAGGATATTGAGTATACCAAGGACTGCCAAAATGTGACTTGGCAGAAGCACCACCTAAATGCTCTTTAGAAGCAAGGATGGGAAGCCTACATCTCACATATTTTGGACATGTTATTAGGAGGGATCAGTCCCTGAAGAAGGATATTATGCTTGCCAAAGAAGAAGGTCAATGAAAAAGAGAAAGACCCTTCATGAGATCAACTGACACAGTGGTTGTAACAATGGACTCATGTATAACCAAAATTGTGAGGATAGCTAAACACCAGTCAATGTTTTGTTCTGTTGCATGTAGGACAGCTATGAGTTCGAACTGGCACAAGGGCACCTAAGAAAAACAACAAACAAGCTTCTACTGAGAAGTTCTAGAGCCATGATACCTTCTGCGGTGTTTATTCGTCAAGACTGATGGTCAGTGAACAATAGTCATGTTCACTGAAGTTTTTGTGGGATCTACAGTTATTTTTATGGACCTTTCCAATCACAGCAGGATGCTTACACAAAACATCTTTCTTCCCTGCTAATATCTTGTTTTAAAGATTAGGTTTACATTCTTTTAAATTAGCTGATTCTTAGGAACAATATTCTAAAACCACAACTGTACAGTGATTATTAGAAAAGCATTTAGGCATATGATACTCTGACAAATTCATGCTCACATGGCCCTCTACTTTTTTTTGAATGTCACCACCTCATTACTAATTGTATCTATTGTACTCTTATCACTATTGTCATCTATGGACTGTTTCTCACAATTGCTGTAATTCCCAGAGGAAATCAGTCAAAATTTAAAAGTCTCACTGAGCAGAAGGTATCAGAGCACAAAGCTGAAATAATATTGCATAACGTAATTAAATAAGGTAATGCCTCCAGTGTTGCAGCACAGCTTTACACACTATGTAAGTTTTCCATAGGTGGTCATTGGAGTATAATAATAAAGGGCAGATTTTGTATCTGTGCAATATCCTTGTGCCTAACACTTCCTGAATCATACACTACTTGTGTCATCAATTTGTCGTTTATCTGAGGCTGCCACTTAATTTTTTTTTCTGTTCTATTGAAGCAGATGCAGCACCTACAATCTTATTAAGATAGCGAAGTATTTTGAGCTCTGAGAAGAAAAATAATCAGCCAATTCCAAACCTCAGAATTTCACCACTACTGTGCACTATTTTATCGTATGTTTCACGTAGTAAAAACCTGATGAAATGACCTCTTACTGATGAAGCGATTTCTTGTCTGGCACAGACACTCTGTGGTCAGAGAAAAGGAATGAACTAATTGTTTGAAGTCAGAGGATGTAACCTACTTTCAGACTCCACAGACTGCAAAGGCAATACATGCTTTCCATTATCTCTAAGTGAAGAGACCAGGACGATTTTGATGATCTAAGCTTCCATCGGCAATCATGCACTCACTTCAACTTTATCCTTCTTAGGTGCTGGCTTCTGTTTGTTGCTAGGATATTTTGCAATTCAGCTATACTAATGGAAATCAAGCTGGGCACCACCGCAGATGATAAGCAGATGAATCATTCTGTCTTTTCCTATGAAACAGAGGTTCAGATTATTTTCTGGAGACCTTTCTCCGGTAAATTTCCAATCTGCATATCACTAAACATTTCCTATTAGCTTACAGTTGCTCTCGAGTCAATTCCAAATCACGACTAGCTTAATAGACACCTCTGCTTTCTGACTGGACTATACTGGCCACAGAGAGAGCTAAGGTGTGATGCGTTTTCATGTGTGCTGGAGGGAGGACATAGAATACTGAAGTCATTCATTTATGATTATAATCATCTACTTCTAGATTCTTCCAGAAGAGTAGAATCAATCCTTAAAAATGGAGACTATATCAAAACATTATTACGTAAGTAAATCATGTATCAAAGTGTAGTTAATGCCCAAATATAGATGATTATAAGTGAAATCTTAATGCAAAAGAAGTCTCTTGTTAGCATGTGAAAAGAAAAAGCAAACAAACAAAACATCAACATATGAAGACAACCAGGAAGCATTGTCACTAAATAATTATTATCATTTTTCTCCCTAAAGAATTTCAATTATTTTATTGCTTAAGTAACTCCTCACAGGGTACCATTCTACTAGCCGTTGGCAAGATGCTTTTATAAACCTTGGCTTAATAGATTTAGTCGTTTGCTCTGTGTATCTGCTTGCCTGATTCCCTCCGCCTACCTTTTAACATTCCAACAAGCTATTCCTTTCAGAGTTTTCATGCCAACATATTTGAATGGAAGAATACTTTCAGATGAATTTTATGCAGAGGTTTCTAGTTCTTCAGCTCTGGCATTTAGCCCCAAAGAATATTTCCCTGAGGGCTTGTGCCTTTGCTGAGTAGGGAAGGTATGAGTTTCTCTATAAACCAACTTTTTCTTTGTGTACTTATAGTAGGGCATTTTGCCCATTCTTTTAGGCTGCAGAGTAGTGCGCTTGGGTGGCTGCCACTCACCGTTTCTCCCAGAAAGTCATTTTCCCAGAGGAAGTTGAGCCTGGGAAAGAAGCAAGGACAAGATTCCCTTTAGTTCGTAAGTTGTGAGGCTTTTTCTTTTTTTAGTGGAAGTAGAAACAATGCCAACTTGCTACCTTGTTCTTTCCTTCCAGTTTTATCTTAAAACACTTCCAAATATAGTAAAAGATTCCACTGCTTGGCAAAGAAAAATACAAGGAGTTTTCCCAGTAACATTAGGAACAATGTAATACTGGTGCAATGATTCTTGCTTTTACTGTGAGAACTTGCTTTACTTCCTAATAACTGTTTTTAAAATCATATCTGGCATAGACTTTTGAAGCTCTAGATAAAGAGTAAGATTTAAGGAAACTAGTCTTGGAGAAACATCACTAATTTGGAAAATTAATTAAATAATTTTCCCTATTGTCTTCATTGTACATAAAAATTTTATGTAATTTTAAATAATGCTATATATATTACCACATTTATAACCAAATGAATAACCATTAGAAGTGTGGTTTAAAGCTGTAACTTCATTTTCCTGTTTTCACCATTCCATTTCTTTCAGAAACACTTCATTAAATGTTTGCAATATTTTCTTTTAGTTTTTCAATGCATATGAATACACACATAAAAATGCATAGAAAACATTTAAAACTATTGATCTCATATTACTAATATTGTGAAACTTGATTTTTTTAAGTATAAGTTTGCATCTTTGTCTTTTAAAAATGTGCAGATATATTCCTCTTTCGCTTTACTTCATATACATAAGGAATATAATAAAATCTCCTTTCTCTTTACTTTCTTTACACCACATTAATTCGTATTACCTTTCTTCATTAAGAAAAAAACTCACGTACATTTTATAACTTTTATGTATTTTCTATAGCTTGTATAAATTTCCCAGAAATTGTTGCTAGATGCTAATATCTGTTGCTAAAGTAGCTTTGACAAGATAGAAAATTTTACGTACATTTCTAACTACTGGTTTTATTTACACACACACACACACACACACACACACACACACACACACACCTATGTAAAGAGAAAAGGAAAATAAGGAGCATAACTTTCCTGGACCATGTCTCCTTCAATGAGATATTTTTA
Organism: Heterohyrax brucei; assembly: GCA_028571685.1. Classification (NCBI taxonomy): domain Eukaryota; kingdom Metazoa; phylum Chordata; class Mammalia; order Hyracoidea; family Procaviidae; genus Heterohyrax; species Heterohyrax brucei. Next base: position 86,981,452 of record CM053158.1, read on the forward strand.
GAGGGTATGTTATTAGTATAATAAACTTTTAGAGAAGACTAAACAAAGTGAAAGTAGGAATTGAAGTGATTGTCTTCTTCATATGAAAATACTTAAAGGTTTAGATATCAATAAATGATCTATGAAATGTTTCCATCATTTACATTTTAAATGTTTAGCAATGTTTTTCATATATGAATGGATTATGCAAAAAAAAATTTATAAAATTCTCATAAGTTCAGATATAGTGCTTGATGCAAGGCATGCAAAATGAATGAATTCCACTCCCCTTTCATAGTCTAATAGGGAGACATATATATGACATTAAAAAAAAAATGTCTGAAATGAAAGCTATTCCAGGAAATTCTGATTGACAGTTGAAATCCAAACCTGAAGACATATGGACTTTGAAGAGCAATTTTCTTTGGAATTTACAGACATTGATGAATCTTAGAGCTATGCCCAGTAATGACACAAAATCTGTCAGAAACTTGTGATGAAACTGTAAGAAGCACAAGGTGGTGAGTCTTGTTATTACGGGAACTTCCAAGATTGGAGGAACATGCCTTGAAGCCTACAGTTATAGATAACAAGGCTCAGCGGAGAGGGTTGACAAAGGAAAATCTTCCTAATCACGTTATTTTCTGTCTCACTGATCTGGAAAAGATCATTATCCACTCTTCGGATGACAGGGCAAGAGAGCAACAGCAGAAATTTAAAGTGACTTCAGGAAAGAATAACATCTGGAATCCACGCTTAGTAAAGAGTCAATAGCAGCAACAATCCTTATTCAGTTGCTTCTTGGTTCCTGAACAACCCTCACTCCATTGACTGAGAAAACACCACAGAGAGTGTGTCTTCCTTTTAATATCACTAACTTGAGGGAAGAAACAGGGACAGCTGGAGAAGGGGTACAAGAAGCAAGGGGAACAGGACTAGTGGTACTAAAATTGTACTCACATGGAAAGGCATCAACTAAGACCTAAAGTTTCACCAGTCACCTCTCCTCCTCCAATCCAAATCATTAGTAGAAAGTTAACCTCACTGCACAAACTGACATGATGACTCACAAGTAAAATATAATCCATCTTGGAGTAGCATACCATGAAGGAAGAGTAAAGAAAGAAAGACAATAAATACACAGAAAAAGAAATCGACAGGAACTGGATTTTTTTTTAAAGATCAGTATTTATAAAGAATATTTTATTAAGCAGTTTTTGAGAGAAAAGAGAGGGCATTACAAACATGAAGCAGGAACAAGTGGTACTGAAGATTAATCAAATGGAAGAAATGTCTACAAAATATAGTCATGGAAATAAGAACTCACTGAGTACATTAGTGATAAAGCTAACTTAAAGACAGAAAATAGTGAAGTAGAAAGTTGGGTCAGAATATTGGAAAGGCATAATAACATAGACTTGTGGAATCTATTAAAGGCATAGAAAATGGAAGTAGAAATGCCAACATCAATAAACGGAATTTCAAAAACAGACCCCAAAAAATCAGAAGAAAGGATGCATTTGGAAGAAAAAAGAAAAAAGAAATGAAGTCTCCTCCCCTCCCCAAGAAAGAAAGTTACAATATTTTAGGTTAAAAATACAGGATGTTTCCAGGATCTATTTAAAAAACAAAACAAAAAACCAAAAAAAAAAAAAAAAACCCACTACATCTAGACCCAATGCAGTAAAAAGAAATTATCAATATTAAAAAAAAAATCGAGTCTTTCCAGATTAAAAAGAAAGAAAAAAATACATAGAACAGGTAAACTACAAAAAATAATAATAGATTAGTAATAATATTATAAACGATGTTGCTGGAAGGGGGAAGGCAATGGCATTTTTTTTTTTTTTAAACAGCTAAGAGAATTATTTTACCACCAGTGACCACCATGACAGGGAACATGACAGACAGTACCAGACGAAGCAAGAGAAAAGTGGGGTACATAACAGGAACTCAAGTAAAAAAGACCAGATGTGATGGTCTGCCATACTGGAGGGTCCTTGGAAAACACAGTTATTGGACTCTCTGTTGGCCCAGAACTAAAACCATTCTAGAAGCCAACTCTGCAGACAGAGATTAGACTGGAACATCAGACACGAAATGATCCTGATGAAGAGTATACTTCTTGGTTCAAATAGATACATGAAACTAAATGGGCAAGTCCTGTCTGGAGGAGATGTGAGAAGACAGAAGGGAACAGGAGCTAGTTCAATGGACACAGGAAATACCACGGGAAGAGGAAGAGTATGCTGTCACAGTGTAAAGAGTGCAACTGGGATCACATAACAAAATGTAAGTTTTTGTGTGACAAACTGACTTGAATTGCAAATTTTCCCATAAAGCACAAAAAATGTATATACAACATAAAGAAAATTTTAAAGTAAGAATTTTGTATCTGAGTAAACTATCATTAAATTTGAAAGATGAGGTGATATTTCCATGTATATCATTTGGAAGGATGTTTTGTTGATTATAGAATTCTCCACCCCTAGTTTGTTACACTGTGGTAGCTTGTCTGTAACTGTGATGCTGTAAGCTATGCCACTGGTATTTCAAGTATCTTCAAAGTCTTCCAAGGCGCTCATGTTTCAGCTGAGTTTCCAGACTAAACCAGACTAGGTAGAAGGACCTGGTGGTCTACTCCTGAAAAGACTGGCCAGTGAAAGATTTATGAATAGCAGCAGAAATTGTCTGGTATAGTGCTGAGAGATGAGCCTCTTTGGTTGGAAAGCACTTAAATGTGACTGAAGAAAAGTTTTCTTCTAAAGTAGAGTCTACCTTAATGATGTGGATGGAATAAAGCTTTATGGACGTTCATTTGCTGAGGTGACGTGACTAAAAATGAGGACAAACAACTATAAGCATTCATTAACAAAACTAGAACATTGAATGTACGAAGTATGAATCTAGGGAATATTGGAAATCTACAAAAATGAAATGGACTGCATAAAGGTTCATATCCCAAGTATTAGTGAGCAGAAATAAGCTAATATTGGCCATTTTGAATCTACTATGCCAGGAATGACAAAATGAAGAAGAATTGCATCTCATTCATGTTAAAATTAACATTTAAAGACCTATCCTGAAGCATAACACTGTCTGAAAAACCAAGCCAAACCCACTGCAGTTGAGTTCCACTCATAGCGGCCCTACAGGACAGAGTAGAATTACCTCATAGTTTCCAAGGAGCTCCTGGTGGATTCAAACTTCTGACTTTTCTATTAGCAGCTGTAAGCTTTAATCACTACACCACTAGGGTTTTCATTATTCTGTCAGTTATAGTTAAATATCCATGCACCTACAAGTAAGACCAATTAATACAAGTATATTTGTATTTATATACTAACTGCTAATGCCAAATATGAAGAAACTGAAGATTTTTTAACAATTTCTGCAATCAGAAATTGATCAAATATGCAATCATGATGTATTGATAATTACTGGTGATTAGAATACAAAGCTGGAAATAAAGAATAAGGATCTGTAGTTGGAAAACATGGCCTTGATGATAGAAAGGGCCCCAGAGATCACATGATAGAATTTTGCAAGATTCATGACTTATTCAGTACAAACATACCTTTTCAGCAGTATAAACAGTGACCATACACGTGGACCTTACCAGATGGAAAGCCAGCCAAGTGCCGTCGAGTCGGAGGAAAAGAGGAGTCAAATAGACTACATCTGTGGAAAGACACAGTAGAAAAGCTCAATATCATTAGACTAAGACCAGAAGTCTACTGTGTAACAAACCTTCAATGGCTCATCTGAAAGTTCAAGTTGAAGCTGAAGACAATTAAAACAAGTTCATGAAAACCAAAATAATGGCCTTGAATATATCCCACCTGAATTTGGAGACTGTCTCAAGAATAGATGTGAAACATTGAAAAGACCAGATGAATTCTGAGATGACGTCAAGGAGATCATACATGAAGGAAACAAAAGGTCATTATAAAGAGGTGAAAGAAAGAAAAGACCAAAACAGATGTCTGAAGAGACTCTAAAACTTGAATGTACAGTGGCTAATATGTATGGAAAGAATGATGAAATAAAAGAATTGAGTGTAAGATTTCAGAGTGACTAGAGAAGACAAAGTATTATAATGAAATGTGCAAGAACTTTAGAAGAAGGAAGAAAATATTCTGCATTTCTCACTCTGTAAGGAGGATAACACAGCATCAGGTAAGAAGGATATAGATAGAGTGAGCAGCCACCACTTGTCTGTCAGTGAAGACTTACTTGTTGCTGTGATACAGAAAGCTATGCCACTGGTATTTAGGTACCAGTAGGGTCACCTGAAAAATTTCAGCTGAACTTCCAGACTAAGACAGACTAGGAATAAGGACCCAGTAGTCTACTTCTGAAAGGAATTATCCAGGGAAAACTTGATGAAAAGCACCCAGACTTTGTCAGATATGGTGCTGGAAAGTGAGCCCCCTAGGTTGGAAGGCACTCAGAAAAACACTGGGGAAGAAGAGCTGCTTCCTCAAAGTAGAGTCAACTTTAATGACGTGGATGGTATAAGGCCTCCAGAATCTTCATTTATTGACGTGGCACAACTCAAAATAAGAAGAAACAGCTGCAAACATCCACTAACAATCGGGACATGGAATCTACAAGGTATGAATCTAGGAAAACTGGAAATTGTCAAAAACAAAATAGAACACATAAATGTTGACATGCTAAGCATTAGTGCACTGAAACGGATCAGTTTCGGCCATTTTGAGTTCAGTGGTCATATAGTCTACTATGCTGAGAATGAAAACTTGAAGAGGAACAGCGTTGCATTCATCCTCAAAAAGAACATTTCAAAATCTGTCCTGAAGTACAATGCTGTCAGTGATAAGATAATATTCGTATGCCTACAAGAAAGGCCAGTTAATAAGACTGTTATGCAAAGTTATGTACCAACCACTAAGGCCAAAGATGAAGAGGTTGAGATTTTTACCAGCTTCTGCAGTCTGAAATTCATTGAACATGCAATCAGGATGCATTGATAATTACTGATGACTGGAATGCAAAAGTTGGAAACAAAGAAGAATGATCAGTAGTTGGAAAATACTACCTTGGTGATAGAAGTAATTCTGGAGATAGCATGATAGAATTTTGCAAGACTAATGACTTTTTCATTGCAGAAAACTTTTTTAACCAACGCAGTGACTGTACACATGACACATGGACATCACCAAATGACATACGCCAAAAGCCAGCCAAATTGACTACATCTGTGGAAAAAGGCCACGGAAAAGCTCCATGTCAGCAGTCAGGACAACACCAGGTGCTGACTGTGGCACAGATCATCAATTTCTCATATGCAAATTTAAACTGAAACTGAAGAAAATTAGAACAAGTCCATGAGAGCCAAAGTATGACCTTAAGTATATCCCTCCTGCATTTAAAGATCATCTCAAGAACAGATTAGATGTGTTAATCACTAATAACTGAAGACCAGATGAATTGTGGAATGACATCAAAGACATCATCCTTGAAGTGAGCAAGAGGTCATTAAAAAGACAGAAAAGAAAGAAAAGACCAAACTGGAGGTCAGGAGAGGCTCTGAAATGTACTCTCAAACACTGAGCAACTAAAACAAAAAGAAAGAATGGCAAAGTAAAAGACCTAAACAGAAGATTTCAGAAAGCAGCTCGAGAAGACAAAAGAAAGTATTGTAGCGACATGAGCAAAGAGCTGGAAATGGAAAACCAGAAGGGAAGAACACGTTCTGCATTTCTCAAGCTGAAAGAACTGAAGAAGAAATTCAAGCGTCGAGTTGCGATAGTGAAAGATTTTACAGGGAAATTATTAAATGACTCAGACAGCGTCAAAACAAGATGGAAGCAATACACAGAGTCACTATGCCAGAAAGAACTAGTCATGTTCAACCATTTGAAGAGGTTGTATATAGTCAGGAACCAATGATCCTGAAGAAAGACGTTGAAGCTGCACTGAAGGCATTGGCGAAAAACAAGGCTCCAGAAACTGATGGAATATCAGTCAAGATACTTCAACAAACAGATGCAGCATTGGAAGTGCTCATTCATCTATGCCAAGATATTTGGAGGACAGCTACTTGGCCAACTGACTGGAAGAGATCCATATTTATGCCTATTCCAAAGAAAGGTGATTCATTGGAATGTTGAAATTATCGAACAATACCATTGATATCACACGCAAGTAAAATTCTGCTCAAGATCCTTCAAAGGCAAGTACAACAATATATTGATAAGCAACTGTCAGAAATTCAAGCCAGTGTCAGAATAGGACATGGAACCAGGGATATCATTGCTGATGTCAGATGGATCTTGGTTGAAAGCCAAGAATACCAGAAAGATGCTTACTTGTGTTTCATTGACCATGCAAAAGCATTCAGCTGTGTGGATCATACTAAATTGTGGCTAATGTTGCAGAGCATGGGAATTCCAGAACACCTAATTGTGCTCTTAAGGAATCTGTATATGGATCAAGAGGCAGTCATGAGAACAGAACAAAAGGATACTACATGGGGGTTGAAAGTCAGGAAAGGCATGCATCAGGGTTGTATACTTTCACCATACCTTTCTAATCTGTATACTGAGCAAATAATCTGAGAAGTTGGATTATACGAAGAAGAACAAGGCATCAGGATTGGCGAACGAGTCATTAACAACCTGTGTTACACAGACAACACCACCTTACTTGCTGGAAATGAAGATTTGAGACACTACTGATGAATATCAAGGACCTCAGCCTTCAGTATGGATTGCACCTCAACGTCAGGAAAACTGTGGTAAGCGGGACATGCTGGCGCCCAGCGCCAGAACAACACACCAGCCTTTTCCTGATTGCTACCATGCATCAGGATTCAGAACAGCTGTCATTTCCCAACCACACCCTTGTTTACCAGACCTAGGGCTTTCATGGCGCATGCCTGTGGGCAGTAGCTTCCCGCTAGCCTATTGTGGGCCTCCGTCTTGGGAGAGCGTGGCACATGAGGATTGGAGGAATCTAGGATAAATTGAGCAAGCACCAGGTAACGGGTCTACTGGGACTAAGACTATGACTAAGACCGGAACTAAGACCGGGACCGGGAACAGAGGACGGACGGACGGACGGACGGACGGACGGACCGACGGACCGACAGACGGACGAGGAGGCAGCTGGAGAAAAGTAAGTAGTAGCAGTAGAGTAAGCAGTAAGAATAAAGTAAGCAATAATAGTAGAGTAAGCAGTAGGAGTAGAGTAAGCAATAATAGTAGAGTAAGCAGTAGCAGTAAAGTAAGCAGTGGGAGTAAAGTAAGCAGCAGGAGTAAGGTAGGAGTAGCATAAGTAAGTGTAATAAGAATAAAGTAAGCAACCGGTAAAGTGGCTCGAATCCGCGTGTGTCCTGTCTTCTTTCCGCCAGCGGACAATTAGGCGACAATTAGCGACATCTGGTGGCCCGTACGGGGACCCCCTTAAAAAGAGTCCAAGAGGAGCAGCGCTGGTAAGTCCCCGGGAAAAAGGGGCCATCTCAAGTCCCCGGGTAGGGGCCATCTCAAGTTCCCCGGGAAGTAGGGGCAATCTCAAGTCCTCGGTTCCCGGAGCGAAGGGGCGGTCTTAAAACCCCAATTGGAGGGGTAAACTCAGAACTGTAGAGCTTCCCTTTGAAGCGCCTGCGCTACAAGATGGGGAACCATCCTTCCACCAGACACCTTCAGGATGCCTGTAAGAGCTTATTTAAACAGCATGGCATAGATATTGAACAGGGCATCCTGGAACGCTTCCTGCTGACGATCGAGGAAGTAGCCCCTTGGTTTTTGGTGTCAGGACATCTCACTGTTGCGGCATGGAATAAGTTAGGAATGGACCTTATGATGGCTGATGCTAAGGAGCGGCTATCCCCTGGGGTGATGGGTATCTGGATACTCGTTCTGACTTGCTTGGAGGACGAGTCCAGTGTATTCCGGAGGTGCTTAGAGAAGGGGCAATCAGCCTTAGAGCAGGGTATAGAGGAACATCCCCAGCAGGGCAGTGTCTGTGGGGAACTGAATGTGGAACTGAAAGAAAGTGAGTCAGAGAAGGAGGACTCTGGTGAGGAGAAGGCGGAGGAGACGTCAGGATGTCTTTGGCATATCCGCCTGACGTCTGTGAAGCCCTCCGCCCCGGAGCCACCCAAGAAACCTCCGGACGTGTACCAAGACATGCCTCCACCCTATAATCTAGACAAAAAACAGATTAGAACAGGGACCGAAGGATCAGGCAAAAGTTTCTGCCCCGAGGTATGGAGAGAAGTGCCGTACACCATGGGTGCTTTTCCAGTGTTTCGGGACCGGCAGGGCAATAGGTACCACGATCCCCTAGACTGGAAGGTGGTTAAGAATATAGCAGAGGGGGTAAGAACATACGGTGTGGCTGCCTCCTTTGTGATAGCATCCTTAGAAAATCTCCATAGATACTTTATGACACCTTCAGATTGGCAGAACCTGGCCTGTGCTTGTCTAACATCAGGCCAGTATTTAGACTGGAAGTCCTTAGCTATTGAATTTGCCATTGAGCAGGCTGCCCGTAACACCCGCAACAATCAGCAGGCGTGGGATGTGGACATGTTGATGGGTCAAGGGCGTTTTGCTAATCAGCAGACCGATTATCCTCAGCAAGTTTACGATCAGATCAATCAAATCTGTACTAGGGCATAGAAGTCCCTCCCAAACCGAGGGGAACCGGCTGGGAATTTAACAAAAATTATTCAGGGACCCACAGAAACCTTTTCCGACTTTGTTGCCTGCATGGTTGACTGTGCCACTAAGATATTTGGGGATCCAGATGCCGCCATGCCGTTAGTCAAGCAGCTCGTATTTGAACAATGCACCAAAGAATGCCGAACGGCTATTACCCCCTATAAGCAGAAAGGGTTAGAAGTTTGGATGAAAGTCTGCCGGGAAATCGGTGGAGGCCTGACTAATGCCGGCCTAGCAGCCGCGGTTATGACCACGGTGGACAGGGCCCGACGCCCTCAGGGGCCAAAAAGGGGAGCGCTTTACTAACCAGCAAACTGGCTATCCTCAACAGGTGTAATAATATCCCCAACGAGCAAGTTAATAACATCGAGCAGGTCATTATCCTCGACAGGTGTAATAATATCAAGCAAGTCATTAATAATCTCTCCAGATATCTCTCCCTACAGCTGCAAGGCAACTGGTCTGCTAATTTAGAGCAGACTCGGAACAGCTTAGACTCTCCATTGCTACGATCAACTCCACGAGGGTCGTCACTCACACCGCCAGTGGACTGCTGAAATTTCCACCATCAAGGAATGGGCGGGACTTGGGGTACTTAGTGTAGCAAGGAGTGCCGAGCAGCTTCTTTCCTCTGTGCCATTTTTGCCATATGCCTTGTTAGCCGGCGCGCCTCCTGACAGCGACGATGGGAGCAGGCCCTGATTATACAGGCTATTGCAGCCGTGCAAGATGAACAGCCCTCGGAAGGGTAGTCAAAGACAGGCAACCTCTTTTGGGGGTGCTTCCAACCTAAGACAGGGGCCTCACCAAGCTGTGAGGTATCCCCAGGACGGGTAAGGAGCATCCTAGCCAAAGAGGACCTAAGTCAGGCACCTTCTCGGTTTTCTTTTGAGTAAACAAAAAGGGGGAGATGTGGTAAGCGGGACATGCTGGCGCCCAGCGCCAGAACAACACACCAGCCTTTTCCTGATTGCTACCATGCATCAGGATTCAGAACAGCTGTCATTTCCCAACCACACCCTTGTTTACCAGACCTAGGGCTTTCATGGCGCATGCCTGTGGGCAGTGGCTTCCCGCTAGCCTATTGTGGGCCTCCGTCTTGGGAGAGCGTGGCACATGAGGATTGGAGGAATCTAGGATAAATTGAGCAAGCACCAGGTAACGGGGTCTACCGGGACTAAGACTATGACTAAGAGACCGGGACCGGGAACAGAGGACGGACGGACAGACGGATGGACCGACGGACGGACGAGGAGGCAGCAGGAGTAAAGTAAGTAGTAGCAGTAGAGTAAGCAGTAAGAATAAAGTAAGCAATAATAGTAGAGTAAGCAGTAGCAGTAAAGTAAGCAGTGGGAGTAAAGTGAGCAGCAGGAGTAAGGTAGGAGTAGCATAAGTAAGTGTAATAAGAATAAAGTAAGCAACCGGTAAAATGGCTCGAATCCGCATGTGTCCTGTCTTCTTTCCGCCGGCGGACAGTTAGGCAGCGACAGAAAACAAAAATTCTCACAACTGGACCAGTAAGCAACATTGTCATAAACGGAGAAAGGACTGAGTTTGTCAAGGATTTCATTGTACTTGGGTCCACAATCAGTGCCCTTGGAAGCAGCAGTCAAAAAATCAAAAGACACACTGCATTGGGAAAATCTGCTGCAAAGGATCTCTTCAAAGTATTCAAAACTAAGGATATCACCTTGAAGACTAAAAGATACATGATCCAAGCCTTGGTATTTTCAATTGCATCATATGCATGTGAAAGCCGGACCATGAAAAAAGAAGACAGAAGAAGAATTGATGCCTTTGAATTGTGGTGTTGCAGAAGAGTGTTGAATACACCATGGACCGCCAAAAGAACTAACAGATCTGCTCTGGAAGAAGTCCAACCAGAGGGCTCTTTGGAAGCAAAGGTGGCAAGAATGCATCTTACAGGCTTTGGACATACTGTCAGGAAAGATCAGTCCCTGGAGAGGGACATCATGCTTGGTAGAGTGGAGGGTCGGTGAAAAAGAGGAAAACCTTCAACGAGATGGATGTACACAGTGGCTGCAACAATGGGCTTAAGCATAAAAATGGTTGTGGATATGGTGAGAGATCAGGCAGCGTTTCATTCTGTTGTTCACGGGGTTGCTATGAGTCAGAACCAACTTGATGGCACCTAACAACATAACATGCTGAAAGAACTAGAGAAATGTGCAAGCATCCAGTTACAATTCTGATGGATTCTATGGGCAAAATATTGAACTATGCAAGAAGCACCAAAATAGATGCAAGGAAGACAGAGTCACTGTATCAAAAAGAATTTGATAACCTTCAACGATTCAGGTGTTAACACATGATCAAGAACTGATGGCACTAAAGAAAGAAATCAGGTTGCACTGAAGGCCGTCATGAAAAACAAGACTTCAGGAACTGATGGGAAATCAACTGAGATATTTCAACAAATGGATGCAGCACTGCAACTGCCCACTTAGCTATTGAGAAATTTGGAGGACACATAATTGGTCAAGTAACTGAAAGAGGTGTACACATGTGCCCATTCCAAAGAAAAGTGATTCAGCTGAATGGGAGAAGTACTAACTAATATCATTAATATCATACACAAGCAATATTTTCCTGAGGATGATTAAAAAATGCTGCAACAGTGTATCGAAAGGGAATTGTTGAAATTCAAGCTGAATTCAGAAGAGGGCATGGAAAGAAGGATAATGCTGTCAGGTGGATCTTGACTGAAAACAGACAATGCCAGCAAGAAGTTTACCTGAATTTTATTGCTAATGCAAAGATATCTCACTGTGTGGGTCATAGCAAATTATAGATATCATTGCAATCTGGGAATTCCAGAACACTTAATTGTGCTCATGCACAACCTGTACTTAGACCAAGAGGCAGTCCTTTGAACAGAAAAGCTGAATACTGTGTGGTTTAACATCAGAAGTGTGTGTTGGTATTGCATCTTTTCACCATACTTAATCTGTGCTGAGGAAATAATATAAGAAACTAGACTTTATGATGAAGAACATGACATCAGTATTAATAAAGATTGATAAACAACTTTCAGTATATAGATGGCAAAACCTTGAGTGCTAAAACTGAAACTGACTAGAAGCACTTACTGAAGAAGCTTAAAGACCACAGCCTCTGACATGGATTACATCTCGACATAAAGAAAACAAAATCTTCACAGCTGGACCACTAAGCAGCACCATGGTTAGTGAAGAAATTAATTGAAATTTTAAAGCATTTTATGTGAATGACCTTGGAAACAGCAGTCAAGAAATGAGATCTAATTCAAAAGACCTTTTTACAAATGTTGAAAAGCAAAGACGTAACTTTTCTATTGCCTTACATGTCTGCAATAGCTGAACAATGAATAACGAACAGTGAAGAAAAATTGAAATTTTGAATTACAATGTTGGCAAATAATTTTCAATATACCGTGGACTTCCAGGACATTTAAGTCTGTCTTGAAAGAAGACAGAGTGGTTCGAGGTAGTGAGAATGGAAAGGCTTTGTCATTGACTTTGGACACGTTATCAGGAGGTATCAATTTTTGGAGGACATAATACTCAATACTCAGTCAGCTAGAAAGCCAGGGGGAAGGAACTCAAAGTGATGGACTGATGTAATGGCTGCAAAGATGGGCTCAAATACAGCAAAGTTTTGTGAAAGGAGCGAAACCAGGGATATTTTGTTCTACTGTACACTGGGTAGCTTGTGGGTCTGAACTGACTCTTTGACACCTAGTGACAACAATAATGGAATTCCAGGTTGACAGAATTTTTCTTCTACTACTTTAAAGAATGTTCTGCTTTTTCAAAATTTTATTTTGAAATTCCCCTATATTGCTACACATAGCTGTAGCTTGTTAATTTTCATTGCTATCTAACATTTCTTTGTATGAAAAGATAACAAGTTACTTATCTATACTGCTCTTGTTAGATATTTTAGTGCAAATTTCTCCTACAATCTGCCATCACCTATATCCTTGTTTTCCATTTGTCTGTTTTATTTTACCCTCTTGCATGCATTTATGGAGAGGAGGGATGGCTTGATGGTACATTATTATTTTTTTTTTTAGTCATCCTTTGTTTCCAACTTGTTTTAAGCCACCCAATGATGATTTCTTTTGGTGTAGTTTTCTTCATGTTTCCTCTGTATGTGACATGTCAAGCTTTTTATATCCCTGAGTTGAACAGTTTCTATTTAATTTTTATTTGTTTTCCTGCCTTTTGGCCACTGCTTCTTGAAATAGATTCTGTATCCTCACCTCTCTCCATAGTTTGAGAACTCTAATGTCATGTGTAATATACGTATTCATACTGTCCCAAAGCTCATTAGTACACCATTCTTTATTTTTAATTTTTCTTTTCTTTTTAAAAATCTTTTCTCTCATATTTTCAAGTTCATTAATATTTTCTCCTGTAATATGTAATCTGATTTTACTCTGACTCACTATGTATTTTATCTTACACATTTTAGTTTTCACCTCTAGACATTTTATCTGGATTTTTTGAAAAATATCTTTCAAGTTTTTTTTAGCATGTTCATTTTTTTCTTTATTACTTAAATATATGGATTCAGTTAATAAAAGTAAATAATTTTATCTTCTTTGGCTTTGAATTTTACTATGTCATATCTGAAATTGTTTACATTGGTCACATTAGCTTTTTACTTCCAGTTGCACTTGCCTGTATGTTTGCATGCCTGGCAATTTTCGAGTTGATGCCAGATAATACGTATTAGCTTGTTGGTTGTTGAGTATATTTTATTCCTATAAACATCATTAAGCTTTGTTCTGGCATGTAGAAAACTTCGTAGCAACTTTTCAATTTTGGGGGGCCTTGTTTTCAAGATCATTCTGGTAGGACCAGGGTGACATTTAATTTAGGGTTAAATTTCTTTCCTGCTTGTTGCTGCTTCTCTCTCTCTCTCTCTCTTTTCTTTTTACTTAAAGATGAAACATTCTAAATACTGTAATTGCTGCTCTCTGAATTATCCTATCAGCCATTTTGGCTTGTGGGAATAAGAATTTTCCAGGTACTTGTGAGCTCCACAAATTTGTCCTCAAATCTGATCAGGTGGTGCTTTCTCCAGCCTTGAGTAATTTCTTTAAACGGAAGATTATTCGATGAAGACTCAAAGGGACCCCCTGCAGATTCCCAGAGTTTTTGTTGTTTGCACAGTTCTGTCCTCTTTGATTTTCTACCTTCCCAATTGTAGGTACCTTGGCCTTCCTAGATTCTTGCCTGTCAGTTCAGACTTAAGTTCTCTGCCATTTCCATCTTCTTGCACCACGACTTATGACCTCTCTCTATAAGTAAGGGCTTATCTCATTTCTCTGTAAGTGGTTATTGGCTTCCATTGCTTGATATCCATTGTCTTAAAAACAAATTTTAATGTGCTTTTTCCTGTTTTAGTAATTTCCCAGGCAGGAGAATAATTTCAGTTTCTGCTGTGCCATCTTATATCAAAGTGGAATGCCTGCTTAACTTTGTAAAACAATTTCTAATGTTATTCTGAGTTATGTTACATACAGACCTATTTTCACCATTATTTTTAAACTCAGAGAACCACTTTTGAGACATTAATCCATCTTCTTGAATGGAAGATATAACCAGTAACAACAGTTAAGAAAAATAAATCATCATACATAAACATGAAAACAATGGGGACAGAAAGATTTGTGTCCTGAAAATTTCAGCATTTGTCATGAAATAAAAATGACTGAAACTATTCATAGCCTTTGAAAATAACACATAATCTTCAAGAATATTTTTGAAATATGGGGCTCTAGTATGGTTTCTTCAAATTTTGTCATTTTTACATTTAAGATTTCATGTACTTACATACACATATATGCATAGAGACATTACCAAAATCATGCATTATATAAGAAACATTATAGATATATGTACATTAATTGAGCAACACAGCTGATTGGTTTTTCCTATGACACTTTTAAGCCAACTGTGAACTACCCAGGGCCCAAATGTGACACTAAGATACAAACACACTTTTTGCTTGGGCTAACGTGAATACTTCAGTGCTGTTATGCTAAATTTTAGTCCTTAGTTAAAAAAGTCTTTACAATGGTATTTTTACCGAGTTCAAATTACGAGTTGTGTTAGCAACATGGTAGAGTGCATAAGACTATATAAGGTAATTAGAAAAAAATTAGAATTTCCAACTTGATTCTGTGGTACTCGTCCAAATGAGATTTGCAAGCAATGAGTGTAAATCTTTTGTCACAAACATGTTTTTTCAGTTCTGTAACAGATTTTCTGTCACAACAATATCAACAAGTATTTTAAAGAATGCATTTTAATGAATATTTACAATTTTTCAGTTTTAATTTTGTATGTATGATATAATCTTATCATTGCTACTTATAATTTTTTCTTTGCAAAGCCTCTGTTAAAGTAACTTTTTATATTAGAGCATATCACAATCAGAAAAACAGATTAACTGTATAAATTCTCACTGAATTGTCCAAAGTAAACACACCTGCGTAATCAGTATCTACACTAAGGAGATAGAACTGCCAGCATCCAGAATCCTCTTACGACTAATTCAACCATTATGCTCTCCTGAAATATTTTTCTCTATAGTAGTTTTATCATTTCTTCAAAAGTAGAAACATTTTCAAATGGGATCATATATTATTTTGTGTCTGGGTCCCTTGTTCAAAATTTTGGTTTCCAATTCACCTACATTAGTTGTAGTTACAGTTTGTGAATTTAATTGCTGAAATAAAATATCATTTGTCTGTATGAACACATGCTAATCTATTCATGCTAATGTTGGTACATTTTTGTTTTTCAATTTTGGCTGTTATATATAATACAGCTGCAGACATTCTAGCACAAATTATGTTGGAGCATATAGGTATGTATTTCTAGGGATTGGATAAACTAAGACAGGAGAACATACATGGCCTGTCTACTAGGTCCGGTGAGTAGATAATCATTCTGTGAAATCGTACTCCCACTTAGCAGTGTATGAATCCATAGTGGTGCCATGGTTAAGCATTCAGCAGCTAATCAAAAGGCTGGCACTTCACATCAAGCAGGTGCTTCTTGGAAACCCTATGGAGCAGCTCTATTCTGTCCTATTACGTCACTATGTGTCAGAATTGACAAAACGGAAACAGATTTTGTCTTTGTTTTAGATTATATGATAGATGCAATTGTTGTAAATATTCACCAAAAGCATGGTGTTTTAATCCTTTTAATTTCAGTCATTTTGGTCAGTGGCATTGGTACCCCGTTAGGCGTTTTGAATTTTATGATGATTAATAAAGTTTATCACTGTAAAAAGTATTTTTTGGCCACTTATAAGCTCTCTTAGTTGAAGTACTTATTCAAGTCTCTTTTCCATTTTTTCCCATTCTTTTGTAGTCACAGTAGCTTGACTTTTTACTCTTAATGGTATTTGAAAATTGTAAATGTTAATGTGGTTTAACTTGTCAATCTTTTCCTGTTAGTGATGTATATGTGCACTATTTAGCAAAATTTTTCTTCAAAGCAAGTCATAATTTTCTTCTATATTCTTTCTAAAACTTCATTCTTCTATCATTTATATTTATATTTTAAGTTCATCTAGAACTGATTTTTGTGAATGGTGTGAGGTGTTACTTTTTTTCTCTATGACATCCAGTAAACCAACACCACTTTTTGATAAGGCTTTTCTTTGCCATTGCTTTGCTCTGCAATGCTCCCTCATTTGTAAATCGAAAGTTCATACATACCTGAGTTTATTTTTGGAGACTTTCTTTGCATTAGTCATCTTCTTATCATTGTGCTAATACTTGTCTGTTTACATGCAAATAGTTTTAACTTCTTTATACTTTGTCTAAAATCTTCTCACTTTGTTCAATTTTTTTAATATATTTTTGTCCCATTGTTTTGTAATAGTGTGTGTATAACTGTGTGTGCATACCACATTAGGCTTGTTGATTTTAACTAATAAAATAATCTGCTACATTTTTGGTTGTAACTGAAATGAATATATGTGGCAATATTGAGCATATCTTAAAAATACTCTTTTTATCATCCCTGACTATATTATATTATAGTTAAGAGGCCAATGCTATACCACATCGGCTTTGTCTTTGGCCATTTTAGCAGTATAGGTGAAGTAAAGTTTTGATCAGCAGTGGCCCTCATAATAAATTTGGGTAACCTAATCCTTGCTTTCCTCTATTAGGTCTCAACTCTACAGGCTGCTTAACAGCTTGTTCATTTTCTCCTAGGCCCTTACCAGGAGTGTTAACCCACAGCCAGCATGATTTGATAAGCCTTGCCACAATCTACAGGGGGTGACATTTCTGGAATAGTAAGAGTCACTCCCCATCATTCTAACGAATCTCTACCCCGAAAGTTAATTGGGATGTTTGTTATGTAGGGACAAATTATCCTGGGTTAGCCCTCTGGTCCTTCACACAGTAAAATGTGAAAGCTCTGATGAATATAATGATGGCCTGCCTTGCAATTGTGTTGGCACAGCTTTGGAGGGCCATTGAGATGGCCAATGTTGTTCATCTGTAATAAAAATATCAGCTCCAGTGTCTAATAGTCCTATAAAAGATTTTCCTGAAATTTTGATGGTGCATTGAGGTCTGTCCCTAGAAATAGACTGTTGTAAAAATGCTGCAGGTGAAGTGTCTTCAAAGCCCTCTGTGAGCTTTTTATTGGGATGACCAATCATGATATAAGGAAGTGGGAAGAATTGGGCTATTTGCTGACCCTCTTGAATTTGGAGAGGGACTGACGAAATCATCACAACCATTAATTTTCCGGTATAATCACAGGTGATGACTCCTCTATGGACTTGCACCCGCTGCGCATTAAGATTGTTTTTACCTAGGACCAGTCCCACCGCATTCTTAGGTAGAGGCCTGGAGATCCCTGTAGGAATTTTACAAGGTGGTTGGTTGGGGTATAAAGAGATGTAAACATGGGAGCAAAGATCTACAGCTGCACTCCCAGCTGTGGCTGGGGTGAGGGAGAGCATGGGCTGGAGAATTGGGCAGGATAAATTCCCTGATTGAACGGGGCCCAGGGACAGCCCACCTTCCTGTTTCTCGCCAGCAAAGGCTGACCTTCCTTGTCAAATATGGATTTGCACTGGTTTGCCCAGTGATTCCCTTTTCGACATCTGGGACACAGCTCTGGGGCCTTTTCCTTGGCTCCAGCATTGAACCCAGTACCGGTTCTTTTGCAATCCTTTCTCATGTGGCCTGGCTTGCCCCAGCCAAAGCAGCAATTATCCTTCATATTTAATGCTGCTATGGCCTTCACCAGGGTGGCAGCCTTAAAGGTCTCAGTTCCAACCCACTGACAAGTTCTAATCTAGCCTTCAAAAGTTCCCTGCCCTTTAATGGAGTGAAGGGCCCTTTTGCATTCTGGGTTGGCATTGTCAAATGCCAACGTTTGTAGAATCCTCTCCTGGCCTCTGGATTCTCAATATCTTCTGCAAGGCCTCCCTGAGTCTCCCCAGGAAATCCACAGAAGGCTCCTTAGCTCCCTGCCTCACAGAGCTAAAGGCAGGGGTGTCTGGTCTGGTCTGAATAATTCTTTCACAAGCCTTTAGACAAACAAACCTCACTTGAGATAGGGCTTGATCATTCGTTGTCAACTGAGCTTGGACTCCAGCCCAGGTTCCTGGTCCTAGCAACTGTTCTATAGAAATATGAATTTGATCTGGGCCGTCCCTCTGGGCCTGTTGTTGGGCGGCCTCAGACCACCATGTCCTGAACTGCAAAAATTCTACAGAGGATAAGCAGATCCATCCTAGCACATCCCAGTCATGAGGAATGAAGTGTTCCCCTTCTGCTAATCCCTTTATTAATCCCATTGTGAAAGATGCAGTAGGGTCATACTGGCTGACAGATTTTTTTTTTGTTTATTTATTTTAAGACAAGGAAAGGAATAGGGTGATGGTCAAAGCCATAGACTCCATCAGGATTTTCTTCATCCTGTCCAGGTGGAGTAATCTCTGTGACTGTCACTGGGAACAGATAGGCCTCTGGCTCTCCAGCCTCTCTGACCCTCCTAATACCTTCCACGACTGCATAAAAGAGTAGTGGACTTGGCTTCAAGTTCTTAGAAAGGGTAGGAGAAGGCAGAGGCAGCAGCAGGAACCATGCCTTCTCAAGTGGGGCAGAAGGAGACCCCAAGGAGAGAGCATCCTTTTTGTTTTAAAGAGGAGCTACTTGGCTCCTCTGAGTCCTGCTGGTGTTCTTCACCCTCTTTGCCTTCTACTTTCCTCTCTGACTGCAGGGGTTCTAAAGCTACAGAAATGAGGTTACACAAAGACCAGATACAGACCGGAAAGCTTCTCCCTGTTGATGTGGCTGCTTAAGGCAAGACACAACCCTATGCCAGACCTGGACATCCAGCATCCCTTCCTCTGGCAACCAGGGACAATGTTGATGGGCAAGATTAGTGGGAGAAGACGAGAAGAGCTAACTTTTACCTCTCCTGAATGTAGGAGGTTTTTAAGCAAAAGCTTGTAAGTCTCAAAGCAAGATTGATTCATTCCCATTGTTACCCTGATATCTACTAACCTTTCTTTAGGATGTGATCCCCAGGCTTGGGGTCGTTCTCGGGATCTCAGCGACGTTTCTTCACTTCTGGTGTCATCAGTGGGATTCTTCCCTCTCCGCTCATGTTGGGCGCTACTTGTCGGGTACTTGAGAGTTCCCGGGTGAACAGGGTAAGAGATGGGGGCGACATCAAGATTAAGGAAAAAGACAGACACGAAAAAGTAGGATCAGGGGGCTAATGGTCATCACCGATGAGAGCCCAGAACTGAGCTTTACTGGAGTATTTATAGTTGGTAACTAGGGGAGGTTAATCTCTTTAACGTTGAAGAATTAAACATCCGGATCTGTTTAATTTCTTATCTGAAAGGGAGCGGTTTTCCATGCCCTTTGTTTTCTCTCGGTTTTCCGTGATTTATCTCTTTGATCTGGATGTGCTCTTAGGTTACCTCTAGGTTAAAGGACTCAAGATGTTAGCATTGACTTGTCTTTTTGTAATTAAGGTTTTGCAGTGCTATGCAGATTAAACACCGATTGGCTCCATGGTAGCCAAAAATCCTTTCAAGTCTGTAAGTAGTCTTTTTACTCTTTCGGGTAAAGTCTTTGGATGAACGTTAAGTGTTTGAATGTTAGGAGTTCTTAGTTACCTACTTTCTCTTCTAGTGTCTGTGCATTGTTAGCAAGATTTTGTAGTCTGTTTTTACTAGGTGTTAGGATTCCCAGTGTTGTCGCTATTTTTTCTTTCATGATCTTTACTATTTTATATTTGATATTTAGGTCTTTGATCCATTTTGAGTTAGGTTTTGTGTGCGATGTGAGATACAGGTCTTGTTTGATTTCTCTTGCAGGTAGATACTCAGTTATGTCAATGCCATTTGTTAAAGAGACTGTCTTTTCCCCAGTTTACAAATTTTGGACATTTGTCAAATATCAGCTGCTCATAGGGGCATGATGTTATATCTGGATTTTCAATTTTGTTCCAGTTATCCTTCTGTTCTGTTTTAGTGCTTGTACGAGTCTGTTCTGACTGTTGTGGTAGTATAAGTTTCTAAAGTCAGGTAGTGAAAGCCTTCCCACTTTGTTCTTCATGAATAATGCTTTACTTATCCAGGGCTTCTTCCCTTTCCCTATAAAGTTGGCAATTTGTTTCTCCATCTCATTAAAAAGATGCCTTTGTAACTTGGGTGGAAATTGCATTGTACTGATAGATTACTCTGGGGAGAAAAGGCATTTTCAGGATGTTAAGTCTCAGATTTTCTTTTCCACTTAGGAAGGTCTCTGTTGGTTTTTTACAACAGAGTCTTGTAATTTTCTTTATATAAGTCTTTCATGTCTATATACCTAGGTAAGATTTATTCCTAGGTATTTTATCTTCTTGGGAGCTATGATAAATTGTATTTATTTGGTGATTTCCTCTTTGATGATCTCCTTGACCATGTAAACAAGTCCAATTGATTTACAAGGTTGGACAATTAGGTTCATGAACTCATATTACAAAAAATTGCTACAGATCTCATTGCTGAATACCACTACAGTCTCCTTGAGAAGCTGTATACTGACGCCAGTACCTAGCCCACCATTCAAAGCACTTTTTCTAGGATGAGTTTGAGAACGTAACTGTCAGATCTTGTACCATGACAGTTCTGATGGATATTCCATAAAAAGCGTTCCAAAATAGATTTGAAAGGTAGACTAGGCACTGGCATGGATGCATATCTTCCCAACGGGAGTACTTCAAAGGTGACTGTAGTGATATTCAGCAATGAGATACATAGCACTTTTTCTAGGATGAGTTTGTGAACTTCATTATCAAAGCCTTGTTTTCTTTCTTTAATTTTTTATTATACCGGAGTGAAAATGTACATTCCCATACAAATTTGCATGCCCACCTATATGCAGCTTCCACTGGTCTCCCTATCTGGTCACAGCACACTATTCCTCTCTGCTCCACACATGACTCATCCTCCCAACACTCTCCTTTCTCCTACTCTCCACCCACTCCCCATCCTCCAGCCAAAGGTCAGCTGGATGATATCCTATAGATGCATAAAGTACATCCACTATATGGCCACTCTGCATCGTCAAGTACAATCCATTACTGCCTAAAGAGTGAACCTTCATTGTGATTTATGGGCAAGGGCAGCATCAGGACCAGGGGCCATGCTCCCAGGGGAACCCCGAAGCTGCTGGACCATCAACTGTGGTCTTTTAGTGGAGATCTCAGGATGCACCCCTTTTTATTCTTGTGCTGCCAGTGAGACTCAACTTTTTGAGCTCCATCGTGGCTATCACTGGTGGTGGCAGGGCACTGTCTGGCTCTTCCAGTCCCAAGTCAATGTAGGCACCCACTCATGTGGGTCTCTCTGTCTTCTGGATTGTATTTCCCCCATGTCATTTTGGTCCTCGGTAAGCATCCGTTCATGCTGAGTTGGGACCATTTGCTGTCTGTGTCCTCGGATGGCAGCTTGGCAGCTTTTAAGACGCCAGACACCACTCACCAATGTGGGGTGCAGAGAGCCCTCTTAGCAAAACACTAGTTCTACCAATTGATCTCGATTTCGCCTAAGAGCATAGTCCCCTGCCCCCTGCTTGCCCCAGCTACTCTATCCTTGCAATACTGAGTTGAGATGGAAGGAGTACTCAAGTTATGTTGAAGTCCACTTAATATTGTTCTTGTTTCTCATGTGTGCTCTCACCCAACCATATTTCTACCAACTATCTAATCTAAACCGTCTCACCCCTCCCTTGCAGCTGTCAAAGAGTCTTTTCTTCCATGCGTAAGTCTGTTTTTGAGTTCTTATTGCAGGGGTCTCAGTCAATATTTGTCCTTTTGTCGCTGACTACTTTCACTCAACATAATGTCTTTCAGTTGAAATCAGGTTATAAGATGATTCATGGAATCCTCATTGTTCTTTATAATTGTATAGTGCTCTATTGAGTACACATACCATAGTTTACCTATCCATTCTTCTGTTGTTGGGCATCTGGGTTGATTCCATCTTTTTGCTATCATGGACTATGCTGTGATAAACATTCTTGTGCATGCATCCATTGGTGTGAATGGCCTTGATTCTGTAGGATATATTCCAAGTAGTGGAATTACCGGGTCAAATGGTATGTCTATATCCATCTTTTTAAGGAAACGCCAGATTGCTTTCCAAAGAGGCTGGACCACTTTGCAACCCCACCAACAGTGTAGGAGAGTTCCACTTTCTCCACAGCCTCTCCAGCATTTGTTGTTTTGTGTTTTTTGGATCATGGCCAACATTGTTGTGGTGGGATGGTATCTCCTTGTAGTTTTGATTTGAATTTCTTTAATAACTAAAGATCGTGAACATATCCGCACGTGTTTTTTGGATGCCTGGAACTCCTCTTTAGAGAAATGTCTGTCCATCTCCTTTGCCCATCACTTAATTGGATGATTTATATCTTCTTATCAATATTTTGTAGTACCTTATAGATTATGGAGATCAGGTGTTGGTCTGACATAGAGTTGCCAAATATTTTTTCCCATTCTGTAGGTGGCCTTTTAATTCTATTAATAAAGTCTTTGGATGAGTAAAGTATTTGATTCTTAATAGTTCCCATTTATCTATTTTCACTTCTATTGACTGTGGTTTGTTTGTCAGGTTTTGAAGTCTGTCTACATTGTGTATTAAAACTTCCATTGTTATTCCTACTTTTTCTTGGATAAGCTTTATGGTTTTAGATTTGATATTAGGTCATTTATCCAGTTGGAGTTGGTTTTTGTATAAGGCGTAAGATATGGATCTTGTTTCAGTTTTTTGCAGATGTACATCCAATTTTGCCTGCACCATTTGTTTAAGAGATTGTTTTTACCCCGGTTTAATGTCTTAGGGCCTTTGTCCAATATCAACTGTTCATAGGCAGATGGTGTCATCTCTGGGATCTCAGTTCTGTCTCATTGATTGATCTGTCTGTTCTGGTACCAGTACCAGGCTGTTTTGATCACTGTGGCAGTGTAATAGGTTCTAAAGTCGGGTAATGAGAGACCACCCAGTGTGTGATTCTTCTTTAGTAGTACTTTACTTATCCAGGGTTTCTTCCTTTTCAACACAAAATTGGTGATTTGTTTCTCCATCTCGTTAAAAAAATTACACTGGAACTTGTATTGGGATTGCATTATGTAAGTAGATTGTTTTGGGTAAAAGACATTTTCACAATGTTAAGTCTTTCTATCCATGAGCAAGGTAACTTTCTCCATTTATCTAAGTCTTTCTTAGTTTCTTGTAGTAAGGGCTTGTAGTTCTCTTTGTAAAGGTCTATTATTTCTATGAGTAGGTTAATTCCTAGGTACTTTATGTTTTGGGGGGCTATAGTAAATGGTATAGATTTGATGATTTCTTCATTAGCAGTGTTGCTGTTGGTATAAAGGAATCCTACTGATTTACTTTTCTTTATCTTGTATCCTGAGATTTTGCTGAACTCTTCTATCAGTTTGAGTAATTTACTTACAGATTCTTTGGGATTCTCTGCATATACAATCATATCATCCACAAACAGGAACATTTTGACTTCTTTGTCGATGTAGATGCCCTATATATCTTGGTCTTGCCTAATTGCTCTGGCTAGAACTTGTAGCACAATGTTGAATAGGAGAGGTGAGAGTGGACATCTTTGTCTACTTCCTGTTCTCAAGGGAAAATCCTTCAGTCTCTCTCCGTTTCTTATGACATAGGCAGTTGGCTTTGTATAAATGGCCCTTATTGCATTGAGAAATTTTCCATCTATGTTTATTTTGCTAAGAGTTTCTTAGCATGAATGGGTGTTGGATTTTATCAAATGCCTTTTCTGCATCAATGGACAAAATCAGGTTATTCTTGTCTTTTGTGATATTTATGTGGTTCATCACATTAATTGTTTTTCTGATGTTGAACCAGCTTTGTATCCTTGATATGAATCCACCTCGGTCATGATGAATTGTTTTTTCAATATGTTGTTGTATTCTATTGGCTAGAATTTTGCTGAAGACTTTTGCGTGTAGATTCATGAGTGATATCAGTCTGTAGTTCTCCTTTTTGGTTGGTCTTTCCCTGGCTTAGGTATCAGCATTATCCTGGCTTCATAGAATGAGTTTGGGAGGATTCCATCCCTTTCTATACTGTGAAATAATCTCAGTAGTATTGGAGGTAAATCTTCTCTAAAAGCTTGGTAGAATTCTGCAGTGAAGCCATCTGGGACTGGGCTTTTTTTGGTTTCCAATTTTTTGAGGACATTTTCAATCTCTTCCTTTGTGATGGATTTATTAAGTTGTTATGCTTCATGTTGTGATAATTTGGGTAGGTGACAGGAATCAAGGAATTTGTCCATTTTCTCTAGGTTTTCAAATTTGTTACAGTACAGTCTTTCATAGTGGTCTGTTATGATATTTTTTATTTCCGTTGAAACGGTTGTGACAACTCCCCTCTCATTTCTAATTTGGGTTATTTGTTTCCTTTCCTGTTTTTCTTTAGTAAGTTTAGCCAGTGATTTGTCAATTTTGTTGATCTTTTCAAAAAACTAGCTTTTGGTGTTCTCAATATTTTCAATTTTTGTTTTGTTCTCTAATTCATTTAGTTCTCCTCTAATCTTAATGATCTGTTTTCTTCTGGTGTCTGAGGGATTGCTCTGTTGTTCTCTCTCTACTTGTTCAAGCCATAGGGCTAATTTCTTGATTTGGTTTCTTTCTTCCTTCCAGATGTGTGTATGTATGGAGATAAACAGACCTCTGAGCACTGCTTTGGTTGTATCCCATATGTTCTCTTAGAAAGTGTTTTCATTCTCATTGGAATCCATGAATTTCTTTATTTCATCCTTGATTTCTTCTATAACCCATGGTTTTTTGAGCAAGATGTTATTGAATTTCCAAGAGTTCTAGTTTCTATGTATGTTTTTTCTGCTACTGATATCGACTTTATGGCTTTATCATCTGAAATGATGCTGTGCATTAATTCAATGGTATGGATTTTGTTGAGAATTGCATTATGTCCTAACACATGGTCAATTCTGGAGAATGTTCCATGTGCATTGGAGAAGAAGGTGTAGTTGTCTGCTGATGGGTAGAAAGTTCTGTTCTGTATATATTGATGAGGTTTAGTTGGTTAATTGTAGCAATAAGATCTTCTGTATCTGTACTGAGCTTGTTTCTAGTGATCTGTCCAGTATTGAGAATGGAGTGTTGATGTCTTCCACTATTATTGTAAAGTTATCAGACTCTTTTTTGAGTGTAGTCAGTGTTTCTTCGACATATTTAGGTGTTCTGATATTAGGTGCATAAAAATTTAATATAGTTAAGTTTTGCTTGTATATTGATCCTTGCAGCAATAATGTCCATGTTTGTCCACGATGGTGGATTTTACATTAAAATTTGATTTTGTCTGAGATTGGAATTGCCACACCTGCTCTTCTTTGTTTATTGTTAGCTTGATATATATTCTTCCGTTCTTTAATTTTCAGTTTGTTCCTATCTTTAAGTCTCAAGTGAGTTTCTTGTAGATGACATACGGATCAGTCATGTCTTTTGATCCAAGTTGTCACTCAATGTCTCTTTACTGGAGCATTCAGTCTTTTCACATTCAATGTAATTATTTATAGATATGTGTTCAGTACTGCCATTGTGATATATTTATTTTTGTGTTGATGTTTTCTCTGTTGTTCTTATTAGTCTGTTCTGGGAAATTTTTTGTGTGACTTGGTTTTTCACCTTTTTCAGAGCTGGGTTTGTGGTTGTTTATACTTCTGTGTCACATTTCTTGATATGGTATGTTGTATGTTTGTTGTGTTTTACGGGTGCCCTTATGATCAACCTTAATAAACTATATATAAACCCAGTTTTAGTTACTACCAGTCTTGTCAACTTCCTCTCCATCTAGAAGGACTATAATAACTGTAGTACATCCCTCCTTTTAATATAATGACACCATGGTTTTCATGGTACTCACTGGATTGTTTCTTTCAGTGTTAAAGCTGTGATTGAGCTTGGAGCCTTCCCTAACTGAGTAGAATTCTGAATGATGTGTTGTTCTAAAATATAAAGTTAGTGGTTTCGTTATTCTAGGCCAAAGCCAAGAAATTCTTTCAGTATTTCTTGTATCTTTGGTTTGGATTTTATAAAGTGTCTGAGTTCCTGTTTATCTAAGAATGTCTTAATTTCATTTTCATATGTGAAAAATAGTTTTGCAGGATATATAACTCTTGGTTAGAAGTTCTTCTCCTTCAAGGCTTTGAATGTGGCATGTCACTGTCTCCGTGCCAGCATGGTTTCTGCTGAGAAATTAGACAAAAGCCTACAGGGTTTCCCTCTGAATGTTAGCTTTGCTTTGAGTCTTGCTGTCTTTAAGAGTTTGTGCTTATGTTTCATTTTGTTAAGCTTGATTATAATATGTCTTGGAGTCTTTCTTTTGAGATCTATATTGGGTGGCAGATGATATTCATCTTGGATATCTATATTCTCTTCATAATTTCTGGGAAATTTTCTGTCAGCATCTCAGCAGTGATACTCTCTGTGTTCTCAGGTGTCTCATCCTGTTCAGGGACTCCAATTAATTGAAGATTGTTCCTCTTAATAGAGCCCCGTGTTTCTTAATGTTTCTTCATTTTTCTTGTTTCTTTTTTCTGATTTCTGCTCATAGACGCTGGCGTCAGTAGCTCTGTCTTCCAAGTCAGAAATTCTTTTTTCCATTTTTTACATTTTGTTTACCTGGCTTTGAATTGAATTTTCTGTATCATTAATTTTGTTCTTGATCTGTTGGAATTCGGAGTAGTGGAATTCCATCAGACTGAACAGCTTGCTTAATTTTTCATTTTGTTGTGCTGCATTTTGCATAAGGTCTAGAAGGGCTTTGTGTGTAATCCTATTGTATTCACCTTCTGATGATTTCAGAAAAATGTCTTTATCCAGGAACCTCCTTTGTTGTTTTGTTTGTGAGCCTTCTGAAGCCATGGCTGATTTCTTGTATGCCACAAGCATCTGTTGCTTTTTGGGTTTCATGTGAGTAAGTAAAGGCTGGGAGAGATACTGTGAGGATGGACTGCAGATGTTTCTCTAGGCTGTCTAAATATGTAAAATAAAAGGTATCTGACCACTTCCCAAATCAGTCAGGTTTTCAGGTGTAGAGGTCTCTCTTCCCATCTGGCAAAGTAAGCACCTGTATATCCAACTCCAGATGATACAAACTAGTTCAAAATACAGCAATGCTACTGCCCTGTTGGCCTCTGCTGACAGGGCCCAGCCTTAGGTGACACTGTCTAAACTACTGCTTTTCTGGTAGAAAAACACTCTTGTGGGCAGGCTCTGACTCCCAAGCTAAGAATCAGATCCAGCTGCAGCCACCATATCTATGATGGTGACCTTTACCTGATGCATGGATAGAGGGGCTAAATGTGCCAAGAGGTAGTGAGTCCTCCGCCTCTGTTGCCAGGCCCCTGCCGTAGGTGACACTGTGTAAACTTGCTTTTCTGTTGGAGAAATGCTGTCCTTTTTGCAGGCACTGGCTCCTAGGCTAAGAATTAGGTCCCGCTACAGTCTCCATATCCAACATGGCATCTCTCACATAGGCACCACTGGTCCCATGCAAACCATGCTGTGGCAGAGATAAAATATAGGCCCAAAAGGGCTACATGAAGAGTCCTAAGCCTGACTCTCAAAATATGCAATTGCGCCAGCCTATCTCACCAGCAGTGTGTCTGAGATTAGCTACTAGGCAAGACCCAGCTCTGCCTGCTGGGCAAGACAGAGAAAAAGAAAGTCAAAATGGTGTATTACCTTCAGTCCATGAGAGCCAGGCCTAGGCAGGAGCAGGAGTCAGTGAAAGAGAGGAAGTTTTTCGCTCAGTGGTATGAAGTCCAAATTAACAGCCTTGTGCTCACTAGGGGCTCCTGGGGCTCACTAGGTGACCAGAAGGCTCCATTTGGTTATCAGTTCAGGTCTTGGTTTCCAGAGGGATATAAGGAAATGTGCTTAGTCTGCCATCTTGACTCCATCTCCCCCCTTTTCTTCTTTATTTTGCCTAATTACTGTCGGTAAAACCTCCAGGACAGTGTTGAATAAAATTGGTGGCAAAGGACATCGCTGTCTGATCACTGTTCAGACTCTCTCCATTAAGATGATGTTGGCTATGGTTTTGCATAGGTGCTCCTAATTATGTTGAAGAATTTCCCTCTATTTCTATTTAGCTGAGAGTTTTTAACATTGGTGGGTTTTGGAAACTGGCAAATGTCTTGTTGGTATTAACTGATAAAATCAAGTGACTCTTGTTTCATTCACTTGTTGGTTAATTATTTTTCTTTTGTTGAACTATCCTTGCATCACTGGTATGAATCCTGCTTGGTCATGGTGACTTATGTTTTTGATATGTTTTTGAACTCTATTGGCTAGAATTTTGCAGAGGATTTTTGCATCTAAGTTCATGAGACATATTGACATGCAACTTTCCTTTATTGTCCTATCTTTACCCCATTTTCTTATCAGTTATGCTGACTTCATAGAATGAAGTTTGGCGTATTCCTTCCTTTAATATTCAGTGAAATATTCTTAATAATAATGAGGTTAACTCTTTTCTAACAGCTTGGTAGAATTCCCCGGTGAAGCTATCTGAGCCAGGACTTTTTTTGATTGGGATTGTTTAAATTACCTTCTCAGTCTCTTCTTTTGTGATGGGTTTATAGAGGTGTTCTGCTTGTGTTTGTGCTCATTGTGGTGGGTATTGTGTTTCTAGAAAGTTGTCCATTTCTTCTATCTTTTCAACTATGTTACAGTATAATTTTTCATAGTATTCTCTTGTGATTATTTAAATTTCATTTGGGTCTGTTGTGATACTGTGTATCTTTGTCTATTTGAGTTATTTGCTTCCTGTCCTGTTTTTCTTTTGCCAGTTTAGCCAACAGTTAATCATTTTTTTTTATCTTTTCAGAAAACCAACTTTTGGTGTTGTTAACTCTTTCAGTTGTTTTTCTATTCTCTAATTCATTTAGTTCTATTCTAATTGTAATTATCTGTTTTCTTCCGGTACTTGAAGGGTACTTTTGTTGCTCTCTTTGTGCTTGTTTGAGTTCTTGTGTCTATTTTTTGACTTGGGCCCTTTCATTTCTTTAATGTGTGCATATATTGAGATAAACTGACCTCTGAGCACTGCTTTTGCTGTGTCCTATAGGGTCTGTTAGGATTTGTTTTCAGTATCATTTTATTCTATGAACTTCATTTATTCCATCCTTGATTTCCTATAACCCAGAAGTTTCTGAGTAAGATGCTGCTCCAGTTTCCAGGTATTTGTTTCTTTATTCTTTAATTTTCTGGTACTGATCTGGACTTTTATGGCTTTATTATCTGAAAAGATACTTTGTGAGATTTTAGTACTTTGGATTTTGTTACGATTTGCTTTATGGTTAGTATGTGGTGTATTCTGGAGAATGGTCCACATGCATGGAAAAGAAGATATACTTGTCTGTTGTTGGGTGAGGTGGTCTGTATATATCTGTGAGGGTGAGTTGGTTGGTTGTGGCATTGAGATCTTCTGTGCCTTTACTGAGCTTTTTTCTTGATGCTTTGCCATCATAAAATGTGATGTGTTGAAATCTCCTACTATTGTTGTGGAGCTGTCTATCTCACTTTTCAGTACTGTTATAGTTTGTTTGACATATTTGGAAATTGTGTCATTGGTCACATAGATAAGTAATATGGTTACATTCCCCCTGATGTATTGGCCCTTTAAGCAATATGTAGTGACATTCCCTATCCACTGTGGTAGATTTTGCTTTAAAGCCTATTTTATCTGAAATTAATATTGTCTCTTCTGCTCTTTTTCAAATGTTGTTAGCTTAATATATACTTTTGTTTTTTAAAAATATATTTTATTATGTTTTAAGTATAAGTTTTACAATCTAATTTTCTGTATAAGACCTGGAACTCACACCACTATGTTACTCTAACTGCTTTCCCCTCTCTTCCCTCCCTCCGTGACAGCACATTTGCCCATTTCACCCCGAACTTCCTAGTCTATTCACCCAACTCCTGTCCCCCTTTATATCTCACTTCCACTCATGAACTTCTCAGAGAGCCCCATGTATATATTTAAGCCAAGAAGATTCTTCTTCACCAGCATTTCTCCATATACTCCAGTTCAGTCTTTGTCTGGAGAGCTTTCTTTGGTACCGGGTTCTGTTTTGGACTAAAACAGGGTACAGGGGATGTGTCCTCAGGGAAACTTCTAGTCTGATGGTCCAGCAAGTGTGATCATTTCGTAGAGTTCTATCTGTGCACACTTATTTTACTCCCACTACATCAGGGGCTTTATTCTGTACACTCCATTGCGACAGTCATTGTTGGTTGTCAGACACTGCCCAGTTATTCTTGTTTCATGTTGAAGTAGTCTCGAGATCGTATGACACCTTCCATTTGCTGGTCTCGTATTTTCCTCCTATCCTTGATGTGCCCCAGTCTCCTCTGCTCCAGGTAGATTGAAAGTAATTGATGTCACTTAGATCACTGCTTGTTAGTTTTTAAGATCTCTGATGCCACTCCGTAAAGTGGTATGAAGAACCTTGTCTTTAAAACAAACAAACTTGGGTATGCCAATTAGTCTAAATGTTCCCTGAAACCACAGTCTCTCTATCCCCTATCCCTGTTACTCTGTCCTTCTAAAAGATTGGTTTGTATTTCGGAAGGGATTTAGTTTTGATGTAGTCCCTTTGTGTTAACCTCTCTTTTACTGCATGCGGTCATGCCTTTTGCTTAACCCAAATCTTACCTACTGTCTAATTAATGGAAATCCCTCTCTTTCTCTTCCCACTCTTGTAATCATCACTGATGGTTTTCTGATGTACTTAAACTTTTTGTTGAGTCTTTATGATAATAGTCTCCTACAATATTTGTCCTTTTGCATCTGGCTAATTTCACTCAGCATAACCCAGATAGTTCCATGTTATCAGGAATTTCCTGTGATCACAGTTGTTCTTTATCATTGTATACTATTCCAGTGTTAGCTTCATATATATTTTTCCATCCTTTGAGTTTCAGTTTGACTGCATCTTTAAGTCTTAGGTGGATCTCTTAATAGCAGCATGTAGGTGGTTCATGCTTTTTTATTCATTTTCCTACAAGTTCTACATTTCTCAAGATGAAAGAACTGAAGGAAAAATTCAAGCCTCAAGTTGCAATAATGAAGGATTCTACAGGGGGGATATTCAGTGATTTAGGAATCATCAAAAGACAGTGGAAGGAACATAGAGTCATTACATCAGAAGGAACTGATCGATGTTAAGTCCTTTGGGATATCATGAGAAACTGATGGTAATGAAGGAAGAATTCAAAGCTGCATTAAAGGTACTGGCAAAAAACAAGGCTCCAGGAATTGATGGACTATCACTTGAGATATTTCAACAAATTGATGCAGTGCTGGAAGTACTCACCTATCTATGCCAAGAAATTTGGAGGACAGTCATCTGGCCAACTAACTGGAAGAGATCCATATTTATGCCTACTCCCAAGAAAGGTGATCCAATCAAATGTGGAAATTATTAAACGATATCATTAATATCACACATAAGTAACATTTCCCTCAAGATCATTTGAAAGCAACCTCAACAGTATATTGACAAAGAACTGTCAGAAATTCAAGCCAGATTCAAAAGAGGATGTGAAATCAGGAATATCATTGCTAGTGTCAGATGGATCATGGCTGAAAGCAAACAATGCTAGAAAGATGTTTATCTGTGTTTCATTGATTATGCAGAGGTGTTGGGTTGTAATTTGTTCATAACAAATTATGAACAACTTTGAAGAGAAAAAGAATTCCGGAACACATATTTGTGCTCTTAAGGAATGTGCACACGGATCAAGAGACAGTCATGTGAACAGAAGAGGAGACAAGACACAGCATGGTTTAAAGTCAGGAAAGGTATTCATCAGGGTTGTAACCTTTTATCATATGGTTTCAATCTGTATACCAAGCAAATAATCTGGGAAGTTGGACTCTATGGAGAGGAATGAGGCATCAGGATTGGAGGATGATTCATTAATATCCTGTGTTATACATGTGATACAGCCTTGCTTGTTGAAAGGGAAGAGATTTTGAAACACTTACTGCTAAAGATCAAACACCAAATCCTTCACTATGGATTTCACCTCAACATCAACAAAACAAAAATCCTCACAACTGAACCAATAAGCAATATCATAATAAATGGTGAAATATTGACATTGTCAAGGCCTTCATTTATAGTTGGATCTACATTCAACACCTGCAGAAGCAACAGTCAAGAAACCAAAAGAAGTATTGCTTCAGAAAATATGCTCCAAAGGACCTCTTTAAAGTATTAAAAAAAGTAAAGGTATCAACTTGAATAGTAAGACACACCTGAACCAAGCCATGATGTTTTCAATTGCATTATATGCATATGAAAGCTGGATGATAAATAAGGAAGACAGAAGAATTGGCACCTGTGAATTGCGGTGTTGGAGAAGAACATCGAATGCACCACAGACTGCCAAAAGAAAAAACAGACATGTTTGGAGGAAGTATAACCAGAGTGCTTCTTGGAAGCAAAGATGGAAAGACTGCATCTTACATACTTTGGAGATGTGAACATAGCCCAAGACAGGGAAACATTTTGTTCTCTTGTACATAGGATTGCTATGAGTCAGAGCTGACTCCATGGCACTTAACAACTCTGTCAATCTATTTGTGTATCTAATCCCTGTACTAAGCCAATAAAAAACAAATCCAGTGCCGTTGAGTCAATTTCAACTCATAGGGATCTGATAGAGCAGAATAGAATTCCCTGATAGAGTTGTCAAGGAATGCCTGGTGGATTTGAACAGCTGACCTTTCGGTTAGCAGCTGTAGCACTTAAGCAGTATGCCACCAGGGTTTCCAATCCATGTACACATTCAATATAGTTATCTATAGGTTTGAATTTAGTACTATCATTTTGGTGCTTTTTTTGTGGTGTTGTTGACAGTTTCTTCATTCCACTTAATTTTCTTTGATGAATCATTTTTCTTTATGGGTTTTATTTTCATCTTTTTCATTGTTGTTGGTTTTATATCTGCTGCAACTTCTTGATTTTGTTTCTTGTTTTGATTTTCAGGATTGTTAATTTTCTTTGCAGTTATTTTGATATTTACCCCTCTTGGTCTAAGTTTAAACAAGTCTTCAATTTTTTTGTATAACCTAGAATTCCTCTCCATCTAGATGATATATTGGTACATTAATTAATCCCTCTTTTTTATAATGTTGTCATAATTCACATAGTGACATCTCTTTCTGTAATTTTGTTTTTAATTGTCATTAAGTGGGAGTATACAATCCAAATCCATTGAGCGTGCCCACTTTTTGGCAGTTCCTTCTGCTATCCTTGCCTAGTGACGACACTCACATTCTTTTCATTCTGCATTTGTGGTATGCTCCCAATAATCTCCTGTCCCTCCTCTGCACCCTCTTCTCTCTTGTCTGGAAAGGGGCCAGTAGGAGAGCATCCTATAAAAGGATCAAACTATAAAGTATACAAGCTACATGATCATACTGTGTCCCCAAATCCAGTCCATTTTTGTCTGATGAGTTGACCTCAATAATGTTTTCTGGGCAGGGGCAGCAGCAGGTCTAAATGCCATGTTGCCAGTGGAATCCCTAGGCCGTTGGACAATCAACTGAGGTCTTTTGGTAGAGGTCTTCGGCTGCACTGCTCTTATTCTCGAGTTGCCACAGGAACTCAATGTTGTGTGTTCCTTCATGGCTGTCTTTGGTGGTGGCCAGACGCCACCTGGTTCTTCTGGTCACATATTGATACAGTCTCCCATTCACATGAGTCCTTCTGTCTCCTAGGCTTTTTTTCCCTTGTGTCTTTGTTCTCAGTGATCATCTGTTCCAGATGAATTGGGACCAATTGATATATCACCTATGGCAGCTTGCTAGATTTTAAGACCACAGAAGCCACTCACCAATATGGGGTGAAGAAGACTTCTTAGGAATAGATCAGTTATTCCAATTGGCCTCGAAGTCCACCAAGAGTATGCCCCCCAGACCCCACCTTGGCTACTCTATCCTTGCAGTATTACATTGAGATTAACTGAATTTTCAGTTTATGATGAAGTTCATTAAGTTGATCTAATTTCTATTGTGTATTGTCGCTGCTTTCACCTAACCAAATTTCTATCAACTTTCTAATCTATGACCCACCCTCTCCCTCCCTCCTCTCACTTGTAGCTGTCGAAGAGTCTTTTCTTTTGTACATAGTCTATCTTTAAGTCCTTACAGCAGGAGTCTCATACAATATTTGTCCTTTTGCCAGTGACTGATTTCACTCAGCATATCATCTTCCAGTTGAAACATTTATGAGATGCTTCCTAAAATCATCATTGTTCTTTATCATTGCATAGTGTTTCATTGAGTGTATGTACCATAGTTTGTTTATCCATTCATCTGTTCATGGGCATCTGGGTTGGTTCCATCACTTTGCTATTGTGGACTGTGCTGCAATAAACATTCATGTGCATATATCTGTTCCTGTGACAGGCTTTGTTTCTGTAGGATAAATTCCAAGCAGTGGGATTACTGGGTCAAAAGGTATATCTGTTTCCCATTCTTTAAGGCAGTGCCAAATTGCTTTCTGAAGAGGTTGTACCCTGCAGGAAAATTCCGATCTCTCCACAGCCTCTCCAGCATTTGTTGTTTTGTGTTTTTTGGAACTTGGCCAACCCTGTTGAGGTGAGATGGTATCTCGTTATTTTCATTTGGATTTCTGTACTAACTAATGATTGTGAGCATTTCCTCATATGTCTTTTGGCTGCCTGGATATCCTCTGTGGTGAAGGGTCTGTCTGTCTTCTTTGCCCATTGCTTAATTGAATTCTTTACCTTTTTTTGTTGGTATTTGGAAGTACTCTGTAGATGTTGGTCCCACATGTAGTTGCCAAATATTTTTTCCCATTTTGTATGTGGTCTTTTAACTCTTTTGATAAAGTCTTTGGAACAGCAAAAGTGTTTGATTCTTAGTAGTTCCCATTTATCTATTTTTTTCTTCTGTTTATCATTCTTTGTCAGATTTTGAAGTCTGTCTAAGCTGTGCATTGGAACTACCATTGTTGACCTCATTTTTTCTTGTATGATCTTTATCATTTTAGGTTTGATATTTAGGTCTTTGATTCAGTTTAGGTTAGTTTTTGCGTGAGGTGTGAGATATGGGTCTTGTTTCAATTTTTTGCACGTGGATATCCAATTTTGCCAGCACCATTTGTTATAGAGACTGTTTTTACCCCATTTGAAATCTTAGGGCCTTTGTCGAATGTCAACTGTTCATAGGAGGATGGTGGCATCCCTGGGGTCTCAACTCCATTCCATTGGTTTATCTGCCTCTTTTTGTACCAGCACCAACCTATTTTGACTACTGCAGCAGTGTAATAGACTCTGAAGATAGGTAGTGTGAGGCCTCCCACTGTGTTCCTCTTCTTTAGTGGTGCTTTACTTATCTGGGGTTTCTTCCCTTTCCATGCAAAGTTGGTGATTTGTTTCTCCTTTTTATTAAAAAATGTCACTGGAGTTTGAATTGGGATTGTGTTGTATATGCAGATTGCTTTGAGTAAAATAGATATTTTCACAATGTTCAGTCTTCCTATCCATGAGCAGGGTAAATTTCTCCATTTCTGTAAGTCTCTTTCGGTTTCTTGAAGTAAGATCTGTAGTTCTCTCTGTATAGGTCACTTATTTCTCTAGTTAGATTTATTCCTAGTTATTTTATCTTCTTGGGGGCTATAATAAATGTTGTCAATTTGTGATTTCTCTTTTGATGATCTCTTTGTTGGCGTAAAGGAATCCTACTGATTTACTTTTATTTTATATCCTGACACTTTGATGAATTCTTCTATTAGTTCTGGTAGATTACTGATAGATTCTTTAGAGTTTTCTGCATATACAATCATACCATCCACAAATAGGGAGATTTTTACTTTTTCATTGCCCTTTATTTCTTTGTCTTTTCTAATTGCACAGGCTAGAACCTCTAGTACAATGTTGAATAGAAGTGGTGAGAGTGGATATACTTGTCTAGTTCCCATTCTCAGGGGGAATTCTTTCAGTCTATCTCCATTCATGATGATGTAGGTTGTTGGCTTTGAATAAATGCCACTTACTGTGCTGAGGAACTTCCCCTGTATTCCTATTTTGCTGAGTTTTTATCACGAATGGGTGTTGGACTTTGTCAAATGCCTTTTCTGCATCAATTGACAATATCAGATGATTCTTATCTTTTGATTTATTTATGTGGTTGATCACATTAATTGTTTTTCTGATGTTGAACCAGTCTTGCTTCCATTGTATGACTCTAATGTGGTTGTGATGAATTATTTTTTTGATGTGTTGTTGAACTCTGTTGGTTAGGATTTTGTTGAAGATTTTTGCATCTAGTTGTGTGGGTGATATTGGTCTGTAATTTGCCTTTTTTTTTTTTTTTTTTTTGTGGAATCTTTCCCCTGAGTGTTATGCTGGCTTCACAGAAACAATTTGGGAGTATTACTTACCCTTTTGTGGTGTGAAATAGCCTCAGTAGTATTGGATTTAACTCCTCTCTAAAAGTCTGATAGAATTCTTCAGTGAAACCAGTTGAGCCAGGACTTTCTTTGGTTGGTAGTTGTTTGATTACTTTTTCGATTTCTTCCTTTGTGAAGGATTCTCCTCCTTGTGATAATTTTGGCAGGGGATATGAATCTAGAAATTTGGCTATTTCCTCTAGGTTTTTGAAACTGTTAGAGTACAGCCTTTCATATTGTTCTGCTATGATAGATTTGATTTCAGTTGGGTTTGTTGTGATACCTACCATCTCATTTCTTATTTGGGTTATTTGTTTCCTCTCCTGTTTTTCTTCTGTAAGTTTAGCCAATGGTTTATGAATTTCATCAACAATGGTTCTTTTGGGTTTTTAAAGAACCTGAAAATTTTTTCAGTGGTTCTTCTACTGTTTAATTTGCTATTTGTTCAAGTTGTAAGATTAATTTTCCTTTCAGATGTGTGCATTTATAGAGACAAATTGACCTCTAAGCAGTGCTTTTACTCTATCCCATTGGTTTTGGTAGAATGCATTTCCATTCTCATTTGATTCTATAAATTTCTTTTTTTTTTTTATTGTGACTGAGTGAAGATGTACATTCCCGTATATATTTACATGCCCACCTATATGCAGCTTCCACTGCTCTCCCTGCCTGGTGACATAGAAACAAGAACAATATTAAGTGGACTTCAGCATAACTTGAATACTCCTTCCATCTTAATCCATAAATTTCTTTGTTTTGCCTTTGATTTCTTCTGTAATCCATGGACTTTTGAGCAAGATTTTGTTCAGTTCATGAATTCCAGTTTCTACATGTGTCTTTTCTGGTGTTGATTTCAAATTTCATGGCCTTTGTTTTGAGAAGTTTCTTTGCAATAATTAAATGGTTTGGATTTTTTTGAGACTTGCTTACCATCTAACACATGGTCTGTACTGGAGAATGCTTCATATTCTTTGGAGAATAAGGTGTACTTATCTGGGTAAAAGGTTCTGTATAAGTCTTTGTGATCTAATTGTTTAATTGTCACAGTAAGATCTTCTGTATCTTTACTGAGCTTATTTTTCTGGATTATCTGTCCATTACTGAAAGTGGAATGTTGAAGTCCCCAACTATTAATGTGGAGAGCTCTGTCTCATTTTTCCACTGTTGTCAATGTTTGTTTGATGTGTTTAGATGCTCTGGTATTGGGTACATAAATATTCAATATTGCTATGTCCTGCTCATGTATTGAGCCTTTCAGTAATGAATAGTGACCATCCTTACACGTGGTTAGATTTTACATTAAAGTCTATTTTATCTGAGATTAGTATTGTTGCTCCTGTTCTTCTTTGTATGTTCTTGGCTTGGTATTATTTTTCCATCCCTTAATTTTCAATTTGTTCATGTATTTCAGTCTAAAGTATGTTTCTTGTAAGCAATGTATAGACAGGTCATGTCTTTTGATGCAGGATGTCATTCACTGTCTTTTAATTGGAGCTCTCTGTCCATTTATATTCAGTGTAATTGTGGTAGATATATGTGGTTAGTGTTGTCATTTTGATGCATTTATTTTTGTGTTGTTGATATTTTCTATGTTGCTCTTAATATTCTGTTCTGGGTCATTCTTCTTTATAGGTTGACTTCTTATCTCTTTCAGTATTGGTTTTGTCTTTGTTGAGACTCCTGAATTATGTTTCTTGTTTTGTTATGTTGCATTGTTATTTTCCTTTGTAACCACCTCTGTGATTCCCTTACTATTCAAAGTTTAAACCAGACTTTAACTTCTGTATGTCTTTTTAACTTTGTATCCATCTGAAAAAGTTACTGCTGCTGTAATATATCCCTCTTTTTATTGTGATGATGTCATAGTTTTTGTGATGTGATCACTGGTTCCCTACTCTAATGTTGTAGCTTTGTTTGAGCCTTATGACTTTCCTAACTCAGTAGGATTCTGGATACTGTGTTCTGTATTGCCTCCTTAAATATACACTTAATTTGTTTCCCAGCAAAGAGCTTTTTCAGTATTTCTTCTCATTTTGGTTTTGTTTTTACAAAGTCTCAAAGCTTCTGTTTGTCTCCAAATATCTTAATTTCATCTTCATATTTGAGAGACAATTTTGCAGAATATATAGTACTTGGTTGGAAGTTTTTCTCCTTCACGGCTTTGAATATGTCATCCCACTGCCTCATGGCCAACACTGTTTTTGCCAAGAAGTCAGACAAAAGCCCTGAGGGCTTCCCTCCGTGTATCAGATTTCATTTGAGTTTTACTACCTTTGAGAATGTCTGTTTATGTTTCATTTTATTAAGCTTGATTATAATGTGTCAGTGTCTTTCTTTTGGGGTCTAGTTTTTCTGATGTTTGATACACAATTGGATATCTATGTTCACTTCTTTCATAATTTCAGAGAAGTTTTTTGTCAGCAATTGTACAACAATACTCTTATTTTCAGCTCTTTCTTCCTGTTCAGGAATTCCAGTTATTTGTAGATTATTCCTGTTAACGGAGTCCCACATGTTTCTTAATGCTTCTTCATTTTTTAAATTTCTTTTCTGTGATTTATCCTCACAAATGCTGGTGTCGGTTTCTCTATTCTCAAGCCCACTAATGCTGGATTTTGTCATCTCGATTCTACTCTTTTGGCTTTTGATTGAATTGTCTAATTCTGTAATTTTGTTATTGATCTGTTGGGCTTCAAATCACTGATATTCATCAGTTCAAATAGCTTACTGAATTTTTCATTTTATTCTGTTGCATTTTGTTTAGTCTCTAGGAGGGCTCTCTCTCTTTCTCTAATATATATGATGATACATATGCATATATATAACATAATAATATATGTAATTATTTTGGACTTGTTCTCTGATAGTTTCAGAAAAGCTTCTTCATCTTCATTTTGGGAGTTGTCTGGAGCCATGGTGGACTCTCTTTAAATGGTTAGCTATGGGCTGCTGTTTTTTCAATGTCTAGAAGATGTTTGGTTTGCCTGTTGTTTCCTCAGCAAGAACTCAAGTGTAGTTCTAAAAAGGGCAATTGATCACCAGCCACTTCTGTACACTCTAGTGACTAGCCCTATGTGTGATGGCAGGCTCAGTCTCCAATTTGGCCAAGACCATGCCTGAACTTTGGGTCACTTGGGGGCCATCAGTAGATGCTAAGATAACGATCAGTGGAGTGCAAAGGTGATGCTGGGAGCTGCTAAGTTGTCAGTTTTGCAGGTGACCTTATTTTAAAGAGGTAAGCAAGGAGCTGTCCAGCAGTTACAGAAATCAGCCAGGCCCTGAGGTGTGGCAGGTTCCACCTTCTGGCTGACAATGGAAGCACCTCATAGGCTGTCCCCAGAAGCTTTGACATGGTTAAAGTACAGAGAGGTTACAGCCTTGCTGCCATCCTCTATCAGGCCCTACCTATAACTCTAACAGCTCCACTGTCAGAAACCCAGCCCTGCTTCTTGGCATGAATATTAGCACTAGCTAAAGCCTCCAGGTGGGTGACTCCACCTCCCAGCTGACCCTCGTGGCATCCTTCCAGAGCTTCCCTTCCTACTGTGAAAGTGCAAAATCTATGGCACAGCTCAGAAAGGAGAGGGTGTAGGTGGAGTGGTGACCTCAGTCAGCAGCTAGATTTTCAAGATGTGACTGTCCCATGCATAGTCTCTGCTGCTCTATATGATATTTACTTAAGCACTGCAGTTCAGCCAGCTCATGCCCAGTCCCCAGCCCTTGGATACCAATGAAAACATCAGTACTTGCAGTCCTCCCAAACAGTGAGTCAGGTGAACCAGGAATCAGCGTGAGCTGTCTTGTGTCAGAGAGAGATAGTTTCCCATATATTGGCATGTAGTCTAATCCGACAACCCTATACCAAATCCTAGGGCTCCCTGGATATCCACACTGCTCTGTTCAATTCTCAATCCAGGTGTTAATTCTCAGTGGGTGTTGAGGAAACATATGTCTAGTCTGCCGTTTTCCATTTCTGTATTTTTAATGTTTTAGTTTTCATTTATTTTGGGGGATTCCTTATCCCTGCTGATATCTGTATGCTTTGCCCTGCTTGAGTATATGTCTGATGTTACTGATTTTCTAATTGAAAAATTTCCTTCAGTGTTTCTTGCTATTTTGGATAGTTTTTTACAAATTCTCTAAACTTCTTTTTATCTGGGAATTTGTTAAATTCACTACCATATTTGAGAGACAGTTTTGCTTAGTATAGAGTTTTTGGTTGGTAGTTTTCATCCTTCAGGACTTTCCATGTCATCCCATTGACGTCTTACCAGCATGGTTTCAAATGAGTAATGTGAACTCAGTCTTAATGACGCTCCTTTGTGTGTTATTTTTTTTGTTTGTTTAAGCGTAAATGCCTTTAAAAGCATCTCCTTTCCTTTAGTTTTGGTAAGTTTGATGACAGTATGGTTTGGTGTCTTTGTTTTGGGATTTACCTTGTGTGGAGCTAGACAGATGTGTGCATCTTGAACAGATATTTTCTCATCTTTCATTTTATTAGGTAAATTTTCTCTTGTTCCCCAGTTCTAGTATTCCAATCATTCATAAATTATTCCTCTTGGTAAAGTTCCACATAATTCTTAGTGATTCTTCATTTTTAAAAAATTATTTTATATGGTTTGTTCTCGTATGTACTGCCATCATTTATTTTATGTTCAGTCTCACTAATTCTGCATTGCATTCACTCAATTCTCTTCCTTTGACTTGCTACTGAATTGTCTAGCGCTGTAATTTTATTTTTAATCTGATGAATTTTAGGTAGTTGTTACTCAAGGATTTCTTGCAGCCTGTTTAATTTTTCTTTGTGTTCTGCTCCACTTTGCCTAATTTCCTTCCCAATATCTTGAAGCACTCCAAACATGAATTGTTTGTATTCTACATCTGATAATTTTGGGAACTCTTCATCTGGAAAATTTTGAATTCCTTGTTTTCAAGTTATTAGAAGCCAAGTTGTCTGCTTCTTTAAGTGATTAGAAATTTATTGTTGTCTCTGTGCCATAAGAAGGTTGATGTAATTTATTTGTTTGGTTATTGTGGTCTAACATATATATATATATATATATATATATATATACACATATATATATATGCACATGCACACACACACATTCACACACACGCATGCACGCACGTGCGCGCACACACACACGTGTCTGTGTGCACCTTCTGAAGGGGGGAATACTTCAAAGATGACCATAGTAATACTCAGCAGTTTGATACACTGCACTTTTTCTAGAATTGTCAGGCCACATATACATACACATGTATATGTGTATGTGTGTGTATGTGTATGTATGTGCATATGCAGATGTATATGCATGTATATAAGGACTGAGAATTAGGCTAGCAAACTTACATTGTCAGCACTGTACAAACAATTCAGCAAGGTTTCAGAACTTTGGTATATCAGTGTCTCACAGCTACATTTATGTCTACATATGGCAGAGTTTTGCTGAGTGGCATTCATCAACGTTGTTGCATGTTTATGTGTGCCATCATGAGAATGTTGGAACTTGAATCAGAGCAATGAATAAACATTAAATTTCTTGTTATATTTGACAAGAGTGAAAGTGAAATCAAGGACATGTTAGTCCAAGTTTATGGAGATAATATCATGAAAACAAGGCAGTATAACAAATATATTAAATGTTATTCTGAGGGGAGAGAAAGCATCATTGATGAAGAGAGGTCAAGGTGGCTAGTAACAAGGATAACTGATGAAAACATTGCAAAAATTAATCAGATTGTGCATCCAAATCATGTGCTGACCGTGAGAAGCATAGAAGACCAAGTAAACATCAATAGAGAAAAAGGAAAATTTAATTCAAAATCTTGGCATGAGAATGGTACGTGTAAAAATGATC
Organism: Heterohyrax brucei; assembly: GCA_028571685.1. NCBI lineage: Eukaryota > Metazoa > Chordata > Mammalia > Hyracoidea > Procaviidae > Heterohyrax > Heterohyrax brucei. The sequence goes on from CM053158.1 coordinate 87,024,045, forward strand.
CTGAAGGGGCTCACTGATGAACAAAAGAAAAGGAAAGTTGAAGTTTGCCAAGACCTTTTGGAGAGGCAAAATGATGTTTTGGACCATGTTATCTCTGGTGATGAAACACTGGAGTACCAGTATGATCCTGAAACAAAGCATCAAAGTGCACAATGAAGTCAGTCAATTCTGAATGACCAGAAAATTTCTGTCAGTCCAAATCAAGACATCTTAGGAAGATGTTGCTAACATTTTTGATATCAGAGGGATTGCTGGTTATGAATTTGTACCAACTTGATAAATAGTTAACCAAGTTTACTACTTGAAGGTGCTGAAAAGATTGTGTGAAAAATTTAGAGGCAAATGTCCTTAACTTTTTTGCTAACAACTCATGGCTCTTGCATCACAGCAGTGTACCAGCTCATGTGCTACTGCCCATAAGGGAGTTTTTAGTCAGTAAACAGACAACTGTATTGGATTGGAACACCCTCTCTATTCACCTGATCTGGAGAACAGTGACCTTTTTATTTACCTGAAGATAAAAGAAATACTGAAAGGAAAGTATTTTGGTCCAATTCAGAACATGAAGGGTAATATAATGACAGCTCTGGTGGTCATTTCAGATAAAGAGTTCCAAAATTGCTTTGAATGTTGGACTAGGTGCTGGCATTGGTACATAATTTCTCAAGGGAGTACTTTGAAGGTGACCACAGTGGTATTCAACAATGAATTATGTAGCACTTTTTCTAGGATGTTTTTGTGAGCCTAATTGTCACATCTCATATGTACATATGAGGTATGACAAGTCTGTGAACTTAACTGTCATAAGTTCTACCTACCACATTGCTGCATATCACCATGGTAACCTTCCAAGTACTCCCCTTGGGAAGCTATGCACCAACACCAGAGCCTAGTGAACCCTTCAATGCAATTTTGGAACTTTCTCTCTCTCTCTATTTTTTTTTTATTATGACTGAGTGAAAATGTACATTCCCATATAAATTTACATGCCCACTTATGTGCAGCTTCCACTGCTCTCCCTGCCCAGTGACAGCACACCATTCCTCTCTGCTCCATACATGTCTCATCCTCCCAACAGTCTCCTTTCCCCTCCTCTCCACCCACTCTCCTTCCTCCAGCCAGAGGTCAGCAAGATGATATCCTACAGATGCGTAGAACCATAAAGTGCATCCAATATGGTCACTCTGCATTGCCAAGTCCAATCTATTCTCTTTGGACACGAATGGAACTTTCTCTTGAATAGCCATTGTGCATGATGACATGTGACAAATGTGAGGGAGTTTTTAGCCAGTCAACAAGTAACTGTATTGGAACACCCTACCTGCTCAACTGATTTGGCCCCAATGACTTTTTTCTTTACCCAAAGATAAAGGAAATATGGAAAGGAAAACATTTGCATGACATTTAGGACATCAAGAGTAATATGATGACAGGTCTGATGGCCATTCCAGAAAAAGAGTTCCCAAATTGCTTTGAAGGGTGTACTAGGTGCTGGAGTGGGTGTATAGTTTCCCAAGGAGTATAGATCAAAAGTGATGGTAGTGATATTCAGCAATGAGGTATATACATAGAACTTTTTCTAGAATAGTTCACAAACATATTGACAATCCTTGTATGTATGTGTCTATATATATATATATATATAAATTTACATTTGAGTGTCCAAATACTTTGAAAGTTTGAGCTAGATTGATTATTGTAGCCTTAAAAATCCTCATGTCCTGTCATCAGATTATTAAAGCTACAAGCATGTTAGGAAGGTAGGTAGAGTTACTGGTTTAGGGTACCTGGCAGAACTTTTTTCTTCCCCTTGCTTTTTTTTCCCAGTCCATGTCTGGGAGAATAACTCAGGGCATCTGTATAAGAGGTCCCACTTCTGGACCAGGTAGCACATCTGATTCTCATGCCTGGCATAAAGCAGAGAAGAGAGGGGAAAGTACTGGGGGAAGGGAGAGAAATCAGCTCATAGGAAAGGTTTTGAATCTATAATCATTTTCAAACACTTAACTTAAGATGCTCAAGTGAAATTCCTCTACGGTTCTGGTGGTGCATCTGTCTGATGCTTAACTTCCCCTCTACGAAAGACAAGCTCAGCTCTTAGCACTTCTCCTCTGTTTGGACTCCAGCCCCCTCAGCACTGTAGCTCTCCTTGGCTGGCTGAATGTTGTCCCTCTGCAGGGTGTGGATTTAAATCTGGCTGAAGTATTTACTTCTGGCATTGCTCTTTCCTCCCTGTCTCTAAGTGAGATCTCTCAGCTTTCTACTGATATCCAAAGCTCCTAGAATGCCATATATAATACTTTCAATTGTTTTTCTGTTTTTTTTTTTGTTAAAAGGATCAGAAAATATCTGTGGCTACTCTCCTATCTTAGCCCCACTTCTGCTATTTGTGTTAATTAGGAAAAGACAACTTTGGCTCACATTCCAAGATTACTCCACCTGTAGAAAAAAACAGTGTATATATCCTGAGCTTCAAGACTTCCTTTTGAGGCCAAGGGAGAAGATATGTATCTCCATCTTTGGGCATAAAGCTCTTAACTATTACCTGTATTTGTCTTTCTATGTTAAACTTAATTTACTGATACCTGGATTAGCAAAATGCTAACAAAAGAGATTAAAAAGAAAAAAGTATCTAAAATTATCAGTGAGATATTTTGGCCAGCTCATTATAAAAAATAACTCTTTTATTATTATTGTTTTTTTATTTAATATGACTGAGTGAAAATGTACATTCCTGTATAAATTTACATGCCCACCTATATGCAGCTTCCACTGCTCTCCCTATCCGGTGAAAGCATATTATTCCTCTCTGCTCCATACATGTCTCATCCCCCCAACAGCCTTCTTTCCCCTCCTCTCCACCCACTCCCCTTTCTCCAGCCAGAGGTGAGCAGGATGACATCCCACAGATGTATAGAACCATAAAATACATCCATTATATGGTCGCTCCGCATTGCCAAGTCCAATCCATTTGTGTCCAAAGAGTGGACCTTTGTTATGATTTATGGGCAAAAGCAGCATCAGGTCCAGAGGCTATGCTCTCAGGGGAACTCAGAAACCACTGGATCATCAACTGAAGTCTTTTAGTGGAGATCTCAGGATGCATCCCTTTTTATTCTTGTGTTACCAATGAGACTCAACCTAGTGAGCTCCATCATGGCTATCACTGGTGGTGGCCAGGCACCATCCAGTTCTTCTGGTCCCAAGTCTTTGTAGGCACCCACTCATGTGGGTCTCTCTATCTTCTAGGTTGTCTTCATTCAGTGTAGTTTTGGTCCTCAGTGAGCATCTGTTCCTGCTGAGTTGGGACCATTTGCTGTGTCCTCGGATGGCAGCTTGGCAGCTTTTAAGACCCCAGACACCACTCACCAATGTGGGGTGCAGAGAGCCCTCTCAGTAAAATGCTAGTTGTGCCAACTGGCCTTGATTTCACCTAAGAGCATGGTCCCCTGCCCCCTACCCCAGCTACTCTATCCTTGCAATATTGGGTTAAGATGGAAGGAGTATTCAAGTTATGCTAAAGTCCACTTAATGTTATTCTTGTTTCTAATGTGTGCTATCACTGATTTCTCCCAACCAGATTTCTAGTAAGTATCTAATCTAAGCCCTTCCACCTTCACTCCCTTTCTCCCCTCCTTTGCAGCTGTCAAAGAGTCTTTTCTTCTATACACAAGTCTGTTTTTGAGATCTTATCATAGAGGTCTCATACAGTATTTGTCCCTTTGTCGCTGACTACTTTCACTCAACATAATGTCTTCCAGTTGAAACCAGCTTAGGAGATGTTTCCTGGAATCATCGTTATTCTTTATCATTGCGTATTGCTCCATTGAGTATATGTACCATAGTTTACCTATCCATTCTTCTGTTGTTGGGCATCTGGGTTGATTCCATCTTTTTGCTGTCGTGGACTGTGCTGTGATAAACATTCTCGTGCATGTGTCTGTTGGTGTGAAAAAGCTTTGATTCTGTAGGATATATTCGAAGTAGTGGAATTACTGGGTCAAATGGTATATCAATATCCATTTTTTTAAGGAAGCACCAAACTGCTTTCCAAAAAGGCTGGACCATTTTGCAACCCCATCAACAGTGTAGGAGGGTTCCACTTTCTCCACAGCCTCTCCAGTATTTGTTGTTTTGTGTTTTTTGGATCATGGCCAATCTTGTTGGGGTGAGATAGTATCTCATTGTCGTCTTGATTTGAATTTCTTTAATAACTAGAGATCGTGAACATGTCCACATGTGTTTTTTGGCAGACAATAACTTTTAAAAAAAGAAAAAATCCATCTGTGGGAGAGTGACTATTTCCAACACTGGCAAATATTCACATATTTTATTGGCAGATATTTGGATGTGTTCCCACTTTGGGTGTAATTTCAGTATGCATAATGAATATATTGTATATAAAATAGATTGTGGAGCCAAGTATGAGGAACATATGATTATTAAATGCCTGAATGTGAGGAGGCAATAAACAGGGTATTCCTAAAGCATGAAGAGAGATTGCATACGTAATGGGAAAACACTAGAGATTGCATATGTAATGGGAAAACACTGGTTTGTGAGTTAGGGTATCTGGATTAAAGAGCCACTGTAGCATTGTACAATAAACACTGACTTTTCAAACACACCCACCTGGCTTGGAAATGTGCTACACTGTATGCCAGCTGAGTTAGCTTAAGAAAATCAATCAAAAACTGGATTGCTGTTTGTTCATCTAACTAAGTATAGATGTCAGTTTTAAAACATGTGTCTATCTTTGTTATTAATGTTGTCTATTTCTCAGTTACAGAAATTACTGGGTAGATCATTGAGGTTTTAAGGTGTAGGTATACTAAATAGAACCATAAAAAGTCAAGCAAAGGCTTTTTTCATCCTGGAAGTGATCAAAGCTAAATAAAAATAAGAGATAAAACATAAAAGCCTGAATCAGACTAGGTAAACACAAGATTAAGTCAGACAACTACAATAAGGCAAAATCTGTGCCAAGTACAAAAATGAATGAATGCATGAATGTGTGAAAGACAGAAAGATGGTTGTATCCATAAAAACAATTATTAGTTACTAAGGAATAAGTCTACTAACTCTACCAATTGTTTAATTTAATGGGATGAATCAGAATTTTCAGTCCAGCTGGAGCTTCTGTGGGTATCCTACTGAGATTAGCGATAGTGTACTGAGTATTTTGTCAGTCCCCTACAAAGATTTCATTTCTTTCATTTATTTATTTAACCTCTAAATATTTTTTTGTGTACCTATTTTGTGTTTGGCATGGTAGCGTTAAAGAATACAGACAATAATCTCTGCCCTTGCAGTTTGTGTCTGACAATAAAAATAATGAATATGTAAATCATTTACATGTGTAGGAAGGTAATCCAATCTTTGGAGAAGAATAAAGTAGATTGCATCAAAGGAATCATAGCCGTAAATACTTTGGTCAAGGTTATGCTCACTGACAAAATAAGTAAAGCTTTAAAGCTTATGAAAGAATAACTTATACAGATATGTATAAAAAGACTGCAGGAAGGGAGATAAAGGAAATGGATAGAACAAAATAAATTCAGAAAAAATTAGGAGACTAAGATCTCTGGGTAGTGAAAGAAAGCACCTGACAGCTTACCTAATGGTTAGCAGTTTGAACTAGATCACTGTGCTATGAAAGAAAGGCCTGGAAATCTGCTCCTGTAAAGGTTACAGCCAGTAGACCTTGTAGAACTGTTATATTCTGTAACATACAGTTCTATTCTGCAATATAGTAGTTCTATTCTGTAATACACAGTTCTGTAATACTCTGACTCAACTGCAATGGATTTCTTTTTTTGCATGATAGATTTTGTAGGGGCAATTGTAAGGACTTTGTCATTCATTCCTAGTGAGATAAGAAAATGTTAAGGGATTTGGGACAAAGGGAAGCATGATACGATGTCTGTTTTAAGAAAGATTGTTTTGGTTGCTATGCTAATAACAGATTCATGATGGGGGAAAGGACTGAAGCAGGGAGATGATTTCAATAATTTAGAAGAAACTATGATGTGGTTCAGAGTAATAACAGTCAGGTGTTGAAGCTATGAATATATTCTGAAGGTAAAACCTGCAGGAATCTTTTATTATTACTATTATTGTATTTTACATGAAGGTTTACAGAACATACTTGCTTCTCATTAAGCAGTACACATATTGTTTCATGACGTTGATTAACAACGTCATTACTTCCAACACTCTCCCTTCTTGATCTTGGGCTCCCTAATACCAGCTTTGCTATCCTCATCTGCCTTCTAGTCTTTGCTCCAGGGCTGGTGGGCCCTTTTGTTCTTGTTTTGTTTTATGGATCTGTCTAATCTTCGTCTGAAGAAAGAACCTCAGGAATAGCTTCATTACTGAGCTAACAAGGTTGTTCAGGGGCTATACTCTTGGTGTTTCTCCAGTCTTTGTTAGGCCAGTAAGTCTGGTCTTTTTTTTGTGAGTTATAATTTTGTTCTACATTTTTCTCCAGTTCTCCAAGACCTTCTATTGCAATCTCAGTCAGAGTTAGTGGTGTTGCATGGGCATTATCTAGTCTGTACTGGAATCAGTCTGGTAGAAAGGCTGTGGTAGTTGAAGTCCCTTAGTCCTTTGAACTAATCTTTCCCTTGTGAACTTAATTTTCTTCATTTTCTCTTTCTCCCCAAAGGGTGAGAACAGTAGAGTATTTTAGATGGCTGTTTACAGGCTTTCAGGACACCAGATGCTACTCAACAACATAGAATGTAGAACACTTTCTTTAGAAGCTGTGTTATGCCAGTTGAACTACGTGTTCTCTGAGATCGTGGTCCACAGAGCCATCAGCCCAGTAATTCAGTCTGCTGGGAAGTTCGGCTTGGAGTGTGCTTCACCGTGCTTTGTACAAGTTATGCTGGATTTCCCAATATTATGTACTAGCTTAACCTTCACCAAAGTAACTACTCATCTATTGTCTGCTTAGGATTTTTCCATCCCCAATCTTGCTCTTTCTAGAAGCCATCCAAGATTCTTTCTTTTTGTGCTTAAATCCTACTGTGAGTTTTTATAGTAGTGGTCTCATACAATGTACATCCTCTTGTGATTGATTTGTTTCACTCAGCATAATATCCTCCAGATGCATTCATGTTGTGATGTGCTTCACAGATTTATCAGTGCTCTTTATCAATGCATTATACTCCATTTTATGTATGCATGATAGTTTGTTTATTCATTCTTCTATTGATGGATATGTTTTTACTAATGAAAGCAATACTTCAAGAATGTAAGTGTGCACTTGTCTATTCATGTGACAGCTTTTATTTCTTTGTATTAGTAGGAGTGGGACTGCTAGATCATATGGATATTTCAATTTGTAGTTTTCTAAGAAAGTACCATATCATTTTCCAAAATGGTTGTACCATTTTGCATTCCACCAGCAGTGCATAAGAATTTCAATATCCCTTCTGGCATTTTGTTATTTTCTGTTACTTTTGATTTATGCCAGTAATGCCAGCAAACCTATGGGAATTCTTGACATTTTGACTGTGGTGTGTGAAGGGAGTGAAATGAATGAATGATGAATCAGGTTTTGGGTCTGAGGAGCTAGTATTGATTTTAACTGAGATAATTAAGACTGTAGGTAAAACACATTTGAGACTTAAGACCAAGACTTCTGTTTCTGAATTATTTAAATTGAGGTGGCTATTAAACACAAATGGAAATGTTGAGTCAGCAGTTACATATGCAAATCTAGGTTCCTAGTTGCCTGTGATGGAGATACAGATACGGATATCATTAGTTTACAAATAATATTTTAAAACTTGAAATTGGCTGATATTATCAAAGAGAAGTATAAGTAGAGAAGAAATACTCAGACTGATGTATGAGGTACTTTAGATTTTACGGAGGAAAGGGAGAGCTACCAGACAACAGGAAGAAAAAGCAATCAACATTGCATTCTGCAGTCCAAGTGAAAAATGATTTTCTAGGAGTAGTAGACATTTAATTGTGTAAATATTGCTGAGGTAACATGTCAGATAAGAACCAGAAATTGACTAGCAGATTTGAATAATACGGTAGTCCTGGATGATCTTGGCAATGGCAATTGCAGTGGAATTTTGAAGGCAAATGCCCACTTGCAATGGGATTCAAACGTGATTTGAAAGCAAGGAACTGCAGGCAAAACAAAAGTTGTTTTTAAAGTTGGATCTGCAGGTCCAACATTAAAGCTCTGATATCACAGTGGTTAAGTCCTCTGCTGCTAATCAAGAGGTCTGAACCCACCAGGGTTTCTGTGCTAGAAAACAGATGATGATTTGTTCCCATGAAGATTTCAGCCTGGCAAACTCTATGGGGCAGTTTTACTCTGTCCCATAGGATCACTATAATGTGGAATTGACTTGACAGCACACAACAGTAAAAGTTCTCTCATCTTTAGGGAGTTGGATAAATGCTAAGCAATTCAAAGAAGAGACTACAGTGAGATATAGTTGTTAATTTCCTTATAAAGCTGTTAGTTATAAATGGATGGCATTTCCCTGTTATGCAGGATCCCTGAATGTAGTTTTGAATAGCTGTCTATTACCACCACAGGTTCTTGAAGTATTGTATGCAGGTATGATCTTTTAGACAAAAATAGTCTGTTCATTACCATGAGGGTTTTGGTTTGGTTTGTGTGTTTTTGTTTCTTTGTTTATACTTCCACCTCCAATGAAGTCTCTCAGTGATGTAAGTAGGATCCTTGAAAGTATAAGCAGAATGTTACTTTCTGCTAAGTAAAATATTACACAAATACAGTTAAAGTAGGAATAGAGAAATGTTAGTACCAAATGAAGGCATGCATGGTGAGAAACAGTAGAGGACCAGCAGCAACAGCAGAACCAGACCAGCATAAGACAGCACTGGAGCTGACCTATGGAGTGTGAGAGCTGAGTGCCTGTGCACGGAAGTCTCCTCGTAGAGTGGGGTACTTGTGTACGCTTGAATCACTGGAGCTATGCTTGCTGACCCAAGGGGTGAGAGAGCCAAGTGCCTGTGTCCACGAGGCTACCTGGCAGGTGGGATGCCTCCAGGCACGTGAATCAATGGGGCTACAGAGTTTTGGCGCACTTGCCCCAGCAGGGCAGATGTAGGCTTGAGGTCCAAGCCATGAGGCCATAGGAAGTAGAAACTGAAGAGACAAAGAGCGTAAGAACCTGAGCTGCCCCAGTATCAAAAGATATGGCCATGACCTCAGGGGTTTGAAAAGGTGGAGCCACGATTTCCTATGTAAGGGTGGAATTGCCACTCATTTGGGTTTAGGGTACACCTAAAGCCAAGGGTGCAGTGTTGCTGTTCAAGTGGGCCTAGAAGGCAGAGTTGTAGCACAGGACAGGGGTCTCCATTCAGAATCCAGAGAGTGTGGCCAGTACGTAGAGTAAAGGCAAGGCTAATGTGTCAAATGTCTCAGAAAGCAGAAGATTGTATGCAAAGCTTTGAGGGCTAATGTAATGTGTTTTGCTGACTTGTTTGCTGCCTGTTTTTCCTTCCTTCTCCATTTGCAATAGAATGTCTAACTTGTGTCTATTCTACCATTGTACCTTTGGAAGCAGACAGCTTGTGTTCAGTGTTTCACAGATGTAGAGAAATTTTTGAATTTTGGACTTGGAACTGAATTTTGCTGTTGTATGGGATGAACAAGTTTTTTCTATGACTTTTGCTATGATAGGATGAATGTGTTGCATATTTCAAAGATGTGATTTTGGGAGGCCAAAGGGTAGAATGTCATGGATTGAATTGTGTCCCCAAAAAAGTATATGTAGTAATTTGGCTGGGTCAGGATTCCCTGTATCCTGTGATTGCCCCTTATTGTATGATTTTCTTATACTTTAAATCCTAATCTCTGCCTATGGTTAACAGAGTGGATTATGTTAGACAAGTTTAGGGTTATGTTGTAAATTCTTTCCTAAGGTCACCTCCCTGGTCCTGGGGTGTGGCTTGCACCACCTTTTATCCTTTATCCTACAATGGATAAAGGGAAAGGGAAGCAAGTAGCAAGAAAGCAGCACTGAGAGACAAGCATGACCTTCAGACCTGAAGTTCCTGTGCCAAGATGCATCCTGATCAGAGACTGATGCAACACAAAGACTTTGCTCCAGAGCTGACAAAAAGGGAAAACCTTCTCCTGGAGTGGACACCCTGAATGGGGACTTGTAACCTACTGGACTGTGTAAGAATAAACTTTTCTTCATTAAAGCCTTCAAGTTGTGGTATTTCTGTTACGGCAGTACAAAATGACCAGGACACATGGATATACAGTGATGACAGTAACCAACGAACCTACCTGCTGCTGTTGGTTGCTGTCATAGCGACCCTATAGGTCAGAGTGGAACTATGCCACAGAGTTTCCAAGAAGAGCCTGGCAGATTTGAATTGTTGATATTTAGGTTAGCAGGTGTAGCACTTATCCCCGTAGCCACCAGTGTTTCCATGATAACAGTAGGGAACACTAAAGAAAGCATGCATAGAAAGATTCATGGAAAAATATTACTAAAGCATAGAAGTACAAGTAAGTTTTATAACCCTGGTGCTCAACCTATTAAGGTCTATTTAAGTGGGAAGTGCGATGAAGCATAGTGCCTCCTTTAAAATGAAAGAAACATAAGACCCCATCTAATTGTATCAGTCTAGAACTGAGAATCTAGAACTTTTAGGATATTGACCAAAATGTGCAGAATTACAAACACACTGGATTTCACAAAACATCAAAGAGCACATCTTTTTGATAATGAATTTTTAACTGGATCATAACTTTAATTTATAGCAACATAACTCAGTAAGTTTCTTTAATTGCAACCATCATATTAATCTTAATACTTCTTGGGCAGTGCAGTGCGGCATGAGGATAATGGGACTCAAAATTGGTTTTCTCCTAGGATACATCCAACCTCAGATAGCCCCATTTCTCATCCCTTTTCTTCCTTCTGAAATTCCAGCAGAATGATAAACATTCCCTTTCTGTTCTCCCAAATCCTTTAATGCTATGATCCCATATAGCTTCTTTATAATTCTCTATTTATATGTTCTTGTTATTGTTGATGATAGTTCTTGTGGAGCTAACTCCAACTTATAGTAACCTGTGTCTTATACCATTGAACCATTCAATAGGATTTTCTTGGTTATAATGTGTACAGAATCTTACAATCAGGACTTTACTTTTTAATTTTTATTGTGTTTTAAGTGAAAATGTACAGGTCAAGTCAATTGTCCGTAAAAAAACTTACACACACTTTGTTAAATGACACTAGCTGCTCTCCCAACACTGTCATGGCACATGCCTCCTCTGCACCTCATATTTCCCATGTCCTTTCAAGCAGCTCCTATACCTGTTGACTTTTTCATCTTGCCTCTGGTCAGAAGCTTCCCAGTCAGCCACCGGTTTATCTACTTAAGCCAAGAAGCACAGACTTTACCACTGTGATTTTATGTCTTAAGTTTATCAGCTCAATTTTGGTCGGGGAGTTGGCTTCTGAAGTGGTTTCAGTTCTGGGATAACTAAGAGTGCAAAGGCCTTGTCTTTGGGAGACCATCCAGCCTGTCAGACCAGTCTACTTTCTAATTAGTAAACACCGGTCTCCCTGCCTCCCCACTCTCATAATCATCAAAGACCAGTAGTAAGTCTGGTCTTTTTACTAGAGTTTGAGTTCTGCGCTCTATGTTTCTTCTGCTTCATCAGGGATTCTTTTTTGAGTTACCTGTGAGGGGAGTCATTGATGGTAGCTGGGCGTCATCTAGTTCTTCTGATCTCATGTTGGTGTAGTCTCTGGTTTAGTTAACACTTTGTCTTTTGGGCTCCTGTTTTTCATAGGTCGTTGATATTCTTCATTCCCTTTTGCTCCAGGAAGCTTGCAACCAGCTGATGCTTTTTAGATGGTCACTTGCTAATTTTTAAGATCCCAGATACCACTTACCATGGTGTGATGTAGAACATTTTCTTAGTAAGCTTTGCTGTTCCAAATGACTTAGATGTCCCCTGAAACCCTCCTTCACTGTCCTTTAAAACATTAGATTGTATTTAGAAAACTTCTAGCTTTTGGTTTAGTCCAGCTGTACTGACTTCCTCTGTACTGTGTGTTGATCCTATCTTCACCTAAAATAATTTTTGTTCGCTATCTAATTATTAAATATCTTTCTCCCTCTCCACCTTTGTAACCATAAAAGACTGCTATCTGCTGTGTTTAAACCCGGGCTTGAGTCCTTAAAATAGTGGTGTTATTCCATATTTGTCCTTTCACAACTAATTCTCCTCAGTATAATGCCTTCCATATCTTTCATGTTGTGCCGTGGTGTAGAAATTCATCTTTGTTCTTTATCACTGTGTAATATTCCACTGAGTAAGTATAACATAGTTCATTTATCCATTCATCCATTGAAGGGCACCTAAATTGACTCCATGTTTTTGCTACATGCATTTGCTGTTGTGCTGTTATGAACATTGTTGTACATGTATATATTTGCATGGTAGCTGTTATTTCTCTAGAATATATTCCAAGAAGTGGAATTGCTGGATCATATGGTGTTTCTATTTCTAGCAATTTAAGAAAGCATCAAATCAATTTCCAAAGTGGTAGTAGCATTTTTCTTTCCGTCAGCAGTGTATGCTTGTTCTGTCTTCTCTGTATACTCATAACATTCTTTATTTAGTGTTTTTGGGGTTAATGCAAGTATTTTGTTTTGGGTTTCTTTAATGACTAATGATCCTAAGCATTTCCTCATGTATCTGTTAGCCATTTGAAAGTCTTTGGTAAACTGGCTGTTAATAACCTTTGCCCATGTTTTTTTAAATTGTGATTGAGTGAAAGTTTATGATACAGTTCAAATTTGCATGTCCACCTATCTGCAGCTCCTACTGCTCTCCTTGCCTGGTGACAGCACACTCCTCCTTTCTGTTCCATACGTGTCATACCCCTCTTAAGAATCTCCTTTCCCCTCCTCTCCACTCTCTACTCCGCTCTAGTAAAAGACCAGTAGGACGACATACTATAGATGCATAGAATTATAAAGTGCACCTACAATATGGTCACTCTGTGTCCCCGAGTCCAATGCATTCCTGTCTGAAGAGTTGATCTCAGCAATGATCTATGATCAGGGGCACCTTCAGGTCTAGGGCCCATGCTCCCAGGGGAACTACCAGGTCATCAGACTATAAATAATAATCTTTTAGTGGAGTTTGGCTGCACCCCTTTTTTGTCATGTTGCCACTGGAACTCAACATTGTGAGCCCCATCATGGCTGTCATCGGTGGTGGTGGGGCACTATCTGGTTCTTCTGGCCACATACCTTTGCCCATATTTCAGTTGTTTTTATGTTGTTGTCAAGGTTTTGCAGTACCTTGTAGATTTTACAGATTAAATGCTGGTTTGATTTGTCATAGTCTTTTTTTTTTTTTTTTTTTTCTCTCCCAGTTTCAGTGAAGTCTTTGGATGAGCATAAGTGTTTGATTTTTAGGCATTCCCAGTTATCTATTTTTTGTCTTCTGGTATTTGTGCATTGTTATTAATGTTTTGTAATCTATTTATGCAGTGTATTAGGCCTCCCAGTATTGTCCCTAGTTTTTCTTCAGTGATCACTTTTTGTTTTAGATTTGATATTTAGATCTTTGATCCATTTTGAGTTACTTTTTCTGCATGGTGTGAACTATGAGTCTTGCTTTATTTTTTTTGTACACACATATTTAATTATGCCAACACCATTTGTTAGACTGTCCTTCCTCCAGTGTTACAGGGCCTATCGAATATCAGCTGCTTATAGATGAATGATTTTTATGTCTAGCTTCTCAGTTCTGTCAAATTGGTTCATGCTTCTGTAGTTGTATCAGTACAAGGCTGTTTTGTCTACTGTAGCAATATAATAATTTCTAAGTCAGCTAGTGAGAGGCCTCCCACTTTGTCCTTCTTCAATAATGCTTTGCTTGTCAGAGGACTTTTTCCTTTCCATATGAAGTTAGTAATTTGTTTCTCCATGTCTTCAAAACGTATTATTAGAATTTGGATATGGATTGTGTTTATCTATAGATGACGTTATTCATTTTTACAATATTGAGTCTTTCTATCCATGAGCAAGTAGGTTTCTCCACTTATGCAGGTCTCATTTGGTTTCTTAAAATACTGCCTTGTTTTCCCCTTTGTATAGGTCTTCTATGTGTCTGGTTAGAGATATTCCTAAGTATTTTGTTTTCTTGGGGACTATTTTAAATGGCATTGATTCAGTGATTTCCTGTTCAATATTCTCTTTATTGGTATAGAGGAATCCAACTGATTGTTGTATGTTTATCTTGTGTCATGTTTCTTGGCTGAACTTTTAGTTTCAATAGTTGTATGTGTGTGTGTCTGTCTGTCTGTGTGTGAATTCTTTAGGGTTTTCTGTGTATAAGGTCTTATCATCTGCTAGTAGAGACTCCCACTTTACCAATTTAGATGTCTTTTATTTATTTATCTTGCCTGATTGCTATGGGTAGAACCTCCACCACAATGTGGTGAGAAAAGGCATCGTTGTCTGGCTTCCATTTTCATGGGGAATGCTGTCAGACTCTATTTAGTAAGATATTGGCTGTTGTCTTGGTATGAATACACTTTTATTGTGTTGAAGAATTTACCTTCTTTTCCTGTTTTGCAGAGCTTTATCATAAATGAATTTTGAACTTTTTGAAATGCCTTTACTGAAGCAATTTTCTTGTTTTATTTGTGTGTTTGATTACATTGATTTTTTTTTTTTTTTTTTTTTTTTTTAATGTTGAACCATTCCTGAGTTCCTGGTATGAATCCCACTTGCTGATGGTGACTTATTTTTTTCAATAAGGTATTGAATTCTACTGGCTAAAATTGTGTTGAAGATTTTTGCTTCCAGGTTTATAAGAAATACTGGTCTTTTTTGTGCTGTTTACCTGATTTTGGTATTAGGGTTATGCTGGCTTTATAGATGGAATATTCTGTCTTTTTCCATGCTCTGGAATATGTTAGTAATAATGATATTAATTCTTCTTTGAAATCTTGATAGAATTTTCCAGTGAAGCCATGAGGGCCAAGGCTTTTTTGTCAGGAATGTGTTGTGTTACATTTTCAAACTCTTGTGATCAGTTTATTTAATTATTATACCTCTATTTGTATTATTTCATGTAGACGCGTGTTTCTAAAAGTTTGTTCCTCTAGGTTTTCAAATTTGTTATTCTACAATTTTTCATAGTATTCTGTTATAGTTTTTGTTTTTAAACTTCAGAGGGATCTGTTGGAATATTGCCCATCTCATTTCTTATTTGGGTTGTTCTGACTCCAGTTTTTCTTCTGTCAGTTTGACTAGTGTTTTATTGATTTTGTTTTTCTTTTCACAGAGCAAGCTTTTGGTCTTGTTATCACTTGTTAATGTTTTTCTTTTCTCCAATTCATTTAGTTCTACTCTTTTTTAAAATTTATTTATAGTGATTGAGTGAAAGTGTAAAATTCAGTTTAAATTTTCATGCCCGCCTATGTGCATCTCCTACTGCTCTCCTTGTCCAGTGACAGCACACTCTTTCATTCTGTTGTATATATGTAATATCTTCCTAACAACCTCCTGTCCCCTCTTCTGCACCCCCTCCGCTCCTATCTAGTAAGAGGCCAGTAGGATGACATCCTATAGATGCACATAAAGTGCACACATGGTATGGTCACTTTATGTCACCAAGCCCATTCCATTCCTGTCTGAGGAGCTGACCTCAGTAATGGTTTATGGACAGGGGACGTTCTACTCTAATTTTATTATTTACTTTCTTCTGGTGCCTGAGTCGTTCTTATCCCACTCTGTTTCCACTTCTAGTTCTGACGTTAATGCTTTGGGTTGGGCCCTTCTTTTGGAATGTGTGCATTTATTGAGATCAATTGAGCTCTGAACACTGCTTTTCTGTGTGCCTAAGATTCTGGTAGGATGTGCTTTCATTATCTTGTTTCTGTGAATGTCTTTATTCCATATGTGATGGATTGGATTGTGTTTCCCCAAAAACATGTGTGATGATTTGGATGGGTCATGATTGTGTGATATTCCTTTATATTTTGGACACTGCCCTGATGATGTTAATGAAGAAAGTGGCTGACAGTTGTGTTGGTGAGGCAGGACTCAGTGTGTGAGACTGTATTGTGCTTTAAGACAATGTTTCAGGATATAAAAGAAAGGGAAGCAAATAGAGATTTGGGGACCCTATACCACCAAGAAAACAGTGCTGGGAGAAGGGCATGTCCTTTGGAAATGACCAGGGTCCCTGTACCTCAGAAGCTTCTACTCCAGGGGAAGATTGACAACAAGGTCCTTCCTCCAGTACCAGCAAAAAAAAAAAAAAAAAAAAAAAGCTTTCCCAAAGAGCTGACATGCTGAATTTTGATTTTTAGTAAACTGGCTTGTGATGAAATAAAATGTCTCTTTCTAAATCTATCCATTTATGGCATTTCTGTTAATGCAGAACTAGAAGACTAAGACACTGTCTGATTTCTTTAATAACTCAGTATATTTTGAGCAATGTGTTGTTTAGTTCCCATGTGTTTGTTTTGCTTTTCTTTTTCTGCTATTGATTTCTACTTTCATAACTTTGTAGTCTGAAAAGATACTTTATTCTTTGGATTTTTTAAGGCTGGCTTCATGATTTAATACGTGGTCTATTCTGGAGAATGTTCCCTGTGCATTGGAAAAGAAAGTATTCTTTATTGCTTTTGGGTGGAGTGTTCTGCTTGTCTCTATGACGCCAAGTTGTTTGATAGTGGCATTTAGATCTTCTCTGTCTTTACTGAGCTTCTTTCTGGATGTTTTGTCCATCAATGAAATGGTGTGTTGAAGTTTCCTGGTATTATTTTTAGCTGTGTATTACAGTTTTTCAGTTCATTTCGTGTTCTTAGAGGTCCCATGTTTGGGTATGTCAGTATTTAATATGGTTATGTCCTCTTGATGTATTGACCCTTTAATCAGCTTATAATGTCCTTGTTTGTCCACTGTGCTGGATTTCACTTTAAAGTCTATTTCATCAGAAATTAATATTGCCATTACTGATGTCTTTCGCATGTTCGATTGGTGTGTATTTTTTCATCCTGTTTGTTTTAGTTTGTATCTTCGAGTATAAGGTGTGTCTCTTGTAGATTACATAGAGATAGATCATGTGTTTTTACCCATTCTGCCACTCTTGGTCTCTTCATTGCTGCGTTTAACCCGTTTGCATTTAGTGTAATTATTGATGGTATGAATTTAGTACTGGTCATTTTTATGTCTTTTTTGGGTGTATTGTTGACACTTTCTTATGCCACTTAAATTTTCTGTGCTGAGTCATTTTTTTCTTTATGGGTTTGCCTTTCATCTTTTTTGTTGTTGATGGTTTTGTGTTTACTGAGACTTCATGATTTTTGTTCTTTTTTGATGTGTAGGATTGTTATTTTCCTTTGTGGATACTATGATATTTACCTCTATTGTTCTTAGTTTAAATCAATCTTTAATTTTTGTATCACTTTGACCTGCTTTTTATATGAAAAATCTATGACAACATTATTTATTCACTCTTTTTAAATATAGTGTTGCCTTCTTTTGAATACTGAAATCTCTGTTTCCCTATGTTTAGTGTTTTACCTGTGATTACTTTTTGTAGTTTCCCTATCTAATCTGGTTGCTCTGTCCTGCATCATTGCCTTGAGTTTTTATCTGATGTTGTTGGTTTTCCGAAAGAAGAACTTTGTTTAGCATTTCCTGTAAATTCAGTTTGGTTATTGCAAATTCTCTAAAAGTTTGTTTATCTGGAAATTTCCTAATTTTGCTGTCACATGTAGGAGATAATTTTTCAGGATAGATAATTCTTGGCAGACAGTTTTTTTCCCTTCAAGGATTTGTATTTTTCACCCCATTGAGTTCTTGCCTACATGGTTCCTGCCAGTAGTCTAATTGGCTCTCTTTAATAGACTATTGTTCGTTAACTTAGTGGCCTTTGAAATTCTCTCCTTGTCTTTACTTTGGTAAGTTTGATTATAATGTACCTTACTGTCTTTCTTTAGGGATCTACCTGGTGAGATCAATGAGTGTCTTAGATATCTTCTCATCTTTCATGATAGGAAGGAATTTTTTTTCAACAATCTTCAACATTGCTCTCTGTATTTTCTGTTATCTCCTCTGCCCCAAATTCTGGTACTCCAATCGCATATCTTTTAGTGTTTCTACATTTTTAAAAATTCTTATATCTGTTTTTTTCCTCAAGTACATTGATGTCAGTTGTTTTATCTTCAGTTTCACTAATTCTGTATACTAGAGCTTCAATTCTATTCCTTTGATTTTCCATTAAGATTTCTAATTCTATAATTTTATTGTTAATTTGCTGAGTTTCAGATCATTACTCCTTGGGAATTTCTTGTGTTTTGTTTAATTTGTCATTATGCTCTGCTGCATTTTACCTGATCTGCTTACTGATCGCTTGAAGAGTTCTAAATGTTAATCTTTTGTATTTTACCACTGATAATTTCAAGAAGTTCTCTTCGCCTGGAAAGTTTTTGTATTCTTTGTTTGGGGAGATTTCTGAAGCCATCATTGTCTGCCTCTTTTACTGCTTTGATATTGACTGTGGTTTCCGAATCATCAGAAAGTTGTAATTTATTTTTGTGTGCTGTGTTCTAATTTACTTTTTAAATTTTGTGTTGAAATGCCAAAATAGGCTGGTCATGTGGGCTAGTTTGATTATTGGTGCCTTACAGATTCTAACATCTTGTCACCAGGTGGTTAGAGCTGTTACTTGGCCCTAGTGCCCAGACATTGTTTACTTTTCTAGTACTTATTTGCCTCTGGTGCCCAGGTAGTTGGTTGTCACATCTGTGGTGTCAGCTCTTCCCTACAATTCTAGATTTTTCTAAACTCTAGTCATTGTAGGCACAGACTGCTGGTTGCATGCAGTAAGAAAGGTAAAGAGCTGAGAGCTGCACCCTCCTTTTTTCTGCACCTAGGCAAAGGACCTGTTCTTGCCCTGAGTTCCTGGGTAAGGAGATCCAACACTTTTTTCACCCACTTGTTAAGTGTTCCCTCTCTAAGTCTTGGAGAATGGTTTAGGGCATGTGTAAGGTGACCTACTTCTAGACTAGGTAGAGCATCAGAATTTGGCCCTGGAACACTGTAGATAGGGAGGAAGCACCAGGGAAAAGGAGAGAGGTTTATCCTTAAGGAAAATTTTAGATAACATATGTGACAGGTTAGAAGCAAGCACTTAGCTTTTGATGATCAAATGGCATTCTTCTGTGATTCTGGAGGTGTATCTCAAGCTCAGTCTCTACTGAGGAGAACAATCTCTACGAACCATTTTTTTCACTGTTCTGGCAGTTGTAGATCCTCCTGCAGTGTGTGGATTTCCACCTGGATAGGTCTGGCGAGTCCTAGCGTATTACTGGACCTACTTCCCCTCCCCTGTTGCTCAGTCTGACTTCTCAGCTTTCCTTTTTTATGTTCAGCGCTCTTATAATATCATTATTCATTCATTTGTTTTTCTGTATCTTTGTTGTTAGAGGGATCACAGGAAGTGTCTGGTTACTCTGACTTCTAGCCCTGCATTATGTTACAATTTTTAAAATTTCAATTGGGTCTGTTGTGGTGTCACCTACTTCATTTCTTATTTGAGTAATTTGCTTCCTTTCCTGTTCTTGTTTTGTCAGTTTGGCCAATATGTTATCAATTTTGTTTATCTTGGTGAACAACCAACTTTTGGCTTTATTAACTCTTCAAACATTTTTTCTATTCTTTAATTTGTTTTCTCTACTATTTGTTATTTGCTTGCTTCTGGTGCCTGAGGGCTTGTTTTGCTGCTATCCTACTTGCTCAAGTTATAGTGTTGATGCTTCAGTTTAAGTCCTTTCTTCTTGTTGAATATGTGTAATTATTGAAATAAATTACCCTCTGAGCACTACCTATGCTGTCTAAAAAGTTCTGAAAGAATTTGTTTTTGTTCTCTTTTATTTCTGTGAATTTTTAATTCTGTTCTTGATTTCTTCTATAACTCAGTAGCTTTTCAGCGTGGTGTTGATCAGTTTCCATGTATTTGATTTTTATCCTTTTCATTGATTTCTACTTTTACGGTTTTATGGTCTGAAAAGACACTTTGCAATATTTCAGTGTTTTAGAGTTTGTTCAGGCTTGCCTTTTGGCCTATTACATGGTTTACTCAGAACAATGTTTCATGTTCATTAGAAAAAAATATATACTTGGTGTTGTTGGGTGGAGCATTGTATATTACTCTGCGAGGTAAAGCTGTTTGCATCTTTACTGAGCATTTTTCTGGATGTTGTGTCACTCACTGGAAGTGGTGTGTTGAAATCTCTTACTATTATAATGAAGCTGTCTATTTTGCTTTTCATTGCTACCAGAGTTTGTTCTATGTATTTAGTAGCCTTAAGATTGGGTACATAAATATTTAATATGGTTATATTCTCCCATGGTATTGAGTGTTTAATCATTATACAGTGTCTGTACTTACCCATTGAGGTGATTTCTACTTTAAAGTTTATTTAATCAGACTATAATATTGTCACACTAGCTCTTTTTTGAATTGTTAAATGGTGTTTTTCTTTTGTAAGTTTACCCAACAGCTTGTCAATTTTGTTTCTCTGTTTGAAGAACCAGCTTTTGGTTTTGTTAATTTTTTAAATTGTTTTTCTATTCTCTAATTCATTTAGTTCTGCTCTAATCCTTATAATCTGTTTTCTTCTGGTGCCTGAGGGGTTCCTTTGTTGCTGTTTCTACTTGTTCAAGCTGTGAGGTTAATTACCAGAAGTGTGCTTTTATAGATATAAAGTGACCTCTGAGCACTGCTTTTGCTGTATCGCATAGATTCTGGTAGGATGTGTTTTCATTATCATTTCAATCCATAAATTTCTTTACTGTGTCTTTAATTTCTTTTACAACACACCGCTTTATGAGCAAAGTGTTGTTCAGTTTCCACAAGTTTGAATTTTTAACCATGAATTTTCTGTTATTGATTTCAACTTTTATAGCTGTATAGTCCAAGAAGATACTTTGCAATAAATCAGTGGTTTGCATTTTATAGAGAATTGTTTTATGACCTAACACATAGTCTATTTTGGAGAATTTTCCACGTGCTTTGGAGAAGAAGGTGTATCTATCTGCTGATGGGTGAGAAGATCTGTACATTTCGATAAGGTCAAGTTGGTTGATTGTTGCAATAACTTCTGTATCTTTACTGAGCTTTTTTTTGGATGATCTATCCTTAACTGAAAGGGGAGTGGTAAATTCTCCAACTGTTATTGTGGAATGATCAATCTCATTTTTCAATGTTTTCAGTATTTGTTCAATGTATTTAAATGCTTTGGTATTCGGTGTGTAAATATTTAATATTGTTAAGTTCTGCTTGAGTATCGAGTCTTTCAACAGTAAATAGTGACCATCCTTGTCCACAATAGTGGATTTTACATTAAAATCTATTTTATCTGAGATTAATATTGCCACACCTGCTCTTCTTTGTATATTCTTAGCTTGATATATATTACTCCAACCTTTAATTCTCAATTTGTTCTTATCTTTAACTCTAAGGTGTGTTTCTTGTAAGCAACATATAGATGGGTCATGTCTTTTGATCCAGGATATCACTTGCTGTGTCTTTACTGGAGCATTTGGTCCATGTACATTCAATGTAGTTATTGATAGGTATGTGCGTATTGCCATCATTTTGATGTAATTACTTTTGTGTTGATGTTTTCTATATTTTTTTAATGTTCTGTTCTGGAGCATTCTTCTTTACGGATTGTACGAGTGTCGATTTTATATTCATTGAGACTCCTGTATTGCGTTTCTTAATTTCAAATAATGTATTGTTAGTCTGCTTTATGGCTACATGTATTATTCCCCTTAATATATATTTATTGAAATCAATTTTAACTATTTATAAGTCAGAAACTGTTGCTGCATCAAAAACAACTGTAACTATTGTAGTGTAGCCCTCTTTTAATGAGATGGAATTATAGTTGTCATGATATGATCATGGATTCTCGTATTATAATGCTGTAGCTTTTCGCTTGGTTTGGTGAAGTTTTGTGCCTTCCTTAACTGATTAGAAATTTGGATGAAGTGTCTTGAATTATCACCTAAAACATACATTTAGGGAAGAGCTTCTTTCAATATTTCATGTAATTTTGGTTTAGTTTTTATGAAATCTTTAAATTTCTCTTTATTTTCAAAAGACTTAATTTCACCATTATATCTGATAGACAATTTTGCAGGATAAATAATTCTAGGATGGAAGTTTTTCTCATTCAGGGCTTTCAATGTGTCTGCCCACTGTTTTCTAGTCAGAGGAAAAGTCAGATCAAAGTCTACAGGGTTTCCCTCAGAATGTTAGTTTTGATTTGAGCCTTGCTGTCTTCAGAAGCATCTGTTTGTGGTTTAGCTTATTAAGCTTAATTATAGCAAGCCTTGGCGTCCTTCTTTCTAGATCTAACTTTTGTGGTATTCGATAACATCTTGGATATCTATGTTCTCTTTGCTCATAATCTCAGGAAAGTTTTCTGTTAGCATCTCTACGGCAATACTCTCTATGTTGTCATTAATCTTCCCTTGTTCAGGAACTCCAATTAAACATAAATTATTCCTCTTCAGGGAGTCCCATATGTTTCTTAATGCTTCTTCCTTTTTCTTATTTCTTTTCTCTGATTTCACCTCATAAATGCTGGTGTTAGTTACCTTGTCTTCTAGGTCACTGACTCTAACTTCCATCTGTTCAATCCTACTCTTTTGGATTTGGATAGAATTATCCAATTCTGTAATTTTGTTATTAATCCGATGTATTTCAGATCGTTTATGTTCTAGCATTTCAAATAGTTTACCAAATTTTTCATTTTATTTAATATCTAGGGGGGTTTTATATATACTTATTTTATATTCAACCTCCGATACATTCAGAAAGGCTTATTCATCTGATAATTTTTTTGCATCTTTATTTAGGGAATTTTCTGGAGCATTTGAAGGCTGTTTCTTTAAATGATTAATAATGGTCTGCTGCCTGCATGCCATCTCGATACCATTTGATTTCTCCAATAACGGATCTAAAGAGAATTGTTGGTCACCAGCTGTCTCTGTTACCCTAGTATTTTGTGCCAGGTTGACTCTCAAGTGTGGAAGACTCTGCTTATTGAGTAGCAAAGAGGCTGCTCTGCTTATGGAGAAACTGAGAGCTGTCAGCCAATCTTACAATGTGAGTGAGAGAAAACAGCCAGGAAGAGTTGAGGCTTTTCAGTAGAGAAATGTTCTGGAAGAAATACAAGCCTCTCAGCTTAAAATTAAACTGCCCTTCTACGCAGGGAGCTGTTCAGCTGCTGAGCTGGCAGCTGTCCAACAGGCTGGCCTGAACAGGCAGTTGGGAACAGCAGACTCCACCTGCCAGCTTATAATGAAAGTATATTACCGTTACTGGCTGTTTGCGGAAGCTGCAGTTATCTGTTACAATGAAACAGCAGAAGCAGAGGTCAGACAGTTGCTGGATCATTTCTGAGAGAAGATTAGTCTGATACTGTTGCCCAGTCGATTATGTTAGGTCCTAAGGCTCCCCAGATATTCAGTGCTCCATAAAAAATATCATCCAAGACTTAGTTCTCAGAAGGAAATGAGGAGACGTCTGTTTACTCCACCATCTTGTATTCTAGCCTTGTGTTTTATCTTATGTTACTGATACTCTATCCAAAGGACTTTCTTTAGTATTTTTTTTTTTTTTTTTTTTTTGGTAATTTGGGCTTGGTTTTTCCACATTCCCTAGTTTTCTGTTTATCTAGAAATGTCCAAAATTCACCGTCATATTTGAGTTACAGTTTTGCTGGATATATCATTCTCAGCTGACAGTAGTTTTCTTCTTCAAGTCTTTGTTTATGCCATCCTATTGCTTTCTTGCTGTATGGTTTCTGCTGACTAGTCCAAGATTAGTATTACTGACTCTCCTTTGCAGATTATTTTTCATTTGTCCCTAGTAGCCTTTAAAATTGTTGCTTTATCTTTAGTTTTCGTAAATTTCATTTTATTATATTTCATATTTCTTTTGGGATCTACCTTTTGTGGGGTTCAGTGAACATCTTGATTAGGTATCTTCTCATATTTCATAATAAATTTTTTTTTGTCACTAAATCCTGAACAATTATCTCTGTATTTTCTGTTCTGCCATATTTTGGTACTCTAGTCACTCATAGATGATTCTTTTTGATATGCTCCTAAATAACTGTTAGGGTTTTTTTAAATATTATTTTTATTTTTAATTATGTTATCTTATTTTTTTTCTCAAATACACTGGTATATTTCAGTGTCCCTAATTACAGCTTCCATTGCCTCAACTCTGCTTCTCTGACTATACAGATTTGTTTAGTTCTGTAAATTTATTGTTAATCTTTTGACTTTCTGTGTGGTGTTTCTCTGTGCCTTCTTGCAGTCTGTTCAATTTGTTATTATGCTATGCTGCATTTTGCCTTATCTCTTTCCTGATCCCTTAAAGAATTCTAAATATTAATCTTCTCTATTCTGCCTCTGATATTTCCAGGATGTTCTCTTTATTTGAAATATTTCTTGATTCTTTATTTTGGATGTTTTCTGATGCCACTGTTCTATGTCTCTTTAAGTGATCTGAAATAGGCCAGTGTCTCCAAATCATCATTAAGTTGTTGTGTTTATGTATTTTGTATTTGCTTACAGGATTCTGATTTTGTTTGTTTTGAAATGCCAAAATAGGCTAGTTGTACTTGCTAGTTTGATTACCTTTGAGGCTCTCACGTCCTCTCATTAGATGGTTAGAACTGTTACTAGGCAGGTAAGGCCAGGTGTACATTACTTTTTTTTTTTGGCAGTATCTTGCTCATGCTACCAGGTAACTGATTACCAAATTTGGGGTGCAAGCTCTTCTCTATAGTCCTAGATAAGATGAAGGCAAGGAGTGACTGATGCAGATACAGATTGTCTGGCTTCATGTGCTGAGAAAGTCTGTGACTCACAGCCATCAGTGTCTGTGAAGAAAGTATGTACCCTATTTCTGAGCCTAGGTGAAAGAACTGTTTTGATCCTGAGTTCTTGCTTTGTGGTAACTGGCAGATAATTTTATTTATTTATTTTCCCCTTGTTTGTTAACTTGTTCCTTCTCCAA